>CM041647.1:3041756-3204881 GCA_023333625.1 Bothriochloa decipiens
CTATGGTCTCCGAGACCTCCGTCTCCGACCGACTCTATGGTCTCCGATAGAGTCTCCCCTCCGGAGGTCCCACCTCCGGAGGCTTCTCTTTGGTGCTTGCAGTCACAAATACAAAAGAGACATCTGATCCATTGGTTAGATATAAATCGGAGGTAGTAAGCCTCTCCGACCTCAGAGCACAACCCCAACACACAGATTTTTCTTCCAGTAATCCAGTTACAGGTACTATCGACTTGATTCGTGTTGTACCTTTTCAGAAGGATAGGATACACGCAAAGATAAACACATGTACAGGATCCAGAAAGCGCCAGCAGCCAATGTTGAAAAATACAAGTAATCAGCAGATGGAGACATCTTCATCGCTGAATCTAGTATCCACCTCACAGGCTCATACAACCAAGCCATGGCCGCAACATTTGAGAAGAGAAGGCGACAAGCTCAAGGCTTGACCGCCCCAACATTTGAGCATAGAAGGCTTCCATGGTGCAGACCAACAACACAATCCCCTGTCAGCATGGCCAAATCAGTCCACGTATATGTCTCGGGATCATATGCTCTAAGTGCAGATGTCTTGTCCACCCACACGAGTATCCTCCCGTCATCTAGAACTGCCAGCGGATAGTGGTAATGAGGGGACGATTCATCATCCCCAAACGGCGTGCCCTGTAATGTGTAACGTTTGCTCCAGCGCGCTGTCGTGTCGTCCTCCATGTCTTCAAGAAACCAGAGGTCAGTCGAACCATTCTTGACGTTGCAGTGGAGAACCACCAAACTGTCGCCCAACCTGTCTATCTGAAAATGTTTCCTACGAAGAAGACGACGACGACGATCATAGCCCGGCATGATGTGCCTGATGAACACATCGTATTCATTTTCCTCTTCGTCAACTGTCCTAGCTATATGGCTAGTGAGGGGCCCTTGGAGTGTCCCTGGCTTCCACTACTCTGCAGCCAAGTCAAATACAGCTAGGCAATCAGGCTCCATGTCATCTCGTTCGTCTATTATGAAGTAGGCGAGCCGTGCTACAACTGCCACGTTCCAGGAACTGGTCCCGGGCAAGATACCGTGGGTGACCGGAGGGCACGGTCTCCGTCTCCACCTTCCGGCGTCACCGCCGCCACCCAGCGTGACGACCTCGCAAGTCTGCCGCTGCTGCCTACTAAAATAATCAGCTTGGATGCGGAGTACCTTGTACTCTCCGGTGGTCCGGACGTGCCCGAGCATGCAATACGGCGTCGCCAAGTTGACCTTCTTCCGATGCTCGGGGCAACGTCCGTGACGGCGCCGGTAACAATGTCGACCACGCAGGTCAGCCTCCAGCTGTACGAGGCACAGAGCAGGTCGCCGTACACGCTAAGGGGGCCGATGGGTTGTTGGATCCGCCTCCACTTGATGACATTGCCGTGCAAGTCAACAGCGCGGACCTCACATGCTCGCCGTCATGGTGGCGAACGACAATGACGTGAGGTGGCGGGTGGTGTGAGTAAGGGGCGTATGCACTGGCAAAGAGTGGATCCGACATCAGCGACCGCCATGTTCGGCACACCAGCTGGAGACGGCAGACCTCGTCGATGGGAAGCCGGAGCAGGATGTCCAGCAGCATGTCGACGGGCAGAGTGCCGTCCTTGGTGACAGCGACGGCGAGTGGTGGAGCACCTGCAGCACCAGCAACAGTGGCGGATCCAGAAACACGCCATGAGGAGGGCTAATTAACACTACAAGTTAAAAATCTTTGCAGACTTAGAGTCATACACTAATAAATAGAGATAGATAACTCTAAATATATAAGGTTCGCTGGTTAGCCTGGGCATGGAGCCTTGACATCATGAGGCTGGTTGTGCTATTTGAAGACTTGCTCCTAGAATTTGTAGCCTACGCCCCGGGCTACAGCCCCCCTAGCCCAGGCCGTAGATCCGCCACTGACCGGCGAGCTCCATCGGTTTTACTTACAAAACCAAATAGCTAGCTAGATTGATTTCCCCTATCAGTGGTTCGACGCTCAGGTGCATGTTGTCGGATCTATTTATTAAGTTCCTAATATTCATCCTAAAGGACGTGATCGATACGTTTTAGTTTTGAGATGTTCGGCCACAACTCAGACTCCGATTGTTTGACATGGTACAAAATAGTACTAGTCCGTAACTGTATCTATAATATGTTTGTAAGAGAAATACTTGTCGATGGAAGATGTTCACAGTTGTAAATATCCGTTTATGTTATTTGATTTTGAAATTTCAGATTTATAATTTAATAAAAATGTGTTGTTGGATGTTGACATTGTTCTATGCCAAAGTTGTAGTATTCAATGCAATCCACAAATTTCTAGCTGACAAGTTTTCATTGAAATCACCTTGAGCCCCAGATATTGGTTTTCAAATTGTCAGATCTTCATTATTAAATTTGAATTTTTTTCAAAAGACCTTAGATGGAGACATACTCTATTCGAAAGTTTTCATTGAAATCCCCTTGAGCCCCACATATTGGTTTTCAAATTGTCAGATCTTCATTATTTTCCATTTGAAATCATTTTGACGTCTAAATATTTTTAGGAGTCCAGGCGGGATGGTTCGATCTGATTCGTTGATGATACCATCGTCGTTCATGGTGTCGTGGCCTCAAAATTGTTTATAGTCCTATAGAACGTATTAAGTTTTAGTATATTTTGAGGTTTAAAATTTGTTTTTTGTCAAATAATCTGATTTCGATGTCCACATGTCCTATAACAAAATAGTAGCTATCAGTACTACCTATGACTTTTATTCTGACAAGTTTATTAAGGTTTGTAGTTGTTTATAAAATCCTAAGACTATTTGTACTCGTCATCCTCTATACTTATCATCTAATATCCTAATTATCAAGATTCTTTTCTCTATACCCAATACCCCCGCATCTATCCATACTCTATCTCATTCTCTATACGAAGGTAGGACCCACACCCCAGCTTTCCTCCTCGCACTGGCATGGGCGAGCGGCACGGTGGGCCGCGCAGGCATACCCCGTGGGCGAGCTCGTCTGCTGCCACCCGGCGCTTGGCCCTGGCCTCCGGTGCTGGCCCTTCCACTTCCTCCTTCCCGCCACCGATGCGGCACCTCACGATGGTGATATGGCGACGCGGACAACCGGCCTCGGCCTCTCCGGTGGGTAAGCGAGCCGATGGCGCACGGCCTCGCCCTCTCCTCCGGCGGACAGCACGCAGCCTCGCCCACGCATGAAGTATTCGGACGTGATAGAGCTCCAGGCGGCGCGGCGGCGGCAGGTCACCGCTCGCCTCGAAACCAGGCGGGCCGTCATCCATCGTGGGCACTGATGGAGGTGGCGCGTCCGGGAGATGCGGCTGGCGGTCAGTCTAAATGCGGCTAGGATTATGAAGTCATGTGTCATATCTCATAATACCTTTTTAGGAAGTTTCCCAGGCACGCACTGCAGGATGATGGTCATTGAAACAGTTTTCATGGATTTTTCTTCCAGTTATGGTGAAAAATGATGAAAAATTAGCAGATGGAGACATCTTTATTGCTGAACGTAGCATCCACCTCAAAGGCTAAAACACGCTCAAGGCTAGCATGCCCGAACATTTGAGCAGAGAAGGCTTCCATGGTGCATGCCAACAACGCAGTTCCCTTTCAGCGTGGCCGAATCAGTCCATGTACACGTCTCGGGATCATATGCTCTCAACGCAGATCTCTTGTCCGCCCACACGAGTATCCTCCCGTCATCCAGGACTGCCGTATTGAGGGGACAAGTCATCATCCCCAAACGGCGTGCTCAGCAACGAGTACCGTTTGCTCCAGCGCAGCGTCGTGTCGTCCTCCATGTCTTCTAGGAACCAGAGCTCTGTCGAGCCATTCTTGACGTTGCAGTAGGGTACCACCAAGCTCTCGCCCAACCGGGTCAGCTGAAAGTGTTCTCTGCAAAGACTTTCAGGAAACTCGTCGTCCTCTTTGTTGTCCTCATCGGCGTCATCCGTGCGAGAAAGAAGGCTGGTGGCCAGGGGACCTTGGAGCGTTGCCGGTTTCCAGTCCTCCGTCGCTAGGTCGAACACTACGACACTAACTGCCTCCGCTAAATTCGTCTTCTAGGAAGTAGGCGAACCCGTTGACCACCACCACGCTCCAGGTGCTGGACTTGGGCTCGATACCAAGGGTGACCGGAGGGCAAGCTCTCCGTCTCCACCTTCCAGCGTCGCCACTGCCTCCCAGTGTCACGACCTCGCACGTCTGCCGCCATTGCCAACTCAAATAATCTGCTTGGACACGGAGCACCCTTGTACTCTCCAGTGGCTGGGACATGCCCGAGCACGCAATGCGGCGTCGCCGAGTTGATCTTCTTCCGGTACTGGGGGGCCACGCCCATGACGCTGGTCAGCCTCGATCCGTCCGAGGCGCAGAGCTGGTCGCCTTGCGCGCTGCGGGGGCCGATGGGTCGTTGGATCCGCATCCGCTTGATGAGTTTGCCGTGCAGGTCCATGGCACAGACCTCAGCAGCCTCGGCATCATGGTCCCCGACGTTGTGGCGCATGACGATGACGTGTGGTGCCGGGTGGCGCGAGGCGTGCGCCCTGACGAAGTGCTGGTTGGACGTCAGCGACCGCCATGTCCGGCACACCAGACGCATGCGGCAGACCTCAACAGCGGGAAGGCGGAGCAGGATGTCGTGCAGTACGTCCGTGGGCAGCATGCCGTAGTCGGCGACGGCGAGGGGTGGAGCACCTGCAGCGGCGAGTTCCATTGTTGTTGTACTAGATCGATTTGCTTGTGGTGCATGTTACCGGCCGGGTCTTTTTGAGTTGGTTGAATACATGGTTTGACAGAGTTCGTGGCCGATACGAACTAGATTTAAGTTTTTTTAATTTTTTTTTAAAAATTACTTTGCCGAGTGCCTTGGCTGGTGGCACACGGCAAAGAAATTATTTTTTAAAAAAAATATTTGATCACAGTTTCTTTCATCTAATTACAACCATCGAATCACTTTGAACTCTAGACAGACACCCATATACCCAAAGTAACTTCTCCAAATATATATAAATTTGATCCATTAATACTAGCTAAACAATTACTACCATCAGAATACAAGGACGACCAGGAAACACAGCTATAGTCTGCCATCTATCCATCCCATCAAGAAGTGGTATGGAGCCAAGACAAATAGCAGGATGGCTAGAAGCCTATGACATGATCGTCCAATGAAATTAAGCCTCCCAGAATTCTTCATTCTTCATTTATCAAATAGCCATGGCATCTACAATGAAATATAAACACTTAACATATAATATCTAACAGTTAAAGGCAAAGAAAATCTTGTGCAAACAGATGCATTACATCTTGCTAGTTTATATGCCTGTTTTTTTATCTATTGCATTAGTACAGATGCAATTACATTTTGATACCATCAATGTAGCATTCTCAATATTTTACTTATCCTAGCCAAAAATGCAGAACAGAGTAGATAAAGTGGGAAAAGTGTGGGCACACACCTTGCAATTTAAGCACCTATTGTCACTTGTATGAAACCTATTAAGACAGCAGAGTAGTTCACATTCAGCACCATTTTGACGGACTAAAAGGTTCTACATTCAGCACCATTTTGTCCCATATGTATATATAAATGTCTTAACCATCTTTTGCCAGTTTCGTGTGGTAATCTTTTTCTTTTGCTTCATAGCAATATCAGGTACATAGCAAAGTGCATGGTGTTCTACTTTATGGTCTACAAATAGAGACCATCTACATATAGAGACCGCTCTAAAAATGGTGCCTTCTCAATTCTTTAAAAATAGAGACAGAGTAGGAACAATCCAAGTCTCTGTAAGCCGCAGACACAACGCATATATTAAACACTTGGAAGACCAAAAAAACCAGTAGCTAGATTATATGTTGACATTTAATTCTCTCCCAAAACAAATTAAGAACTCCATATGGATGGAGATGGCAGAGGTACCTAGCTAGCAGTTAAGGGTTGGCTAACCATTGTATAAATATAAGGAAATATGCCACTAAATAAATCTTCGACAACTGCACTTTTCCAATTTAAGCCAAGTACAAGATCTGAAATGATCAAAAGAGATCTAGATGGCAGGTACAAAGCTCAATAATTCAGTGCTTTGTCTTACCTTGTACCAGATTTATCTCCAAAAGCCTCACATCATGTATAAAAAACTTGCAAATTAAAAACCAGGAAAAAGTTTCATAGTTGCCGCACATCATGGCTCCCAAATTATAATTATAACGCATAAAAACCAAGAACAAGTTTATGCATATTAAAAAAAAAGCTAGCTCCTTGTGCAGCACCACTCCTTCAAAAACAAAAGAGCTCCTATGTTTCCAAATTCCCAGGCTACTATAATGATCAAAGCACTGACTATAATAATCACTACTAAATAAAATTTTTGCAATGCAAATGAACATGACTGTACTAGCAGCCTAGCAATGGAATGCACATGACTTGCCGCCACATCCTGATTGTCATCAACATACATACAGGGCATGAGCAAAACCAAATATTGTACTATACATCAGAAACCTTTTTCTTCAGACTTAGCTAGCTAGATACGAAAACACAGACGACGAGGAAGTCATCTTCTTCTTACCAGCTGGTCTGTGCGGACAGGAACAACGCCGTGGTCGTCATGGAGCCCCAGGAACTACAGCGGCTTGCTCCCTGACTCCACAGTAGTCACTGCATATATTCAGAAAGAAATTAGAGCCAAAAAAAAACTTCTTTCATGAGATTCAGAGTAGAGCTCAGGATCTGACCGAGAGGGACCTGTCACCACTCGTTGATGTCTTGACTGCTGGTGACGCAAAATCTATAGATCAGAGTGTGAGAAGGCCATTGCCACAGCCATTGACAGAAAATAAACAATTTTTTACTCACCTCCATTGGCATAGCAGTCGCACACATCATGCTGGGGCCGGATGGGGATGCTCCGCCGCCGGGATTCAAGCATGTCCGTCGGGGAGGACCCGAGCGTTCCTGCTCGATCTGCAGCCAGGGTCCGCCCTGCCGCGGATCAGGCAGCGAACCATAGCGTCGGAGGTGGTGGGCGCCCCCGCTGCAGCCATCGGAAGGGAAAGCCGCGGACGCCAACAGGCTGCCGCGGGGGAGGGCCCTGGCCGCGCCGCCGCTGCTCGCTGACTCCCAGGCCGCGCCGCTCCAGGTCCCGGGGAGCACGCGGTGCCGCGCCGCCGCTGCTAGGGGAGGGCGCGGGGCCCTGCCGCCGACGGCCGAGGAGGGCGGGGGAGCAGCCGCCGCCGCGGGTTGGGGAGAAGGAGGAGGAGGAGCTGGATGCAGGGGCAGGCCGGCGCCGGCGAGGGGCGGTGCGGGGGCGAGCGCGACGATGGGGGCGGCGCGGGGTCGGGCGAGAGGATGAGCGCGAGGATGGGGGTGTCACGAGGGCGAGCGCGAGATGGGGGCAGTCGGGCTGACTAGGGTTAGGGGCATGGCTTTTTTACATGGGCCGGGCCGGCCGGTTAACGAGAAACTTCGAATTTTTTTATTTTTAATTTTTTTTAAAAAATTATTTACAATTTTAAATTTTTGTTTCGAAATATGACACAACTAATCGCCCACACTGGGCGTTTTTACTGTGTGGGCGCTATATGTGACGTGGCACAGGGCCGGCCGCCGCCGGTGCCGGCTTTTGCGGGCGGCCCCTGGCGTCCAAAAAACGCCCACTGTGTGGGCGTTTTTTGGTGGCGAGGGAGCTGCCTGTAAAAGTGCGCGCTGTTTTACGGGCGGGCCTGCAAAAGGGCGAGGCCGGCCGTGCACTTTTGCAGGCGGCCCACTGGCGCGCAAAAAACGCCCACACAGTGGGCTTTTTTGGCCTCCACCTATATATACCCGGCCCCTCTCTTTAGATTTTTATTATATTCACTAAATTTTCCCGAAAAAAAGAAAGAGGAGAGGAGGGAGGGGAAGGAAGTAAACGGCGAAACCCTATCAGTTTGATACCTCGGCTTTTAGGTAAGTTTCTCATACATTACAAGTCTGTTGCTATGCATTAGTAAAATATAATATGCACTAGAGTTGTTTAGTTTTTAGTTGACTCTGGGTAGATCTGTGAGTAGTATGTATATTAGATCTATAAATAATGATGTTAGAGCATTGCAGTTCATGTTAGAAATAATGATGTTTCTTCTATTCTTTAAACAATGGATTGCATGATTTGAAATGTCACGAATATCGTATTTTCTCTGAATAGATATATTTAGGGTTTAGGAATAATAATGTTTATGATATGCTTTAAACATTGGATTGCATGATTTGAAATGTGACGAATATCGTATTTTCTCTGAATATATATGTTTAGGGTTTAGGGTTTAGGGTGTAGGGTTTAGGAATAATAATGTTTATGCTATGCTTTAAACAATGGATTGCATGATTTGAAATGTTACGAATATCGTATTTTCTCTAAATAGATATGCAAAACTTGTGGCGGACGGAGTTTTGGAAAAAACGAGGTCGCCCTAGAGAATTGTATCCCGACGTGTCTAGCAAGGATGCTCCTGTTCCTCCTGCAGTCCCTGTCCCAAATTGTGACTGTGGAGAACCGGCTGATATTGGCCAATCTCACCATGAGGACACAGCTGCCCGTTGCTACTACACATACGGTGGATTCAATGTAAGTAATTGCACCTCTGTCACTGCGTCTTTATTCAATGCTAGTAATTGCAGCTCTTGCATCTCTAACAATGTCGTTAGCAATCATGTTTTATAGGCCCATGAGCGGTGCTTTTTCTTTCAGTGGATTGACGGTCCAGACAAATTGGACCCAAGGTATCTCTAGTTTGACGAATGGTGGAAAGGGAAGCATAATCCACCCGATCAATTCGAGCGGTGGGTGGCACCTCCCCCTGATCCCCCCCAATGACAGACGAGGAGAAGAAAATAGCCCAATTGAGACGGCTTGAATCTCCGCCTCGTTGCAAATGCGGAGATTATTCTGTAATAAGTTCAGATAGGCCTAACGAGTTCGAATATCCTAACCCCGTCGGAGTAAGTGCAAATTATATGCGGTCATGGCTTTCTTAGTATTTGTGCATGTACTAACATTTTACATTGTAGGGTGGGTATACCTTGTTGTGGAAGTGTAACTTCAGGAAGTGGCTGTGGGGTCCAAAGAACAAATGGCCCGAGCCGAAGGTGGACAAGAAGAGAAAAGTGGTTACCCCTAAGCCTCCTGTGTTGTGCAAATGTGGTGTCGAAGCGCAGTATGGCCTACTACCATCGGAGCTTGGAATAGGCTATTGGTGCGGCCATATGGTTGATTACGATGAGGTCCTTTTGTTCCACTTGTTGCTCACTTGATATCCAAACTTTTTGTATTTGCTGACTTTAAATTGTTCCGTTCGATCATAGAGCCTTAGGAAATGCAAGTGGGAGGTTTTTGCCCATGTTGAAGACCGCAGGGAATACATGGATACACTGAAGCAAAAGCAACTAATGGACCTAAAGTTCAGGTCTGGTACTCAGCTTGTGGACAACTACATTAAGATGCGGAAGCGAGCGCAGGTTGACTATGCCCGACGATTGTGTGTCCAAACCCCAAGTGCTGCTCGGTGGAAGAAAGACTGTGATGCATGGAAAAAGAAGAGAGAAGAGGAAGCATCCTTGCATGCGAGGGAGAAGATGGAGGAGGCCGAAAAGAGGAGTGCTGATGCGAAGATGAAGCAGAAGATGGCGGAGGCGAAGATGCCGATGAACGACGAGGACGAGGAGTATGATGAAGCGTTCACCCAAGCCCTCGATGACTTGGAGGCCGCTTACTACAAAAAAAGGAAGAAGAGGAGTATGATGAAGCGTTCACCCAAGCCCTCGATGACTTGGAGGCCGCTTACTATAAAAAAAGGAAGAAGAGGCCAACTCAGCTGAGCGTAGCCGTACCAATGAGTTTGTGGGAGAGGATAGTGGTTCTGAAGATGAAGACTTGCTTCCCAGTTATTTTTCGGATTATTAGGGCCATTTTGTTAGATGAATTCGGATTAGTAGCTCATCGCCCTAGCGGACCTATAATTTTGGAATGTATTAGTTGTGTTCGAAAGGGTACGAATAAGGAACCGACGGGGATTTCTAGATATAGTACTCAAAAGAATCGTCACAATACGCCAGGGCCCCGACAGGAAACGAAGAATATAACAAAAGGTAAATTTTGACAAAAGGAAAGTGTGTATCATACATCAAGACAGTAATTACATCGTACAGGGTACTACTGTCCCCGAGCCTGTCCCTGCCCCTGCCCCCTACCCCTCTTCGGCCTCCTCGGTCGCACGTGCCCCGACGAGTAGGTGTGGCGATCCGGTGGAACACCTCGACGGACGTGCTGCACTGGAGTCATCTGTGATAACTCCTGCGTGTAGGGCGCAGGTGCTCCTGCAAGCTGTGAAGGGCCGATCTCGACCTCCTCGTCGCTGATCGGTGCGTCAGCGGGGGGTCATTAGGTAGTCGATAGGTCCGCGACGAGGTGCCGGCTCCCTGGGCCGATGTCGAAGCTGCTCCCTGCGCGGAGGTACCCACTCCATGGGGCGAAGGCCAGACTCCGCAGGCTGCTCCCTGAGCGGAGGTACCCACTCCATGGGGCGAAGGCCAGGCTCCCCAGGCTGCTCCCTGAGCGGAGGAACCCTCACCATGGGCCGACGGCTAGGTGGAGCATGAGTGAAGTGTCTGGATGCCTCTGCTCCGTGCACCGAGGACCCCGCTCCGGGGAACGAAGGTTCGGCGTAGAGAACGCTGTGAAAGGTGTTGTCATAAGTCACACTGTCATCCAGATTGGAAAAACATAGGTAGACAAGGTGGGGTACATGGAGTTACCTCTAGTCTGGGGTGCAGGAGGACGTGCTACGGGTGCTGGTGCAGGAATTTGAGGCGCTGCGTCGGAGGTCCAACAAGTCAGAGCTCTCAGCACGGATCTAAGCGTCGTACGCATCCGCGTGTACAAGGTGCGCTGCTCGTCCACTGTCAACGCCAAGCCACCCTCCAAGCGGCGGCACACGGAGTCAACCTCCGTGTAAAGTAGTTGTGCACCGTTGACCTAATTTCAGTTTTAAGTTAGATGAAAGATATACGTAATGAACTACTGATATATATGAGAGATTCAAGTACTCACGGCGCGGAAGTCATCCTGATCACGGTGCGCAGGGTAAGCGTCACCCACGGCGGTGACGTGTGGCTGCTGGTCCGGAGGAACGAAGGTGACACGTGTGTGGGTACGAGGCTGGTACCACCGGAGGTAGTTCATGTACGAGTCCTCGGTGTGGGGGCGATACTCCTCAACGACGTCCTCTGTGGCAAGCAACCAGCCGTCCACGTATGGCTGCAGACGTGGAACCCATAAGCTGGTACCACTTTCCCTTGAATGCATGCACCCTCCACGGACAACCATCGCTGGATCTCATGCACTTAACTTCATATACACACTTTGTGGACTTTGCTACCCAGAACTTCCTCTGCAGTGATACAGCCCAATGCTTGACTGCCTCCATCAATTCTTCCTTCTCTGCGTACATCGCTCCCTCGATTACCTCATTCTTCTTATACTCCCATGGAACATGGTATCCCTCTGAAATAGCAAGTCCAGAGAAGTCTTCATTAGACCATTGCCACGGATTCATATTGCATCCTTCCTCATCAGAAGATTCATCACCCTCCACTTCCTCATTCGCCGCATCTTCGTTTTCCATTGCCTGAACAATGGAGTTGATCCTCTCGCCCTCATCTGCCAAGCCTCTCGCTCACTGGCTTCTCCTTCTCTTTCTGGTTCTCGCACATCCTGTCCCTGTTCTTCTCCTTGCTGAGCACGGTCGTTTTCCTCTTCCATTTCAGCATCAGTCCTAACCATGCTTGTACCCTCTACATCTTGCAAGGTTGCATTGTCTTTATCATGCACCTCCATAAAAATGTTGGGTTCTCAGCCCCGCTGCAATGCATTTTCTACGTACCATTTCCATGTTTCGGTGCAATCTACCGACATCAATTCCTAGAAGCATTCTTCGTTGCCACGGTTGACTACTACATTTACTTTTATTGTGTTAACCTCTGGGTTGATATGAAATGCCCTCGTTAACCAGTTACACACTGACCAAAAATTTCTTTCCGCTGGCCTATCTATCTCCTTTAGTGTTGACCCAAATTTAGACAGATCTATACCATACGGGCCATATCTGATAGTGCCACTACCATGGAACAACCAAAATATCACTTTGGTTGACATATCTATTTAGAGAAAATACGATATTCGTCACATTTTAAATCATGCAATCCATTGTTTAAAGCATAGCATAAACATCATTATTTCTAACATGAACTGCAATGCTTTAACATCATTATTTATAGATCTAATATACATACTACTCATAGATCTACCCAGAATCAACTAAAAACTAAACAACTCTAGTGCATATTATATTTTACTAATGCATAGCAACAGACTTGTAATGTATGAGAAACTTACCTAAAAGCCGAGGTCTCAAACTGACAGGGCTTCGCCGTTTACTTCCTTCCCCTCCCTCCTCTCCTCTTTCTTTTTTCTGAAAAATTTAGTGAATATAATGAAAATCTGAAGAGGGGGGCTGGGTATATGGGGCTGCCTGCAAAAGTGCGCGGCCGGCCTCGCCCTTTTGCAGGCGGCCCCCTGGCGCGCAAAAAACGCCCACACAGTGGGCGTTTTTTGGCTGCTCCGAGACCCGCCCGCAAAACAGCGTGTACTTTTGCAGGTGGCCCCCTCGCCACCAAAAAACGCCCACGCAGTGGGCGTTTTCTGGACACCAGGGGCCGCCCGCAAAAGCCGGCACCGGCGGCGGCCGGCCCTGTGCCACGTACATATAACGCCCACACAGTGGGCGTTTTTTAAAAAACGCCCACTGTAGACGACTAGTTCTGTCATATTTTGAAACAAAAATTTAAAATTATAAATTTTTTTTAAAAAAATTAAAAATAAAAAATTCGAGAAACTTCCCCTTTTGCCGTGTGGCCCTGGGCTTGGCACACGGCAAACAAAATTTTGTCATGTGCTCTAATGACACACGGTCAAATATTTTTGTTTTTTATTTTGGGCCTAAATTTTTTAGAGCCTTGTGACAATATTTATGACTCAATATTAAAATTTGGTATATTTTTGATATTTTTAATATATTTTATTAATTTATTTTATTTTATTGAATTTTTTAGAAAATTTCAAATTTGAACTGTAGGTACATGGAATAATTGAATTTGATGATTCAAAAAATAATTTTCATGATATTTGGTGTATGTTGAGGCCGTATCCAGGACATCATATGAAATCTCGAGCATCTCGTTGATGTAACATGTCGAGTTACGTGCGGAAAAAGTGATTTAAAATTATATAAAATCCAAACGAAGTCCGAAAATCACGAAACTTGGTGAGGTGTTGTGTCATCGCATGTGTAGGCTATGATAAAAAATTAAGAATGTTTCGAGCAAGTTGCGACGTCGTATGCCTAAAACTCAGATATCATATCAATATATAATCAATTATGATCATACGTAAAGATGTTCGGGTTTTAGACATCCTACGTCATAACTTTTTTTTACTAGTGAAGGCCAGCACGGCTACCTTCATCTGCCCTCCTTCTCAGTGTGACAATCGTAGTTCATCCGGTTGCCCGCGGGGCCACGACAACAAAGGCTGTAACTCAACGATCTGGGGGTGCGACCGGCTGCCACTTCACTGGCAAAAGCGGCGGTGCAATGACAAACCAGATGCCTTGCAAGTGTCTGTAAGATACACAAACTATTTAATCCGTGTATTTTAGATGCTCAGATAGCTAGAAGGATTTTTTTTACTGGTGAAAGCCATATTCGAGTGAAGTCAACTTCTACATTATTGGCTTTATGGTGATACTTACCGGTCAACTAATAATTAAAATTAAATATAGTAAAATATAAATAAACATTGGGGATGTAGCTCAATTGGTAGAGTGTGAAAATATGCATATCTTCGAGGTTTGGGGTTCAACTCCTCGCATCTCCAAAAAATTTTATTTACCCTTTTTCTATCAAAATGCATAACGGGACTAACCTCCTCACATATCCAAAAAAAATATTTTTGTAATTCCTCTTTTTTTTCCTATCCGAATGCATAGCGGGGTTCAAGTCTTCACATCTCCAAAAGGAAAATTAGTTACACTTTTTTAACCTCTCACAATGCATAACGAATCTAGGTGTTTACTTGGCAAAGTGGTGAAGCTATTGTAGTATTGTTGCAGTGAGGACTATTGGCCACATTTTTTTAATCTGGGTAATTTCATTACCTGAACTGCTAATAGATCATTAGCAACAATTACACAGATACTCTTATGGATGGAACTTATAACTCATTCCTCCCTTTTGACGAGTATAGCAAGCTGATGAGCAGCTTGGTTACAACTTCTACCTTTGAAAAGGCAAACAAAACTCAAAAATGGTGAAGAGATAAGGGATTTAATCTCTTCCACCAGATAACTCACAGCAACTGCATCAAAGTCGTTCGAATGGATAGATGACCCACCTTCCCTCGGCGGCTATAATCACATCACCATCGTTGTCCCTTATTAGAAAGCACCAACTGCCCGAAGCAAAATCTGGTAGGAAGGAGCCATCACAATTAAGCTTGAGGACTCCTGGCCTAGATTTGCACCAACGTTCTGTCCTTTTCACCGATTTGCTTGCGGTCAGAGAGAAATTTCGACCTCAACTGCATAGGCCTTAACACTCCTTGCATTGAACTCTGCTTCTCTCCAACGTCCCTCTTCTCTTCCTTTCATTCCAAATATGCCATAAGGCAAATCGCCACCAGCCTCTGATTCTCCTTCATAGATAAAATATGTTCAATAGTATCGCTTGGACAATAAAAGTTTGCCATCACTGATCTCTGCACTTGAAAAACAGAGGTCCTCCATCTTCTCCTATGCTGTTGCAAATAACACACTCCTTTCTGTCATGGCCTAACAGAGGATGAGAATTGTGAGCCACATGCCAAATAAAATGCCTCAGTTTCCCAGTACACTTAAGTTGCCAAAACTGTTTCCAAATCGTATCTGGAGTTTTGCTGCTGCTACTTTGCGTCCCTGACCGGCTCCTAGCACGCAGCACATCTGCAGGGAAGACTTTATATGTGCTTTTCAGACTGAACCGACCATGTTCATCAAAATGCCAAGCCAATATATTCTCCCTTCCCTCATGTACTGGCAGTGCCCAAATCAGCTCCTTTAGCTGTACAAATTTGATCTGGGGGTGCACCGGCTGCCACTTCGTTGGCAAAAGCGGCGGTGTAATGACAATCAGATGCCATGCAAATGTATTACAATACTATTAAAATGCAAAAGGTATTTAATCCATGTATGTCAATTGCTCAAAAATAGCTGGAAGATTTTTTACGGGTGAAAATAATGTTTGACTGAAGTCTCTTTTTGCATTATCGGCTATATGGTGACACTTACCGGTGCAAGTAAAATAATTAAAATTAAATATATTAAATATGAACAAACATTGGGGATGTAGCTCAATTGGTAGAGTGTGAAAATACGCATATCTTCAAGGTTCGGGGTTCAGCTCCTCGCATCCCCAAATATTTTTATTTGTTACCCTTTTTCATCTAAATATATTTTTAATCTCTTTATTTCCAATCTGAATGCACACCGGGGATCAAGTACTCGCATATAAAAAAAACTCTTTTTTTTTCCTCTTACAATGCATAACGATTCTAGGTGTTTACTTGGTAGAGTGGTGAAGCTATTGTTGCAACGCAAACTATTGGCCATATATTTTGTACAAATTATTGTTGGCCCATCCCCTGCATCTTGTACTACAATTGTTTTCACGGTTAATAACCATACACTCCCATGTCTGTCAAATATATAAATTTCCATCCAACAAATCCTGCCCTCTAGATCCAAATTATAATTCTTTTTGACTATTTTGGTACATCAAATTTGCTACAAGATTTAGGCATACCTTATTTTGACTGATGTCATATATTTGAATTAAGAGTCACATCTTATTAGTATCCACTAGTACATGTCATGTACTACGATTGCTTTCACTATTAATTAAAAACATTAAATGGAAATTGTGATTATACCAATGCGGTCTCCCGTGGTTGCCGGCTCCAGGCCTGACAGGCCCCCTCCCTCCTTGTAGAAACGCCACTGGCGTTCGTGGCGCTCACGGCCAGAGCCGGCAAGGCCAGCATTACAAAAATAGTTAGAAGGATCTTTTACCGGTGAAACCCATATTCGAGTGAGGTCACTTTCTGCATTATCAGGCATAAGATGAATCTTACCGCTGCAGGTAGAATAATGAAAATTAAATATATTAAACAACCAAGCAAATGTTGGGGATGTAGCTCAATTGGTAGAGCGTGAAAATACGCATGATTCAGGGTACGGGGTTCTAACTCCTCGCATCTCCAAAACAGATCATTTACTCTTTTTTTCTCTCAACTCAGAATGCATAACCGGATTCAACTTCTTCCATCTCCAATTTTTTAATTACTTCAAAACAGATCATTTACTCTTTTTTTCTCTCAACTCACAATGCATAACCGGATTCAACTTCTTCCATCTCCAATTTTTGAATTACTTTTTTCTCACAGATTGCATCTCCTAACAAAAAAACAACAAAGCCTTGCAACTTGCATTACACTTTTCATTTTGTACAAATTTAGTTATTTACCTCTTTTTTGTTTGTTTCTCTTGAGTTTCTTGGTGATCTTGAGTTCACGTCAGGACAATTTCTGGTTTAGTCCGTGTATTTTCCAAGGATTAACGTGCATCTCAAATCCAGATTTGCAGAAACAAAAGGTCAAGTCAAATCTACAGATCTTGTGTTTGAGAGGAGGATGGAATCTGAAGTTGTACCGACCAATGGCCAATCAAATGCATGCTCAGATAAGATCACACACGTAATCATGACTATGCGGAAACAACCCTGTTGTCCTCAGGGTCAGCTATTGGAAGCAGAACAGGTGGCGATATAAATAGTAGCCCACCCATATCCACATGACAAAACTTGACTTATATATAGAAATATAATGGGGTAAGTTCAATAACTTAGCAAAATTATGCATACATAGGCTACCCATTGCAGAGGCCACGCTACTGGAGAAGAGAACTCTGTACATACACATGGTGATCTAACAACTGGCACTAGACATAATCTGAACAACCGCTGATGGACTCGAAACAAAACCAGAAACTGTTCTTAGAGGGACCATGGATCCGACAAGATCCTCAGTAACACCTGCGAGCCCGCGACTGGTGATTGCATCCACAGAGAAGAATCAGAAACTTGAAAGCAAGTTATTCCATAGAATCTCCATCAATCATGAATAATCTGCAATTGGTGATTTAAGTCCTTAGTTAGGAAAAAATAAAGAAGGCATTGCCAAGGCAAATCTACATGATGGCACAGGAAAGCTGGCCTAAGAAAGTGGACACACGGGATGCGAGCACTATTAAGTACCTCGCTATTAGGCTTTGCAAGGCAGAAGATTCAGTAGAAATCAAATGCTCTTGTCAACAGTTTTTCTTGAAGGCAATGTGCCGAATACATGATCCCACAGGGTTGAAGTTATTCCAAAGCCCTTTGTTTGAATTCTGAAGTGATGGTTCAGATGGTATTTCTGAGGTACAGAGAAGGTTTGTGTGAGTGTATCATAACACTGAGTGGCTGGAATTGGATAACTTCAGAATCAGAATGAAGTAAGAACCTTGAGATATTTTGCAGGATCAGATGATGGCTGCCCATGATGCAGGTAGTAGTGTGTGCAATCATAGATCACATAACCCAACAGGCCACCTCCAAATAGGCCAGGAGTTGTAGACGGAGTCGAAAATAGCCTGATCATGTTCCAGAACTATACGAACAGTTCAGCAAAAAGAAATTAGTGATGTCCAACTTAAAGTTAGCAAAGTTAAAAGAAATTCTGATTAGCTTGAAAACTTGATGATTCACATATACAATCAGGACACTTGAACAAGCTTGAGAAAAATGGAATAGGATATTGAACAAATGTAGTACTAGTAAGTTATTTTACATTAGTGTTGTGGAAACCTGAAATTTGTCAACAACAGGAGATACCCATACCCTAGTATGTACATATACGGAATATTATTTACCGGAAAGCACAAAATAGCTGCGGCAGCTGGTGGAAAGACAAGTCGAAGTCCATCCATAGGATGTTTGTGATGGCATCCATGAAGAAGATAATGTGCTGTGTTTCCCCTTTAACATATCAAATGGTAGTGATTAGACAGATGCTCAACTCATATAGTATGATTCGAGCATATTAGAAGAATAAGTTACCAGTAACTTTTGGTTTTTATGTGGAACAAGAATCGGTGTAGCACATATTCAATCAGTGTCCACAGAAATATTCCAAACACAACCATCATAGCTATATCTGTAATTGTATTGCCCATCTGGATAGAAGTACTCAGGCACCAGCAGATAACAGGCAACCAGATAAGTGGAACTGCCCACCATTTCGTGCGGGTTAAGAACTGAACAATGAACCAATCATTAGATCACAGTATTCAGGGTTTCAAATGCTATGCAATGCAGGAAACCAAATATACTCACCTCCAATATATCATTTTCAAAAAATCGTGGCCCTTCCTTGCTAACAATCGGCTGGTGAACCCACTCCTGATACTGCTCCTCTAGATGACCAACCTAAAAAATTTTCATATGCTTCCAGGCATCAAATCAGAAATACGAAAGGAACTTTTCATTTTGTAAGGTGTGCACAGTAGTCAGTAAACAACCTCGTGAAAGTAAAGTGATTTGCCATTCTCAGACATGTAAATAAGGGAAAAATCTAGTATGTATTTTGTATATCTGCATGAGAAACAAAAATAGACACCGCTAGTTATTTTAATGACCGGACTTTTGGTCATATGTACTCTAGGCAGCTGACAAGAGATTTCTATTTCATTGGAAAGTATATGTACAAAGCTTTCATATATGAAGTGTACTGCTGATACATCAAAAAACATGTGTGCGCGTGCGCATGTGTAAAGAAATTGATTGGAAAAAATAGTATACACTTCAATGATGTTACACTGCAAGACATGAGAGACGATCAAATCTGTACTTAAATCAAACATAAAGAAAGGTAAAGTTATGCTACCTGGAATACTAGAGGCTTGTCCAAATCAACAGTAAAGGCTGCTGCAACCATTTTCTCAGAACAGTAATGGCTGTAATAATCAAAATTCAAAGCATAAGAGTTTGGTATTCAAAATAGAAAATTTGGACAACAACGCTACTGAAAATATGTTTGAGACCAACTGCCCAAGAACCTGGCAAATGAAACTGTGTGAAACTAGTGAGAAGTAGGCACTATGTCCAAATATGGCAATGTATTTGACCCTCAAGTGGTTCCAGACCACCATACTAATTCCACATCTGTCATGATTTGGACCCAGAAAGCTCATAGTGTGCACAACACTAAACTAGTTTAGTAAGGTTCTCGGGCCACTACTGCTTAAACAAACAGCAAGTGGTCAGAACCCCTGGCCACTGGCATTACTATTCTATCAGGATCTGGGACCTCAAAAGGCCAGAACCATGTTCTGTGGTGCCATTTAGGCCTATAACTCAAGGTGTACCACAGCTCCACAGAGCAGAAAAATGAGACGATCTTAGCACTCACAATCTGGCCCGTCCACAGTCCACACAAAATATCTAGAGCAAATCCAAATAACCAACTTCACAGACAAGAGCACATGGCACATGCTTTCTGTCATCATGTATTATTGTGCAATTTGACTCTGTTCTCTGATCAAGTTGAGAAAGAATCCAAACATGACCACAGCTAAGAACCACCTGTAGGGCATCCCACCAGAATCCAAGGAAAAACCGTGTGCTGCCTGGGGCTTACCAAACCACTGATAGCTGACCACTTTATTAGATTGAAAATGAGACACGAGCCATCCCTGTATGGCTGTATCACAAGTATCAGTTGTTCAAGCAAGTAGGATGGGCATTTGAGGTGGACGTCAGTGATGCCCAACCGAACTAATAATTGTTGAAAAAAAGTAGTGAGCCACAGAGAAAAAGGTGAAATCAAGCATCTCACGCATGGCTGGCAAATATGCCATGAAAAAAAGTTGTCGTGTGCTTATTGAGTGTTGACAGTGACGGAGCCACCGCCCGGCCACCCTGGGCCTGGGCGGCCAGCCAGGCTCGTCGTGAATTTTAAAAGGAAAATTTCTTTATATCCAAGTAGAACTCTGTAATTTAATAGCTAAATATTTCTGCATAATAAGAATCATCCGGGCTCCTAAAAACTTTTGGCTCCAGTAATGAGTGTTGACATTCTAATAAATGAATGCAAGTACTGGACACTGGACAGATCCTTCTCCGACTGTAAACTAAACTAAAAGTTACTCGAGCATTTAGTTGAAGAACATCAGAACCAAAGTCGACGACGGCCCAGCTCAGCTCCAGCTCCAAGATTAATGAACTTGGGTTGGGTTGCAACAACCAGCATTGTCTAGTCGATTTCAAGTATGAAAGACAACTTCACCCTCTACTACTAGATCTAAATGTACCCAGAATCTCGCGCCAAGCCGCCGCCGCAAAGGTTTACAGTTCCCGGCGGCGGTCAATGTCAATGCAGCGGGCAGGACGGATCTAAACCGCCCAAATCCGGACGGATCTCGGACCACGGACACCCAGCGAGCCACCAGGAGAAGAAACTGACGAGGAAGAGAGATCTCTGGG
This sequence comes from Bothriochloa decipiens, assembly GCA_023333625.1. Taxonomy (NCBI): domain Eukaryota; kingdom Viridiplantae; phylum Streptophyta; class Magnoliopsida; order Poales; family Poaceae; genus Bothriochloa; species Bothriochloa decipiens. The sequence goes on from CM041647.1 coordinate 3,062,478, forward strand.
ACGGAAACTCACCTGCGCAGCGGAAGAACAATGCCGGCGCCGTCGACGGCACCGCCCGCGGGAGGACTGAACTGAGGTGGAGTACACCGGACGCGCGAAGCGAAGGTGGGGAAAAGACGAGTGCGCTTCTTGTCCTCCAGCGAGCGGTGAGGCTCGCCGCCGCCGCGGCTTCGCGTTGGGAGGCCGGAGGTGGACGGGGAGTGAGATGGGGGAGCAAAAGGCGCCGGCTTTGTCAACACGACGGCGATGGCGACGGCCACGAGTTCCACTACTTGTATAGATTTGGAGACAGCTCCCCCTCTGCTTTCCTTGCTGTTGCGATAAAACGTGTTATTGGGCCGGCCCATTTGCCACTCTCCTAAGAGTAAGGGGGAAAAACAAAGGAAGGCCTAGCGAATGGACCTTGCATTCATTCATGTATGTGTGTTTGAGAAATTTTTTTATTTTTAATTTTTTTAAAAAAAATTTATAATTTTAATTTTTTGTTTCGAAATTTGACAGAACGAGTCGTTTACAGTGGGCATTTTTTAAAAAACGCCCACAGTGGGCATTATATATGACGTGGCACAGGGCCGGCCGCCGCCGTTGCCGGCTTTTGCGGGCGGCCCCTGGCGCCCAAAAAACGCCCACTGCGTGGGCGTTTTTTGGTGGCGAGAGGGCCGCCTGCAAAAGTGCGCGCTGTTTTACGAGTGGGCCTCGGAGCAGCCAAAAAACGCCCACTTTTTTGCGGGGCCGGCCTCGCCCTTTTGCAGGCGGCCCCCTGGCGCGCAAGAAACGACCACACAGCGCACACTTTTACAGGTGGCCCCTCACCACCAAAAAAACGCCCACACAGTGGGCGTTTTTTAGGCGCCAGGGGCCGCCCGCAAAAGCCGGCACCGGCGGCGGCCGGCCCTGTACCACGTCACATATAACGCCCACACAGTGGGAGTTTTTTAAAAAAACACCCACTGTGGACGACTAGTTCTGTCAAATTTCGAAACAAAAAATTAAAATTGTAAAAAAAATTTAAAAAAAATTAAAAATAAAAAAAATTCGTGTGTTTGATGGATGGAACTGCAGCAATTTCAGATTCGATAGGCACGAGGAGGAGGATCCCAAAACTGAAGGAGGCGTGTTTTGACAGAAACAGAGGAAGAGAATTGCAGATGCATCGATACCTCTCGTTTTCAATATCCGAGGCATCATCAGTTGGCTCCAATCTCTCTGTTTTTTTTTTTCCCCCTTCAGTTCAGTGATTGACTGATTGGTGTGAGCACGCAGGTGGAAAACGTAGATTCCAAATTTCCAAGACACGGATTCAGATCGATCTCAGGAAGTTCGTCTTCTGTGTTGTGGTCGTCACAGGAACAAGCATCCACATCTTTCCTGTGTTTACATAGCGGTCTCCGCCTCCGCAAGTTCGTTCCTCTCAGAGACAAAGGACACGGCGGATTTTTTTTTTTCATTTCAGAATTTTTTTCTTAAAGGAAAACGATCAACTCAGATCTCCGAAAGCTTGTCTTCAGAACAGTGGTCGCCACAGGGCCATGCATCCACACCATTTTACTTAGAGTCACAGCCACCTGCTGCTCTGCTCTGCTCTCTACGAACTGGAAAGGATTAGAACAGCAGGAGAACCTTCAGTTAGCCAGTGCCAGGAAATGCTGCAACGCTGGGCGGAGGGCGGCACCACCACCATTCCCTGCTCCTGGACCTGCAGGCGTCCGCGTGCGGCGGTCGTCGTCTTGTTGGCAACCACGACCTGGCACTCGATGCGCCGTGCCAGGAGATGCTCAGCTGGGCTGGCTCGTCGTTTCGTTGGTGTAACCGTGGCTGTGGCAGAAATCAGCCATGGCGCAGCCGCTGGGCTGCCTCGGACACGGAGTCGGAGGCAGCCGCTGTGCTGCCATCAACGATGGCGATGGTCACTGAGGCCTCCACAAGACGGCATGGGGATCAGCCCAGGGGTGTCGTCGCCGCCTGCAGACCTGCCCGTCGTCTTCCTCCGGAGCCTGTCGGCCCCCGGGGGGCCGACGGGCACTCATGGGCCGTTCAGCGGCCTATAAGTGCTTCCACCTGGATCCGTACAATAGCCCAGTGGGCCTTGTCGTCAGCACGACCGGCGATGGACGGTGGTCTTGATCGAGCTCCCGGTGCTCCTCCGTCGCCGTCGCGGCCTGCCTCCCGGTCGTCGTCGGCGACGTGAGACGCTGAAGATTTTATTCTATTTTTTAAGCGACTGGACGCTGCGTCCACTGAATTTCGTTCCATTTTTTAAGCGACTTGGAAGACTCATTGATTTAGCAATTTTATTCTATTTTTAAAATTACTGAACATGCTCAAAGGTAAGCAACATGCTTTCTTTTTTTTTATTTTGTTTGTTTGATGGATTGAACTGAACCGAATCAGGTTGAGAGCACTTGAGACGCTGAAGATCCGAAAAGATGCAGGTCCGGCGTTTTCGCAGAAGCAGAGGGAGAGGCAGAAACAGCAGGCATGATCACCAAGCTGGATCGTTTGTCCGGCCTTGTGCTCACCACCAAATAACTCCCTGTCTATCTGTCTGTCTTTGACCGTCTCTCCAATCTCCATGCAGATGCCTCACGTTCTCTTTCAACGACAAACTACGGAGTACATATCTAACCAATCTCCCTGTTGTTTTCCTGTCATGATGATGATGATGATGATTCAGTTCAGTGATTGCTGTGAGCTGAGCACGCACATGGAAAACGTTCCATGGCGCAACGCAACCAATATCTTCTTCCATTATCCATCATTTAGCAGAAAAATCTTGATAATTAATTAACTAATCCGTCTGGTTTCAAATGGTGTTCCTCTCTGCAGTCTGACTCTGACACCAGGACACGTACCAGCAGACTAACCAAAAACACAGTTTTCTTCTGTCACTCATTTCACTTCTTATTCAGATTCAATTCAAAAGGGAATGCAATTACAGTACAGTCTCGTACCATAAATAAAAAGGAATGTTCTGAAACACCCAAGAAACACAGACCAAGAGCACATGTGTACGGCCGATTCTGATTCTGATTCTTGTTTTGCGAAATACGTAATGATTTACAGCCAACGAATCCTGAACATAACTGAAAGAAGAAGAAGAAGAAGACAAATTCGACCCGCGATCGGCTTTCCTGTCCGGGGGAATGGAATGGGAATCTGAGCTGAGGTCGATTTCGACTCGACGCCTCAACTCTCTGCTATCTGCTCGCCTGCTGCCCTGCTGGGCTGGCCGGAACTCTCTCGGCTGAGCAGGAGAAGGCCGCGCAGAGCACGGACAGCGTCAGCGCCGGGAGCTCCCGGCGACGAGCCCCGCCAGGATGATCGGCACGATCGAGCGCAGGCAGCGGCAATGCGCCCCAGCACCGGCGGCGGGAGCAGCTGCTACGTGCTCCGCGTTGAGTCCCCTCGACGTCTGCGCACGCTCGTGCTCGAGCTCGTCTGCGACGCCGCCGTGGCGGGAATCCGTGCCCCGTGGCGTCTTGCCGTTCCGCAACTCGGTGGCGAGGAACTTCCGCCGTGTTCCTGCTGAGGTGCAGGAGCCTGTCCTGCCGGCCCCGACAGGGCTCAGCTGACGGGCCGACGGGCACTCTTGGGCCGTTCATTGGGTGCTTCCGCGGTTGGCCGATAGGAAGCCCTGTCGGCGGCCATGGGGAACTCGCTAGGCGCCGGAACTCGCCGTTGCCGTGGGTCCTGCGCTGCGCACGACGGTCGCTGTGGCCCAGGACGACGGTGAACTGGTGGTGCGTCCACACTTGGTTCCGGCGATGCCTGAATAGGAATTGTGATGATGGATGCGGAGCAAGCTGCTTCGTTATCGTTGGTTTCGACTCAGTCAGGGGAGAGCGCGGGGCAGGTGGTCTCGAGCTCCCGCCGCGGTACTCCTGCGTAGCCGTCGTCGCGGTCGTCGGCGACGTAGCCGATCGATTCGATGATGCACAACACAGGTCCCACAGCATCCTCTCGCGCGCACATGAGCCGCATGAGATCCGCAGCCACCAGCAGGTCCTGTCTCGGAGCAATGGAATGGAGCATCAGGCAGAGCTTCAGAATCCAGAAACCAAGTCACAGCACCAACAAAAAAGGAATGCAACAGTTTGGCACCCTAAAAGAATGATCAGAAAACCCCAAGAAACCTGTGTAAGCTTGCTCCTGTGTCTTCTTGTCCGCAATGGTTTTCAACCAACGAACACGGAACACCACAAAAAAATAACGAGAAAACAAAGTTTGTGAGAGCTGTTGAAGAAACCAAGGAGCTGTCAGGGTCTTTGACTGGACCCGAATTTCGTTCCTGCCATTTTTTAGCGACTTGAAAGACTGATTGGTTTATTATCAATTCTTCTATTTTTAAAATTGCTGAACACGCTCTAAGCTAAGCAGCATGCTTTTTCTTTTTTTTTATTAATTGTTTGTTTGATGGATGGAACTGAATAGCAGGCATCATGACCGAGCTGGATCGTTTGTCCGTCCGTGTGCTCTGTGTCTATATGTCTGTCTATCTGTCTTTGACTGTCTGCCCATGCAGATGAGATGCCTCACGTTCTCTTTCAACAAGAGCCGACACCTCCATACTACTGAATAGCCTGCATACATACATCTCTGTTCTCTAACCAACCTCCCTGTCCTTTGATGTCATGATGATGATGATGATGATTCAGTTTCAGTGATTGACTTGAGCTGAGCACGCACATGGAAAACGTTCCTTGGCATTCGCATATATAGGCGCAACCAATACCTTCTTCTTCCATTATCCATCATTTAGCAGAAAAATCTGTATAATTAATTAACTAATCGGATTGGTTTCAAATGGGATAGACGGACATGCTGTCTCTGTCTCTCTGTGCGGGACGGACTCTCCACAGATCCTCAGATGACAGGGCGATGCAATCCAAACGACAGGGCGTCTGTCGGTGTACTGCGCAAGTTCCTCTCTGCAGTCTGACTCTGAGACCAGGACACAGATTTTCCGAATCAAAAATCAAGAAAAATAAAAGGATATCTGAATGTTCGGGCGAGTACCAGCAGACGAACCAAAAACCAGTATTCTTCTGTCGCTGATTCCACTTCTTATTCGGATTCAATTCAAGAAGGAATGCAATCACAGCGCAGTTTCGCACCGTAAAAGAAATGTTCTGAAAACCAGAATAATAAAACAGACCAACAACACATGTGTACGGTTGCTCCTGTCTGATTCTGATTCTGATTCTTGTTTTGCGTAATGATTTACAACAAACGAATTCTGATTTCTGAACTGAACCGAAAAAAGAAGAAGAAACAAATTCGACCCGCGATTCTGATCCCCCCGGTCGGTTTCCGATTCGGCCTTTCCGGGGGATTGGAATGGGAATCTGAGCTGAGCTCGATCTCGATCTCGACGCCTCAACTCTCTGCTGTGCTATCTGCTGGGCAGGTGCTTTGCTGGGCTCTCGGCTGAGCTCGAGAACGCCGCGCAGAGGACGGCCAGCGCCAACGCCGGGAGCTTACCGGCGACTAGCCCGGCCAGGATGATCGGCACCAGCACGGGCAACGGCAATGCGCTCCCGCGTTGTCGACGGTTGCATTGATCGTCGTCCGTGATAGCATCCGGCGCCGGCGCCAGCGTGTCCTCCTCCTCTGCGGGCTTGCCGTTGGTCTCGTCGGCGCCCGGGAGCACGTGCTCGCCTGCCTCGCCGCCGTCGCGGGAGACCTTGTCCCGGGGCGCCTTGCCGTTCCGCAACTTGCTGGCGAGTAGCTCCCGCAGCGACCTCCTGCTCTGTTTCCGCTTCTGATTATTCACCGGTGAATCGTCGCCGCCGAGGTCGCCGCTGTCAGCGGACCAGGACGAGGCGGCGTCGATGCCACCGTCGTCGGACACGCTCGGCCTGGGCGACTCCGCCGCCTCCCTGATAGGCGAGACGTATCCGCGCCCGCGCGGCGAATCCAATTTCTCCATCTCCGGCCGCCGATCTCGAACGGTCCTGACGGACTCGATCCAGGACAGCGCCACCGACGCGAACGTGGCCGCGGCCACCAGCTGCTTGCTCCAGATGACCAGCAGCGCCAGCGCCACGGCGCCGCCGGCCGCGAGGAGCCCCGGCCGGATGCTGAAGCCCGCGCCTTTGCCGGGTGGTGCCGTCAACAGAACCGGTGCCGCCGCCGCCGCGTCGTGAGCCGCAGAAAGCTCGCGCCTCTCCAGCGACTGCGGCACGGGCGCCGGCTTCGCGGCAGCGCGGTGCCGGCGTCTGGGGTTCCGGAGGCGGCCATGGTTCTTGACGACGATGTCGGCGAGGGAGGTCGGGAAGCCGGTCTGCACCGGGAGCGGCCCCGCTCGTGCCGGCGGGCGCAGCGACGCCAGGAGGCGGCGCAGGCGGCCCCCGCCACCGCCGCCGCCGGACGGGCGCTTCAGCGGGCTCGTCGTTGGCATCGCCGCCAGCAGAGCATCGGAGGCGAGGCTTTTGCGCGTGACGCGGTTCTGGTGGGAGAAGAGAAGGAAAGCGGCGAGGAAATTGAGGTGGTGAGATTTGGAGGTTTCGGTTTGCTCTATTTTAAGGTGACAGTTTCTTGGTTGATTCTGCTTGGAGTCTATGACACCCGGTGATGAAACCAAGGAGATCCTTTTTTTTTAAAAAAAATGTTGTCTTTTTTCAAAAAAAAAAGTTTTTTGATTTGTACTAGCAGCACATAATGGAGAGGTCATCATAAAATGGTGTGAGATTTGTAAAGTTTTGCATTGGGTGTCCTGTTTTAGGTGACCGTTTTTTGGTTCATTCTACTTGGAGTTTGTGTGAACCCGGTGAAGAAACCAAGGAGATCCTTTTTTGTAAATATAAAATGTTTTGTGTTTTTTTAATGAAAAATTTGCCTTATGTGAAGTACTACTAGAAAACAATGGAGGGTGTTATCATAAAGGTGACATTTGAAAAACTTTTTCTGCGGAAATTTTGGTAAACACTATTCATCTATATCGTGGTTGGGGCAAAATGCGAGGTTGTGGTTGGGGTGCTTGGTTAAAATCACATTCGTGCAATCAATTGGTGTGGCTAAATTGTGTGGCACGCCAGAGATCATAGCTTGAAAGGTGCTTTTGCATTAGGGAATGTTACTTTCAGAATTAATAAGGATTAGTAAAATATACCCGTGTGTTGCTACAGAAAAAATATTTTTTAATAAAAAATTTAGGATAATTTGCCTTCTGATGTGAAATACTACTAGAAAACAATGGAGGGTGTTAATCATAAGGGTGAGATTTGAATACTTTTTCTACGAAAATTTTGGTAAACACTATTCATCTATATTGTGGTTGGGGTGCTTGGTTAAAATCACATTCATGTAATCAATTGGTGTGGCTAAATTGTGTGGCGCGCCAGTGATCATAGCTTGAAAGGTGCATGCTTTTTGCAATAGGGAATGTTACTTTCAGAATTATTAAGGATAAGCGATCCCTGGAAACTGATCATAATTACTGAAAAGGATACATATCTCTCCAAGCTGTATCATTGCATATTTAAAACATGTGGTTAGAAGGTAGTACCGAAGCATATTTTCAATTTCATGCCAAGCACACATCAGGGATTTTATAAGAAAAACAATTCTCATAGATAATGTTACTACAATATTCTTTTTGGATTTTATTTACAACATAACATAGCAATAAATATATTTATATAGGTTATTACGTGGATATACATATACATATATGTGTACCTACTCTATTGAAATCACAGATCGACAGGAAGGGGAAGAGAGAAAGAGAATCAATCATGTCGACAGCTTGTGAGCCCATGGTCTTCGTTGGTTATGTGTCTCGTTGACCAAAGATGTGACTTGAGAGTAACGACCAGCTTGCCCAAAGCATTCCGCGTCTAGTGTAGTTAGGTCCACTCAGGAAGAAAAGAGGCGATGAAAGCAGTTTCCTTTAGCTTGTGCTTTGATATATGTCTGTCCTAAAAGATTACAATTTCAAACCTAGAAAAAGTCAAAACCTTTTATGTTTGATTAATGAATTATAGAAAATAATATCAACATTCATGTCTGTAAAAGATTTGTTAGGAAATTCCATAATTAATCCAGTAATACTTATCAGATATCATTGATGCTAATTTTCTTGGACAAACTTAAAATTTTTAATTCCTTAAAAATATATATATATATATATATATATTTTGGATCATGGTTTAAGGCTAGAGCCATCCTCTGACTTGGTAGGCAAACTCACATACACAACTGTGATAATACAAATCAAACTAATAAAGAACATCTGTTTTCAGATGTTTGATTTTGAGCTTAGTTTTCAGCACTGTCGTGAGAGGTCCGTGCATGGCACTTAAGTTTGTGTGAAAAACAAAGGCAACGGCAATGTTTAAAGAAAAAGGTTGCTCGAGCATGCATCCAGCTTCCAGCAACTCCAATTGGCGTCTCGTCTCGTCTCGTCTCGAGTCGATGGTGTGTTGTAGGCCGGCCAAGGCCTGCGCTTTGTCACGTCACACCAAGTCTCAGCCGCCCCGTGACTTTTTAGTACGAGAGAACTTGGAAACAATAGTAGTGTCGGTGTCTCATCAGCTCTGTGTTTAGCTGGTGCTATGAGAGAGCAGATTGATCTAACACAGTTATAACTTTTTGGTTAATAAATTACATCTATCTATTACTACTGTCATGAAAATCTATACCACTATTATAATGTGATATTTGCGTGTGCGCCTAGAACTAGAATTCGGTATATTTTGTGTAGCCTGTAGAGTGAACAAAGTGGCATATTTCAAGTACAGAACGTATTACACCGAGTAGTAGCATGTATCTCCGAACCACGGTATCTAAATTTTTCTACTTAATACCATAATACGTAAATTTTTATCTATTCGAGAAAAAATATCTCCAAACCATGACACAACTACAATGGCGTAGATCGAACCAACCTTTGTGCAAAAAAAAAAAAAGAGAGAGAAAAGAAAAGAAAAGAAAAATCATGACACATCAAACTTTTTTTTTTTTGAGAATATGAGACATCAAACTTAACATAGTTAAACCTTGATGGATTTATGTTTAATTTATGATTCGACGAAGCGGTACATTTTTACAGTAACATTGCAGCATTTTCACCCGTGGTACCTACGCTGGTAGACAACTCTTTCAGTTCTGGAGAAACAGTGCCATTTCGTCGTAACGTAGCTTCAACTGTTGGACACACACACATGGTCGTCGTTGATATCATGATCAGCCGACAGAAAAACAAGTTTCACAACAGCCTGGATTCCGTGTGTCCCCGACTTTTGCATGCTCACCGTCTGCTGTTCTGCGTTTGCTTTCAGGGCTGTGTTTAGTTAGCCACAAATTATTTTAAAATTTACTATATAGAATTTTTATTATTCGTCACATTAAAATACTGGCACATGCATTGAGTACTAAATGTAGATAAAATCAAAAACTAATTGTACGATTTTGTTGTACTTTACGAAACGAATATTTTGAGTCTAGTTACTCAAAGTTTGGATAATTTTTACCAAATACAAACGAAATACTACAGTGCGCTGAGGTGACATGAGGTGACATTTCCTTTCAAAATTTGCGGAAACTAAACACAGCCCAGGACATGTGTGACCCAAATTTGACTGAAATTCCATCATGTTTTGGAACTTTTCCACCTTCTCAAAAGTCGGGGATATACTCCACCTGTGACCTGTGTCCATTTTTTCATCATTACGTCATTCTCTTCTCGGCCATCTTCCGTTTTTTCCTGTTTTTTTGATCACTTTTGCGTCCTTTATTTGAGGCATAAAGCAGGCTATCTTCTCATTATTATTCCACCAGCTCTTTCTGCGAGACTTTTTTTTCATGTGTGTGGATGTTCGATTGACGACCGTACTGCTTTTTAGTATATAGTAATCTCACTTTCTCTGAATGCTTTCCAGGTGATTATAGGGCTTACTCTGTTCCAAGTTATAAATGGTTTTGGCTTTTGTATGTTTGCTATGCACCGAGATATATACATAACAAAAGCAAGAACACCAATAAATACTTTCCAAACAAGTTGATCTGTCGTGTGGAGTCTGTTACTAGTGCTAATAGTATAGTATTGCTATAGTGGGTCTATAAATATACCCGTCAATAGACCAACTAACTATATTAGTTTCATTAGCAAGCTGATTTGAAACTGCTAATAGATTATAGATGTGGATCAAAACTGTACCCATTAATAATTAGCTAGCTAATTAATAGATGTTATTAGTAGCTTAGATAGGGGAGAGCAACTCCAAGAAGTACGCAACCGTTCCCTCTCTATATATTATTATGGCTATACGTACGTGTTCATCATCATATAAATAAAATTAAAAAATGTCCAAGACGGGAGCAGTAACGCAGTATTAGAAGTGAATAAAAAAATCTAACTAAAAAGATATATAATAGATGGCTAAGCCTGTTTGGGTGGACGTAGCTAAAGTTTAGCTAGCTAAAATTTGAAAGTTAATCTAGCCAGCTAAAAAAAAAATTTCCAGCTAAACTTTAACTACGGCGTTTCGATGCTCAAGCTAATAGACTCAGCTAAATTTTAGCTGTCTTTATCTGGATTGAAATAACTAAACCTAGCTAAACATTAGCTGGTGTTTCTATCTGTGCTATTTGGATGCTTAGCAGCAAAATCTAACCAGATAATTAGCTGGCGGATCCAACCAGACCCGTGGATGATAGCAATTTTTTTTATTGGAAACTGAGTCACGACTCATGAGTGCACGAGAGGACAGCGACAAAGCAACGACCAAAATCATGCAAAATAATACACTTTTTTAGTTGCAAAGGTGGCGTACGTACATGCGTGCATGCATATGAACCGATTTGATAAAGCTATATTATATATCACCAATCCATCAAATCCACCAATCGATAATGATGACTTGATGAGCCTTTTAGAGTTCGTTAAAAACAAACAGTAGGCCAACGAAATGACATGAACCACGTAACATATTTGCATCCATTGATCGGTCCACCGATCAGGAGTGTGACATTTGCCGGTGGACAACGCTCAACCTTGGCTGTACTTAATTGCTAGTGGACATTGTTTAAATTAAATGTGCTTATTTGCTGAGATTAGCCAGCCCGAGAGAGATTTAAAAATGACCTTTGTGTCCATGATCCAATCTTGAGTGGCCGTGGCCCATTCCTATCGGCCCAGTTCCACCAGTTTTGGCCCAGTTTCACCGCCGCTTTGGCCCATTCCCACCCATCAAACACCGGCACTTTCTTTTTTTAAGAAAGGACGGCAAAAGTTTTACCGCCATTTCTATTAGACGAAGAAAGAAAAAAAAGGCAAGTGCCCTACCCAGTTTTTTGAATGAAAACTGAACAAAAAAAACCATACAACTGAGGAGAGCCTCGCTCATCCTACACCACTTTGAAACAACAACTCACGCCACAACTAGCGCCAACTCAACTCCTTGCCTGGTCGGATTGGGACATCGACACAAGCCTCAAAACTCGGTCTGATTGGGTCATCGACACGAGCCTCCACTTCCCTGACAACTCTACTGCTAACACAACTCTACTACTAACAATCAAGCATCAACCACTCCACATAGGTACAAATCCTTGGCAACTATAAACAACGGAACTAATCTCCACCACTGGCACCACCCACGCAACACAACGGCGAAAATGACAATCTAGCCCCGCCACGAGACATCCCGACCGAGACAACTTCCACAACGACGCCTTTAAGAAGGTAACAACGTCCAATCGCCACCGTCGCTAGTCCAAGGCCGGACTGGGTTTTCACCCGTAGAGATGTTGTGGACGCGACGCCTTCAACAGGAGGAACGACACCCGCAGGTGTTGCCATCGCCAGGCCTTTGCCCAAAGAACCCACAGCACGGTCGTCGGTCAAGATGCCGGGTCCCCGCTAGACACCTAAGACGTCGCTGCCAGACCTCCTGCTGAGGCCACTCCGAAGGGGTCGATGCGCCGGCCACGCGAGCGGCCGCAAAGCTGCGCCAGCACCCCCGCCGACCAGACCACATGCCGAAGAATTGGCCTCCCGCCGCCATGCACATCCACCTTGAGCACCGTCCCATGCCCTAAAGGTCCCAAATATGGGGCAAGGCCCCAGACCAGCACTCCTGTTGACACCAAGGCCTCCGTCCTCGCGACGACCTCCCCACAACAGCAGCCACGGTCATGTGGGGAAGAACTGCATAGACGAGGGCCGCTCCCCAACGCCAACATGAAACCCAGCCACCGCCACAAAATGGCCACCAACAAGAAGAAGGAAGGGGCAAGCTGAGGGGAGGGAACCCCGCTGCTGCCCCCTACACCCGCACGGGCACACCACCGCGCCGGCGGGTCTCAACGGAGAAATGCGGCCCCACCAGGTCCGGCACCGCCGGCAGCACAACCACGGCACCAAAGGCCTACCATTGCCACGGCCGACCACGCCACCATTACATCATCGAATAAAACTGCACAACCACCGTTGAATCGCCGACCAGACACTGCGGACGCCGCCCAGCTGAACCACCATCCCAAACCACCATCCACCACCGCAACCACCGCGCCGCCACACCCCCGCACTGCCGCAGCCACCGTTACCCCCTGCTGCACAGCCTCGTCACCGCCACACTGAGGCCCTCCCCCGCCAGGGGAAGGCAGATCCGTTGGCCGGCAATGCACCACTGCGCCGCAGCCCCCCGGCGACGCACCACCGGCCGGCGGCACACCACCATCACCGGCCCCGCGCCATCCACATTGCCATCCCGCCCGGAAGGCGAGGCCCGCCAGCGCTGCTCCAAGCCTGAGCCGCTGATGCCCGGAGCCCCGGACCGACAAGCAGCACCTCGCGTCCCTCCACCACCACCCCGGATCTGGCCCCAAGACCCCTCGCCGCCGTCGGACCTCGCCGCTGCCGGGCCACCGTTGCCACAGCACGAGACCTCCGCTCCGGAGCAGCACGCCCCCGGTGAAGAGCAGCAGCCCCAGAGAGACAACACCTACCATGGCCTCCCCCACGCCAAAGGCGCACCTCCACTCCACCTGCGACCAGGCCCGAGCTCAAAACCGACAGATCGGGGCAGCAGGGCACCAGATCTGGCGAATCGAGGCCACAATAGCGCCGCCGACCTCCACCCCAACCGCCCGCCGCCGTCAACCATGCACACCACCGCGCGCGAGAGAGGAGAGGAATCCCAGCTGCCGCTTTCCTTGCTCCACGCCGGACCCTCGACGTCGAACTCCGACGGCGGCCAGGCACAGGATACGTCGGGGAAGGGATTGGCGGCGGAGTCGCCCCCTGGGGAGGAGAGCGACGCGGGTGTCGAGTATACCGGCACTTTCTTATAGTCACTGTATTAACAAATTAATGCTACAACTAATACGGTTGGTCAAAATAGATGATAACTGGTAGACGGGAAAGAGATGACGTGGCATGGTGGTGGTGGGGTGTGGGGGGAGGCCTCACATCTCCAGAGACCAGAAACGTTGAAGTCCACACAACGCCTCCCTCAGCCTTGCTGACCTTCCCATCTTCCCTATTTCTTTGTCCTCCCTCCTGTCCCACTCTTCGCCTCCTAAGAAACCATGAAGGTCACGCCTTCATCTCACCACCATACAACACCCCTCTCAGACTTGCTGATGTTCCCATGTTCCCCATTTCTTTATCCTCCCTCCTGTCAGTCTTACTACAGGTAAAGGGTTCACCGAAATATGGAATTGGGAAATATATAGGAGCACTACCATCATTATTACTTGGTCTTTTCCTTTAATTTACACGGTGATTCATGCGCGCGCGCCACATTCACACAAACACAAATATGCGTCTAACACATGTTAACAAACTTAACCGTTAAAAACACTTATATATTTGTAAAATGTGAGGACTTGAATTTAAACTTTTTCAAGGGCTCAAGCCATCACCTCACCTATTCTCCAAGCAAAGCATAAAGTGTTGAGGAGGCCCAGCTTTATGCATGTCCTGGGAGTTGCAAGCACTGCAAGCGTAGATGATTTAAACTTTGTCAAGGCATCACCTCACCTATCTTCCAAAGCAAAGCATGAAGTGGAGGAGGACCAGCTTTACGTCCCGGGAGTTGCAAGGTCTGCAAGCATATAAATGCAAGAGGACCACCTGTTTTCCGCATACCCGTGTGCCCACTCCATTTCCCTCCGAAGTCCGAAGAACGTAGCCAGCGTCCGTTCGGTGAGCGGTGGCGCCAAGGCTCCTGTTCACGTCGACGTCCGGCGAACGTTGACTCGTGACGGCAAGCTCGGCTGGACCGGGCGGAGGTGGCAGCACTATTGGCGTAAGTTGGAATCGGCTAAATTTTGTAAATATCTTTTTTTGATAGCATCTAGTTTTGCACTCAACATGCCAAAATTACGGAGTTGTTATGCCATAGAGTCTTAAGCCAAAGCAGAAGGGACTAAAGGTGACAAGACACCAAAAAAATGCCAAAACAAAGGGCAGTACCTATTCATAAGAATTCACCCATGTCTTACGAAGATCTCCATGACATTTGTCTCCAAGGTGCAGCTAGCTGAGTCGTTTCAGTCTCTCCCCAACCTCCTTCGATCCTTTTACTAACAGTGCCTAAAACCGTGTTCAGACTTTTGATGATACAATGGTACATATATCTATATCTATATCTATATCTATATCTAATAATAAAGAGGCAAAATTTCCTCAACTTTTTTGGTACCATTATTTTGGTCTGGCTACTTATAAGGAGGTGGAGATCCTGTAAAAAATTTGCTTGGACGCAACAGAAACGGAAAGAAAAGGAACTCCTCTCCATCCCCGTTTAAGAGTTTGTATCGTTTTCATTGTTTCTCTAAATCGGATTCTTACAACCGTGCAAATCCAATCCGTTCAAATCAAACCAAAGAAAGAAAAACAGCCCACCAAATCGAAACCACCGAACCCACATCGATCCGAATCCCAAACCAAAATCAGACTAACTCTAGAAGGATGACAACTTATAAAATCAAATCAATATTCTTGTACCGATGTCAACAGCAATAACGAAGAATAAAAAAAAAAAACGAGTCCTTCACCATCCATACACAAATCGATCGAAGAGCAAATAATAGAAAGAATTGAATCGAGGAAATCAAAGAGAATAGAGGACGACATCAGATGTAGTGCACCTCCAGGTCGCCCAGGGTGCCCGCGTTGCCGCCTCCGCGACACCAGCCAGGTTCGCCTACGCCGCCGCCGCGCTGCCGGCCAGCAGGTCTGAGGCACCGCGCCACGCTGCGGTGGAGATCGCAGATAAGGACGCCATCGCCAGCACGCGGATTAGGGTGCCGCCGCCGCCGTCAGGTGGATCCGGGCACCGCTGCCGCTGCCGCCGTCGTGTAGATGGTCACAGCGGTGCTGAAGCCGCCACTGTGGAAGTCCATTACTCCCCCGCGCACGACGTCTCTAGGTTGCCGACGGGGAGCCTCAGGCCGCGCGCGCGCTCCGGCTAGTGGGCCCACGCCCGGCCACCTTACGGCTAGAGCGCCGCGCTCAGCTCCCAGCCGGACGAGGGCATTCGCAAAGTAAGGTGGGCCTGCGAGATAAAGAGGCCCACGCGAAATCAAGGCCTAAGCCCACACGTCGTCTCGTCCTCGGCAAGCATACACGAGACGGGAGGGGAACAAAGGGAAAGTGGCTTGGGAGTCGAGGCAGCAGCAGCGGCGCGGCGGTCGGCCAGGCGTCACGCGCTGCGGCGCATTGCTGGGATCACGGTCGCGCTCGCCGCGGCCTACCTGGACCGCTGCTTCCTCGGCCGTGGCAACCTCTGCTCCGGCTCGGCAATCGGTCCTGGATGGAGTGTATCGTCTTGTCGCTGCCGAGGTCGAGGAGGCGCAGTTGCGTGGTGTAGTCACAGTCAACAATGAACAGACATGTTTTACTAATTTATACTAATCTACCCCCGTGTTACTACACGGGCTTTTAGGAGAAATAAGTATTAGAGGTTGTTGATTAATTTATGCCCATGGCTAATAATAAAAACTGTTTATTTTGCCTTTTCTTTTTTTTTTCATATTGTAACAAATTAGTCACGCAGATACTTTGCAATCTTTGTCTAGTTGTGATAGACTTTAATTACCAAGGCCACTACATGCTTCATTCACATGGCGTTTCCCTAGGAAATACAAAACAGCATAGGGCATGTGTTTCTTTCCCTATGTGTGCCTGAGGTAACCGTAGGGGGTATGATCTTTCCCAACATTTGCTAATTCACTACTAGAATTGGTGATTTCTAGTAGTGTATTACGCCTTCATATGTGTTTGCCTGTGTTAAGTTGAAACACTAGCGCAAGTACTGCGTTCAAAATGGAAATCGATGTGCTCGTACCTTCATGTATAAATGTATATGTGGTTTGTACGGTGAACGGTGATATTCATCATGCATTACACCTTAGTTGTTTTTTTTCTATATTAACAGCAACAGAATTGAAATAGATAATATAGGCATACTTTTGCTTATTCTATTAATCGAAAATTTCAGTAATTTATTAGTAGACAAAAGTAGGGAATTACTTTTTATTATCTTTTAATGAAATATGTGTGTTATTAGATAAAGATTTAGAGTTTAATTTAGATTTAGAGGTTAATTTAAATTATTTTTTATAACGGCGTTACGTATAAGTTTAGGGGTTGTTTTAGACTCTATTTTATAATGACAATTGTGAGCAGTTTCTTTTAGAAAATAGACTAGATCCAACAGCTCCATTGTTGCTGGGGATTAGTAATATTTAGATTAGAAGAGAAATGGCACACCCCACTCTGCTAGTTTTTCTCCTAGGAAAAGGTTATTAGTATTTTAGACAGAATACTTAGTTTTCGTAACAGATAATCGTGAATTTCATCGGTTCCTAGCTCCTGCTGCGTAGCAAATTTATGCTTTACATTAACCATTTCGCCTCTGTTTTCTTTCTCAGTCAACCCGTATAGGTTCTCAAGCGCGTGATGGTAGCTAGTAAGCTTGCTAATGTATCATCTTTATTAAAGGGTCCTTGGGTTGCTTCTTTTACCTCCCTAATAATTTCTTTCTCCCGTGCTGAAAAGGTTTCTAGTCTCCCGTGCTGAAAAGGTGATGCCATGCATGCTGACCACAACAACCTAATCGTTGCCCAAGCCCTGAGCCCCTGACCCTCCCCAGCCGGTAGCCCCCCATTGCCTGCAACCACCAGCGCGACGGACAACGCCCGAGCCCGTGCGCGCCGTATGTGTAATGTGACTCCCCTCTAAATATGACAGCGGAGAAAGCCTGCACCAGCAACCTCTCACCACCGTACCATCGATAGAAAAAAATGGTTTCAACAGTACATTTTTTATTTTCACTATATATCTTTTTTTTTTCACAATCCTTTTGTTCTTTTACCTATGCATGCAACAGAAAAGAGGGGTTAGTTTTCTCTTAAAAGATAAGCTTTGGAGCCTCCGAAGTTTTTAGGCAAGTACCAGGATGTAAGGCATAATCTTTAAATTGAATATAGAAGCAGCTTACTACTACCTCCATTTGATCGTTTGTCTTATTAAAAAAATATAATTATCATTTATTTTATCATAACTTGTTTTATTATTAAATTTACTTTATGCATAACTTATATTTTTTGTACATTTACTTATTTGTTAATAAGACGAATGGTCAAATGTTTGTCTCCACCATGTACTCATTTGAGTCTCTTTTCCAAGCTTCCACATGAATCATCGTAATATTTGTTAGAAAAATAAAAAACCATAGAAATCCCAACGAAAAAAATATGGCTATCAATTAGTAGACCCAACCATTGTTAGCGTTGGATCTAATTTGCTTCTTAAATTATCTGCTATCCATTACGGTAAACAGCTGGCCCCTAGTGCACTTGCTCTGTATCTAAATTACCCACCTCTACCTTTATAAATATTAAATACACATGCAGTCCATAAACTTGTCCCATAGTGCCAATTAGATCCACGAACTTGTAAAATACATTTCTAGCACTCTAAACTTGTTAAATGGTTCATGGCAGGTCCCCTTCATGGCCTTGTTTTTGCTGATGTGGCAGCGCCAACATGGTTTCCATCTTGTCTGGATGAGAATTTTGTCATCTGTTGGTCAAACAATTATACAAACCTTCAAATTTGGGATTGACAGATGAAGAACGAGAGAGCACCGATTTTTCTCATATGAGGATAGTGGGGGTCTAATTACAGAATTGTTTGGCCAACAAGCGGTAAAATTCACGTCTAGACATAGTGGACGCTATGTTGGTACGCCCACGTCAGCAGGAACATGCCCACAAAGTGGTATGCACCTGCCATGAACCATTTAGCAAGTTTAGAGTATCATAAACGCATTGTGCAAGTTCGTGGACTTAAGTGGTACCACGATGCAAGTTTAGGGGCCACCCGTATATTAACGCTATATAAAATTGCTAAACCTAAAGTACACATGCATGCAAAAAGCGATAGAGAGAAAGAAAGAGCGACGGAGAGAGTGTGTCCCCCGTGTTTGCAAATTAAAAACATGTGAACTAGAAAGAAACTATTATACATATGCCTTTCATACTTTAATTAAAGTCCCCAGGACCTAACCAACAATTTAACGAATATTGTTAGGCCATATAGACACACTGTTAATAAGCTAGTGAAGCTGATAAGGGAATATCATGCCTTTTTTTTATTATTTTTGAAACTAGTACCATACTTTTTTCGATGTAAGAAATATGACTCCCGTCCTCTGCACCAAGGATAGTAAACATATGAATATGTGCACACCATGATTCCTTGGTGAGTACGTATTTGGTCAAGTACATACGGAGTACATACCTAAGACTCTACATCCGCACCAATGCACGGTGCTTCTGCATTGATTCCTGTCGCGTTCGTGCAGCGTGTCCGCAGCACAGCAACTGTGGGACAAATGGGAACTGCAGTGCTTGGTCCTTGCCAGCTTCACCCTGCAGGCCTTCTTCTTGTTCGCCGCCGGCATCCTGCAGCGCAACAAGTCCGCCGTGCTCCGCATCCTGCTCTGGCTGGCGTACCTGTCGGCCGACTACGTGGCGGTCTTCGTCCTCGGGCGCCTGACACTGAAGATGGACGACCCGCGGCACCAGCTGGTGCTGCTGTGGGCGCCCGTGCTGCTGCTCCACTTGGGCGGGCAGGAGACCATCACGGCCTTCTCCATGGAGGACAACGAGCTGTGGAAGCGCCATCTCCTGGGCCTCCTCACCCAGGTGGCGCTGGCCGTGTACGTGGTGGCCAAGTCCTGGTGCAGCAGCAGCGACGGGCTCCTCGTCGCCCCCGTCGCGCTCATGTTCGTCTCCGGCACCGTCAAGTACGCTGAGCGGACGTGGGCGCTCAGGACGGCCAACTCGGACACCATCAAAGACAAGCGCATGAGCGACTTTTACGAAACCATGAGGAGTTACGACACCGTCCAAGACATCGTCCAGAGTCACGGCCTTAAAAAATGGTGGCTCCAGGAGGAGTACGCCGACCACGTGAAAGCGGCCGGCGACAGCTTCCCCAACTGCATGAACGCGCTGATGGACATCCCCGCGGCGCCAACGCTGCTGCCCAGGGTATGGTTCATGAACGAAGAGATCCAGCGCCTCCGTCGGCCGCCGACGCGGGCAGCAGGTGCAGGCGGCAGGGAGGAGGAGGACACGTTCCCTTCCAGGGCGTATAAGCTGGGCGAGATCCAGCTCTCGATCATGTACGACCACCTCTACACCAAGGTCGGCCTGCGGTACGGCCAGCGTTGGCCGGTGGTCGGCCTCGGTCTGCCGCTCCTCACGCTTTCCACCACCTCGTCGGCTCTCGCGCTGTTCGCGGCGGCTGCGAGTAAGAAGGGCGGCGGCGCATCGTACAGCGCCGTCGACGTCGCCATCTCCTACGTCCTGCTGGCCGGCGCCGTGGCGCTGGAGGTGCTCTCGATCCTAGCCGTCATGCTGTCCTTCCGCTCCTACTGCTTCCTGCGGGACAAGCTTGGCGACGGCGGCAGGCTCATGCCGGCGGTCTTCTCGCTGGTCAGGTCCCGGAGACCCTACGACAAGCCGCTGTGGTCGAACAAGTGGGCGCAGTACAACCTGCTCGCCGGATGCATCAAGGAGATGCAAGCCGGCGTGTTCACGAGGGCGATGCGTCGCGTCGGCCTGGCCGGGGACACCGAGCTCCGCCGCATCTCTGACGAGACCAAGACGCTCATCTGCAACGAGCTGGACGACGAGAGGAGGATGGAGCTGTTCAGCCACGCCCGGGGCGCGGCGATCCTGTCGCTGAGTGGGCACGGGGAGGGCTCGCAGCTGCACGAGAGCATCGCCAAGGTGGACTTCTCCACCAGCGTCGTCATGTGGCACCTCGCCACCGATATGTGCTTCTTCCTCGGCGGCGAGCCAGCCAGGGACGACGTCGACGGCCGCCGGCACATGGCTCTGGCACGGGAGGTCTCCAGCTACATCATGGACCTCGTCTTGGCGCGGCGCGTGCTGATCAGCAGTGAGGGCCAATACACGCACCACAAGGCCCGCGACGAGGTGAAGCGGATCCTGGCGCGGCACGAGGAGGCGAGGGTCGACGCGGCTGACGCCGATGCCATGAGGAAGATGCTAGAGGCCGGCGCGATCTCGGATCCCGCCCCCCCGGCCGACGTGCCAGAGGCGGTGGGCGTGGAGTATAGTACCAAATCGTACGGGATCACGCGCCCGGTCCCGATACTGCCCCGCGCCTGGAGTCTCGCGCAGATGCTGCTCCAGCATGGCCAGGACACCGAGACAGGCGGCGGCGGTGCTCCGCCGTGGGAGATGATCGCGTCGGTATGGATCGAGATGCTATTCCACCTCGCCACACGGTGTGAGGCCGGCTTCCACCCCGAGAGCCTCAGTACCGGCGGCGAGTTCATCACCCATGTCAGGTGCCTGCTCCTCAATCGGGGGATCGGCTGGAGCTCAGTGTTGGAAACAAACATTGCTACACATGAGGAAACAAAAGTTACTGCTACACATATACCAGTGGCGGACCTAGTCGAAAATATGAGCTAGGACGGATATCATTATGTACAGCTACAAAATTTCACCGATATACCAGGCTAACTATGTGTATATATCATAAATAGATTGTATTGTCACATAACAATTTCCTTCCAATATATCTCCCACAACTCAAGGTGGGGATGGTTGACCACTCTTCATCTCCTAAGAAACCATAAAGGTCACGCGCTCACCTCACCACCCCAAAAAGTTCAACAAAAATACACCACCATCACTACTACACAAATGATTTTAACAACACGGTCCCCAAATATTAATGGAGACAGACACAAAATATAACCGCCTACTAAAATGTTGGGCTATTATTAAGGCGGTCAAATTCAACTACCACCTAAAGTAGATTTACGAAGGCGGACGCTTTAACAAAACCGCCTCAAAAAATAGAATACTTTCGAAGGCAGTTGTCTTAAGGTGCCTGCCTCCATAAATCTATTTTTAGAGACGGGCACACTATAAGAGCCACTTCCGAAAATCATGGCCTAGTTCCATGGCCCATTACCCGTTGGAAACCCTAACTAAAAAAGGCAACTCTCCCTTAAAAAACCTTCTCCATATCTCTCTCCTCCCTATTCCAGCCGCCGCACACCTCCACACTTCTACACATCTCCACACGCGTGGTGCAGATAGACTCTGCACGAGTCTCCCTCCCTCATCGGTGCCCCCTCCCTCCATTCCTCTCTCTGGCATTCCTCCCTCATCGGGCCGGGCTCAATTTGCTCAGGTCTAGGATGGAGTAGCAGAAGTGGCACTATTGGGGACGCCTAGAAATTGCACACTTCTGTCATTAGAAAAAAAAAGATAAAGATGGAACTGACAGATGTGTGATACTAGTGAGGATTTCGATTTTTTTTATTCCACCATTCTCTTATGTCTCTCGTCTAGGAAAAAAATAATGACAAAAAGTGGTAATTTCAATGCTAGTGCAATGTATTCAAGCTCGGCCTAGGTGCGGAACATCTTCGTTATCTAGGCATTTTTCACGCACCTGGTTTGCCATCAATGTTTCCGCATGTGGCAACCATGGCGTATATGGTGTTGCAATCTCAAGGAGAGTTGTTTCCAACCCGGACATCAAATCTGCATCCGTCCGTGATCCATCAAATCCACCAATCGATATGATCATGATGACCTGATGAGCTTTTAGAGTCTGTTAAAAACAAACAGTAGGAAATGAAATGGACCACATAACCGATCAGCTGGAGCGTGACATTTGCCTGTGGACAACGCTCAACCTAGTGGATTTAACTGCTAGGAGACATTGTTGAAATTAAATGCGCTTATTTACGGACGAACCTTTTTTTTAGGGAATGTTGAGACTGCTAGACTTGAGGAGATAATGATATTTGTGTGGGGATTAACCACTAACCAGAGAGAAATTTAAAAATTGGCATTGTGTCCTTGATGCAATCCTTACTGGCAGTGGCCCATTCCTTGCCCAGTTCCACCCCCTGTTTTGGGCCATTCCCGCACCCATCGGGGACAGAGAGAAATTTTAAAATCACCATTAGGAGTGGCCCATTCCCCGTCGTCAGACCCCAACCAAACACCGTCGGTACTCTGTCTTGAAGTGGGTGCTCGGTACTCTGTTTTCCGTCAAACTGCTGGACATAGGTCGAGATCGATATTCGCCCTCCTGCTTTTGCAATTTTCATGTTCGCCACCAGCTGCTTTGTGAATTGTGATTGAGATTTGACCGAAGTTCCAGCAACTTTTGGACCTCTTCCTTTTAGGACTGAACCCTGAACCACCTGTAATGCCTAGCAGGATGTACTCCATGCGCCCATCTTTTTCATGATGTCGTTCTTGTCAACCAATCTTATTTTTTTTGCCGTTTGCTTCCTGGATCACTTCTGCGTCCTTTGTTTGAGGGATAAAACAGCCACTTTTCATTAGGCAAGGAGCCCAGGTTCCGTTTTGGTTTTATCCAAAAGAGACGTCACATTCATGGTTTGGTTACTGCACTAAGATGGAGTTGGTAGCTAGGCAGCTTGATCCAACCTCAGTGACAATGCTGCTTGTGCTTAGGCCAAGTATGTTTTAGGGGAGCAAGCAAAGACATTTTACCTCTGCCAGGCCTTGACCAAACAAGCATGTGGTCTCGAAAGCAGACATGACAACACATTCCAAGGCATGCTGGCATGCTCTAGTGGTAGCATCTAACATTTTCTTGGGTGTGCATTTGAAAATTGATAAGGAATTAGTTTCCTTAACAGGCTGTTTGGTTTGCCGCATCAAACTGTTCGGGTCAAGCAGGTGGCTCCGGAGGGAGTGGTTCCTTGCTTTTCTGCCGAACGACTTGATTCTCGAAAATGAACCGCAGCATGTATCAGCCGATGCCGGATGACTTCATTCCATTCCTGCATGCAAACAAGGTTTCCCCAGAACTGACCCGTGACGCAATCCGAACAGGCCATAAGTGCCACCGGTCAAGATATTGTTCTAGCCAAGAAAATAATCATTTCATCATCATTACCGTTAACCACAAGTATATTACATTGCTTATTAGTCTGGTATAAGTGTGGGTTGCCTTGCCCTTGTATATATTTGCTTGCTGACTATCAAATTTTTACATTTTTTGTTAACTCGAACTATTATTCTTCTAAATTTTATTTTTTTTAAAAAATAAATCATTATCTTAAAAAATTGAAAAATATATAAATATAAAAAGTCTACCGGTGGCTGCGGATGCTTTAGGACAGCCCATCCCACACTTAGGGCTGTAGGGTGTTTAATTTAGTGGGCTGGTGTCGCACAAATTAAGATGTACGTTGATTTCAGTAGAGCAGCCATCAACAAGAGCCACCGAGCTCGTCAGCCTACCATTTTGGGCTAGAGGCACGGCCTTTTATGAATACTTTCTAGGCTTTCCACCACTCACCTCAGACTTGATGACCTTCCCATCTTCCCCATTTCTTAGTCCTCCCTCCCGTCCCACTTTTCATCTCCCAAGAAACCAGCAAGTTCATGCCTTCATCTCACCAAGGCAAAAAGTCTAAAAAATCCACGGCCATCACTACTATATAAATGATTTAGAAGACGGTGCCCAAATATTAATAGAGGCGGAAAAAAATACAACTGCCACCAAGATGTTGGGCTATTACTGAGGCGGTCAAACGGCGGTCAAACTCAACTGCCTCCTAAAATCAATTTATGAAGGCGGGCGCCTTAACACAACCGACTCCAAAAATAAACTATTTTCGGATGCGGTCATCTTAAGGTGCCCGCCACCATAAATCTATTTTCGGAGGCGGGCACACTATAAGGCCTGCCTCTGGCCTAGCTCCAAGGCCCATTAGCAGCCCATTCGAAACCCTAACTATAAAAGGTAATTCTCCCTTCCCCGTCTCCACCCCTCTCTCTCCTCCCCATCCTAGCCGCCGCACACCTCCGCACTTCTCCCCATCCCCAGGCACGCCGCGTATACAAACTCTGCACAGATCTCCCTCCCTCTTCGGTGCTCCCTCCCTCCCTCCCTTTCTCTGGCATTCCCTCCCACCTCTTTTTATCCTCTCTCTTCCTCCACCACGGCAAACTCCCTCCCTGCCTCTGCAAAATCGATCTGGAGGGCGTAGGGTGGAAAGGGCGGCGGTCTCACAGCGCCATGTGGGGGCAGCGATAACGCACCCATCCCTTGGTGGTGCTCGTGGGTGCCACCTAGCGGCCATATATTTCGGTGAATCTAGAGCCCGTGGAGCAGATTCATGAACATTAACGCTTGCAGGCCTTCCGGGCGATGGATCCAAGGTTGTCTCATGGCGGCGCATATTGGGGCGTAGATGATGGGCCCATTTCCTTGCGGTTGTACCCGTTCTTGCGAGCGGTACGGCGAGGAGCAAGGGCGCGACAACAAGCTTGATCTAGCGACACTGAAGGTACAAATCCCTCTCTCTCCATCGCCCTCACTCTTCCATCTCTTCTTCTCTTCATCCCCCTCACTCTTCTGTCTGGCCGCAAGGCATGGATCTGGCTCTAGCTCTAGGATTGGGCTCACCGGTGGGCTTGGAAACGGGCTTAGTACTAGTGGGCTTTGTTGTTTTTGTTTTAAATCGAATAACCGTGATGGGCACTTTCAAGACGCCCACCCCACCAAGCTCTAGGACTCACTGGTCAAACATTGTGAGTGTGTGTTACAGATAGACACACAGGCATGCAGAGTCAAACACTGACATACACTCATACTAAAACAATATAGACACATAGCAGTATGGAGGAATAAATGTATAAGAGTTCAAAAGTAAATATTAATCTATAAACAAACAAAGAGCAAGCATCATTTATGTGACAAAAACAAGAAACACCACAGTGTGCAGTGGTGTCCATTGTTCACTTGCAAGCTCATAACCATTGGGATCTTCGCTAGGTGGATGAAGAATAGAAATGCAAACACATCCATCAGGAGGAACTGAGAATTTCAAATAATGTAAGAATTGTCTGATCTTTGACATGATCAAACTATGGACATGAATATCAGTCAAATAGTTGATTAAAAAATATCAGTAAGATAGAGAAGATTATATTTGGATGCTTCATCTCAGAAGTAAATCTTACTGATGGTGGGCTATTAGGATAGTCATAGGGGAAGGTCATTATTGCATTGAAGTAGCCTCCATCACTGCAAAAGTAATAATGCTGACCCTCTTAATAATTTTACAAAAGTGAGATCTTAAATTCAAATTTCCATTCACTCGGTTCATACCTTTCATATGAGCTTTCTCAGTTTCGCCATAACAAAGAAATGCAACTGTTAAAAAAAATCACTCAAACAAAAGATGCTAATGCAGTGTTATGTACTCTAGTTAATATGGTAAATCATTTTATCTACTTACAAAATGATTTCCTTGAGTGAAATTATGTATCCCACAATCATGTTTGATCTCCGACAACCTGAACTTCCTATTCTTGAGGCCACATTCATCCCTCCCACTCTCCACGTCCTTATCACTCTCTCCAATCTCACAACCCTGTCGGCATGCACCATCGGCAGCACAATCTCAAACCAATCCACTGGCATTAGCAATAGCTCCCCAAACACATCACAAGATGAAATGGAGAAATGACATAAATGTTCCTTTCTTTATGTATTACACACTTACAAAATGAGATTCATGAGTGAAACTGCCTATCCAAAAAGTCATGTTTGATCTTCATCAGCATGAACTTCCTATTCTTGCACGTTCAACCTAACTGACCCCATGTGTACAGCAAGACGATGTCGCTTGCAGGGACATCGATCCCCCTGGTCGATCTAAAGACCGGAGGGGCTGTTTAGAACCTATCAAGTGATAGCTGGAACCTGTTGAGCGACAACTATTTTGTGTGGTCCTGAAGACTAGGATCTAGCCGCCAGCTAACCACTGCTGGTGCCCCTCATCTTCTACAATAACAATAGAGGGAGATCGATTGACACCATGAAAGCTAGTCGAGGGGGTCACTACTTGCATGGGAACCCACCAGCTACGCTGTAGTGAACGCGGGGCTCAAAATGATGCTCAGAACTGCACTTTCATTAGCACAATAGGTTTGCAAAAGGTGAAGTGCATCACCCAGTGCCACTTGGAGCTCGCCATCCATGGGGGTGAGGATCTTGACACCCTAATCAAGGGTATATGTACCATTGCCGGTGGTGGTGTCATCCCCCATATCCTTAAGTCACTCATCAACAAGACCGCCAAGGAGTGAAGAAGGGTGCACCTCCGATGCTTTTGCTTCTGCCTTACTACAGTCCATCTAGTTGTGTACTTGTGCTATTTTAATTTAAGTGTATGTTTTTACAATTTTAGTAAACTCATCCTATTTACCTATGCTTCTATGTTTTTTTAGATAAAAGGCATTGCCTGGCTTTATAGAAAGCGTAATGGAGGTAGCTGATTTCTGCTGGGGTTGCCAGCTTTATATCACAGACCACAACATCATCTACTACATATCTCTAAAACATCAGTTTCAAACAACTACCAACTACTGTCAACCAAAATACCAAGGAAGCAAGGAGTGGCCTGCCAAGATTAGCAACATGAAGATACATATAAACTAGCTATCAAGGCGCCTAGCCGAAAGACCACATCTAAGCTGTCGCATTTGCCGCAAGAAGATACAACATCTCTTCTGCTGCTGGCTTCATCTTGGGCTTTAGGAGAGGACTTCACGTTTTCACCAACGAGATCGTCTTGTGGATGATTGCAGAGGGAGCTGACATCAACAGGGACCATAGCGCACCTGCACATAAATGCTTAATCATCATCTGTTTAATACCTCTACATCGGTCAAGTATCTCAACAAACAGATTTTCACAAGTTGTTGGTGAAGCAGTCCATCCTAGGCTCTCTCTGATGAATGCCCAGAGGTAGACTGCCACCGGGCATTGAAATAGAATATGGTCACAGTTTTCAAATGTGTCACATAGTCGGCACTTCTCTGAACCAGACCATTTTTTCTTTTTGAGCTGAATGCCATACTGTATCCTATCATGTGCCGCCATCCATATGAAGTTTTTTACTTTCAGAGGGATGGAGCTTTTCTAGCACAAAAGCATATGTCTATCTATAACTCCTCTGAAAGTTAGCAAGTTATACAAAGACTTGGCTGAGTATCTGGAGGATTTCTCTAGTACTCATACTATCCCATCATTATGTGCATTCAGCTCTACTTCTTCCATTCTGTCTTTTAGCTCAAGAAATTCCTGTAGTTGTCTTTCATCTTGTTGTCTCCTAAAATCCATAGACCATGTTCCATCCACTATTGAGTTTGACACAGCAATATCAGGGTCCCTCACTATTTTGTACAGATTGGGGTAAGTAACTCTCAAAGGGCACTACTCTAGCCAGCTGTCGAGCTAAAATCTTGTCTGTCTTTCAGAGTTTAAAATTATCCTTCTCCCTTTTTGATAGCTCTCTCTTAGTTTTAAAAGTTATTTCCAAAATTGGGAGCCAGAATTCCTATTAATCTAAAAAATGTTGTTATCACCTAAGTGTTTCTTCCTTAGAATAGAGCAGCACAGACTGTTATCATATCTCTCAAGTTTGCCTGTCCATTTGACCATGAGGCATTCATTCATTACTTTAATGTTAAGAAACCATAGACCTTCTTACATCTTTGGTCTGCTTATGCTTCTATGTTAGTAATTTAAGTTTTTTTCTGTTCTACATCTTATTCTTGTTCCTAGTAGGATTCATGTGAAATTATACTGGTGTAAACAGAAGTTAATGAGGTAGGGCATATATCAACACAAAGTTCAGTCATATAGTACTTTTGCTAGTCTGTGTGTGTGAGAGACACACAAACACACGCACACACGCAGAGTCAAACAGTGACATACACTCATACAAAACAAGCCCACACACATACACACCATAGTACATAGGAACAATTGTATAAGAGTTATATAGTAAACATTATTCTATATCCAAACAAAGAGCGAACATCATTTATGCGCTTTGAACAAGAGACCCCGCCCCATATGTGCACTAGTGTTTACCATTCTCTTGCAAGCTCATAACCATTGGGATCTCCGCTAAGTGGATGAAGAATAGAAATGCAAACACGTACATCAGAGGATGAACTGAGAATTTCAAATATTATTAGAATTGTCACATCTTTTACACATAATCAAATACTAGACATGAATATCTGCTAGATAGCGAAGCTTACCGTTTGGATGCTCCATCTCAGAAGTAAATCTTACTGATGGTGGGCTGTTAGGACAGTTCTAGGGGGAAGGTCATTATTGCATTGAGGTAGCCTCCATCGCTGCAAAAGTAAAATGGTGACCCCCTCTTAATAATTTCATAAGAATCTAGCAAAAATTAATTGAGACAGTAAATTTAAAATTACAAAGAAATGCAACTGCTCAAAAAATACAATCACTTGAACAAATATGCTGATGCAGTGTTATGCACTACAGTAAAAATGGTTACATCGTTTTATGGAGACAACCTTAAACAAAGAGGCCGGGTAGAAAGAGCCTATCGTAAGACTCAACTTTGGAGCTAGACTTATTATTTACTAATATATTAATATTTGTTAAATGTAATGCACACTAACACAAATAATTATATTCATCTATATGTCAGAAAACAAGAATTCTAGTCCCAGTTCTGATCATACTTGAGTAACTTGTTTCATCTGATGGAACTCGAGCATATCAACACACCAAACATTGTATATGACTACAACATTAGAACCTGCATAGTAATTTAGGGCCTTGCAGAAAGAATTCTTTAATTTTAGCATCTGTGTCTGCACATTTCTTTCTGAGCCCAACAATGCCCTACCCCTTGGGGATCGATAACTCCAAAAAAAATGTAGGTACACAGTTTTTTTCTAAAACATATATATAGTTCCTTACCTTTTGCACGGTGCTCTTATATTGGACGACAACATAAAAAACAGGTTATGGTTCCTATTTGACACACAAAACCTTGTCAAAATTTGATAATCAATTTGGCAGCCTCTCGAGTTGGCGAAGCATATATAAGAAAATCAACTACTGCAAGTGGGTGGGACATTTGCAAGAATGTAAACTACAACTGCAGATAAATCCACCGCGTGTGTGGACAGATGGATGGATATTCATGGCCGGGATGCTAGACCGGGGGCATATCTGCACTCTCATCTAGCCACTATCTTATCTTGGAGTAGTAAAAAATTAATGCAACAACTCTTGCGATTGAGTAAAAAATTAATGCAACAACTATTGCGATTGGTCGAAATAGACGATGATTGGCAGCACGGGAAAGAGATGACATGGCATGGTGGTGGTGGTGGTGGTGGTGGGGGGGGGGGGGTGTGTGGGGGCAGGGGAGGCCTTACATCTCTAGAAAAATTGAAGTCCACACAATGCCCCATAGACTTGATGACATCCCCATCTTCCCTATTTGTTTTTCCTCCCTCCTGTCGCACTCTTCATCTCCTAAGAAAGCATAAAGGTGACGCCTTCATCTCACCATCATAAAAAGTCCAATAAAATCCATGTCCGTCACTACTACACAAATGATTTTAGAAGATGGTGCCCAAATATCGAGGCGGTCAAATTCAACTGCCTGCTAAACTGATTTATGAAGGCAGGCGCCTAACTCAACCTTGTCAAAAAATAGCATATTTTCGTAGGTCTTCGTCTTAAGTCCGTAAATCTATTTTTAGAGGCAGGCACAATATAAGGCTTACCTCCGAAAATCATGGCCTAGCTCCAAGGCCCATCTGCAGCCCGCTTCAAACCCTAACTATAAAAGGTAACTGTCCCTCCCCACGTTTCCACCCCTCTATCCACTTCTCCCCATCCCAGCCGCCACATACCTTCGCACTTCTACACATCTTCACGTGCGTGGCACAGACAGGCTATGCATGTGTCTCCCTCCGTCCCTTCCTCTCTCTCTCCTCTCTCTTCTGCCACCATGGCGAGCTCCTTCCCTCCCTCTCCCAATGGCACATGGGGGCGGTGATGATGCACCCGTCCCCTGGCAGTGCTCGTAGGCCACCGAGGCCCCACACGGTGGCCGTCTTTCACCAAATCCAAAGCTCATGGAGCAGATGCATGGACAATGACGCTTGGTGAGAGATCCAAGGCTATCTCCTGGTAGTGCGCATACGGGCCGAGACGATGGGCCCCTACCCTTGTGACGCGTGCCCATGCTTGTGAGTGGCGCGGTGAGGAGCAAGGGCATGGGCAACGGGCTTGATCCAGCGACACTAAGGTACAAATGCCTCTCTCTCGATCTCCCTCTTCCCTCTATTCCGGTCTTTATCTCCCTTACTCTTCCCTTTGCCCGTGTTGGCATGGATCTAGTCTAGCGTTAGGATTGGGCTTGTCGATGGGCTAGAAAATGGGCTCGCTAGTGGGCTTTCATTTTTTATTAATTCAATAACAGCCATGATTGATGGTTGAGGAGGTCACTACTTGCATGGAACCCACCAGCCATGCAGTAGTAGAAGAGGATCTCAAAATGATGCTCAAAACTATACTTTCAATAGCACAATAAGTTAGCAAAGGTGAAGCACATCACCCCTCGCCACTTGTAGCTCGCCATCCACGGGGACGAGGTGCTTGCACCCTAATCAAGGGTACCATTGCAGGCAGTGGCATCATCCCCCATATCCATAAGTCACTCATCAACAAGACGGCCAACAAGTGAAGGAGGGTGCACCCCAGGTGCTACTTCTTCTGCCTGACTACAGCCCATCTAGTTGTGTACTTGTGCTATGTTAATTTAAGTGTATATTGTCATAGTTTTAGTAAACTCATCCTATTTACCTGTGCTTCTATGTTGGTAATTTAAGTTTTCTTCTATTGGATATGTTGTTCTTGTTCCCAATAGGATTCATGTGTAATTCTACTGGTGTAAACAAAAGTTAATGGGGGTAGGGAATACATCAACAAAATGTTCAGTCATATAGTACTTTTGCTAGTATGTGTGTGAGACACACAACACACACGCACAGAGTCAAAAACAAACGCACACACAGAGACACCATAGTATGCAGGAATAATTGTATAAGAGTTATATAGTAAACATTATTCTGTATCCAAACAAAGAGCGAGCATCATTTATGTGCCTTGAACAAGAGACCAAACAGTGTGCACTGGTGTCCACCATTTGCTTGCAAGCTCGTAACCATTGGGGTCTTTGCTAGGTGGATGAAGAATAGAAATGCAAACACATCCATCAGAGGATGAACTAAGAATTTCAAATAATATAAGAACTAATAGAGCTTTTACACATGATCAAATAGTAGACATGAATATCAGCCAGATAGCGAAGATTACCATTTGGATGCTCCATCGTAGAAGTAAATCTTCGCGATGGTGGGCTGTTAGGATAGTTCTGGGGGAAGGTCATTATTGCATTGATGTAGCCTCCATCACTGCAAAAGTAAAATGTTGACCTCCTCTTAATAGTTTCATAAAAATAAAGGAAAAATGAAGTGAGATAGTAAATTTAAATTTCCATTCACTTGATCGGCATTTCATTTGAACTTTCTCAGTTTCACTATAACAAAGAAATGC
Organism: Bothriochloa decipiens; assembly: GCA_023333625.1. Lineage (NCBI taxonomy): Eukaryota > Viridiplantae > Streptophyta > Magnoliopsida > Poales > Poaceae > Bothriochloa > Bothriochloa decipiens. Next base: position 3,094,453 of record CM041647.1, read on the forward strand.
ACCTGCTCAAAATATACAATCAGTTAAACAAAGATGCTACTGCAGTGTTATCTACTACAGTAAAATTGGTTAAATCATTTTATGAAGCCAACCTTAAAGAAAGAGGGTAAGAAGAGCCTATGTCAAGGCCCAATTTTGGACCTACTATTATTATTTACAAAAATATTAATATATGTTAAATGTAATGCACACTAACACAAATAATTATATTCAAGTATGTCAGGAAGCAAGACTTCTAGCCCTAGTTCAGATCATATTTGAGTAACTTGTTTCATCTGACAGAACTCGAGCATATCAATTAACACACCAAACAGTTGTACATGACTACAACATTAGTGTACAACCTGCACAATATGTTTAGGGCATTGCAGCAGGAAGAATTGTTTTAGCATCGGTAAGTAATAAACTGCAAGCAAGCATCTGTGTCTACACAATTCTTTCTGGGCCCAACAATCCCCTACCCCTTGTGGATCAATAACTCCGAAAAAGTAGGTACACAGTTTTTTTTTTCCAAAACATATAATTCCCTAATCTTTTCCACTGTGCTCTTATATTGGATGCCAAGATAAAAAAACAGCTTTTGGAAACCTTCTCAAAATTTGATAGTCAATTTGGCAACCTGCTAGTTGACCAAGCATTTACAAGAAAATAAACTACTACAAGTAGGTGGGACATTTGCAAGAAAGTAAACCACTACTGGAGATAAATCCACCATGTGTGCAGTCAGACGGATGGATCCTCATGGCTGGGATGCGAGACCGTGCATGGACGAGATGTACGCCCAATTCTAGTAACTATCTTATCTTGGAGTAGTAACAAATTAACTGCAACTAGTGCGGTTGGTTGAAATAGATGATAACTGGCAGCAAGGGAAAGCGATGACATGGCATGGTAGTGGTGGGATGTGGGCGGAGGCCTCACATTTCTAGAGACCTTACATTGTAGTCGACACAACAGCCATCTCTGATTTGATGACCTTCCCACCTTCCCTATTTCTTTGTCTTCCCTCCTGTCCCACTCTCCATCTCTTAAGATTTGATGACCTTCCCACCTTCACCATGATCTGGGACTCTCACTAGTCATGACAACTCTTGTTATGCAACACCAGGTATGTAATGTCATGATTGCTATCCTTTTTCTTCTCTTGCTTTCCTTTCCTGCTCCCCTTACTATTTTTGTCATCCAATTTGATCTCCCATGCCCCCAATGACCGCTTGTGGCAAAATTGAGTCATCCGACCGCCGCAAACGGCTGATTGCCAAGCGACTTATCTTCCCATGCATTATATTCCCCACATGCTCTTTCAACATAGAAGCAAATGTGGTCAGATCCCATTTGGAAAATCACACTAATTTCTCATGCCACCATTTGGCCTTAGATTAGCCACCATCAGGCCATGTCGTGCCATTCTTGGGCCGGGCCAAAAAATCATGCTTCGTGCCATGCTACCAGCCTACGGGCTGCATGGCCATCTATAATCGCACCCCCCGTGCCCCCGTCACACTACACCTCCCTCTTTCCATGCAATTCCTAGTCGTCACACCCTTCCTTGTCTCGGCAGCACCACAACCTCTTCCTCCTCAATGATGATGGTGCCACAGATTATTCTCAACGGCACTAGCATGGGTGTTTCCTTCTTGTTCTTGTTGGCACTCACATTGTTTTTTCCTCTTTTTCATCGGCAGCACCGCCCTATGGTCTGCCTCACCACAATGCATTTCCCCTTCATCCCCCCCTTGATCCAGCATGACGGCTGCCCTTAGGACCTTCTCTAGGAGAGGATAAAGCACTATGTCTATCATTCTAGCGCTCCTCGTACCGCATGAGGGCATGGCTGGCGGCAGAGGCTCTTGGAGTCTCCCCATGGGAGAAGATTGGCAGGTGCATTGCTTCTCCTACTAGCAATCTCCCAAACGTCATATTTTGACATGCTTTGCTTCTAATACAAGCTAGCTATGGTAGAAAGCCAGATTTGATTCCAAGCTTGGTTGATAAAATTTTCCACGAACAATCTTGGCCGCAAACATAAGATCTACGGTTTCCTCACATAAACTGTCAATCCGTCATGTCTGAAGAAGAAAAGAAAAAGAAATTTGTGATATTAAATTAAGGTTTGGTGGGCACTAGCTCTAGTCCTCTACCCGCTATGCCAGTGTGTGGGCCCCATCGAGACCCAATTCTTATGTGCGTGCCCCCACTTGGGACACGAGCCATACCTTAGCTAGGTCAGTGGCCGGTCCAATCCACTCCAGCGCGCTACAGCAGGAGGGGGACTATGACTGTGAGGTACCTCACACCATGGGAGTCAACAAAGTATTCCATAGAAAAATTATTGCCTGATATATGGGAAATAATTTTTTTTCTCAAACTCTCTACTCTCTCTCACTGGCTTCCTCCGTGCACCCTCATCTTCGTGTGACCTGATGGAACCATCACCTCCTTTACCTCACCGACACCTACCTCTCTCTTAAACAATTAATCCGCCCGTAGATCATCAAGCTACCATGCAACCATGGAGGATAAGTAGACATCATTTTAATAGAGAAATTTCCCAAATAACATTATTTCAAGGTTCCTTTCATTGTTTGGGCTAGAGCTCGTGTTCCGTGGTATTCCATAGCAGCATGCCAATGAAGGTCCGCCCAACCGTGTTGTTTGCCATCCTAGGCCAAATCAATTAGAATCCCTTACAGCTGCCATCACTTACAGCTGCCATCACTTCCTCTATGGGAACCCACCAGCCACGCTCGAGGAGCTCAAAATGATGCTCAGAACTAGATATACTTTCAACAGCATAATAAGTTATCGAAGACAACACGAACATTGGCTAGTTTCTACTCGTGTAACAAAAGTTAATGGGCTCGGGCATAAATAAAAAAGTTTAGTCATATAGCACTTTTGCAAGTGTGTGTGATAGAGACACATAGACACACACACACACACACAGAGTGAAACGGTGACTTAAACTCATACAAAAATAAACCCACACACAGATAGACCATAATATGTAGGAATAATTGTATAAGAGTTAAATAGTAATTAAGCATTATTTTTTAACCAAACAAAGGACCAGCAACTTCCGATGTGCAGACTCCATTTTATTTTCTGGATAGCCTATCCAACTACACCACACCCTCAAAATAAATGCCATTTTATACCAATATTTGGATTTTTTCTATATCTAACACTCAAATAGTAATTGGGTAATTCGTATATAACTGACATCTGTTTGTTCGGCTGCTTGTTCAATCTAGGCGTTGGGCCTATAAGACTAACTCAACTCAATCGCAACCATATCCATATGTAAGACCAACGACTCAAGGAGGCCATAAAACCTTCCAGGCCTACTTCTAAATCAAGATTCGCCGAGAAAATTTCCCCATCCATACTCTCTGGATCCAATTCTGTACCTGTGCTTGAGAAGGTTGAAACCTAGAAAGTTGCCGCGGTGGGTGATGAAGGAGGATTTGCCGTGTGTGATGGAGGATTTGCCTGCCTTCCTTTCCGCTCCCTCAACCAAAATTTCAGTTGAGGAGTCAACACTTTGTGCATGCCCAAAAGCTGCCTCTACCGTCCCTGCCTCGCCGTGATTTGAGACTCAAACCCCATGGCACAAAACCATAAAGCTCAAAATTTTCCTTTACCCCATCCTTGAAATTCGATTGGTCATAGCCACTGCCAGGACACCCTGAAGGCTGCGTATTTCCACTGACCCAACACAAATTTCAATCAGAGCCGCCACCCCGTCGCCCGCCCCCATGGCCTCACCAAGCTCTGGGACTCACTGGTCAAGCAGTGTGTGTAAGAGACACTCAGACACACACGAGCATGGAGAGTCAAACAGTGACACACACTCATGATACAAAAACAAATCCACACATACACACCATAGTATGAAGGAATTATTGTATAAGAGTTGAATAGAAAATATTAATATGTAAGCAAACAAAGAGCGAGCATCATTGTTGTGCAAAAAACAAGAAACTGCATCCATACTTTGTAGATCCAATTGCGTAGCTGTGCTTGAGAAGGTCGAAACCTGGAAAGTTGCCATGGCTTGCGATGAAGGAGGATTTGCCATGTGCGATGGAGGAGGATTTGCCAGAAGCGATGGCATATGATGTTGCGAGGGTGACACAGAGGACCTCTATTTAATGTTTTTACTCACTTATATGCTTCTGCCCTTTCTGCTCCATTACTTGTTCGTGGTTAGTTGGTTCCCTTTTCATTTGCCCTTTATTTATTTAGTTTTATTTGTATGCTCGTTCCTTCATCCTAGCGTGCCGTCCTCAATCACTAGCGCATCTTCACTGTCTCCTTCATTAGTTCCATCCGACGCAACTCTAGTTTGATCTCCGTCGTCATGAATTTCTTGTTCTTGCTGGCACAGTCATCCCTCTGTCCACATCCTCATCACTCTCGCGAATGCCACACTGCTGTCTTCTGTCACCATCAATAGCAATCTCAAATCCATCACAAGCAGTACTTCCTCCACCAGCATTAGCAATTGCTCCCCGTACCCATCACATGTTTCTTTCTTTATGTTTTATTGCACACACAAAATGAGATCCATGAGTGAAACTGCCTATCCCCAAACTCGTGTTTGATCTCTGTCAGCTCATACTTCCTGTTCTTGCAAGCACATTCATCGGTCCCACTCTCCACATCCTCACATGATATCAAGCATAGTAAAGCAAAACATAGAATCCACACAGTCCAAAGCCTTATATATGGTGCCAAATAAATGAAGGTGATAACACAACAACTCAAGATGTTCCTAATGATGACTGCAATGAGCCTAATATTGATAAACCGACTTCTAGGTACAAAGGCACTAAACAAATATCTGCACAGAAAAGCAAGAAGAAAAGGAGCTAATTCACTGACTTGTCTAATATTTCAGATCCCAAAAATTTTCAGAGAAGACAAAAAAAGATGAGGCGGTTATGGGCTCTAACCAGGTAGGTGTGGTTCTACACAGATGCTGTTGAAGTTGACCATGCAAACATTGTTGATCTCTATATTGATGATAAATGCAAAATGCCATTTGAGGTAGAAAATAGTAGTGACACTCCTATATTATCAATCAGAAAGTGGGTGAAACAGAATCAAGAGCTGTCAAGCATATTGTGAATCACAGTATTCAAGGTTGATGGTGGATCTTCTCTAGTGAACTGAATAATAAAGAGCACCACCCAGTGGCAGAGGTGTTGTTGGTGCCTCCGCAGTTGCTGGCAAAGTGGATGCATTAATAGGACACCTGTTAATTAGACCCACACCGTTTGCATTAATCACTATGTTCCCAGAATGCGAATCGACTCGATGATGACTCCTTCCCGGCTCCGCGCTGCTTCTGTTGTGCTGCGACTTATTGTCTCCCATCTCGTCGTATAGAACAACTGAACAAGTCGGCAAAGACGCAAACCTATGCAGAGGCCAGAGGGCATAGCCGCAGTCCTGCAAAGGCAAAGCGCTAGGCAAGCAAAAGCAAGCATGCAACTCTGCAAGCCATAACTTGTGCATCTCAAGTTCTCCACTAATGGGTAGTAGTTTATTTTGTTTATTTCTTCCAATGTGTCTCAAATCAGGTGGGTAGTATTCTGCCACATAGAACATGGAGCTAGTACTGGAGCCACTCGAGCTACAGGCGCATGGAAACAACGACATGGAGACAACTGAGGTTCCCGGGGAACAAAGCTGGCTGTCCAAACTAGTGGTCGGCTGATCAATTGCCTGTCCAGGCGACATAGTTAGTACAGCGTCTATTGAATTTTCTTCCCATGGACTGGGCATGCAGGAAACGACTGTGACTGGTGAATTGAGATTTCCTAGTGTGCCTCCCATGTATATACTATGACAAGTAGGCAGTAGATGTGTCTAGATCAGGGGCATGTATTTGTAATGCTATTGTGGAGTCGAGTATTGCTTATTCTCAGCGGTGCTGACGGATGTGTGTATATATCTACCCTACTAATGCACTAACATAAACAATGCTAAGTCTACCCCATAAAACGTCCTCCGCTGAGAAGGCCCTCCTCCGTACACCTACGAATTGTACCTAGAAAAATAACTTCATACAAAATTAACCATCCAGATTTCTTTTTACCCTTCTCTCTTTACTCACTCAGATCCAACGACCAGGATTACGTGTATGGTCTACTCATCCCCTCCCAACGGCCTATCACGAAGGAGAGCGCCGCGCCCGATGCAAAATTAGCGCCCCCCGCGGTACTTTCCTTTTCAACTTTCCTTTTCAATTCATTGAATGCAAGATTGTTTCCTTTCACGGTGATTGGTTCATCAACGTATGGTCAGCTCCTCTCACGGTGATCGGTCTTGTACAGAGTGATCACCGTGGTCGTGTTCCTTCGCCGTGGTTGTCGTGGTGGCCGTGGCACTCGCGACGTCGTAGAGGAGATTGCTGTGGTGAGGGTACAGCCACCTTGGCCGCGGCACTCACGACGTCGTCGAGGAGATCACCGTGGTGAGGGAAGGACAGCCACCCTGGCCGCGGCACTCGCGACGTCGTCGAGGAGATCGCCGTGCTGACGGATTGTAGTGGTCGTCGCAGGAGGACGGCTGCCCTGGCTGCGGCACTCGCGACGTCTTCGAGATCGCTGTGGTCGTCGAGGAGATCGCCGTGCTGAGGGATCGTCATGGTCGTCGCAAGAGGACGGCCGCCCTGGTCGTCGAGAGATCGTTGTGGTCGCAAGAGGACGTTGTTGAGGAGATCTCCGTGGTCGTCGTGAGAGGACGAACGCCCGGCTGCGGCACTCGCGACGTAGTTGTGGTTGCTCGAGGACTGAGTGCTCAGCCGTGGCACATAGAGATCGTCTTGGTCGTGGCCCGTAGAGATATCAGGTACAACATGAACACGGAACGGGTTTAATGTCATTCTCACCATCACACTCTGTTCGGGATTCAATTTTTCTTCTTTTCTATTATAATGTAATCCCTCACGCAACGAACTGAGCACGGAACAACATGAGCGATTGCACTTAGTTATGATATCAGGTAACACGGAACAACAGCCGCCGGCCGATTGCCTGTACATCGGAGACAAGATTCAGCAAGTGTAGTCAAATTCTCTATATATTCTAATGCAGGTGTAGTCTGAATCTGTTTTATACAGGTGATAACGAACGTTCAGTACATGGATGCTAACATGAGGTGCACTTCTCCATCTCATGCACACTGCCGTCTTTAATAATCCTAGAACATCTACGCAGCGTTATTCCTAATATAGTCTACATGCACTTCTCCATCTGATGCCTAATTAAATCACAATTCATAAATTTGATATGGAACGCCTTGACAGATCAGTGGGGACGCCAGGAGAATTCTGTACATGGATGCTAACATGATGTGCACTTCTCCATCTCATGCACTGCGCTCAGCAATATAACAAACATCCAAACACCAGGTCAACCAGCTTGCACTGAAGAAGAACGCAAGGGGCAGGAAAGGAACAGGAAAAAACATGAGTACCGCGCTAGGATAAGGGCTCAGCGAACCAATGAGGAAAGGGAGGAAATAAATAGGAAGCAACATGAGTATCGTGCGCGCCGAAAGGCTGAATCAAGTGCACTTTCAAGACCACTGGGACAACAGGGATCTTCGGCAGGTAAGGATTGGACTATTTGAAATGTGTCTACATATGCATTATAATTGAAAAAATAGCATTAAATTTTTATATGACCATCTTCCTATGTTATGGCAACTGCAGGACCATATGCATATCCTAACACCGTTGGGATAGAGCAGACAACACATGCGACAACTCCATCCACCGTTGTGCAGCCGTCAGGCGAAAGATGTTTTTCTGCCGCAACCATGCCTTTTTGTGAGTTGGATACGACAGGGTCCTACTCTGGAGGAGGACTACGCTCACCATTTCCGACGGGGTCTACAGCGATTCTTACGGGGGCACCTTCGCTTCAGCACAAAGAAAATGAAGACCCTCATGATTCTCCTGTATGGGGGTTGCATCGAAAAGATAATTACATCCGAAGGAGCCATCAAATGAATGCAAATAATGCATTTCAGCAGTCTACTGAAATCATACAGGATCCTGGTGCGTTGTCATTCAGTTGCTCCGATACATCTATGTGTTTTATGGTACTGTCTTTTACGATTTACAAATATAATATTATTGTAATTAATAGTTACATTGAAAATCATCCTCAGGGTCCAGTTCAAGTGCCCATAGGCTTATGAGAAGAAGAGAGGTACTGTTCTATGGATGACGCCAGAAAACAGGAAGTATTGTACCCAAATGCGAGAGTATACAAGGAATATGAGACAAAGTACACCTCCATCCACGCAGGCTACTCCAGCCAATGCCCACCGCACAGGTTTGTTGAGAACTCCTCTATTACACCCAACCAAACCACAGCTAACGTGCTAGCCCTTACCTACTGCAGAGCCACCAGAATCTCTCAAACGGTTAAATGGAAACACTGATGTGGTAGAGGAGTTTGACAATACCTTGTTCGAGCCTGCACACAATGAACACTTTGATTCAGATGAGGAAGAAGGTGGGATCTTCCTTTTTATTATAAATAATATAAATATAATATATATACCAAGTAATATTACTGACCTATGAATTATTTTGTAACCAATGCGAAATTATGTCTGGATTCAGTGGCTAACTTACGTATGGAAGACATGGAAGAAAAGAGCGACGACGAGGAAGCTAGGCAATTTCGTGGCGAAGGTACCTGGATAATAAAAGTACTGAATCATACTGATTTTTACTTGTACCATGTCTAATTATAGCCGATCCTTAACTTCCATGCAGATGAAGGATTTGAATTATACCGTATATATGGTCATAATGACGCTGATGATCCTTACGACTACGTCTACAGAGATTTACCAGATCAGCACCACATTTTTGAAAAAGGTGCCTGATTGTAGATATCGTGGGGCCATACGGTTCGAATATGAACCACCAGGATTTTGTTGTCGAAAGGAAAAGGTTCAGGTGCATATTCCTGAAGTGCCGACTGAATTACAAAGGTTATTTACCAGTCAGATAGATGCTGATGCAAAATATTTTAGAAAACACATACGCTACTTCAACTCTCATTTCTCTTTCAAAACCCTTGGGGTTACCTTGGATCGACGAGTGGCCACAGCAGCAGGCACTGGTATCTATATATTTCGTGTGCAAGGTTCCTTGTACCATCGTCTCGATCATCTGGTCCCAGGTTCCAAGGGGCCGCGGCACATGCAGCTCTACTTTTACGACACTAAAGATGACACGTTAGCATACAGAACACGGATGAGCTTGACATAAACCTCATAAGAAATGTTCTCAGGATATTGGAGGAAAACCCTTATGTTCAGATCTTCAAGAGGGTTGGAGCCATTCCAAATCTTGATGACTACGTAATTGAGCTAGATACTAATGTCACGCCTGACCAGCTGAGGTACCTTGTCTACCACACCGCCTTTGTTCAATCTTAATTCCTACCTTACTCAGTATCTAATTGGTTCTTGTTTTCGCTGATCATTGTGAGTCTAAATAAAAGGTACAATGCACCGACATCCGACCAGGCTGGTGCTATCTGGACCGAAGGAAATGACCCCCAGCGATGTTTTGATAGGAGTGTGCTTGTGTATGCAAGAGGAGACCGCCCAGTATATATCAAAGCATATGATGGTGGTTATGATCCATTGTCGTATCCTTTATTAAAACCTAAGGGAGAAACTGGTTGGAACAAATTTATGCCATATAGATCATCAACCGTTCAAGCTACTGCTACTCCTACTCCTGTTGAGCATGCAGGTTTGATATCCTTGTATTATTGTAAGAGAAGAAGAATAAGAATAAATAAATTCAACCCTATCTAACTCTGTTTTCATTTTCCTCATAATTTGACACTATGCACAGATGAGGTTGAAAATGATGCTGACATTCAGGAAGGTGAACACTTAAGTACCCTGCGGATGAAAATCAAAATAGAAAATTTGTGACAGCACGAGAATATTATTGTTTCTTAATGCAAGTTAGATGGGGTCTATTTAACATCCTGTTATTCGGAGGACGACTTTTCCAGCAATGGGCTGTCGACATGTATATCAAGATTGAGTCTATGCGGCTTGATTGGTATTCTAACCCGGCAAACCAGAAACTCATAAGGGCTGAACTATATCAGGTGAGGGAAATGTTTTCTTTGCATATGTATATATTATTATACATTTCTATACCATATAATTAAATAATCGTTCAAGATGGGCATATTGCCCGTGCTTCATGTAGGGTCTGGTTGATGTAGTTTTTAATGGAGAGACAAGAGCTTCTGAAGTTGGCAAGAGAATTGTGTTGCCACGTTCTTTCCCCGGCGGTGATTGTGAGATGATGCGGCGGTACCTTAATGCAATGGCCATCATGGAGTGTTTTGGCAAACCAGATTATTTCATCACAATGACATGCAATCCGCAATGGCAAGAAATCGCAGAAAACCTTGAACCTGGGCAGCAACCACAAGACAGACCAGACCTGGTGTCTAGAGTGTATAGGGCCAAGTTACGATCATTGTTGGATTTATTGACCAAGAAAAATTACTTTGGAGAGGTTGCAGCATATGTGCACGTCACGGAATTCCAGAAAAGAGGAATGCCCCACGAACACATTCTATTGATTATGAAATCAGGAAGTAAATTGACACGCACTGATAATTATGACAAGGTTATTTGTGCAGAGATAACAGACAAGGACATGTACCCTGTGTTGCACTGACTTGTGATCAAGCATATGCTCCATGGACCGTGTGGAGGCTTGAAAAGAAAGTGTCCTTGTATGGCAGATGGAAAATGTCGGTTTCAATATCCTCGACAATTTTGTGATGCAACACAGCGGGGCAAAGATTCATATCCTTTGTATAGGAGGAGAGATGATGGACGTCGAGTAAAAGTAAGAGGTGCTGAGTTAGACAATAGATGGGTGGTTCCATACAATCCAGGACTCCTTATGAGGTATAATTGCTACATGAACGTTGAAGCATGCTCAAGCATCAAAGCTTGTAAGCACCTATTCAAATATGTATACAAAGGCCACGACCGTGCTCCATTGTCAGTTGAGCCTGCTGGAGTTATTAATGAGATCCATCGGTATCGGGATGCTAGATACATATCACCACCCGAAGCAGTATACAGGATTTTTGTTTTCATCTGTTTGGTGCACTATTGGATCCGCCGCCTTTGCCAAGTGCCGGCCGCACTCGGCAAAGGCACCTTTGCTGTCAGCAAAGGCTTTGCCGAGTGCGGCTCTCGGCAAAGCCCACTCGGCAAAGAATTGGTCGGCAAAGGAATCTTTGCCGAGTGCCACGCCAGCACTCGACAAAGGTAACGGACGACGTCAACCTGACGGCACCCTTTACCGAGTGTAACGTGGCAGGCACTCGGCAATGATATTTTATTTTATTTATTTTTTGAAAAATTATTTGCCGAGTGCCACGCCTGGCACTCGGCAAAGATTTTTCTTTTGAAAAACTGTTTGCCGAGTGCTGGCTCTCGACAAAGTTATGGTCTCTTTGCCGAGTGCATACCAAGGAACCTGTACAAATTACAAAAGGGTTTTGGCCCTTTGGAACTGTAGCTATTGGCCCGACCTAGGGAAGAAACGTCTTCTTGCTCTATGGGCCTCAACCACTTTCCTAGCCCGTCAGTCGTAGCGGGGCGCCAGTGCGTGGTGGGCCCGCTCGCCAGCGCTCAGAGCGCTAGGCAGCACTTTCCTGGCCCACTTGGCTCAACGCCTGAGGGGTCCAAGTGGGGGTCCCTGACCCTGTCTGGCCCGTCGCCTGCATAGAACCACAACAAAACGAGGGTAGATAAGAACGAAAGCTAGAGTACTTCTGCTGCCAGTGGCAGGGCGGAGGTCACTTGTTCCGGTTTTGACTGCGACCGTTGCGAGGGAGACTGGTTGCAGGACAGCCGAGGGACCCTCGCGTAGATGTGGCAGGGTCTCCTTGTGCGAAGGTTCAGATGTGCATCAGGCCCGTGGGGTTACATGGGGGTCCTCACGGAGGTCGCTCCCCCTACAGAAAATAAATGGTTAAAAGGCACTTCCATAATTACAATCATTCATGGAAAATCATAGCATGATCAGCCTCCATCTTCAATGTTTTCTATGCAATACAAGAAGCAAAAACAACATCTTATTTAGTCATCCTCAACACGCATGTGGGTTGAACCTGCCAGTCATACTTGAACTGTTGAAATTCAGAGAAAGCTCCTCCTCCTTGTAAGGTGTGGGTTGTGCTGAATTTTGGGAAATGAAATCTTTCTTCCATGTTTTACCATAAACTTGTCAACTACAACGGCGCTTGGAATAACTTTTTCGCTGATGTGTCCATCCCTCCAATTGAGAACCGTGACTAGTGCTCCCTCATAGTGAAGTAGTGCTGGATGATAACTCTGTGAGTCACTACACCACAAACCTTAATCAGCGACTGACTTAAAGTTGTTGTAAGGGGTGTAAAGCAATGGACAATCCGTGGCTAAAAGTTACAGTGACTCACCTCAGCAGTTGTTGTTGAAGCCGTCGTTGTATGTATACAGTGATAGACTTTATCTTTAGCGATGAACCGTCCATCGCCCCCGCAATAAGCGACGGACAGCTTGTTAGTAGTTTTAGCGATGGACAGTTCATCACGGTAACAACTTTTAGCAACTGACAGTCCATCGAGATCAATTAAATAGGTAAAAAAATAAAAGTTGGTATGAAGGTATAGCTAATAATCAAAATTATCTATACCTTGATTCAGATACACAAAAGTGATGACATTTCAAAGTGATCACATTATCCAAACATTGATTCATGTATGAAACAAGTACATTATACATGTAATGTCACTTAACTTCAAACTAATCCTTGTTTGAATTATCTAATGAATGAAAATTAAGGTATGGAATGAGTAATCTAACATCTATTAGCACTATGATCAGCTTGCTGTTGACAAGTTGTTGTCCAGCAGCACCCCAAAGTTCCTGAAAAAAGATATGGAATGAGTAATCTAGCGAAGAAGGTTCCAATGTACAACTTACAAGGAGAGAGATGAGATAGTTTGACAAATACAAATCACAATCAAGAACTAAAGCATCCAGTGCTTACCCCTTAGTTTGTGTGTTTTAGTTCAAGTATTTCAGATTTCACTACTTAGTTGACACGATAAGGACACAACAAGACAAGCTAATAAGCCATCTGTTGGGGAACAACTTTCACATACAAACATCCTTTCCAAACTTTGGAGACAAACATTTTATTACAAATATTTGAGATACTAACGTGTGCAGCGAAGATAACGCAGATACTTCGCTGCGCATATTTCCAACTCCGCTTATGAATTTCCGCATGTTTTGAATCGACTGGCGAAGATGACTTCGCCACATTCTGGATGCTCAGCGAAGACCGCGTGGATACTTCGCTGTGATTGTCAAACTTCACACATATGAATTCACATGTTTTAGGTTATCTAGCGAAAGATGACTTCGCTAGACTCTCGATGACCAGCGAAGCTAACGTGGCAGCTTCGCATAAAAGACTGTGAGGTTCTCAGCTGGGTCAAGAAATCACAATTAAAGTCCAAAGTCGCCTCAGAAGACGAAAAAGGAAAAGGGCAAATTGTGTTCCACCACTTCGTCGATATGCTTTCTAGCTAAATGTATAGCAAGTTCCATGGCTAATTTTATAAGAATATTGGAATAGCGAAGCCAAGGGGCCTATAAATACCCCCTGAAATATAAGTTTCGGGACAGGAGATGAAATATAATTACAACCCGCATATTGTTTCACCTTACATGTGTGAGTGAATTCTCCTCCCAACACCATCCTCCGTCTAATCCACACATCAAGTACTTGTAAATACAGTTGATCAACAAATGTTATTTGAACTATGGATTGAGGTAAAGGAGTAGCATTTTGTATCTTAATGTTTCATCGGTCAGGCAAACAAAAGTTGGGACTAGTTCCCATCCTTCATTATTTAATTTGCTTGCTGCATTGTCAACAACACAAAGAGAAGAGCTGACTTACCTTGCTGTTATGAATGGAGTAGCCTCCTCTTCTGATGCTACAGAGCAACAATTTATTGCCTACTTGGCACCTTAGTTTGTTGGATGCCTCTCTGTTCTACGCTAGTTCAAAACCAAACTATATTATTATTGCAAAACTAAAGCACAAAATTATGCGGTATTCCAGTTCCTGAAATAATTTATTCTAAAAATGGTGACATATAGTAGGTTCTTTCTGAAACTTCTGTCACACTTACCAGAGCAGGAATAATGTTATTAGTAAACGTCAAATCATCAACTGATATTAATTCACTAGTACTGATCTCCAGGACACTTGCCAGCCCAAGACGAATTTGCAAAGGGTTACTAACTGAAGAATAGGACTGCTAACTCCTGTCATTCCTGTAACCTATACACCCGCTCAATCAAAGATTTCCACCTACAACTCTACATTTACTGCTACCCTACCTTAAAATTTAAGTCTAGTGTACAGCTTGCATCACGCATCTAGTGTACATCAACCACAAAGTCAAGCACACATACACTCCAGTAGTCCGTCCACGTCAAGCAGAGTACAAAAGAAATCACCTTGTACGCACTTGGTCGAGCAAGTGCTGGACGTCTTCTGTTCATCAACTGCAGCATATCAAGTGGTGGGGGAGCCGACCAATACTGGTGCTGCTCGCTCGCACGCTGCCTCCTCCAGAAGGATTCGCCTGGAATCGCGTCCGTCATACCGCCTCTTGTTGACCTGGATGCAGAGATAAGCAGCGCATGTAAGAAATCCTCAAGCCCAACCACATCAGCGTATAGCAACTGTAGAGAAACCAATAAAGAAGAAGATAGCGTGAGACGGAGCAGCGAGTGTGATGAATATGTATCAGGGTAAGCAGGGCAAAGGCAAGCAGCGCAACTTGTGGTTGCTGGGCAAGGGGCATCAGCCGACTTTAGAGTTTAGAATACAGGGGACTCCCTCACCACTGAGAGAGGCGTCGATGCCAGGACGAGGAAGGTCGGCGGCACCACCACTCGAGTCGCGAAGCACGGATGGGCATTCGCTCTCTCCGAGTGGCGTCGCAGGAAGGGAGCAGGGTCGCGCCGCCGCCAGAACCACCATTCCCCTAGCCGGAACGATGCAGCCATGTCCGATCTGTGATGCCACTGGCCGGATAAGAAGCACCTCTGCCTGAATCTCTGCAATTGCTGGTGAGAATCACAGCGCCCTGGCTGGATGTACCCCTGGGTGATGGGATGATAGAGGGGCGACGGTGGGATGGGCAAGCGCTCTGCTGTGGCGGGGTGCTGCCGCCGGCCACCGTGCGCCATGCCCCAGCCTCGACCTGCGTCAATGGGGTGGGAGTGGAGGGATTGGGTGTGTCGCGGAGGCAGGCGCGTGTGAAGGCAGAGCGAGAGCAGAGGGAAAGAGTGACGGTGAATGGCAAGAGAGTGCTGGTGGAATAGGAGTACTGCTGGGGTGACTTAGGGTTTACCAGTATTTTGGCCATAATTTTCACTAGAACGGCCCAAAAAGATCTGAGCCCATGAAAAATTTGTATAGCGACGGGCTGGACAATGCTATTATTGGTATACAGTGACTGACCATCCAACGCAAAAGCAAAAAAGTTATAGCAACGGATCATCTATCGCCTTATTTGGTTTTAGCAACTGACGGTCCATCCCAAACTTTTAGCGACTCACCGCTCAACGCTGATTATCAACTTTTAGTAACTGCAGTAAGTTGCTAATTAAGGGTTGTGGTGTAGTGAGTCCTGTAGGTATTAAAAGTGTCAAGCTTTATCTATGATGTCTGCTACTCTAGTATGATGTGGTGGTGGAGGCCATCACAACAACACATCGGAGATGGTATTGAGGTTGGGACCGATCCTGACATATGTGAGAGCTGAGTTCCCATAGCCTCTCATGCCTACTCTACAGTGACTAGGTATGTGTAGTTCAGGGACATATACCTCTTTCATGACACTTCTATTATAAATTGCGGCTAGTCTTGCTTCTTTCTATTGCAACACATATATAAATGACTGAGTATATCATTATTGCTAAACCAGCATTTATTTTGACTTTGGTGCCCCCTGCTCCAGGGAGTATTCTAGGTATCAAGATTAGGTGCATGTAATGGGAACCTATAAATTGTGTGAATGTAAAACAAGGAAGGAGGGGATTAATAAATAGCTAGAGATGTTGCCAGTGCTACTTATATATAGTCCCTACTGTTTCACCCTTTGCTTTCGCTGGAGATCGAGTTTGGCGGCTCTCATCCTGGAAAACCTCAGTCTAGAGCAACACTTTCTCCAATCTCATGTCGTGGTTTTGACAGCCTCGCCACTGGTGAAGTTGACTTCAATAGGTAAGCTTACAAGATCGCAATGTTTCCATGCTGGCTATTCCCTCTGCTTGTGGAACTCTTGCTGAGAACGTAGCATTTTGCATGCCAGCGATTGAGCGATGGCCTTCAAAATGAGACGCACAGCGTCGTATTCAGGTTTAACCTGATCAACATACAAGGATTAACTGTGAGACCTACGCTTACCGTGCCTAAGCTGTAGCAAGTAGAAATATGCCTAAGATGTAGAAAGTAGAAATATGGATATAGTTTTCTAAATAGGCCAGGCCCGATGGGCCGACACGGGCACGGCCATATATAGGCATATAGCAAGGCACTAGCCCCGCCCGATCCGGCTAGAACCGTGCCCGTGCCGGGCATGGCCAGGCCCCGTGCCCATGCGTGGGCCGTACATTCGGCACATGAGCCAGCACGGGCACGGCACATAATTTGGGCCGGCACGATGGTGGTCCGATTATTTGGGAACGTTAGATCGATTTTCTTTATTCTTGGCCGTTGGATCGACTAGCAATACTTCAAACCTAAATATAAATCCTTCACATTCTCTTTTCCTCCCAGCCGCCGTCTCCTGCCTCCTCCCGGCCATCCGTCTCCGTCTCCTGGCCATCCTTCTCTGTCCTCCCGTCTCCTCCCCAAGACCGCAACTCATCTTCTCACCAAGCCCCAAGGCCACTTCCCCCACTCGTCTTCTACTCAAGGCATGCCTACGGCGGCGCGGTGGCGTTCGAGTGGCTGCTGTGACGACGTGGGGGCGCAGCAATGCGTCGATCACGAGCGCTGAATGCGGCAGCGACGCGACGGCGTCGGCACGGCTGCTTCGACGACATGGAGGCACAGCGATGCGGCGGCGGGCCAGCACGAGGCACGCCGGGCTGCCGTGCTCGACGGCACGACACGGCACGGCTAACCGGCCATAGGGCCGCTGCCTGCCCGTGCCATGCCGGGCGGCCCGGTTGGAAAATTATAAATATGGACTTGGCTGTTTTGCAACAATAATATTGTATTGTGCTGGGGCTGTCTTGCACGCATGTGGGGAACTGGTCGTGCTGCTGGGTTGGATAGCATGAGTAGCCTTCATGCTGAAGCGTCTTGGCTTGGCTCATGCCTACAATCGACAATTCCAGGCTTCAAACCAGACTTGTGGGATCCTACCAGTCGACCATTTCATTTAACATGAAACAACGAGGCGGAAGTCGATATGAGGTACAATATATGTCCATTTGCACACCGTGCAGACACCCTATATCTGTATACATCCCACTTATTTTTGCTTATGGGTGAGATTCCAGCGAACGTCCCAAATCTAATTGATTATTTTCTAACCCCACCTCAAGCCAATGCAAATCAATTTATACCCAACCCGCCCCAACCCACTCTGTCTTGGATCCTGCTGCTTGGCTTCTCATGTGTTGATGTTCGCTTGTTCATCTCGGCCCCATGGATTTCATCCATACAGGCGTATCAGCCAAGGAGCAGCGCAGCCTTGACGAGGAGTACCTTCCGCATCTATGGCCCCGTACGTGCAGCACAAGTGCATGCGTATAGACGCTGACTGCTCCGGCGGACTGCCAGTTTCCTACGCGGATAACAATTTGACGGTGCGGCAGGACCATGAGCATAGCCATGCGTTGCTGCTGTTCATATGCACGCTGATGAGTATTCAGGCGCCCCGAGGACTATTCCGCGGCGTTGAACTCGCATGGGATCTATCCAAGCGCAAAGCTGGTATCTGAGGTTCCCCACACCTCTCATGCCTGACTGTACCCACTATATGTGTGTGGATTGTCAATAGGGCCTTTTCTCATAGAATCCGGAATGTGGCTAATCTGTGCTACATAAGTTGTTTTGTTATTTTACTTTTTGCATTCCAGCGCACAGGTATGAAAGAGTGTATATTCTGGTAGCTATAGCTTTATGTGTACAACAGGATGGCAATGCCAGCTGCTACGGACAATTATGCATGAGTAGGAAATAAGGAGCTTATATATAGACACCTGGCCTGATGAGAATAAGTTTTCTATTTTGGAAGTTGGGGGTAAACATAAAGGAGATCGAATAAATTTTCTACTTTGGAATTTGGTGGTAAACATAAAGATACAGATCGTGATGCTTTTATGAGTGAGATGTCTTGTAAAATAACTATTAAAACCACTACATCCTTTCATTCTGGATCACAAAACTAATAAGTCTGTCAGAAGTTTGTTGTAAGCCAAATATTTTTTTATACATTGAACTATCAATATCTACAATTGTAAGGCCATTGACAACAAAAATACATATATAGCTATTTATATTCATTATTATGAACAATACTTTGTACAAAAACCAATGAATTTATATATAGTATGTTTGTTTGACATATCTCTTCGGCTCCGGGTAGGCTGACACACCATATCTGGTTTTCATGGTAATGCGTATGGACCAAATTAACAATTTCCATCCACAAGTGAAATAGTGAATGAGCACGACTCACAGGACCTTGCTGTCACAGGATTCTGGAGAGCTGCAGCAAAAGTTCTGAACATGCCGAGGGTTTGTTTGGATCTCAGCCAAAGTATGGTGAGTCATGGTGGAGATGGGGGTTTCAGCCGCCGCACTTTGTGGCTTATTTTCTACCGCAGGAAGCTATTGCAGGCACATTTAAATCAGCAACCAAATAGCTGGTTCGATTCCTGTGGCGAGCCACCGTCTGTTTGTGGCATGGCGGCCAGCGGTGGCCCTCAATGGAACAGCCTCACTTGTCACTGCTACACGATTATTGGTGAGCTGTGAGCACCAAATGCGCTCCCCAAGCTGATAGGAGGCGTTGGAAGCCTTGACACCGATTGACACCAAGTGCCATTGGAATTGCAGCCGGTGGCTTGCCACCGTATGGGCACCAGCTGGTAGAGAGTCTTGTTAGTGTAAGCATGATGTGTTCCCAGATGGAGGACACGCTGTGATGGAGTTGATGAAGCAAGAACCGCAGTAGAATTTGAATTGTGTCGTTGGTGGGAACGGTTGGCGCATCGGGCCGCCGGGGGGGGGGGGGTGGGGTGACCGCGTCCAGTGCGTCACTTTGTCACGAGCAGTTGTTTTCTATTGACATGTATCAGTGTGTATTTTGAAAATTTGAACCATAAATGTGCGTGTAAGCTGCTGGTATAAGTAGCTGGGAGATAGTGGTGTGATTTAGCGCTTCAGACAATTTATAATCGTGTGTGTACTCTTTTTTATCGAAGGTGAAAAGGGGCACCGTCACCCTGACGGTTGCCGTGTGTGTTCATCCTATTCATGCGATTTTCCTTTTGATCTTGCGCGATCTTGTGATTAGGTTTAGCAACCGTGTGTCCACGCTCGTGATTGTTGATCCTTTGCTAACAAGTCTCTCTATACCATATGGTGAGAACGCTGTTCCTGGTGCCTCTCATGCCTAGATCGGGGACAGGACTCTTTCACAAAGCTAGCTAGAGTTCCAAGTGTTGCTTCTCTATAGCTTTGTGTCGATGGATGTGTGAACATATAGGATCAGATGGGGCCGAGAGGGCATAAAAGAATTAATGAGGCTACATACAAGCACAACTGCAGAATTCTTTTTAATGGTGCGTGTAACTTTTATACAGACAGTTGGAATAGAAAACTATCCTTGGAAATGTGTGCAGCTGCGTCCAACCGTCTTCACTATCCCCCATAAACCGATTTTCAGTTCGTTGCCTTGTTAAATTTTCCCTAGAAATTATTCTATGTTCATGTGTGGTTAAAGTAAATCAACTCCTGCTAAAACTTATATTTTTCATATTTTTAGGAGCAGTTTCTCATTTCAGATGACTCTAAAAGTTGCACAAAAATAAATTCATAACTTTTTTCAAATGGAGAAGAATGAAGAAAAATTTATATAAAATTTTAAGAGTGTTTTATATTTTAGATTTATCTGAGAGCGTTTGGGAGCCCGAATATTCATTTTGAATTCTCAGATTTTTTATGTTTATTTTTTTTTCATTTTTTAAGCCGCCTCAGGTGAGTATCCATCAAGATCCATGGTGCTGTATAGCAGTGCCTGTGCGTTCATATGCTCATCAGCAGGCCTTTTTGATAGGCTCATCACTAGTGTCAATTATTTTTTCCAATACAGACAGGCATGTCTCCTGTATGATGGGTTAGCAGAGGTGATCTTGCTGAGGCGGATGTTACTACTGCTTGTGGAAAGTGTTTATTTCCTTACGGTAACAATGTTTACTACAGTAGTGTAACATGGAGGCATCTGTAAGAACTTCACATTGTTTTTTATCAACCCATTTTCTGTGTCTCGCTAGCTCCCATCTAAATGAAAAATAATGATTCCAAATTTGTATGCATGGCTCATTTATCTTCAGGGGTGCTAGGTTCTGATGTGCTTGCCGTGCACTATTTGAAGCCTACACCTGCTGTCCAGCCCGTGGATGAAAAACCCATTGTGTGCTATGGAGGTCATGGAATTCATCTATATGAAAACATAATTGGAGCTGAGTTCCCGATGTGTCTCATGCCTTCAATGTAGTGACATCATATGTCTAGCTCTGGGACTTGCCTCATTCACAACTCAGCTTATGTTGCAACTGCAAGTCAAGGGTTGCTTCTTTCCGTTGAAGCACACATGTATATATTTGAAAGAGTTATTCTTGTAGCAGTCGTAATTTATTTTTTGCCACAAGATATAGCTGGAGGAAGAGTACAGTTGGCTGGATATATATGCTCTAAGACGTTCTCTATTATGGTTGAAACACAACTAAATGTAGCAGAGACCTGAAAATAATTAATTATATAAATATAGATTAAACAGAACCAGCAAGGCTCATATAAGTCAGTGTAAATGCAAAGATTTGATCATCATGCTTATGAGTGACAGATGGTAGTCCTTCAATGACGACACAGTAATTGACCTGTATCCGGGTTGCAGTGAAATGACATCGACAGAGGTCGCCGGTTGATTATTATCAAATTAAATAGGAATTTATTATGATCAGGCCCTGGAATGAATCATTATTAACATTTTGCTCTTTGGCCTTCCTCAGGAAAAATTACGAGTGTATTGCTGGCATATTGTCGATAAAGAGCTTGTCCCTCATCGTTCAGCTGCACACATTTCCAAGGATAGTTTTCTATTCCAATTGTCTGTATAAAAGTTACACGCACCATTCAAAGAATTCTGCAGTTGTGCTTGTATGTAGCCTCATTAATTCTTTTATGCCCTCTCGGCCCCATCTGATCCTATATGTTCAGACATCCATCTACACAAAGTTATAGAGAAGCAACACTTGGAACTCTAGCTAGCTTTGTGAAAGAGTCCTGTCCCCGATCTAGGCATGAGATGCATCAGGAACAGCGCTCTCACCATATGGCATAGAGAGACTTGTTAGCAAAGGATCAACAATCACGAGCGTGGACACACGTTGGCTTACGGCAATTCAGTTGCAACGTAGCAGTTTGTATCAATGTAACACAGATGACAAATTAAGTTTTCGTCAGGGCCAATATACCGTGTAGCTTCTATCTTTAGCTGTGCTGCAAAAGGGACCAAGATTAGTAACTGGAAGAACAACACTGGAGTCTAGAGAATGCATTTTAAGGCACATGAGAGTTAATCCAAACTGAGTTTGTCTAGAATGCCATGAACATAAATAGTTCAGGTCTGGGATCTCAAAAATTTGAATGGGACGAGATCAGTTTTATAAAAGAGTAAGAATTGGAGTTTATAGTGCACCAGATCAACAGATCAAGGCCATCAGATCGTCAGTGACACCATGCTGTACAATATGTTAGCTGTTGTCTCCAACAACACAACATGTCGAACGATCCTGAGCAGATCGATGTGGCGACACTATGTCGCGAAGATTTCAACTTTAACGTGCTGTTGTTTGAGTGTATAGCGTGATCTGGTGACTTTGTGAGCCTGGAGGATCATCTGCTGATACCATGCAACAGCTAGTTCATGTTTAACAAACTTACTAATGGTTGCAAGGTTAAGCGTATTTGGAGAATATTTGGTTGTGTGAATTAAAACTTTTGTGTGAACAGAGGCACCGTACGATTCAATATAATGCCCCTCAATGAGACATGGCAGATCATCACATAATGTATTCTTTTCATTCGATGCCTTCTTATGTTTATTCATGTAGTAGTTTTAATAGGTTAAGATTTGTTACTCTAAATTCTTTGAGCTTCAAGTTAGTCATTTTTGAGGTCTGTCGATCTGTTTGGCTTGAGGTGCCCAACCCTATGGCGTCAATTTAGAGAAGCGACTTCACTAGTTTGGTCAATAGTATAACTTATATTGCAAGTTACAATACTAAATAAATGTGTTATATCACTATACCACAACCAATCTATAGCGTCAGACAACGGTCGCTAAAACGTAATATTAACATCTAACCATCGGACGCTATAACTCTGTAGCAGATGATCGGTCGCTATATATTTGTCTCAAACCATCGATCACTATAAACCAATTTTAAGAGTCCAATGATCGGTCGCTATAGTCTATTTTCATTTCTGGCATGTTCAACCCAGCCCATTTGTGAAAACTGAGTTTAGTGTGGCCCATCAGTCAAAGTCCATCCAAAAAACCCTAACCGCAAACCATACCCAACATAGGAGGCAAACACCGCACACACGCGCATCCCACCCAAGCAGAGCCGCTCACATCTGGCCGCCACAGCGGCTGCCGTCCCCCCGCGAACTCGCCTTCCCGGTCGCCCTCATCTCTCCTCACGCATTTGACCTCTTACCGCTGTCCCCAAAGGCCCAAACCCTACCCCCACCTCGTCAGATCTCCAGGAGGAGCAGCATTGTTATGTTTGAGCAAATTATAATTTCAAATAAACATTTCCTCTATTCCAACTGATATGATGAGCCAATTACAATATCTCTGTGCTGATTGATATGACAAACCTATGTACATAGATCAAATCCATAGTTTTTTTATATATCTAGAAGAGAAATAACTACTCAGCCTTAAGTTAGATTGATGTCAATGAGTAAAGAAATATAGTCACTAGAAAAGGTTTGCCATGATCTAGACAACAACAGTCACTCACACATTTTTTATGGTCCCTGAATTATTTAGTCAATTAGTGCCTGATACCTTTATGCTTCAAATTATGTAAGGATCTATTCTACTACATGTTTCTATGTTGGTAGTTGGCGTTGAAAGAAAGCCTTGGCCTTGGTTTTCAACTTTTGTTTAGTTCTTGAAAGTACTAGAAAATAAATGCTGAAATTGTGAGCAAGGCTTGAGTTAGATGGTAACAAAACCTTCAGTTTTCATGATGTGTTAATGCACTATGCAGTATTTATCCCATTGGATCCTTATCGTAACGTCAGAATGTTTATATTGGAATGAAAGTGTATTTCAGGCATGTAGATCTGGGAGGTGCAATAAGCATCATGCTTGATGGTGTCAACAAGATGGAAGATAGATTAAAAGGCGTGGAGCCGCCAGATGTGTTCCTGGTTTGTAGTTTTTGGTCTAACGTTGGGGTTGCTGTGGTGTATAGCCTCCTCTAGAGTGAACTCTTTTAGAATTTCATGGGCTGTGTGATAGGTGACTTGTAGACCTATCCAAAGTATGTACAATTGGACAGATGTTGACTTCAATGAAATATATTAGATCTATTTGTACAATTGTGCTATTGATGTGTATTGTTAACTTGTATGGATTCTAAACAAGCCTAGAATTGTATGGTATAATGTGAAATTAATTATATTTAATTGTGCCAGTTCATAGGGGCGGATTATTGGTCGCTAGAAAGTTTTATACCCTCAAATCATCGGTCACTATAAACCTGATCGGACGCTATAGACTTATAGCGACGCCGCTTACGGCGACTTATACATCAGTCGCTATAACGTTATAGCGACCTTTTTTCAAACGCTATAGATTGGCTGTGGTGCAATGTATGTTTATTTTAGCTTACACTACTACATGATTATTTATGCGTAGATTCATTCATGCGAATTCAGTTATAGTGCGCTACCTTGACACTGTCTGATCAGCGCACCACCACAAAGCACCAAGGTGCCATTGCAATTTAAGCGGCTGGCTTGCCGTCGACTATATTGCACATGGGCACTCCACTTGGTGGTAGTTTTAGCAGATGCATGGCACCCAGTCCTACTATCGGTGACTTCATCATCCCAGCAAAGAAATGCAGTATGAGAGTGCAGTTCCTAACACCCCTCATCTTTATAGTACAGCCGCGCTAGATGTGCGTGGATTAGGTATGGGTCTCTTTCACAACGCTAGTTCATGTATTGCTTCTCTATGCTGGCACTATACCACAACCCTTAATCAGCCGCTTCTCTATGTTGGCACTATACCACAACCCTTAATCAGCCTATAGGTTGTCTGTTGCAAAAAGCTGGAGCGATGGATGGTCCATCGCTAAAAATGAAGTCTGTCGCTATATATATACAACGATGGCTTTAACAACAACTGTTAGGGACCTTTGCTATAACTTTTAGCCACGGACCATCCGTTGCTGTACACCCCTTACAGCAACTTTAAGTTAGTCGCTGATTAAGGGTTGTGGTGTAGTGTTGTATGTGAGAATATATCAGATCAGGAAGAGCTGAGATGGAATAAAAGAATGAGGATACACATTGTTGCTTCAATATTGCATTTGGCACACCTCTTTATTCACCCAGCCTTTTGTTAGTGTATATAATGTATGCTTAAAGAGATGCTTAAGCTTTTTTTTCTCAGCTGGGTCTTTAACCTAATTTTCATTAAGACAAATGGCCACACAAAAGACCAGATAACGCCACCTTAAATTGACAATAAATAAGCAACTATATGAGGAAGGTCAAGTCTTCAATTTAGTGGAAAACATAGTTTAAACCCTGGTCTATACAAGCCCTGGCTGTCGTTGTACCTAAGCCATGGGTCTGCATCGTCTAAACAGTGCCAGTATCGTGGGTTCAACAAAATTCCACTGCTCCTTGGTCTCATCCGCAACCTCTCCCCTTAAGCCCCCATTACTTGCCCCCTTTCCACATCATGGCCACCAACTAATCGCCCCTTGTAAGCCATTCCACCAACTATGAACAGTGAGTACTGCACATTCATGGTGATCAAGGACTATTCTTTGGGGATTGCTACTGCCATTAAAAGACGTCTGATATGCTGGTCTGAGGTGGGATTTAGCTGGGAACATTCCTTTGGAACAAGGCCGTGTGGCCTTCTTCCAAGCCACACATCAGGAATCGTATTGAGATAGGGATCGATACGGATTGAAGATAAGTGAGAGCCTAGTTCCCAAAGTTTGTCATGCCTACTCTATAGTGACTAGGTATGGGTTGATTTGGCACATGCCTCAGTCACTAGCGACATCTTGTCCCTCGGTGTTGGCATCATCTGTAGCCTCTCTAGGTCATCTTCTCGCCACCTCCTGCATCTCCAAGCATATACTTGGTCCATGCTTTTTTTTGATAACTCATATCTGTATTAGTAGGTATGGAAAACGTACATTGCCATAGTGAAATACATATACGAGAGTAGAGGATACAGATACAGCTGTAGCAACTGATTTGCACCAAGGACCCTAAAGGAAACAGAAATTACAATGAAGCCCTTGGGCACCCTGCCCACCAATGGCATCGGAGAAGACCACCGCTGGCAATCACCGTCACCAGAATCCCCCAAAGTCACCTAGATCCGAAGAAGCTCCATCGCTGGAAAGCTTTTCAGTGAGCCACAGTAGTTGAAATGACCTTGATTTTCGCGAAGGAAAATCCACAAAGCCAAAGTGTAATATGACCATTTAAATCACATTACCCGATAACAGTTGAATACCATAATCCATACATCGAACAAAAGAGTGCAATAGAGAGGTTTACAATAACTTATTACATCACCACTTGGTGGAATCAGAGTTCATGCAGCATAACAATAAAAGCTAGAGGTGCGGAAGCTGTCATCTTTGATCCAACTTGAGCGTAGGCAAGAAACCCTCAAACGCTGTACTCCCCAGAAGAGTACTCACTCCTTGAACCTGAAACCAAATTTTCAATATGATTTGTATTGGCCACACTACCATCCTATGCATTGCTTTGTGGAAGTTGGATGAAAAATGGATATATCAAAAGGAACCTATAAGGCTGGGGTTTCCTATGCATAAATCAGGCATATATATAA
Source organism: Bothriochloa decipiens (assembly GCA_023333625.1). Lineage (NCBI taxonomy): Eukaryota > Viridiplantae > Streptophyta > Magnoliopsida > Poales > Poaceae > Bothriochloa > Bothriochloa decipiens. The sequence continues at coordinate 3,120,987 of CM041647.1, forward strand.
CAGTATAATGAACAAGTTTTAAACACATTCCCATCCCACACATCCATCGCCATCCTTCTCTTACTTACCATCCCATCTCCTCCAACACCATCTCAGACTCAAGTCGACAAGCCAACTCCCCCTCGGCTTGCCTCAGTGGCCCGCAGCCCTCAACCTGGCTCACGACCGAAAATCATACTCAGGGGAAGGTAGAACACTCCACTCACTAGTTCGGTGCATCCTCCTAAGGAAATGTCCATAGCCAATGAATTGGCTTATGTATCGATCGATCAACCATACACTCTGTAGAGGTTTCACTAATCCACTAGATAACCATCATCGGTGCTTGCAATCATCTAGGCAGATTCTGGGCGCCTACTGTCATAGAATGATGCCATCTACCATCCTGCTCTGGATCGCTAGAACTGTGTAGAGAGCATGTATCCGCTCCCGTAGAGTATGCCATGCCATGTACCCACTCCCGAAGGGGGTGCCATGATCGTCTCGGTAGGGTGTTAGCTCCATCCTATGCATATACCTTCCTATCACTACTCGCCTAGCAGTAGTGGCATCGATCTATTCAGTGGTTCGGCCATCTCCCCCCCATGGAGAGCGAGTGGAAAGCAAGAGATTCCTAAGTTCCGGATACCAGTGCAGCAGTTCCTAAGTGTGACCAAACTAGGATATCTTCATCAGGGTTTATATTTAACGTGCTACCACGGCACCTTCGTCCCGGGCTCCACCTCTCAGAGGATCACACCTAAAGACCACCATCACATCTCTGTTAGCCCGCCACAGGCTCCTCTCATGGGAATGTCTAGATCCATTCCCTGGCAAGACTTGCTCCAAAAGCTCATCGTAGATCCCGGCTCGATCGACTCAGCCCTCACCCTACTCCCTGCCGTAAGCTCCACCCCAAACCTAGATATAGCATCATTAGCTCACATGCCCATCTGATCAATTAACTCACACATCTCCAGCCTGGCACCCTCCAAGCCTTCCCGAGGTTCATCACGTCGCATCAAAATGTAAGCGAGTGAAGTATATATGTATATATAAATATAGCAGATAAGCAAGTGGCTATCATAACAGTAGGTAGGCTGGTGAAAGTTTCCAACAAGGTAGGGCTCATCAAGTAATAATCTACCATGCAATCCTAGCACAGGAAAATCATTATAGCAACAGGAATTTAAAGCACTAGCCATACTACATTTGCCATGCGTGCCATGCATAATGGGATCTACGAGGTTGGGTGAGGTGTGGCACCTTGACTGACGTAGCTATCGGACTTCTCCTGGTAGTCGCTGTCGTCAGACTTGTCCTCGCTCGAGCCTGTAATGAGATTTAATGGTCATCAGAGTGACCCCTACAGATTAGTACAAAGAACGAATGCAAAATAGAAGAACCAAATGCACTCAAACATAGCTTAGATAGATAGGGCTCGATTTATAGAAAATTTGGATATGTGGATCACATTTTTTGGAGCTCGTATGAATTAGTTATGAATTTTCAAAGATTTAACCATTTTCAAAAAAAGAAAAAGGGTCGATTTATCTGGTGCTGACACGTGGCAGCACGGGATTGGGCCATGTGTCACACGTGGGTCAAACAGGGTCAACACAGCCGCTGACATGGTGGATGACGTCATGCTGATGTCATGCATTGACCGGGTCAACAGAGGCCTAACAGGTGGGTCCGGGGTGACGTCACTGTTGACGTCAGCGGTCAATGGTCAACAGTCAATGGTCAACTGATAGGTGGGCCCCACTAGGCCGTTAACGGGGCATTAATGGGCCGTTAATGGGCCAAGTGGGCCGGGTATGGGCCGGACCGAGCCTGCCACGTGGCACGCTCTGGTGCTGCCATGTCATCATGCTGGATTCAAACTGGGCTCGGTCCACGGCTGCTGGTCCACGGTACACCGCATTCACTGGGGTCCACTGCCAGTGGCTCAAGTCCACATACGCTGGGTGCACGGATGAGTCCTCGGGTCTACATGGTCCACGTCTCGGTCCATCGGTGCACCGGCTCGGCTCGGTCCCACTGGCAGCCACTCAGGTCCACGTACACCGCGTCCATCCCCTTCTGGTTGATCTCATCCCCTTCCTCTATCTTCCCCCGCCCGACGGCGTGGCTCGCCGGCGGTGAAACTTCTTCAAATTCCGGCGCTCCGGTGGTCCTCCAGTGTCATCATCTTGCCCATCAGCTCTAGGACGCTACGGCGAGCACGATGGTGGGCTTCAAGGCGGCAGCTTGGCTTTCGGTGACGAGCTCCACGACGGACGGTGGCTCAGCAGTGGCGACACTCGATGTACTCTTCATATCGTCACTCTGTGTCCAAATCGGGGCGTAGATGTGCGATTGAGGTCATGCAACACCTACCCGAAGCGCCGGCGGTGACCAAAAGCCACAGCGGAGTCCGCGCGGGTAGCAACTTCCACGGCGAAGCTCCGGCGCATCCACGGTGCATGGCTACGGCATTCCGAGAGGGTCCAAGGCCTCCATCATCTTGTCCAATCGATGCAGCTCTCTGTGGCGGTGCTACTCGGCTCCTTCTTGGTCCTTGCTGTGTTCAGGGACGGCAGGAAATTAGGGGCGGATGGCGGCACTCTGGAGCGGCAGCTCACTAGCACAACAGTGGCAAGGCGGCTCGGGGTTGATGCTTCTGTGAGGCAAACGCAGAGCCAAGGGGTGCATGGGATACATCTCATCAAGGCGAGCGCGGATCCGACGTCAATGGAGGGCGAGGCTCAACGGTGAGGCAGCTGGGTGGCTTCGCTGCGGCGGTGCTTGGCGCGCGGCGGAGGACAGGGCGGCTTCTGATCCGGCATCCTCCTGATGCCGTGGTCCAAGGGGCTTGGCAGGTCCACGTGTGTGTGTGCGCGCTGTGTCCAATGAGGTCAGCAGTGACCTTGGCCTACGCGCTCACGATGGAGCACCTTTGTCGAAGCAAGGCAGAGATTTGGAAGAGGGGCGGCGGTGCTCACCGGCGTTTGGAGAGGAGAGAAGGCATGGTACACGTCCAAGAAGCTCCAGCGGTGGTGGCTCACGGTTCTTTCCCTGCTCCTTGATGGCTTCGTAGCAGCAGCACGGCGGCACTCCCCTTTCTTCTCCAACTCCGGCGACGGCCCCTTCTTCTTCCCCGATGCCCTTCTCCTCCAATTCCCCTTATCTTCTCCAAATTGAGTGGGCTAGGTTGCAATTGAGGTCCCACCGGAGTGGTGGCGGCGGCTGGGAGCCCTAGAGCTCCGGTCCCTTGCTTATATAGAGCAGAGGCGGAGGTAGGTGGTCGGCGGACAGTGATCGGTGAAGACGCTCGATCAAGCGGCCGAGGGGCAGTCCAGGTCAGCAGCTGGGGCTCGGTCTGGGTCCATGGGACAGCGAGAGGAGGCTAGTAGGGGCTGGGTGCGAGAGTGCTTTACAGCGGCATAGTTCATCGCGGCGGCAGCGCATGTGCGTGTGCGCGCGCGGATGATTTCGCCTGCGGCCGTGGGCTTCTTATGCAGGGGCTGGTCGGCCAAGGTGGTGAGCGGGTGTGCGTCGATGCAGGGAAGGAGCGGATCGAGCGGCTAGCATGGCTTGCTTAGCGGCGATGCGAGGGAGCAGCGCCTGACGCGCGTGACATCGGGGGCGCACGGTCGGTCGGGTGACCTCAGCGGCGCTGACGACATGTGGGTCCCACTGCGGGGCCTACTCGTCAGCGACTGCTGCGGCTTCTCCAGCGCGCAGACGCGGGTGCGCGGTGATGGGCCGCCTTGATGGGCCGGCACGGCGTGCGAGCGCGCGGGCGAGCGAGCGGGCCGGCGGCCTGGCTGGCTGGGCCGCGTGCTGGACTGGAGGCTTTTCTTTTTTCTTTTCTTTTTCTTTTCCTTTTTCATTTTAAAATACTTTTATGTATACATATATATATAGGTGATGTGCCAAATTTAAGTAACAAGGTAGCGAGCATACAAGGCCCAATAATGTTAGGGTATTATTCCCTTACTATTTATTTGCCAAAATAAATATTATATTGTCATTTTTTTATTATTCAACACATAAACCCAATAAAATCAAAATCACCCTTTAATGCAACATGATGTATGAACTATTGAAACATTGAAGCAAAGCTATTGCAACATTGACAAATAACATGTGAAACATAGAGCATTGACATGAGACATTAATTAAACTTGATGCTTATGCATGACATGCTAGGGTTAATGCAAGGTTAAGGGGTTGATGATGACATGTCACACTCATCACTCAGGGTTTTATCGAAAAAAATTTTGTAGCTCAGATTTTTGGGTTGTTACAATTCTTCCCCCTCATTGGAATCTCGTCCTCCAGATTTAAGAGGTGACGTACCCTTCAAAGAGGTAAGGATACTATAGCAGTAGCTGATTCTCATCTTCCCACGTTGCTTCACGTTCAGTGTGATTGCTCCATTGAACCTTGCACATAGGGATAGACTTGCTTCGGGTCTCTTTGGTGTCATAACCCAGAATCTTGATGGGGTGCTCTTTGTATTCTAGAGTATCTTGGATGTCAAGCACATTAGTGGTAACTGTTTCTTCTTCTGGTACCCTTAAACACTTGCGTAACTATGAAACATGGAATACGGGATGTACTCCTGCCAACTGTGGGGGTAGTTCAAGCTTATATGCGAGCTTTTCAACTCTCTGACAAATACGATAAGGTCTAACATATCTTGGAGCTAGTTTTCCTTTCACGTGGAATCTGATGTACCATGAAGTGGAGACACTTTGAGATAGATATAGTCCCCAACCTTGAATTCAAGGCTCGACGCCTTTTATCAGTGTAGCTCTTCTGTCGGCTTTGAGTGATCCTCAAGTTCTCTCTAACTTGAGCAACCCCTTCTTTGGCTTCCTTGATCTTAGCGGGGCCAAAGACTACCCTCTCACTTGGGTGGTCCCACATCAGTGAGGTTTTGCATGGCTTGCCATAAAGAGCCTGGAAGGGAGACATCTTGATACTTGTCTGGTAGCTATTGTTGTAAGAGAACTCAGCAAATGACAAACACTTCTCCCAATCTATTCCATATTTGAGAACACTGGCATGAAGCATATCCTCATCTGTTTGAGGGTGGTAAGCAGTGCTGTAATCAAGGTCAGTCCCAATGGACTCGTGAAGAGCTTGCCAGGATCGGGACATGAATTGAGGTCCATGATCCGACACAATAATCTTTGGAGCTCCATGGAGCCTCAATATCTCCTTGATATAGATATCTGCTAGGTTCTCAGCGCTAACGGTGGTTTTGACAGGCACAAAGTGGGCGACTTTAGTCAGACGATCCACAATCACCCAAATGGAGTCATTGCCAGCTGGTGATCGAGGTAAACCCACGATGAAATCCATAGATATACTCTCCCACTTCCATTCAGGAACATCGAGTGGTTTGAGTAATCCAGCGGGTCTTCTGTGTTCAGCCTTGACTCTGTTGCATATGTCACATTCGGCCACATGTCTAGCAATGTCTGTCTTCATGCCTTTCCACCAGAAGTGCTTCTTCACGTCTTGATACATTTTTGCACCACCAGGATGGACGCAATACTTAGAATCGTGTGCTTCGGATAGAATTTCCTTACGCAAAGCGGGATTGCTAGTCACATAGATTCTATCCTTGAACCAGATGGTTCCATGCTCATCTTCTCTGAATTCTAGGCTGTAGCCTAGCTTCATCAACCCACGTATGTACTCCATTTCTTCGCAAATCTTCTGAGCTTCACGAATTCACTCGGTGAGATTATAATCAATGCGAAGTTCATGCAACAGATCATGGGGTACTATCTCGAGCTGGAGATCTTCAATTTCCTTTCTCAATTCAGGTGGCAAGGTTGAGGTGAACAGAGCATGACAATAAGTCTTGCGGCTAAGAGCATCTGCGACTACATTCGCTTTTCCTGGATGATAGTGAATCTCCATGTCATAGTCCTTGATTAGCTCTAGCCATCTGCGCTGTCTCATATTCAAATCCTCCTGAGTGAAAAAATACTTCAGGCTCTTGTGATTGGTGTATATATCACACTTGTTGCCAATGAGATAATGTCTCCAGATCTTCAGAGCGTGCACAAAGGCGGCTAACTCAAGATCATGAGTGGGGTATCATTGCTCATGCTCCTTCAGCTGTCGGGAAGCATAAGCAATAACTTTTCCATTCTGCATTAGCACACAACCCAGTCCTTGGCGAGAGGAATCACAATAGACGACAAAGTCATTAGTGATATCAGGTAAGGCTATGACAGGAGTGGTAGTGAGCTTCTCCTTTAGAGTTTGGAAACTGTACTCACACTCGGGTGTCCACTTGAACTCATTGGTCTTCTTCAAGAGATTTGTCATAGGATGAGCTATCTTTGAGAAGTTCTTAATGAATTGGCGATAATAACCCACCAATCCTAAGAAACTCCTGATCTCAGACACATTGCGAGGTTGCTCTCATTCTTTCACGACCTCTATCTTTGCAGGATCTACAGCAACACCATCAGCTAAGAGTACATGACCAAGGAAAGCAACTTCTTCAAGCCAGAACTCACATTTGCTGAACTTGGCATAGAGCTGGTGTTGGGATAGCTTCTCGAGCACTACTCTCAGGTGTGCTTCATGTTCTTCAGCAGTGGATGAATACACCAGAATGTCATCAATGAAGACTACCACATACCAGTCAAGATCATCCATAAACACCTTGTTCATCATGTTCATGAAGTAGGCAGGGGTATTCGTGAGACCGAAGGATACAACAGTAAACTCATACTGCCCATAGCGAGTGACAAAGGCTGTCTTAGGAATGTCTTCCTCATGAATCTTCATTTGATGATAACCAGATCTGAGATCAATCTTCAAAAAGTACTTAGCACCACGAAGCTGATCAAGCAAGTCATTAATCCTTGGCAGAGGATACTTGTTCTTGATGGTAACAGCGTTGAGATTGCGGTAGTCAACACACATCCTCATTGAGACATCCTTCTTTTTCACAAACAGAATAGGTGATCCCCAGGGTGAAGCACTAGGCCTAATAAAGCCCTTATCAAAAAGCTCTTTCAGCTACTTCTTGAGTTCTTCTAGCTCATCAACTGACATGCGGTACGGTCGCTTAGAGATGGGACCGGTTCCCGGCATGAGGTCAATTATGAACTCAACATCACGATCAGGCGGCATGCCTAGCAACTCTTCTGGAAACACATTCTCATATTCTCTGACAATGGGAACATCAGTGAGAGTCTTCTCCTTTTTCTAAGATTCTGCCTGAATCTTGAGTGTGTTCAGGGCACGTAACACAAATACAGACTTATCCTTCTGAGGTGCACATCTAACTGCTTGGCCTAAGGGATGAGTTATCTGAACATATCTGTGTGAACAAGAGATCAAACCCTTGTGCTTGGTAAGCCAATCCATGCCCAGGATAACATCCAAACCATTTGAATGTAGAAGGGTAAGGTTAGCTTGGAAGGTTAGACCCTCGATAGAAAGCTTCACTCCCTTATAGATATGGGTGCTTCTCATCTCACCAAGAGGAGAACTAGTGACTATAGGCTCCAAACATGGAGTGGTAGGTATCTTATTCTCCCATGCAAACTTGGATGCGATGTATGAACATGTAGCTCTAGGATCAAATAGAACAGATGCTTTAATGCCATTAACAAGAAACATACCATACACAACATCTGGGGCAGCTTGAGCTTCTTCTGCGTTCATGTGCATGAGGCGACCATGGCTTGTAGATCCACGGTACTGAGACTTGGGTGCAGTAGGTGAGGGCATCTTCTCAGGACAATCATACACCTTGTGTCTAGGTTTGCCACATCCAAAACAAATGAACGGCACACTGCCTGTGGGGGTTGGCGCAGCGGCCTTCCAGTTGTCTGAGTTTGGTGTAGCACGAGCAGGTGTAGAGTGATCGGTCCTGTGATGTGGCTGCAAAGAGTGCTCACAGGGGTAGCAATCCTTCCCAGAGCTATCACGAGAGCGGTGATCATGAGAGTGACAGTCGCGAGAACGATGGTCACGGGAAGAGCAGGAGTGGTCAGCACAGTAGGCACCACCACTCTTACCCGAGCCATATGTAGGGTCCTTACCGTAGTGAGGGTGGCTAGACAACCTATCCTGATGGAACCTCTTGCGCTCATGGTCATGGTAGAAGCCCTCGAACTTCTTCTTCTCCCTTCTGGACATTTCTTCTACCTCCTTCTGGTCTTTCTCGATCTGTATGCAGCGATTGATCATGTCACGAAGGGTGTGACTCTTGGTGCCTCCTAGGGCCACCTTGATCTTGGGGTTTAGACGTTTTCTGTACTGAGTGATCTTCTCTTTTTCAGAAGCCGCAATATGCAGAGGTGCATAGCACAGCAAATTGGTGAAGGTGTTGGTGTACTCGTAGATGTCCCATCCCTTCTAGGTGAGGTTGCGGAATTCCTCCTCCTTCTGCTCCATGAATCGCTCAGGGACATGTACTTGATGACCTCATCTGCGAACTCATCCCAGATGATGTGGTCGGGGTCCTCATGAGCTTGGTGGTAGCTGTCCCACTAGGAGCGTGCAGCTCCAGATGGTGAGCAGCAATTCCGACTCGCTCCTCAGGGGTACAAGTGGTAAGCTCTAGCTTCTTCTCAATCTTACAAAGCCAATCATCTGCTTCCAGCGGTTCCTTGTAGGTGCCATCAAAGGTGGGTGGCCTTAGCTTCAGGAAACCCTTGAGTTTCCTCTAGAAGTCATTCGGGTTTCCTCCAAAGTGGTGATTAGCTCCATTGACCAATGTGCCAAGCTGCTGTGCTGTTGCGCCATCACTTCCGCCAGGTTCAGCGACGGTGGTGGCGGCGAGATCGGCTGTGGTGTAGGGTTTGGCCGAGGTGGAGGCCCATTGCCATTAGCATCACCTCCTCCAGCGGCTCCTCCAGCTGGCGGGGTCTGCTCATGATCGTTCCTACCCTAGTTGAGGTCGATGGGTGGAACACGACCACCCCTACGTCCATAGCGTCTTCCGCGCCCAAGCTTGGGCTCGGGCGGAGGCGGACGGTTGCTCAGACGTGCGGAGCGACGTGCAGACATCTGTGACACGGGTCGACAACGGTTTAGTACTTTATTGATTAAATATAATTAAATGATTTCAATGATTTAAATAAAAATATTTAATCTATCCATCACTCATATAAAGAAGCAATAAGAGCCATAAAATGCGATAAGATCGATCATTCATTACATGGTTTGCATTACATGGCATCATCTCTAGCAGTTACGCTAGATGACGTGCGAGACTTGTACTACGAGACGATAACTCATGGAGGGTAAATCAAGGTTGATACATCAGAACTCATGGATAAAAACTAGCTTAACTCTATCTCATGACGTGGCCATGTAGGGTCCACACTACTCTGATTCATACATCAGTGTGTTGTACACTGCTGGGTGAAAGCAGCTACCAAGAACCATCAACTCCTCCTGTGACATGTGAAGGCACTTCACGTAAGCCTGAGCTTCTCTGAACTCCTTGGTAAGTGGTAGGTTGGTGGGAGCTGGACAGTGGTCGTGCCTCAAGAGAGTCTGGCCAATCTAGAAAGTTTCCTTGAAGGGGTCCTTGCGTCTGGCTAACAAAGGAAGTCGGTCCCGTAACTCAACGTACTCCTAGCAGCGTCTCTCGTCGGTGTTCTTCCAAGCTATCTTGAGCCTCTTGTACCTATCCACCAAGGTCTTGTTCTAAATCATCAAGGCAATCAGATGGCCTTGGTTGCACTGTGCTTTTGCTTTTGCTTTCTTTAGGGCTTTAACGAGCATTGACTTCTCACACTACACGGTGAAGTTGCTCTTGCCATCTTCCCGTCTTCTCTTCTGAAGTTCTCTGATCTCCTTGTCCTTGTCAATCTTCTCTCCTTCCAACTAGAGAACTCTTGCGTCGAGATAGTAGTTCCAAAGCCCTATGTCCTCAACCTTGTCTCGCAGGTCAGTGATCTCGGCTTTGTGAGCCCTTGCCTGACGTGCGAGCTTGTCCTTCAGTTAGGCGACGGTAGCCTCAAGTCCTTCCTTCTCCTCAGCTTCATTCTCGCAGAACTCCTGGTACTCCATCAGGGTGTTGTGGTCGAGATGCCTCTTCTTCTCCAAGTGCTCTATGTAGCGGTTCTACTCGAAGAGGTGAGCAGCAGAGGCGCGGCTACAAAGACTGGTCTCAGCTAGGATGACTGGCCTGACCTAGTCGTCCTACTGCTCTGGTGTGAGGAGAGAGCTCAGGGCCTAAGGAAGAAGACAAAACTCTATGTGCGAAGGTGCTCGTAAGCGATCTTCATCACTACACGCAGAGCCTTGAGTGACATAGACTGGATTCCTTCCTCAATTGAGTCCTCGACTGTCATCTCTAGGAGAGCTGGTACTGAAGACAGGGTCTGACTTGCAGGTATCTCCAGGTGAGTGACCACGTAACCCTTGATTCCTCCTTCTAGGTCAGGTGCTCCAGTTCAGATGTACTTGATCTCCTCAACAGGTACTCCGAGTACTCCAAGAGCACGGCGTAGAGTGTACGGAAAGCCTGGGAACTCCTGGCCCTGGTAGGTGAACTCAGCCTTGGGCATGCTGCTTAACGGTCCAAGCAGGGGTCCAAAGCTTGTCATCTACATGTTTAAAAGGGAAAGGGTCAGCAAGTCAGTAACAATAGAGAAGCCTTGCATAAGAAGAAATGCAGGGTTGGTATATAACCGAAAGAAAAGCTGGCTTGTCCTGTACTAACGTCCATTTCTAGGGTTTTGTCCTAGGGTCAAGTATGGCTCCTGATACCAACTGAAACGACCTTGATTTCCGCGAAGGCAAATTCACAGAGCCAAAGTGTAATATGACCATTTAAATCACATTACCCGATAACAGTTGAATACCATAATCCATACATCGAACAAAAGAGTGCAATAGAGAGGTTTTCAATAACTTATTATATCACCACTTGGCGGAATCAGAGTTCATGCAGCATAATAATAAAAGCTTGAGGTGTGGAAGCTATCATCTTTGATCCAACTTGAGCATAGGCACAAAACCCTTAAACGTTGTACTCCCCAGAAGAGTAGTCACTCCTTGAACCTGAAACCAAATTTTTAGTACGATTTGTACTGGCCACACTCCCATCCTATGCATTGCTTTGTGGAAGTTGGATGCAAAATGGATATATCAAAAGGAACCTATAAGGCTAGGGTTTCCTATGCATAAATCAGGTATATGTATAACAGTATAATGAACAAGTTTTAAACACATTCCCATCCCACACATCCATCACCATCCTTCTCTTACTTACCATCCCATCTCCTCCAACACCATCTCAGACTCAAGTCGACAAGCCAACTCCCCCTTGGCTTGCCTCAGCGGCCCACAGCCCTCAACCTGGCTCACGGCTGGAAATCATACTTAGGGGAAGGTAGAACACTCCACTCACTAGTCCAGTGCATCCTCCTAAGGAAAGGTCCATAGCCAACGAATCGGCTTATGTATCGATCGATCAACCATACACTCTGTAGAGGTTTCACTAATCCACTAGATAACCATCATCGGTGCTTGCAATCACCTAGGCAGATTCCGAGCGCCTACTGCCACAGAACGATGCCACTCTACCATCCAGCTCTGGATCGCTAAAACTGTGAAGAGTGCATGTATCCACTCTCATAGAGGATGCCATGCCATGTACCCACTCCCGAAGGGGGTGCCATGATCGTCTCGGTAGGGTGTTAGCTCCATCCCATGCATATACCTTCCTATCACTCCTCGCCTAGCAGTAGTGGCATCGATCTATTCAGCGGTTCGGCCGTCTCACCCCCATGGAGAGCGAGTGGAAAGCAAGAAATTCCTAAGGTCTAGATACCAGCACAACAGTTCTTAAGTGTGACCAAACCGAGATATCTTCATCAGGGTTTATCTTTAATGTGCTACCACGGCACCTTCATCTCGGGCTCCACCTCTCAGAGGATCACACCCAAAGACCACCATCACATCTCAATTAGCCCACCACAGGCTCCTCTCATGGGAATGTCCAGATCCATTCCCTGGCAAGGCTTGCTCCAAAAGCTTGTCATAGATCCTGGCTCGATTGACTCAACCCTCACCCTACTCCTTGCCATAAGCTCCACCCCAAACCCAGATATAGCATCATCAGCCCACATGCCCATCTGATCCATTAACTCACACATCTCTAGCTTGGCACCCTCCAGGCCTTCCCGGGGTTCATCACGTCGTATCAAAATGTAAGAGAGTGAGGTATATATGTATATATAAATATAGTAGATAAGCAAGTGGCTATCATAACAGCGGGTAGGCAGGTGAAAGTTTACAACAAGGTAGGGCTCCTCAAGTAATAATCTACCATGCAATCCTAGCACAGGCAAATCATTATAGCAACAGGAATTTAAAGCACTAGCCATACTATATTTTCCATGAGTAATGGGATCTACGAGGTTGGGTGAGGTGTGGCACCTTTACTGACATAGTTGTCGGACTTCTCTTGGTAGTCGCTGTCGTCAGACTTGTCCTCGCTCGAGCCTGTAATGAGATTTAATGGTCACGGGAGCGACCCCTATAGATTAGCACAAAGAATGAATGCAAAATAGAAGAACCAAATGCACTCAAACATAGCTTAGATAGATAGGGCACAATTTATAGAAAATTTGGATATATGGATCACATTTTTCATAGCTCGTATGAGTTAGTTATGAAATTTCAAAGATTTAACCATTTTTTGAAAAAGAAAAAGGGTCGATTTATCTGGTGCTGACACGTGGTAGCACGGTATTGGGCCACGGTCACGCACGGTCAAACAGGGTCAACACTGTGGCTGACGTGGCGGATGATGTCATGCTGATGTCATGCTGACGTCAGCATCGACCGGGTCAACAGAGGCCTGACAGGTGGGTCCGGGGTGACGTCACTGCTGACGTCAGCGGTCAACGGTCAATGGTCAACGGTCAACTCACAGGTGGGCCCCAATGGGCCGTTAACAGGCCGTTAATGGGCTATTAATGGGCCGAGTGGGCCGGGTATGGGCCGGGCCGGGCCCACCATGTGGCACGCTTTGGTGCTGCCACATCATCATGCTGGATTCAAACCAGGCTCGGTCCACGGCTGCTGGTCCATGGTACACCGCATTCACTGGGGTCCACTCCCAGTGGCTCAAGTCCACGTACGCTGGGTGCACGGACTAGTCCTGGGGTCTACACGGTCCACGTCTTGGTCCATTGGTGCACCGGCTCGGCTCGGTCCCACTGGCAACCACTCAGGTCCACGTATACCGCGTCCATCCCCTTCTGGTCGATCTCATCCCCTTCCTCTATCTTCCCCCGCCCGACGGCGCGGCTCGCCGGTGGTGAAACTTCTCCAAATTCCGACGCTCCGATGGTCCTCCGGCGTCATCATCTTGCCCATCGGCTCCAGGACGCTACGGCGAGCACGATGGTGGGCTTCAAGGCGACAGCTTGGCTTCCGGTGATGAGCTCCACGACGGACGGCGGCACGGCAGCGGTGACGCTCGGTGTACTCTTCATACCAAGTCACTTCGTGTCCAAATCGGGGCATAGATGTGCGATTGAAGTCACGCAGCACCTGCCTAAAACGCCGACGGTGACCAAAAGCCACGGCGGAGTCTACGCGGGCAGCAACTCCCATGGCGGAGCTCCGGCGCGTCCACGGTGCATGGCTTCAACACTCCGAGAGGGTCCACGGCCTCCATCATCTTGTCCAATCAACACAGCTCTCTCCGGTAGTGCTCCTTGCTCCTTATTGGTCCTTGCTATGGTCGGGGACAGCGGGAAACGGCGGCAGACGGCGGCGCTCTGGAGCGACAGCGCACTGGCACGACAGCGACAAGGCAGCTCAGGGTCGATGCTTCGGCGAGGCAAATACGGAGCCAAGGGGCACACAGGATCCATCTCATTAAGGGGAGCGCGGATCTGAGGTCAACGGAGAGGTGGATGGGTGGCTTCGCCGTGGCAGCGCTATGTGCGCGGCGGAGGACAGGGCGGCTTCCGATCTGGCATCCTCCTGATACCATGGTCCAAGGGGCTTAGCTGGTCCACATGTGTGTGTGTGCGGTGTGTCCAATGAGGTCGGCAGCGACCTTGGCCTACGCGCTCACGGCGGAGCGCAATGGCCGAAGCAAGGCGGAGCTTTGGAACAGGGGTGGCGGTGCTCACCGGAGCTTGGAGAGGAGAGAAGGCACGGTACATGTCCAAGCAGCTCTGGCGGTGGCGGCTCACGGTTCTGTCCCTGCTCCTTAACGGCTTCGTAGCAGCAGCACGGCGGCTCTCCCCTTTCTTCTCCAACTCCGGCGGTGGCCCCTTCTTCTTCCCCGATGCCCTTCTCCTCCAATTCCCCTTATCTTCTCCAAATTGAGCGGGCTAGGGTGCAATTGAGGTTCCACCGGAGTGGTGGCGGCGGCTGGGAACCCTAGAGCTCCGGTCCCTTGCTTATATAGGGCAGAGGCGGAGATAGGTGGCCGGCGGACGGTGATCGGCGAAGGCGCTCGATTAAGCGGCTAAGGGCAGTCCAGGTCAGCAACTAGGGCTCGGTCTTGGTCCATGGGACAGCGAGAGGAGGCTAGCAAGGGCTGGGTGTGAGAGTGCTTTACAGCGGCGTAGTTCACCGCGGCGGCAACGCATGTGCGCGCGCACGCGGAGGATTTCGCCCGCGGCCGTGGGCTTCTTGTGCAGGGGCTGGTCGGCCGAGGTGGCTTGCGGGCGTGCGTTGATGCGGGGAAGGAGCGGATCTAGCGGCCGGCGTGGCTTGCTTAGCAGCGATGTGGGGGAGCAGCGCCTGACGCGCGTGACGTCAGGGACGCGCGGTCGGTCGGGTGACCTTAGCGGCGCTGATGACATGTGGGTCCCACTGCGAGGCCCACTCGTCAGCGGTTGCGGCGGCTTCTCCAGCGCGAGGACGCGGGCGCGCGGTGATGGGCCGCCTTGATGGGCCGGCGCGGCGTGCGAGCGCGCGGGCAAGCGAGCGGGCCGGCGGCCTGGCTTGCTGGGCGGCGTGCTGGGCTGGAGGCTTTTCTTTTTCCTTTTCTTTTTCTTTTCCTTTTTCATTTTCAAATACTTTTATATATACATATATATAGGTGGTGTGCCAAATTTAAGTTACAAGGTAGTGAGCATACAAGGCCCAATAATGTTAGGGTATTATTCTCTTACTATTTATTTGCCAAAATAAATATTATATTGTCATTTTTTTATTATTCAACACATAAACCCAATCAAATCCAAATCACCCTTTAATGCAACATGATGTATGAACTATTGAAACATTGAAGCAAAGCTATTGCAACATTGACAAATAACATGTGAAACATAGACCATTGACATGAGACATTAATTAAACTTGATGCTTATGCATGACATGCTATGGTTAATGCAAGGTTAAGAGGTAGACGATGACATGTCACACTCATCACTCAGGGTTTTGTCGAAAAAAATTTTGTATTTCGGATTTTTGGGTTGTTACAGTAGTCACCCGTGGATGGGTTGAAGTCACCGCTGAAAGCACATCGGCCGGGGAAGCACCCCGAGCTTCTTGAACCATGGAGCCAAACTCGTCATCAATCAGGGCCGAGGAATCGAGCTCGGTCCACTCTCCCTCGTACCGCAACAACCAAAGCTGCCGCTGCATCCTTGTTGAAACGCGCCGCCACAAGGATACATGATGCTAGCTGAGTTCCCAACGAGTCTCATCCGTATGCTCTAGTGAGTAGATACAGAGTTTCCTCATTCGCAACACTTCAAGTGCTGATTCTCTCAACTGCAGCCCATATACATGAATGCCAAAACTATTATAGCTATGCTAGATTTTGTGCAACGAGTTGGAGCCAGAAGATGCATGCTCAACATAATGACTAGATGATGATATTCATCTCAGTTATTGTCATGTACACAGGGACAAAGGAAGTAGAGGGACCAACTAATTTTGAAACAAACTGTGGAGGAAAGCTGTCAGTTGTATTACAAAGAAGAATGATCCAGGCTGGACAACAATGTGCCCCAAAGGGTTGCAAAACAACAACTAGAGGGACTAATTAATTGGCACACTAACAAGGTTGCATCCACAAACCCTTGTCGCAAATAATGCACCTTCAATATAATTGACTAAATCTGTATATATTCAATAGTGTTATTTCTTCTTGAAATAAATCCATTAAAAAAATGTGAGCATTACTCTTAGGTATAGGATTAATTTCAACTCCGCCGGTGGTTAGTGCTCTATCATCACTTAGAACGTAAGCAATTGAGCTACACTAAGTTCACAGGAGTCTATCTAATTTTCTTACATGTCACACTTTTTTCTTTACCTTTCACAAACAATATAGTGAAGCCAATATCACTTCCTTCGTAGAAATGCTTTTCCTTTGCAGCAATGTTTTTTCGTGTGACCAAAGAGACCATATTATGTATGAGCTATAAGTTTAGAAAAATAATTTGGACCTGTATAAATTTCCTTCTACATAATTAGGCCTCTTTATTTTCAGTTTCATAAACTTGGACACATGCAGCTGTATGTTTTCATTTCAGTAAGCACAGGTCAATCTAATTAAGCCTAGTCAAGTAACAGAGGGATTACTACATAAATGGCCTTTTACTGTTTCATAATTCCCAAATGGAAAATAGAAGCGTCTCGCATGCAGGAGTGATGCTTATGTGGGTACCATTCTTCTAGTTAGTTGAGATATGGTAGCAGATGGGTATTCGCTGAAGGTCCATCCTGCTAGCTACACCATTTTAATTTGTGGTGGCCTCAACAACAGCACGTTCAGACCATTTGAAAAATATAAGGAGCTAATCCATGCGTACACGCATGACTGAGCAATCATGGACGTGCCGGTCCAATGTAGCCGTCGTCCGATCAATTGCCTGTCCACGCATAAGCTACCGTAACAGGTGCCTTTCGATCGATGTACTGGACGTCAAATCAGCTGTCCTGTGAGTTCTGAGTTCCCAGTGCCTCCCATGTCTATACTGTAACTAATACTCCAGGCAGTAGATGTGTCTAGATCAGGAGGTGAGTCGAGCGTCGATTATTTGCGGTGGTGCTGATGGATGTGTGTATATTTATATCATCCGACCAGAAGGTCGTCCGAGAGTATTGCAGAAAATAATATCTGTCCTTTCAAAAAAAAACATTAATAATAACAGCCTACGACCCTGTTTCTGCTCTGCTTACCCGTGATGATTGAATTATGAATATAGTCTATGATGGGCCCACCAGATTTCTAAATTTTTTTCTAAGATGGTTAGAATATTTACTGATAAAAGCATTTCATTTTGTGGTAAAGATGATGAAAATTGAAGTGCTCTTAAGAAAAGTTAACACAATCATGTTGCCGGCAGGCCAAGTCAGCTGGGTAGTGCTCTACCAACATAATAAGTCATTGAGATGGACTAAGTTCACACGAGTCTATCTAATTTTCTTGCTGTATGTTTTCATGTCAGTAATTACAGGTCAATCTAATGAAGCCTACTCAATTAGTAGAATTATTACTACATAAATGGCCATTTGCCGTTTCATAATTCACATCTGTAGTTAGGCATGCAGGAGTAATGGTTATGGGTATCATTCTGCCAGTTAGGAGCGATATGGCTGCATGAAAAATATGACAGCAGATGGGCACCCGCTGAAGGTCCGTCCTCCACATGCTACACCCGTGTTGTATGTGGTTGCCTCAACAACCACACGTTCGGAGCCTGAAACAAGGAACAAGGACATTAAGCCGCTGAAGTCGAGCATACTCGTCACTGAGCTTACCTGGCAACAAGCCGGTCCAGCGGTCATCGGATCAACTGCCTTGTCTGCGCATGAGGTACCAGAGCAGGGGTCTGACGATCGTCATAATGGACCCATAATCTATTGACCGGTGAATTCTGAGTTCCTAGTGCCTCCCATGTCTATACTATAACCAATAGGCTGTAGATGTGTCTAGATTAGGTATTTGTATTCAAATGCTAGTGGTGAGTCGAACGTTGCTTATTTGCAGTGGTGCTGATGATTGTGTGTGTATACATATCATCCGGACACTGTAGCGTACCGTAGCATTTCGTTTGTATTTGATAATAATTGTCTAAACATTAACTAATTAGGCTCAAAACGTTCGTCTCGTAAAGTACAACCAAACTGTGCAATTATTACTGGCATTTTAATGTGATGGAGAATTTTTTTTTTGCATAGTATCAAATTCTAGAATTGGAAAAAACTAAAGAAGGCCCCGACCAGAACGGTGTCCGAGAGTATAGCAGAAAATAATAGCTGTCCTTTGAAGAAGCAATAAGAATAACTGCACTATTGTCCTTTTTACCTAAGCTGAGCGGTGCCTACTCATGATGTTGGATCATGGATATAGTCAATGATGGGCTCACCAAATTTCCGAAATGACTTTTGTAAGATGGTTGGAATATTTACTGATAAAAGCAATTCATTTTGTGGTAAAGATGATGACAATTGAAGTGCTCTTAAGAAGAATTAATACAATCATGTCGCAGGCAGGCCTGCATATGGAGCTAGGAAAACTAAGCCAAATAAAAAAAAAAATAACATCGCTTGCTTAGCACAAACATGAGCTGGAGAATTTTCTGTTCTTCTCATAAATTCTACTCTGAACTTGTTTGAAGGCTCAAGCTATCCCTACTACATGCTCCAGTATTACATCAATTTCTGATCGATGTTTGCTCCTATTCCGCCAAAGCGAGATGACCAGAACCTGTGAATCTGTCTCATGTTCCCTTCTCCAGGTGGAAAGTATTATACCGCTTAGAATGTGGAGCCACTGCAGCCACAGGCATGTGGAAACAAGGACATGGAGCCGAACGAGCTTGCCAAGGAACAAGGGTGGGTCGTCCAAACTAGTCATCATGTGATCAATTGCTTGTCTCCATGCGGTGGTCTTACGAGCGATATAATGTAGCCAGCGTCAATAGAATTTTCTTCCCATGGATTGGGCATGGATGAAATGATGGTGACAAGTGAGTTCTGATTTCCTAGTGCCTCCCACGTCTATACATAACCAATACGAAGTACATGTGTCTACATCAGGGACATATATTCTTAATGCTATACTGGTGACTCGAGTGTTGCTTATTTGCAGCGGCGCTGATGGATGTGTTTGTGTGTGTGTCTATATATATATATATATATATATATCAAATTAGAAGGGTCAGCGAACAGCAGAAAATAATAACTTCCCTTCAAAAAATAATAATAACTGCACTCAAGGATAGAAGACTTGGACCGTGTAGACGTGGACCGTGTAGACTTGACGGTGGCAAACGCACTATCAAGGAAAGGGGTAAAATAATAATAACTGTCAAGCAAAGGGGTAAAACCGTCAAGGAAATCATCCTTGACTATAAACCGTCAAGCAAACGCACTCAAGGATAGAAGACAAGGGAAATTAGTTTCCTTGGCGGTTTTGGCACTCAAGGAAATTATCCTTGGAGGCTGGCCGCCAAGGAAACTACGATCAGACTTGACTTGCTAATGTGCCAAGGAAATATTATGACCGTCAAGGTAACTAGTTTGCTTGAGGGTCAGCAACCGTCAAGGAAACTAGTTTGCTTGAGTGTATTCAACCGCCAAGGAAAGTATTTCTCTTGAGGGCCACCAACAGTCAAGGTAATGCATATTTTCTTGACGGTTGAAAATCTTCAAGGAAAACCTTTTCCTTGGAGACTACTAGCTGACAAGTTAATTCTTATCCTTGAGGGTATAGCTGTGTATCCTTGATTGCAAGAACCGCCAAGAAATCCATGTTTCCTTGACTGTGCTAAACCCTCAAGGTAATCATTGTTTTCCTTGGCTATAAGGCCGCCAAGTTAATCATTTCAGCATATACATATATAACCAGCATGGTAATTACAATTATGACATACATTTGTCCATAGAAACCATATACAACGAATATAACCAGGAAGTTATCCATATAAATATTGCAGCCAATTTCCATACTGGCTCATTACAAGAAGTTCATGCCTACAGGCAATACTCAAACAAACAAGTTCATGCCTAGATGGCAATACTCAAGCTAACAAGTTCATACCTAGATGGCAATACTCTAACAGTCTGCAAATATTACTAGGTCTAGGTGGCAATATAGTATCATTCCTACATGTCAACACCACATGCATATGGAAAGAACTGCCAGCAACTAAACGTTAGCAAAAGGTTAGCTGCACATCAGTCTAGTTTGTACCATCTACCAAAAGAATGTCCATGCCTACCACTTGGAGCTATTGGCATTAGTTAGTTGCCCTTGTGCCACTTCCATCTGTAGGCATGTCAATCTCCCATCTGCCTGTACGACCACCTGAAACATGGTCACCTGAAGCATGGTCACTGTAGTGGTCTTCATCACTGATGTCATCCACATACTCTTCAAGGTCATCATCACTGTCTGCTTCAAATATGCCATCAACATCAGAGTCATGGTCATCATCGCTCTCGCTTCCACACCAGGTGTGGTCATCATCATCATCATCTTCTAAATTAGCATTGTTGTCTTCACCGTCATATCCATGTGATGATCCAGTAGCCTGCAACATACACAATACAGATGCATTTTATTTTTGGACTCTTATGGCAAGCAAAACTGATGTAACAAGATGAAGCATCATTAAATATAAAGTGCTATAATCTTTCAATTCACATTATTTGGAGCAGACAATGTATCACCGTATCTACCAGTTATTAGATAAGACTCAAAGCCATTTCTAATCAACAGGAAGCCACTTGTTCACTGCTGCAACTCAAGTTGGCAGTCTGCCACCAAACAATAATTACTATATAGATAAACATCCTCCAAGCACATTAGATAAATTATCAAAACAATAATTCATTATATATAACCTGATGACGACGGGCATCAATATTTGCTAGACGTTGTAGCAGATCAGGAGGTGGCTCCGTTCCCATTTTTTCAAACATAGCCTGCAATTGAAAAGCATTCATACACATAAAGATGCATAGAGACATAAATCAAACTGATACATACAAGCAATAGAAAAGTTATCACCATCAGCAGGTCACGATGAACACTATTTTCCTCAAGTAGTAACTCATTATTTTTAGTAACTCATTATTTTCTTTTAGTTGAACATTTTCTTTCTTCACTTGTTCATATTTATCGAGGCTGATTGGTATAACTCTCCTTGACTTGGCATGCCTTAGAACAGCTGCCTTTTCCACAGCACCATCACCTATTGGAATACGTCCATGGGCCATGCCACGTCCTATTGTGTACAAAGCCTTTCCATCAAGTTGATGTGATGTTCCATCTGGAACTAAGGCCTTGTAGTCATCCTTAAAAAAAGCAAACAAATGTGGCAAATTATTTTAGGTATCATCAATTTTTTTAAAAACATTCAGCAAAAGACAGGAGGTACACATTCATTTTGCAAATAACAAGCATAAGCATTTTGCTATAGATCTCATGGATTATGTCCACTACTTGTACCTAATGAAAATCAGCATAAACATGTAATACTTAAATTGGTTGTAGACACTAGACACTACAGGGGAAATTTCTAGGAAGAAATGATGTATTACCAAGCGTTTTTGTGCTTTTGCACTAGGTATTGGACCACTCCTTCCAGTGCTATCCACCCTTTTCATTCCAGATTTCATTACAGCAAATGTATTTATGGTGCCGCTCTGCTCGGGACCAAAAGTATATTCGTGTAAAACTAAAAAAATGCATGAGAAAACTTAGTAGAAGGTCAATTATGTCAGTATGCACGAATCAAGAATTTTGCATACAAGGAATTGCCGTGTCTCTGTAAAATTCCTTGAACCTCCTCTATTTGGAGCAGGATCATCAGACCTCATGCGAGCTTCTTGGGTTGTTTCTCTCTTTTGCTTATATTGATCAGAAGTCCAATATTTGGAAAGCCATGCCCAAACTGCTTTATTGCACCATCCAATTCTACAACTCAAGTATTGTTCTTCTGTAAGAAGAATGGTGCGTGCCCTTGTATCATCGCAATCCTCACCATTTTTGTTACAGAACATCTTGACAGCCTCTAAACGGACTTGGTACATCATATTTGGTACTCTTCTCACTAGATAGTTCTCTAGATTTTTTTCAGCTTTTAGCCTATGTTTTGGATGACATGTAAACAAACTCTGTACAGAACAGTAGAAGGCAATCAGCTGAAAGAAAATACACAGATCATAAATTTGCTAGTCTAGACAGTTTGCTTACCCAGAACTCTGCCTTCACTTTTTTGGCATAGCAGATTCCATGCTCATCTTTTTTCCAATAATAATCATTCCATGAAAATGCCGGTTCTCGTTTGGCAACTGTGCCATCGTCTTCATATACCTTGATAATACCAGGGTACTCGTGTTTAAGAATGACACCTACTTGTGAGGGATACTTATAGCCTTTAGGGTTGTACCCAACATATTCAAATTGACTGTAGAGAAATTGATATGAGCATTAGTCATCCGCAACTTTTTAATTAATGGCAGAAAATGATCAACATATATATAAAAGGCTCATGTATTTACTTACCTATGACCAACAGGTGCTAGCACCACCCTCCCAGTACGAGGAGGCACCGCCAATTCAGTCCTTGCCATCTTTGCTCTCCCTCTTTTTGCAGGTGCTTGGCTGCCCCGTTTGGAACCAATATTCAGGCTAGAGTTAACACCGCCACATATAGCACTAGTCCTTCCACAAGCATCATCATCACCTCTTACAGCACTAGTCCTTTCAGAGTGAACACCAGCTGCACTAATCCTCCTTTTAGTGTTCCCATCGGCATTAGCACTTCTCGCTTCAGTGTTGTCAACATCAACATTAGCAACATTGCTTCTTTCAGTGTTCCCAGCAGCATCAACTGTCTTTTCAGCGTTCCCATCAACATTGCTTCTTTCAGTGTTCCTAGTAGCAGCACGAGCAATGCCCATTTCATCATTCCCAACAGCAGCAGTACAACCCTTTCCATCGCTTCCAGCAACAGCAATGGCAGCAACACTGCCAATTTCTTCACTCCCAATACCAGCAATACGGCACCTCCCAGCGCTCCCAGCAGCAGCAGTACTTCCCTTTTCAGCACTCCCAGTAGCGGCAGTACTGCTCCTTTTAGGGCTCCCAGCAGTATCATTAGCACTCCATCCATTCTTCCTAGTGCTAGTAGCAACCCTCCTTTTTTGCATGCTAGCATCAACCCTTTTGGACTGAATACCACTAGGAGTCCTTCCTGTTTGGTTGCTCCCACCACTTCCTGCATCCTTCTTGTGTGTAAGCCTCTTGTGTCGAAGGCCGTACATCTCCTGGAAAGTGAACAAATATAATTAGTACTTAGAACATCTCAAGAATTTTTAGAACATGTAAGAACTAAAAATAAAGACATGTAGCAGCACATACAAAGACACTTCAATAGGAATGTATTTAATTCAACAAGGTAGAACTCCAGAAAAAAAAAAGTTTATCACATAATACAGACGTGTAGCAGCACATACAAAGACACTTGAGTAGGAATGTTGTTTAGTTCAACGAGGTACAAATTGGAAACAAAGATGAGAACTAAGAAAAACAAGTCAATAATCATTTGGATCTAAAGCTAATCATATTCTTCATCTTGTCCATCTTCATCTTCTTCATCTTGATTCTCTTCATCTTCTTCATCTTCACTGTCATCTGCATTTCCTTCACCTTCAGTGTTCAATTTGGATAGAAATTCTAACTCCTTAGGATCAGTTATCTCATCCGACACAACTGCAGTTATATCTTCTAGCTCAATATTCAGATCTATGACAAATGTGTCTTGTAACCCCTCCTCCTGAAAAAATAACATCCACCGTTCAGGATTCCAGAAATACTCAAAACAAATCTCCTATCACTACCGGATTCGGGTTCTTTGCCGAGTGTCCGAAAAAAACCCGAAAATAATAGTAAAAAAAATTTAAATCTGAGGGGGACCCACCGCCATGCGCCCGCTTCGCGTCCGGTGGGATTCGAACTCGTGACCTCTCTCTCGCGTGTCTTCTGCCTTAACCACTGCACTACTCTGTCACATGTGTCTATAACTAGTTTTATTTCTTCGTATTGTATACTAAACCGAGAGTAATTAGCTTGTTTAAGGGCCTAAATGAATTCAAATCTAAAAGTGGTCAACTATAATATTTCATAACTTTTTGAGATCTACACTTTTCGTTTAGGAAGTTTTTTCATCTGAGGTCTTTTATGAAATTTGAATTTCAAATTTAAGATATTCACATATGGCTTTAGCATGGTAAGATGAACTCAAATGAAAAAGTTATCAACTACAAAGTTTTATAACTTTTCGAGATCTACAAACTTTATTTTGGGTATTTTTTCATCCGTGGTCGTTTACGAAATTTGAATTTTGAATTTTGAAATTCCCTCTTTGCCGAGTGTCGCTGACGTGGCACTCGGCAAAGATTCCCTCTTTGCCGAGTGTCTGACGTGGCACTCGGCAAAGATTTTCTTTGCCGAGTGCCCGAGATTTAGCACTCGGTAAAGAATATTACACTCGGCAAAGTCACGATTTCCCGTAGTGTATATATAGAAAAAGAAACAAAATTGTTATACTCTCGTGCAGGGTAAGCCACAAGCATTAATCGTGCATGCATAACATTAATCTATATGGGCTGAAGTGAATTGGAGTGAAAATTACTTTTCAGTTTCACCCTAATATTATACTCTAACACATATCAATTATGTTGGGATACATGTACACTCAAATGAGGTTTTAGATAGTTGTGATCAACACATTTAGTACACTATGACCCAACACGGATTCATTAAACGTGATCACACACTTAGTAGTTGAGCTTTTTAGAGTCACCAAGCTCTCGTCGATTTAGGACAACATTCTCTAGCTGGCCATATACATCGAAGAATCTCGTCGATTTCATCTATATATAAGAGAGCTGGATAAAAAGTTATATTATTTTGAAAGGGAATTCCACGTCCTTTCTCTAGTTGAGCACAAAATAAATAAAATAGTAACTTAAATTAATGAAAAAAATATAAGATTTTGTGTGGTGAAATACTTTAGGTTGAAATACTAGCCAAAAAAATTTTAAGTCATTTCAACAAGGTTGGAATATACATGGCTCACAAAATGAAAGCATCTCTCACATAGCTATGTAAGTATGTGAGTAACTATCTGAGATTTACCCATTTGTGAATCATGTATACTCTAAATTTGTTATTATGGTTTGAAAATTTTATGTCAAGATAGTACAACCATATTATGAACTCATACAAAATTTTAGGATTTTTAGACATGTTTAAGATATTATTGTTTTTTTTTGTTAGAGTCAACAAAATACATATAAACATTTCCTTGGCTGCCAACCTCCAAGAAAATTTAATAACCGTCAAAGAAATTATTGTTTACTTGACGGTTTATATTAACACCCAAGGAAATGGGTAGTTTCCTTGGCGGTTAATAATAACAGTCAAGGAAATAGTAGTTTCCTTGACTGTTTAAGATTACACTCAAGGAAGTATGTCATTTCCTTGGAGGTTATTAGAAACCGTCAAGGAAACACCCAAATTCCTTGGCGGTGTACGTAGACCGCCAAGGTATATAAGTTTTCTTGAGTGTTGAATAGCACAGTCAAGGAAAATGTAATTTCCTTGGAGGTTTGATTTTGGCCTCCAAGGAAATTCTTGGCCGTCAAGGCTATTCCAGTTTGGTGTAGTGACTCTAGTCTTTTTAAGCTAAGCTGCATATGACCCTCCCTTTGCGCCGCCTACTCGTGATGGTTCATCCCTGTCCTGCAGACCGACCATACAAGCCTCCTGCCGTCTACCTACGTTCCTTCACTAATAAAAAAAAAATGGAGTGACATCTGCATCTCGCATCGGCTGTCACACCATTTCCTACCACTACCACCACCGGCGCCTCTACCGCGCCACCCACCTGCTTCTTTGTTCTGCTCAGCTCCGCAATCAACGGTCACACCCATGTTGCTCCTGCTCCTGCTCCTGCTCCGCACCCATAGCTGCGGCCGCCAGCTGGCCACTCAGACCGCTGTGCGCGTGCTCACGGCCCATGACACAGACAGGCACTGCCAGCGCAAGGATAAGCATCGGACCTTGGCATCGAAGCCCTCTGGCCTCGTCTCATACAATGCCTGTGGCGCCCCGATGCAAACAGCGGAGGAGGCTCCATCGGGATACATTTCAAATGTTTAAGTGGTTTTAGATGTATGTTACAAGTGAGATGAGAAAAGAGTTGCAGCGAAATTTGCATGGTGAATGGGGGAGGCACGAAAACAAATATGTGATAGATTATATTATTCCCCTTTCTTGTTTTTGTCAGCAAGTGGTGCGGTGTGCTTGTCCAAGCCATGTGTCTCGTAGCAGTCCAAATGTGCAAGCGAAAAGCAGAAGCGAGCCCTCGGTTGCCCAAGCTTCAGACGCAGTGGCTGGTCGTTGACGATTGCAAGCTTCCAGCAGTAGTTGCATGCCCGAAGAAGGTGTCTGTTAGTGACCTCCATGTCCAGAAAATCATTCAACAAGACAAACACAATTCACTGAGATAGAGGAAGGGAGAAATATATACTCGAGCTTGTATATGGATGCATGGGAAGAATGGTCTGGAAGGTTCTTATCTTCGCAAGAAAGAAAGGTCTGCAAGGCTCTAAAGTGTATCAGGAAATTGGGAGGAGGAACCAGAGATAGCAGAAAGCCGGTGTTCAGTTATTCGCGTCCCCTCTGCTCTGTTCCTGCCCCTCCTGTTCTATTAGCTTGCTGGGTCGCACGCGCACAGATCTTGTTGATTCCGCCCATCCATTCCTCAAGTCTCAGGCCCCAATAGCTGCATACATGTCAATCTGTTATACTCTTCCTGCTGGCTACACCTGTTGTTGCCATTCTGAGGACTGCTGCATACATGCCTCGACAACCACTGCTAGTTGCCAGAGTACTGAGGTCATGCACCGGACTTGTAAGAAACGTTGGTGACATGCGAATACTGAGTTCCTGGTGACTTCCATCTCTACATTATGCTGCAACCAATTGGCAGCAGATGTGGCCAGACCAATGACCGGCAAGTTTTGCTTATTTGCAGCAATGCTGATGGGATGTAAATATATATATACTCTTCTTAAGCTAAGCTTCCTTAAGAGCCTGTCTGTGCTATACCAATCCGTTGTGGTGAGATAACAGATATAATTGATGAGCTGGCCAACTTCCCCAAATGCCTTTTCAAGCTGCAGAGCAAAGATTTTTATTGACAAGATAAAATCTTTTTGTGGTAAATTAAAGGTGCTCACAAACTATTAAAGTGGTCTTCCCCGTAAGTCAGGGATGTATATAGTGCTTTTAATTACCATGCATGGTTTAATTACCACGCATGTGATTGAGGACATACTTCCGTGCTACCGTCTTTTTGGACAATAATGAATAGCTACATTGTAAACTTTCTGTGTTACCGTCTTTTTGGACAAAAATGAATAACTACATTGTAAACTTTGTCATGCAGATATTTGAATTTGTTTTTAGTTTCAGCTACGGTGGATAATGTAAACTCTGTTTCAACATCAAACATTTTAAATGCAGGGATGTTTTTCTATGAGCTGCCCCACTAGTTTGGAAATTGCATTCACAACCAATTCATATAACCCACTTGACAAGAAGAAATTACTAGTCAAGCTAGAAATGTGACCACGTTCTAGAACAAGGTGTTGCTCGGTTGCATGACAGACAAAAAAATTAAAGCATCCAGACCTATTATCTCATTTATTGCACTTATCTGATTTTTCTGTACATAGAACCCTCAAGCTCCATACTTTCTATTGCACTTGTACAAAATCACTTAAGCAACATCTAGTTTATTCCTTTTGATTGACTCTTCTTGGTTATAGCTTTGGTCATTACTTATTAGGCATCAAAATGACTTGAAAAGAACTATAAGATAAAGTATTATGTCTTATTCGAACCTAACGTTCATGTAATGTTTCTCTACATTTTCATTGGCATATGAAAAAATTCATAAACTTTCAAAAACTTGACCTCTACAATGGGGGATAATGCCAATGGGGCTTCAAGCTTCTGTTGTAGGTCATATGTGGAATAAATGCTTTTGCCAGTGTCACAAAAGATCAACAAACTTTTGTTGTAGGTCATATTAAATTTTGAACTTTTATAATGGTACACAAGGAAAAAAAACTCGTTTTGCATTCTTGTGTTCCTTGTTGTTTTGAAACCCATGATATCCCTCTTGCATATGGGCATGCTTGAAGTCTAGGACGACCAGCCTCCGTTTTGAGTGTGGTGACGCCGCCGCAGTGGATCTGGCCTTCGTTCGTAGAATTGGTTAAGCAGGCATGGATAAAGGAGAGGGCTAGCAAGATCTGACCAGAATTCTTGCGTGTTCAAACTCCTGCTCTGGTATGCAAACATGTGTAGAAAATCACTTTGGGAGGTTCCAATCACAACCTGCAGAGTCACACTCATGGCCGGTGTAATATTGTGGTGCATATGTAGATTAACGATATCAATATCTTATCAGTTAGCTAGGACAATTTTGTAATCTGCTCACATCTTGTCCCTTGCATCCATGGCTGCTGCTGTGGTACCTGCTGATATCTTGTCCCTAGCCATGACTACCCTGAGTACGGTGACAGGTGGGGGGCCAGGCATGCACGATGCATAGGAACCCGAGGCAGTAAGCTGAGCATGGTGACCCTGCCATTGTGGGCGGTGCGACTAGTGAGTCGGTTAAGCAGGCACGGATGTAGGATAGGGCCAGCGACATCTAAGCAGTTCGATCTAGTGTCTAAAGATAGACGTACTGTTCCCTAAATCAGTTAACTGGTGAGTTCCGTGTTCCTAGTGCCTCCCATGTCTATACTCCAACTAAAAGACAGTAGATGTGTCTACATGCATCTGGGACATGCATATAATCCTAATGCTAGTGGTGGTGACTCGAGTGTTGATGGATGTGTGCGTATATATCATCCTACCCGAAGGTCCCAGAGTACAGCAGAAAACAATAATTGCACACTGCTCTTTTTAAGCTGAGCTGCTTACCACCCTGTTTTTGCTGTGCCTACCCGATGGTTAAATCATGTATATAGTCCATGATGGACACACCAAATTTTTGAAATGTCTTTCGTAAGATGAGTGAAATATTTACTGATAAAAGCGATTCATTCTGGGTAAAGATGATGGCAAATTGAAGTGCTCTTCACCAGAGGACAGGGAATGATATGGTGTTTTTTTTTTTTTTTGACATTCATGTAATATTTTCTTTAAAGGGAATAGGAGGCGCAAGAAGCCCTGCATATAGTAAAAGGCAATACAGAGTACAGAGGAAGCCCTACAAAGTCTCAAAACAAAGGAACAAAAAAAGTAGGTATATTAAAAGGCCATTCATGCAAGTCTTCAAAGACATGATGATTGACGGGATCGGCTGATCCAAGTTGCACAATTCTTAGAAACGTCAGCTTTACAGTTTTTTAGTTTTAATGGATGACTATTCAAGATACATTGATTATGTTTAGATTAAATTTCATTTCGCTTGTGTTACCATCCGATGAACTGCAAGTTTGTCCCTTGCAGTCATCGTGTGTGCTCATTATTAAAACTTTATAATAATTGGTCTGATTCTATCTGTTGATATATGAAGCCAGGTACATGTATCCATTATTTAAAAAAGTTAAAAGGCCATTCACGTGATTTAGAACATGCTTTCACACCTTGCACTCCTTTTGGAAAATAATGAATAGACGCAATATAAAAATCTCTATTCTAGCATCAAACATTTAAACAAAGGGATATTTTTTATGATCCCTACAATTATGGTAATTGGCTTAACAACTACTTCATATACCTGAAATGCTTTTTCTATGCTGAGGTGGTTGAGTTGACAACAGTGGCAGCGGTGGTGGAATCGTGTAGCCTGAAGGCGTTCGTGAAGAAAATCGCCCGAATAACATAAAAAATTGGTCTTTGTAGGTGCCTCTTCGATCAGTAACTTAGACAACCTCTAGAAATAGATTTGTAGCTGGCGGCCTCTCCCTTGGATTTATTTTATAATTTTCTATATATTTTTCTCGTTTATTTTATTTAGAGATAAATGCATATATATTTATTTATATTCAGAAAATGCATAGAAATATATTTACAATAACATACTAAATGTACTTTAATTTATTAACTTAAAATGATACTTTGTCTCAAACATACTAAATGTACTTTAATTTAGCAACTTAAAATGATGAGATATGCTGGAGAGATTCTTTCATACCCAACTCCTCTAATGCCTAGCTAATACTCTACTGCACGAATGCTTCCTCTCAGTGCGTTGATGGGTTGGTCCTTGATGCTTTGACAGCAACTTTAAAAAACAGAACAATCAATTTGACACATAAGCTTCTTTGATCTGCTGCGTCCTGTGCTGCCGACGACTCCAACCAGATGCGATGCCAAAACACATTTTGGACTCGAGAGTAGATGGAAACTCCGATAAGAAAGCTTCTTCAACCGTGAATGAGAGTGCTTGGTACATATACATGTTGCTCAAGTTGGCGTTTGCATGTTCCATTATGTTTATTTGCTGAAAGAACTGCCATATAATTATTAGATGATTCATTCAGTCCTGATATTCGTGATGGCATTTTAATTTGGAAGCAAACCACATTCAATGCAATAAACCTGGCCTCAGTGCAATACAAAAACCTTGGCTCCTAGCATGTTTCGGGAGCAGGACTTAACATGGGAGGGGCTCGGGTTGACGCACAAATGTAATGGTTCCTCCCTGCGTCATGCCGTTACAGTAATTCGTTACGAAAGTGCCTGTCAAATTGGAGGGAAATAATAAGCAAATATGCAAGGCTATGATCAGTGGCGAAGCTACAAGCAAATGAGCCTTGGTGCACTGTACATGTAAATTACACAATTTTATTGAAATATCCTGGTGCCTGTGCACCAGGTAACTTCAACGTGGCTTCGCCACTAGCTATGACAACGTACTACCTCAGATAAGAGACATATTTTATAAAACACAGCGAGGCTTGATGAACTCGTGCGTCGCAACTAGAGTGCATTCATCAAGGGCCGATGCATCCATGAAAACTTCGGGCTGTGCAGCCGGGGCGCAAGCGCTGCATGCCAGGCGTTCTCCTTGCCTCAGTGTGCTGCTGAACATTGACATTGCCAAAGCATCCAAAACCGTCTCCTGGACATTCCTGCTTGAAGTGCTCCAACATATGGAGGAATTGGATACCCACCATATTAGGAACGGCAAGCACAATCATGTTCCTCCAGATGTATCTGTCTTGGTGCGACCGCTGTTCCTCAAGCCTCTCATGCCTACAGTATATGGCCACTAGATGTGCCTAGATCTGGGACATTCTCTTTCACAAAGCATCTCTTTCAACAAGCTCGCTAGGAGTGATAGTGGGTTCCAGTTAAGTGTTGCTTCTCTATAGCTGTATGTGTCATCGACGGATGGCTGAAATATATGGGACGAGAAGGTGCAGAGAGGGCATAAAAGAATGAGGCTACATGTATATATATACCCACTACTGAAGAATGGTTTTTAAAGGTGTAAGAAAGGTTTTGTACACAGTTGCCATAGAAATCTGTCTTTAAAATGTCTGCCTGTATATCCAAACTTCTTTACTACACCTCTCTAAACAGAATTTCGGTATGGTTTGCCTAGTAAACTCCAACCTAGAAATTATTTTATGATTGCGTATGGTCGATATAAACCAATTCCTCCTAAGATTTGTATTTTCATATTTTTAGGGGCTGTTTTGTCATGCCATATGCCTCTAAAGGATGATTTCTAGGAACAGTTCAGTCAAATGGCCCGAGAAAATGTATTCAGGGTTGATGACTAAAGATATGTAATTGCCACAAAAATAAATTCATATTCGTTTTGAAACAAAGACAGATGAAGAAAAACTTCATATAAAATTGAAGAGCTAAAAATGAGATTTACAATTTTGGATTGGAATAAAAGCATTTAGCAGCTGTGCGGCCCATTAGCAGCGGTATCAATTTTCTGGTTTATAGTGACTGCGGAAAGTACTTCTGCCCTACTCTAATAATGTTTAGTCCAGTAGTGTAACATAGTGGCATCTGTAAGAATTTCACATGGTTTCTAATCTACTACCCATTTTCACATGCCTCCTGCCTAGAAGAAAAATGAAAATATCAAATTGCGCTCTTTTCATCTCAACGTTACTGAGTGGACGACCTGCCTGGCATCTATGATTTGAAGTTTTGAGTGGAGGGGCACCTGTCCAGTATATGTGGATCGACATCATCAGCCTGTGCGCTATAGAGGTCATGAGACTAGAGCTGCATTTCTGATGTGTCTCATGCCTATAATAGTCACAACGCTACTTATATGTTGCAAGTGACAAGTGCTGCTTCTTTCCATTGTAGCACACATGTATATAAACAGAAGTACAGAACCTGCAGTAAGTCTTGATTATATAAGTTGGTTTAAATGTAAAGATTTGCTTCCGATGTTTAAGAGTGAGAGATGGCAGTCCTTCAGGGGATCATCCTTTATACCATGCAATGGCCAGTGCATGTTAGCCAAACTTAATTACTAATTCACTGCATAGTCCACTATGTACCTTAATCACATAATTTATGTTGCATTTTACAAAAAAACTAAATAATGTGCGTATATATGTATATTGTAGCTTTCAGTGCTACATGCATGATAATTTGTACGTGGTGCTTTGTTGTGCAGCAGTGGATGCACAACCCAGGACGATCGTTGCAGTTGGGTCAGTAGATCGGAGGCGCTACCTTGACACTGAGTCACGGCCACAATGCACCAAAGGCACCAATGCAATTGAAGTTGCTGGCTTGCCACCGACAATATTACACATGGGCAGGCTGCCGGCTTGCTGATCACTTTAGCTGTCACTGCGAGGATATTCGTGAGATCGCAGTTCCTCACACTAGACTAACCAAAACACTCTGCCTTGATGCTGACGCTGCACTTACTACCGCCGACTGCCTGTCCTCCCGCTAGTGAACGCGCAGCACGTCTCGCCTCTCGTGAACGCGCAGCACACGGCTCGCCACCACTGTCCATGGTGCGGTCGTCGCCAAGAACATCGTGCACATCATCCATTTGACAAGGTCCCTCGTCCAGGTTTCCTCTTCCTCCCTAGCCGGAGTCTGGCTGCCACAGCCATCCACAAACCAAGGCTTAAATTAAGAAAAATAGTTCTCGTGCTCGATTGATACGACCTCTAAGTGGCTGGCCGCAACCACACACACCTCTGTGATAGTTGGTGAGAACTCATTTCCCGGTGCTAGCTAGGAATGCACCATATGCTAACGACCGGGATAGATTTCATTCGCAACACAATTATTGATTTGGATGTGTTTCTACTTATTAGGAGCAACGCTGATGGATGTGTGGTGTGTATATATGTTGCCGAAACTTTCATAAAAAAAAAATATTGCCAAACCAGAAGGATTCTAGTGAAGCTAATAATGAGCTGCCTAAATAAAGAGCATGGTTCTGCTTTGACTGCCCACTGCACATAACAATGATCGTTAGATCAAGGGCCCACGTAAATTCTAAATGAGATTTTCTACCTGAGCTGTGAGGAAATACTAATAAAGCAGAGTCATTTTGCTATAAAAGGGTACTATCATATTCTGAGTTCTTTTACAGTTGTTGTTGGATTCACCATCCGATAGTAACTAGCTGGCGCATACTTCATTATCTATTTTTTTTGAACGGAACGGCAGGGAAGTTCCCTACCTATTTTTTTTGTATTTTTAATTAAATAAAAGAATGGGTTTATGTAAAAACAAGAAGAGAAAGGAAAATTACAAGGAAACTAGGCCCAAACGCTATGAAGATGTTGCTTGTCAGGCTTTGATTTGTCACAGACATAACCAAATTCTTTCTTGAACCTGGACTTCCAAGCATCAATGTTGGCTTGCCGTTGATCAAATATGATGTTGTTCCTGGTTAGCCAAATGCCCCCAACATGCTGCAATGACAATCTCCCAGAAGATCTTGCTGCCAAAGTTGATCCTAGACCGTATGATCATATCAAGAGGTGGCAGACTGATGTTCCAATGGATGGACAAGAACTGCCAGCAGACCTGACTGAAGCTACATTCAAACAAAAGGTGAAAGCAAGTTTCAGTTGCCCCAGAGTTACAGAGCACACAGGTATAATCATCCAGATGCATTTGCTTCCTTTGAAGAAGATCTCTAGTATTCAATCTGTCCCTTATTAGAAGCTAGAAGAAGAATTTTTGAGTTCCTGTGTTGCTAGAAGACCAGAGCCAACTGAAAATAGGGGTGACACTGGTATGGCTGGTGAGGTGTGGGTATGCCTTCTTGCTGCTGTAATGAGTGCCCCACCTGTAACTAACTTGATCATTGAGGTCTTCCTCCATATTTCCTGCAAGCAGCATCTGATCCAACAGTTCCAATTGTTGGGCAGCAATATGTGATAAGGGAAGGCTGAAAAGTCTATCCACATTTTTCTCCTGATAGTATTGGAGAGAACATTTAGCCTTTTTTGCAAAGGAGAATAGCTGAGGAAATAGCTCACTGAGTTGGAGATCTTGAGTTTGTTCATGCCATCTATCAAACCAAAAGGCAACGGTGTCTCGTTTATTGGTACTAAATAGAGCAATGGATTGGAATTTGCTAAAATAGGGCCAACACATCCTTGCACCAGAAGGAACCAATAGGGCATCTCGCCTGAGGTGGGGTCTGATGATTGAAGTAGAGCTTCTGCCAAGTGAGCTTCACCCATGGTAGATCAGCTTTGTTGTAGAACTTATCCAAGTACTTCATGAGCAAAGCATTGTTTTGAGACTTGATGTCAATGATGCCTAAGCCTCCTTCCACTTTAGGTTTGCAGGCAGCTTCCCAAGCATCAAGACAGGTCCCTCTCCTATTAATATCTCCTTTACTCCACAAATAGTGTTTCCTGTACACATCAATCTGATTGCTGACCTTAGGAGGCAGCTTGAGGGTGCACATGTAGAAAGTTGGAAGGACAGAAAAGACTAAATTAACCGAGTCTGCCATGGTATGACAGATGTTTAGTGATACCTAAGAGCCTTCTTTTAATTCTGTTCATCATGGGAGAGAAGTCATCAACTGCAGGTTTGGTGGTACCAAGAGCTAGACCTAGGTAAGTAAAGGGCATCTGTCCAACTGAGCAACCAAAGGTTCTAGCAAGATGAGTGGCTCTCTCATTGGTCATGCTGATGGGGACCAAGAAAGATTTGTCAAAGTTGACCTTCAGTCCAGTGGAGTTAGAAAAAGGTCTCAAAAGGCATTTCAAATTGAATAAGCAGGTTGCATCACCAGGGAGGATTAAGAGAGTGTCATCTGCATATTGAATAATAGGAAAGTCTTCATCAATATCATCACTTAATGGATTCTTGATGATTCTCTATTGTCAGGCTCTATTCACAATTGATTGCAGTTGGTCTGCAACTAGCACAAACAGGAGGGGTGATAGAGGGTCTCCTTGCCTGACTCATGTCAAGCAGTTGAAGGGTTTGCCAACAATTTCATTCAGTATCACAGAAGAGGACCATTAATGAGAATGTTTTCAATCCATTTCAGCAACTGCTATAAGAAGCCTTCAGCTTTGAGGATTTCTAAGATGGCTTTGTGCTCTAATTTGTCAAAGGCCTTCTCAAAATCCTATTTTAGTATCACTATTTTGTTTTTGGATTTATGACATAGGTGTAAGAACTAAAATGCCCAAGCTAACCAGTCTTGAATTGTTCTATCTTTTATAAATCCATACTGATTTGTATGCACTAGTTGTAGGATGACTGCTTGCGGCCTGTAGACAGGAGCTTGGTGATGCACTTAAAAGAATAATTGAGCAATGATATTGGTCTATAGTCATTAATCTTTTCAGGGTTCTTTTTTGGGATAAGAGCAATATTTGAGTTGTTGATGCTCCTTAAATCAATATTGTTGTGATAAAAGTCATTGAGGAGTTTGATGAAATCATCCCTGATAATGGACCAACACTTTTTAATGAACAGTCCATTAAAACCATATGGCCCAAGAGCATTGCTGTTGGGTAGGTTCTTTATCACATAATCTATCTCTTCATGGCTAAATTCTCCATCAATACTGCTGAGATCAAAGAACATACCCTAATATTCACTGCACCCTAGCCTTTCTTTAAATGCTCTCCAAAGCATATTGGCCTTTTGGTCATGATCAAGTGCAGAAAACCCTTCATTGTTAGAGAGCCTGACTATAAAATTTCTTTTGTGTGAGATTGTTGCCATACTGTGAAAGAAACTTGTGTTTTCATCAACCAAAGTCACCCACTTAATAGAGTTCCTCTGCTGCCAGTAAATTCTCTTGGCCTCAAGCAAAGAGCCCAAATATACTTTAATAAGTTTTCTAAAGTTGTTTTCATAGTATGACAAAGATCTTTGGTCTTCCAAGCCATCCATAAGTAGCAAGACCCAGTTGCAGTTGTTTATGAGTTTGTTGAAATATGTTAGGCTTTTGCTCCATTTTTTGAGTCCCAATCTAACCAATTTGAGCTTGCCATTTAGATTTTTTGCTGCATTGCTATGGAAGGGAGCAAAGTTCTAGTGCAATTTGATTTTATCCATGAAGCCAGGGTGATTGATCCAAAAGTTTTCAAATCTGAATATGTTACCTTTGGGAATCATGCTGCCAATATGAAGAACATAAGGGATGTGGTCAGATATGGGTCTTGGGAGTGGATGTACATGAGTAGCTAGGAATGTGAGTCCAGGAGGAGGAGGTGAAACCCAATCTAATTTCACAAGTAAAGGGCTAGGCTGTATATTACTCTAAGTATACTCTTATTGAAGGGAATTTCTAGCAAGTCCAAGTCTGAAATCAAGCTATTGAACAATAACTTTTCACCTGCATCACCCTGGCAGTCTAATCAGATTGAAATCTCCACCTAAAACCCAATCATCAAAGGTAGATGTGTCCAGGTTCAGGAGCCATGTAACAAAGGCTTCTTTCTGGTTAGAATGAGCAGGTCCATAAATGTTGCTTACATGAAAAGCCCTGTTGTCCAACCTACAGAGAAACTTAACTATAATAGCATAGGAATTTATTTGTATAGTAGTACCATCAAAAAATGTTACTGTTCTAGATAGTTATGAGTCCCCCAGAAGCTCCAATAGATGGAGAGAAAGCAAAGCTATCAAGCTATCGAGGATAAATTTTTTTGATATAGAAGGCATCAAACATCGCTCTTGTGGTTTCTTGTATACACAGGATATCACAAGCACTCTCAGTTATTTTGTCCCTTAAAGCATCCCATTTAGATTGGGAGTTTATTCCTCTAATGTTCCAGAAAAGTATTTTGAGGTTTCTGTTGTGATCCATAAAGACACATGAGGGTAAGTAAAGTTGGGTTGTACATATAGATGTTAACCTAAAGCAGGTGCCCACTGATATAAATGAGTGAAAGATCAAAGAAAAACATAATACTAGCACAAAGAAATCAACAAACTAAAGTAGATCATCAGATAGATAAAGGGAGTGCTGATATTAGGATTGATCTTGTACCATTGTTCACAACCAAACTTAAAGGAAAGGATAAATAGACTCCAGAAGTGCTAAGACACCAAGTACATCCATGCAACATTTTATGATACCAGTACAGGCACTGCTCTTTGGAGCCAAACAAACAAAAGACTAAACATGTTGTCTTGAGGACCAGCATCCAGCAGGGCTTGTAGTTCTGATTCATCGATGTTGTCTTCCTTGAGGACTGCAGCTGAGACACTCTAGGGTACCATCTGAAGGAAGTCACGGCCAATGCCTCCAAGTATAGCAGGAGTGAGGTAGGGTGAGGTGGGAGGCACTCCTGGAGTGCTGGCTCCAGGTGGGATCATGGCCAGAGGCATGGGGGTCTCATCTTCTTCCATTTCCACATCTACAGGGGCCTTGCTACTACTGATCTTGTTTTTCTCATTTGCTTTCTTAGCACTCTACAGGTCCTTGTAACCCTAAAGCTTATTCAGGATCCTTTGGCTCCTCCTGCAAAAACTGTCATTAAGCTACTCCCTAACCTTGATGTGGGACTTCTGCCTACTCGGAGTCTTGAAGATGGATGGGGTACTCTCTAGGATGACAAGGTCAAGGTCATCATCATCTTCAGCTCCACCATGAGCCTGGTCAACAATAGCATCAGCATCATCCACAGCAGGAGCCTCCATTATAGGTTCCACCATCTCTGCATCTTGATCTTCAGGTTCCACACCATAGTCCAGTAGGAGCTTTTCCATAGAGGTGCATCCTAACTATAAATAACAGATGAAGGCTAAGTGGATTAGGAGTTGATTATCATTAAAGAATGATGGAATCAAAGTTTGTAAGTAGATATGTATACTACTAAGAAATCTGAAATAGATATCACTGGGATAGGTGTTAATGAAGTTCCATACCTCTTTTAGAACATGTGGCACCACTGGAATCCAAGGGTCCCTGTTGTTCCTGGCAGGGGGACTAGGTCCAATAACAAGAGACTTGAGAGCAGGTATGGGTCTGGCTACACTAAACACAGGATACCTATCTGTGGGAGGGACATAACCATCAGCATGACTGAAACTCTGAGCATCATCAGTCCCTAAAGCCATCTTGCCTTTGCCCTTATCACTATCCAACTTAATGTTGATTGGGCCGATGTCCATAGGAGCCAAATGTTGTTCCCACCTACTTGGGCCAACATTAGATCCAGTAGGGGTGGAATCAGAGGAATTAGACAGAATAGGTCCATTCTAGCTGGGTGCAGGGGAGGAAACTAGATGCAGGGGTCCCATGGTGACAAAAACCTCCTCATCCCTGGGAGCACCAACTGGCTTCTCTTTCAGCAAAAAATAGGCAATAGTCTAGGATCTTCCAACCTTAGGCATACCTGCATCGACTTTGATAGAAGTAGGGATTTTTCTTGTGTCATTTAGATAGACCTTGGCAACGATAACACCAACATACTCTGTCTCTTGCCAGTAAACTAGAATCCCAAAACCTGACACAACTTTCGCTACAGACACCCCATGCTTCAAATCTTCCGGGTAAGCAAGCAACATAACCCAAGCTTCACGGTCTAACAGAAAAGTCCTAGTATTGACTCCCACATCATGCCTCATGATTGACATTCTATAGTCCCTAAACTAAAATGGAATAGGCAGCAAGAACCGTTCTCTATCCAGAGCAATGCTAAACCGAATGTAGGCATCACCCAAGGGACAGAGGAATAGTGGAAGCAGAGACAGAGGAGTCGAGAACAGGGGGTCGTTGGGCATTATAAGCTTAGCTGGGCCAGAATTTGCACGGCCTGTAGGCTTTCAGAAGGCAGGAATGGCTCATGTGTCCATAATTGTAACATAATTTGCACCTTACTGAGTTGCCGCAATCTTTCCTTACATGACCAGGGCCCAAGCAGCGAGTGCAGCAAATTGTGGAAGACGACGGTCCAACAGCAGATTCACCGGGATTTGAATTTGAATTAGGTGGGGAGGGGGCCGAAGATACCGCTACCTTTCCATTACTGACAGCATTCCTTTTGGGCATCCAGCGAAGAACACGCCTCCAAACCGGCTGCTATTGGTCTACCTAAAGGTC
Organism: Bothriochloa decipiens; assembly: GCA_023333625.1. NCBI lineage: Eukaryota > Viridiplantae > Streptophyta > Magnoliopsida > Poales > Poaceae > Bothriochloa > Bothriochloa decipiens. Next base: position 3,160,532 of record CM041647.1, read on the forward strand.
CAACTAACAATTATCTATACCTATTTCGATCCAAAAGATATAATTATATTAGTAGATAACAACTAGCTATAAGGATTCAACTAGGGTCTTCCCTTGACTTATTCTAACCATCAGAGGTGCATAATATTTTGGTAATTTTTCCTGACATGTGATTAATTGTAATCATATGTAGAGATGTCTGGGTTTTAGGCATCCAACGTCACAACTTACTCGAAACCTTCTCAATTTTTTACCGTAGCATACACATGTGATGACACGACTCCTCGCCAAGTTTCATGATTTTTGGACTTTCTTTGGATTTTATATAATTTTTATTCACTTTTCCTGCACCTAACTCGACATGTTACGTCAACGAGATGCTCGAGATTTCATGTGAGCTCCTGGATATGACCAAAACATACACCAAATATCATAAATCTCATTTTTTTAAAAGACCGAAATCCACTATTCCATGTACCTACAGTTCCGATTTGAAATATTCCAAAAAAGTCAATGAAACAAAATAAATTAAAAAATATATCAAAAAAAGTCAAAAATAGACCAAATTTTAACATTGAGTCATACATACTGTCACAAGGCTCCAAAAAAAATTTTAACCTAAAATAAAAAAATAAAAATATTTTACCGTGTGCAATGGGGGGCACACGGCAAAATTAGCTTTGCCGCGTGCCAGGCCCAACAGCACACAGCAAAGTTTAATTAAAAAAAAGGCCCATAAGGCCCAACAAACCAAACCCTAATCTTATCCTCTTCACCCCGCCCGCCCCCCACCCCCCCGGCCAGCGCGCACCCTGCCCCGCCCCGCCGCTCCTGCGCCGCCCGCCCGCTGCCGCCGCGCGCGCGCCAGCCGACTGCCCCACCCGCCCTGCCCCGGCACTCCCTGTCGCGACCGGATCCGCGGCAGGCGAGCCGCTCTATCGCCGTAGAGCCGAGCGCCCGCCGGCGCGCGCCTGTCTGCCCGGCCGGCCCTAGCGGCCACCGGCGCTGCCTGGCCCTGGCAAAGTCTCTTTTGTCTCTCTCCCTGCGGCGGCGGCGCAGGTGGGCGGCGCTCGCGGTGCCCCACGGGCCGCTGCGGCTGGCGTGTGCAGCGCGGGCGGTGTTGCTGGGGCGGCACGGCCGGCGCAGCGGGGCAGCCCCCTCTCCCTTTCCCTCCGTCTCCGTCCGTCACCGAGCCCTGGCGCGCAGAGCTCGGCCGGCCAGTGCGCGCAGTTCTTCTGTGGCCGCCGTCGATCGGGCCTCGCTGCTGGGCCTACCGGTGTCCACGGCCGTCCCATCTCCACGTGAGCTCTTGCAGCCGGTCCACGTGCCTCCGTCCGCTCACTGGTTTGCTCGTCCTCTCTTCCTCTCTCTCCCTCTGCCCCTCTTCTGATGTGCCATGCATGGAGGCAACCTCAGTTTCACCATGGATCCGGGGACATGACCATGTTAGCGATGTTTCTGTTTTTCCCATGTCCACTGATGATCTCTTTCTGGTAGATTAATTTGAGGGAATAGAGTGGTGCTGGATCAGATGTTCTTACTGTCTGGCATTTACTTTTTCCCCTTCTTGGGCCTATGATGAAGACACCATGTCCATTGCTTAGTGATATGATCTGATGCTCATTGGCTTCTGAGGTGCTGGGCATGGGTCTCTTCTTGGGCCTATGATGAAAACAACATGTGCATTGCTTAGTCATATGATTTGATGCTCATTGGCTTGTGAGGTACCAGGCATGGGTGTCACCTATTAACCCCTACTATCCTATGTTTCTCTCTGGCGCCTGGTTATGGCCACGTCGCCCCAAATTCATTCAGTCACATAGTCCGGAATTCTCCTACGGTGTTCACATCGCTGGGAATTGGTTCACTTGCCCAGTTTTCGCCCACGTCGGCTCACAGACCATTCATTTGGCCACTTATGAGGCTGTTTCCCGGGGAAACCAGTCATCGCATGCCTTGAGGCTCCAGGCTGATGAGCAAGTGATGATTGTTCATTTGTGAGGTACTGGCCATGGGTGTTGCTTATACCATGAAGTTCCTGAGGGTTTTTTATGGTAAACCAGTTATCACCATGCCTTGAGGCTCCAAGGTGATGCGCAGATGATGATTGCTATGTTTCTGATGCCTCTAAAAATCCTGTCTTGGTTCAGAAAAATATTATTGGCTTCTTCACTGTTACAGCATACTTTTTCTGCTTTTGTTACTTTACATGTTTGTTCTCAGGAGCTTGGACCTCCTGCAGGCCCTTCTGCGTTGCCATTTTTCGTTATTCCTGCAACTACTCTTCTTTCCTAGATTCTTTCTAGTTTTTTTTTACCATGTCCTTTTTTTTAGATATGCCTCTAAGTGGTCAGAATAAGATTAGAACCCATACTCAAGATTTACTTATTTAGATTATTTATCAAAGGCATCATCTCTTCTGCTGGTCATATGTTACTTTTGCTTCTGGGATTGTATAGACTGATGAAATGTGATGTCTGCCATAGTTTGTTGTACGCTATTATTGATTACTTCGATAATAGCCTCAAAGCGACAAATATCTTCCTGTGAGCTTAGCACATAGTGCATCTTCACATGCTCCACTTACTCATAATCGTTTAGCAGTACACATGGACAGCCCTGTGGACCATTTGTCCCAATTTAAAAAACTGGCTTCTGAGTGTTTGTTGAGAACTTTCTTATCTGTACCGTTTTCTTTCTGTTGTTATGTCTTCAAAATGCAGGATACAACACCGCTGTTTCCAACCATACAGGAGGATCAGGTGAAGTGTTATCTCTTTTTAAATGTCTGGAACCCTTATCAGTAATACATGTGCTGCTCTTACACGTGCAGGGAGTCAGCTTGAGATCAACAAGAAGGCCATGAGCATCCAGGTACCCTGTCTATAACCCTGTCTTTGCTCTTACGTTTTGATGCCTTTTGGTGAAATTCCTTGATGGTTAAATATAATTCATACTTTGGGCAGCAACCTCCTTACTACTTTGTCGGTTCCATATTTTTCATCCAGCATGTGGGCTTTATATAAGGACCTAGTAAGCTGGTAGATTGTTGCTCAATTCGCTCCATGTCTCAGACATTTGAAAAAATAATAAAAATTGTTAATTGTATCTGTAGTATTTGACCATTTGAGGATTAGGCTGGGAGGCTCCTTGCAATATGATAAGTTCCATGTCTTGCTGTTGAGTTATCCATTATCAACCTGATAACACCCATGCATGTCCCGTAGGTTTCACATGGGATTGTTGCATGTGGCAGCATGAGGGGAGCAGATAATGGTAGTCCGAATTTCCTTCCTAAGAAATGGCAGATTGCAGGTAATGACTCAGCAGCATCCCCTTTGCCTATTGTGGTCGATGTATGCAGTATTTATTTCCTGTAGGCTCCTTACATTTTGCATATGCTACTATCAAATACCAATATCACTCTTGGAATGTCAAAAGTGAGGTTGTAATTAGATGAATGAAACTATAATCAATTTTTTTAGAAAAAAACCTTTGCCGTGTGCCTTACCTGGTGGCACACAGCAAAGTAATTTTTTAAAAAAGAATAAAAAACTTTGCCGTGTGCCCTGCCTGGTGGCACACAGCAAAGTAATTTTTTTTAAAAAAATAAAAAACATTGCCGTGTGCCTTGCCTGGTGGCACATGGCAAAGTATTTTTTCCAAAAAAATTTGCCGTGTGCCTTGGCTGGGGCACTCAGCAAAATATCTGTTAACGGCCGGTACCGTGATGAACAAAAATATTTTGCCGTGTGCCGCGCCAAACACACGGCAAAATTTTTGAATATTTTGCCGTGTGCAGCACACGACAAAGTTTCTTTGCCGAGTCGTATTTTGCCATGTGCGCTTTATCGTGTGCTGCACACGGCAAAGTCTTTGCCGTGTGTAAAAAATTCTTTGCCGTGTGTAATTACACACGGCAAAGTCCTAGTTTCCAGTAGTGACACATGTACAAAGAATTTGATATATACTTACAACCCATGACCACAGTTCATAGATAATGTGGAACTACTAAATAGATGCCAGACCAGAGTTGGATGATGCTATTAGTGCTTTGTGTAGAATAAAAGTTTTAAACAAAACAACACATAGGTCGATTTCTGCACGTAGCTCCACTTTTAATCTCTCCACGTAATATTCAGCAAACACTAATGCCATCTATTTGTACGATATGAAATTGCACCTTAACTTTTGGAACAACACATCATCTATATGGATGCAATGTGGATAAATGCTTCAGTTCAAAATTTTCTGGGCAACAGAAACACATATGAATTTTGTAACTAGTTTGCAGGAATAAGTTTTTACTAAGGCATTTGGCACGCACTAGCTAGTCTGTCTATAGCAAGCTGCCAAGCACGTGGCCTAATGTTGGTGTTGCTGCACTGGACTACGCACAAGCTACCAGCACGGGATATGGCCGTCGCGGTTCTCTGGCCTGTGGTAGACCAGTGTGAAAGCTGCAAGCTAGGCTTTACATTCTATGTTGTGGCCTCTATAACCACATGGCTGATGTGGTTCTAAATTCAAAGGACTTAACGTGGCTGTTCACACAATGCTACTCACATAATGCCAGTTCCAGATTCCTCTCATGCCTATACTACATACTATAGTAGTCACAATACAGTATATGGGTATAGTAATATGGACATTCATGTCCATTGACACTGTTGATATATCATATATATAGTCGTATCCCAGACCGGGAGGGGCATACATTTCTCTTTAGCTAATATCACTTGATATGTGTATCTATATATGGCTGACCAGGATGTGCACAGGGATCAGAAAACCCTGTTCAGCGGCCAGCAAGTGTAGGCGTCTGAATATAAAAAAAGCATGTGTAGGCGCCACGTAGACGCCCCAAGCGCGCGGGACCATACCGGACCTTTGCCACGTATGTAATATCAAATTAGAGAACCAGATGTTGTGGCTACGACGCCATCTGAATTTCTCTCCTCTCAATCTTCACACATGGAAGCATGTTCTCAATCTTCACACATGGAAGCATGTCGTGGCACTTCCACCAAGGCTGCATATGTTTGTTCAATGTGCATGGAACACAATTTTCCTCCATTTTTTTCCTAGTAATTAATGCGTCACTCGGGCATCCCGACGAACAGAAATTAGCTATCAAAAACATATCAATAGAGTTTTTCTTTAAACTAAAAAAATCATCAGTTGTCTATCTCTTAGTACAGTCATGAACTACATACTTCTGTCCGTGTTATTCGAGAGGAAGACAACAAATTGAACGATGACCAAGGAGTCATGAACAAGAAATTTAGTAAAGAGAAACAAATGGATAAACATTTTCCTAATAATGGCATGATAGTACTGAGGTCACAAATGCAAAAGGTGAACTCCCCTTGAGAGTAGTGTTCCTTTCAACCTTGCAACCGAGCTCCAATCCTCGGAACCTTTTTCCCATTCTTGTATGTCTCATGCATGCATTCTTGTACAGATGCTGATGGGGCGGATGCACGGCTCAGATATGCATATGTCCACACACAGGTACCAATACTTGGTCCACATGACCTTGCTGTCCAAAATTCGAGGCTTCTGCTGAGAGGTTTTCACTAGCAGCAATCATACAGTCGGTCGTGCAGGACACGGTGTCCATGTTAGCAAATAATGTAATTAAGATGGAACACGAGACGCAGATTTTTACGTAAAAAACCCTTGCGGGAAAAACCACGGGCGCCAACCGGCGATCTTCACTATATGGAGAGAGTTTACAGAACGCAGAAAATACAATGAGTCGTCTACTCTTCCCGTGCGGCTTACAAGATGTATTTATAGGACAAACTGACTGCAGTCAAATACGGAAACAAATCCGCTAATAAACATGACCGAACCGTGGGCCCTCCGGGCGTCCCCACAAGACTCACGTTATAGAATTCGGATCATATTCCAACAAACTCCACCTTGAGATGAATTCCATCTTGTAGCAGATGAAGTATCATCAATCAACTTACTTTAATAATAAATAATCACCGGCGCCAAAAGTCACTAGGACTTAATTTTTAATACCAACTAAGCTTTAGCATAGCCCAAACTTAGCTCCAGGAACTGGCTTTGTCAACATATCAGCAGGATTATCATGAGTACTTATCTTGCACACTTTAACATCACCTTCAGCAATAACACCTCGAATGAAGTGATACCTCACATCAATATGCTTGGTCCTTTCATGAAACATCTGATCCTTGGTCAGACAAATAGCACTCTGGCTATCATAATGAATAGTAGTGCGAGAAGTAACCCCGCAAAATTCAGAGTATAAACCTCTCAACCAAATAGCTTTTTTACAAGATTTAGAAATAGCCATATATTCAGCTTCTGTAGTAGACAGAGCAACAGTGGACTACAAACATACTTTCCAGCTAACAGCACAACCACCAATGGTGAAAACATAACCCGTGAGAGATCTCCTCTTATCCAAATCACCAGCAAAATCAGAATCAACATAACCAACAAGTCCATCTCTAATTTCCCAAACTGCAAATAGGCATTAGAAGTACTTCGCAAATATCTAAAAATCCACTAAACAGCTCTCCAATGCTCCTTTCCAGGATTAGCCATGAATCTACTGACAACACTCAATGCATGAGATAAATCAGGACGAGAACAAACCATGGCATACATAAGAGAACCAACTGCACTGGAATATAGAACTCTAGACATGTACCCAATATCACTATCTGACTCTGGACATAAATCTGATGATAATCTGAAATGTGCAGCTAATGGAGTACTCATTGGTTTTGCATTATACATGTTGAAACGACGAAGAACCTTTTCAATATAACCTCGCTAACTGAGGAACAATTTATCAGATTTTCTATCTCTAGTAATTTCCATACCAAGAATTTTCTTAGCTACACCCAAGTCCTTCGTCTCAAATTCTTTACTCAATTGTGCCTTCAATTTAGATATTTCTGATTTATCTTTAGCAGCAATCAACATATCATCAACATAAAGAAGCAAATAAATAGCTGAACCATTAACTTCAAATAAACACAACTATCATAATCAGACCGCTTAAATCCACGAGAGAGCATAAATGAGTCAAACCTTTTATACCATTGCCTAGGAGATTGCTTTAAACCATAAAGAGACTTCTTTAGTCTACAAACAAGGTTTTCTTTTCCAGGAATAACAAAACCTTCAGGTTGGTTCATATAAATGTCTTCTTCCAACTCTCCATGTAACAATGCAGTTTTAACATCAAGTTGCTCAAGTTCATAATCATGCATGGCAACAATACTAAGCAAAGTGCGAATAGAACTATGCTTAACAACAGGGGAAAAGACATCATTATAATCAATACCAAGAATTTGACTATAGCCTTTAGCAACCAACCTCGCTTTATACCTTGCTGGCTCACTAGGAGAAAGACCATCCTTTCTTTTATAAATCCATTTGCAACGGACAGGCTTTTTATTCTTGGGTAATTTCACTAAATCCCAAGTACCATTCTTTTCAAGTGACTCCATCTCATCTTGCATAGCAGTCATCCAATTGTTGCAATCAACAGAAGTAATAACCTCAGAATAATTAGAAGGTTCTGCATTACCTTCAATCTCTTCTGCAACACTCATAGCATAAGCAACATTGCATTCTTCAATATACCTTTTAACAGGCTTTGGCTGCCTTTTAGGCCTATTAGCAGCAATAGAACGTTGTGGAGATTGCACAACTGGAGAAGAATGCTCAACAGCAGAAGAATCGTCAACAATTGGAGAAATTTCAACAATAGGTGTATCTTGCACAGCAACATTATCAACATCTAGTGAATCAATTAAGTGCTCCACCTGCACACTTATTTTCTCTCCCTCAACAGGAGCATCAACAGAAGGATTATCAACAAACATAACAGCCTCATTAAAGATAACATTCCTGCTAAGCATAACCTTCTGAGTCTGGGGATTCCATAATTTATAACCTTTAACACCATGTTGATAACCAATAAAAATGCATTTAACAGCTCTAGGCTCTAATTTACCATTATCAACGTGAGCATAAGCAGTACAACCAAAAACTCTCAATTGTGAATAATCAGCTGGAGATCCAGACCATACCTCAATTGGAGTTTTCTTATCAAGAGGAATAGAGGGTGAACAGTTAATAAGATAGCAAGCAGTGGAAGCAGCTTCAGCCCAAAAACGGCTATTCAAGCCAGCATTAGACAACATGCAACGGGCCCTGGAGATGATAGTCCTGTTCATACGCTCAGCTACACCATTCTGTTGAGGCGTATAAGGAATAGTGTAGTGCCTAACAATGCCTTGAGACTTGCAATATGCATTAAACTCATTAGAACAGAATTTCATCCCATTATCAGTGCGAAGCTTTTTAACCTTCTTCTCAGTTTGATTTTCAATCATAATCTTTCACTCTTTAAATGCTAAAAATGCTTCTGATTTATGCTTCAAGAAATAAGGCCATACCTTACGAGAATAATCATCAATGATTGTCAACATATAACGAGAACCACCAAAAGAAGGCTTGCGAGATGGTCCCCATAAATCAGAATGCACATAATCAAGAATACCCTTACTTTTATAAGTAGAGATATTAAATGACACCCTCTTGTATTTGCCAAACACACAATGCTCACAAAACTTCAACTTACCGATGCTATGTTCTTCAAGAAATCCTCTCTTACACAATTCATGCAAGCCTTGCGCACTCATATGTCCAAGACACTTATGCCAAAGCTCAGTAGCATCAGAATTAGATGGTGAATTAGAAATTACAGCAGCATCACCTGTAATTGTAGTACCACGAAGACGATACAAATTTGAAGATTTTAATTCACCTTTCATTACAATAAGAGAACCTTTAGACACCTTTAAAACTCCATCTCCACTGGAGTACTTGTACCCTTTAGCATCAAGAGTACTAAGACAAATAAGATTCTTGCTCATACTAGGAATATGCCTCACGTCAGCCAATGTTCTGACAATGGCATCATGCATCTTAATTTGAATGGAACCAATGCCCACAATATCACGTGGACTATTATCACCCAATCTAACAGAACCTCCATGGAGGGAATCATAGGTGACAAACCAATCTCTATTAGTGCATATATGAAATGAAGCAGCGGAATCAAGAATCCATTCATCATCGCTATTATTAGCACATCCAGCAAAAGCAACAAGAGAATCACCATCGGAATAATCTGTCTTAGAAGCAGCAATAGAAGCATTACCTTCATCATTGGTTTTACCTTTCTCTCTATATGTGTCAGTTCTCTTCTCTTTATTTTTCAATTTGAAACAATCTTGAATAAAGTGAGTATCCTGCTTGCAATACTTGCAGAATTTATCACCTCTACCTCGAAACTTTGATCGGCCTTTGTAACGATGAGAACTTTTGCCTCTATTGCCATTGTTTGATTTATATTCTGTCCTCCCATGAACAGACAATGCTTCTCCTTTGGAAGCAGAACCTTCAGAAGACACCATCAACTTCATTTTTTCTTTAGCATGCAATGCCTCACAAACCTCATCAAGAGTTAGTGTATCATGGCTATATAACAAAGTATCTCTAAAGTTTGAAAATGAACTAGGCAAAGAGCACAAAAGAATCAGACCCAAATCCTCATCATCATATTCTACCTCCATAGCCTGAAGGTCAGAAACGATCTCCTTGAAGACCGTCAGATGGTTAATGACAGAACCACCTTCTTGCAACTTGTGCGAATATAGCTTCATCTTCATATGCATCTTGCTTGTCAGATCCTTAGACATGCAAATTGACTCTAACTTGAGCCATAGAACAGCTGCAGTTTTCTCCTATAGACAATCTTCCAAAATATTATTTGAAAGATGAAGCTGAATTTGAGTCAAGGCCTTACAATCTTTTTTCTTCTCATCATCGGTCCAAGACTTGGAATCCTTGTTACCGAATTTATCAAGAGCATCATCAACATCAGCCTGCGTAAGAATAGCCCGCATCTTGACTTGCCACAAAGTGAACCTCGTGTCACGATCCAGTTGAGGAATATCATATTTCATTGTAGACATGGTAAAGAAATAATAGCAGTAACCAGAAGAATATAAATCTGCAGAAATTTAGGTGTAACCCTAACAAAAACCTGCAGCCTGGTACACAACTTTATGTACGATCAACAATAAAACTGAAAAGATATATCTCCTGGTAGCCTTTACTATGTGCACTTGGCAAAATTCCACCAAATCTGATTTTCACCTCACACGAACGAGCACAGGTTCTGATGGCTTGGGTCTTCACGTGACTGATCCTCGATTTCCGAATCACAAGAGCAGAACAGCGGTGCTTTTTTTTCTTTTTTTCAAACTGGAACAGGGAGCAAGCACAGCTATTATAGATCGGAATTAATAGCAGAACACGAACCCTTGATCGACGCACAGCATCAACAGATCGATAGAACTCGACGACCCAAAAGCAGCGCCGCAACGCGCAACTTTTCAGGCCACTCCCGGATCGATTTGCACCAACAAAACGGAAAGGAATTTTCGTCCTCGACTCTGCCTCGGTTAGAGAGGCAGCAGGAACGCGCCGGCCAGATCGGCACGATTGATCACGGCCCAAAACTCGGACGGCGGCGGCGGTATAAACTCAGGGAATAAAACCCTAACTTTTTTCGTGTCTAACTCTGGTACCACTTGTTAGCAAATAATGCAATCAGGATCGAACATGAGACACAGATTTTTACATGGAAAACCCTTGCAGGAAAAACCACGGGCGCCAACCGGCGATCTTCACTGTATGGAGAGAGTTTACAGAACACAGGAAATACAATGAGTCGTCTACTCTTCCCGTGCGGCTTACAAGATGTATTTATAGGACGAACTGACTGCAGTCAAATACGGAAACAAATCCGCTAATAAACATGACCGAACCGTGGGCCCTCCAGGCGTCCCCACAAGACTCACGTTATAGAATTCGGATCATATTCCAACAGTCCATGGCGACGTTCGCTGGACCCTCAGAGGTGGCTGCCGCTCCGCTATCGTAAGACACGCCACCATGGTCACCGCGTGTGGCAGAGGCTGTGGACGCCGAAATCTTCTGCACACCGGCGACCAATGTGGCGTCTGGCCACCTCAGCGCCGACCAGGACGTAGAGGACAACAGCGGAGGCCACTCCGCTTCGTTTTCCTTCACCGGGCGCTTGAAGCGTTTCGCGCAATGGGTGTTTAAGAAGGGTCTCACTGCTGTTGTCGCCGCCGACCGTCAAGTCTTCCTCGTCCAAGATGCCATGGCGGAGCAGGCGCATCGCGGCAGAGCCATTGTCTAGGAAACCAATGGCCAAGAGAGGTATCTCATCATGCAGAGGATGGGGCTGCTCCAAGGGAGGACTACGGAGGAGGCCACGCAGGAGCTCGTGGTCGTTCGGCGACAACCACAAAGCTGGTGACGCCAAGGTGATGCGGGAGCTCTTCCCCGAGGCTGCACGGCCACGGCGACCACGTGGAGGACACAGGCGACACGGCGGACGTGCTTGAGCACTAACACTGATCTATGGATCGAAGCCGGTGCGCGCAGACTAGGTTGTCGATTTTGTGAGTAATCCGCTTACGATGTAAGGTGCGGGAGTAGTGCTTCATGTAATTCCTTCGCCAACTAAACACGTAAAAGCGCGGTTGTAAGAAACTCTTCTACTTAAATACAAAGATGTGCAAGTCTTTTGCGCATTCGAGAAAAAATATTATCCTCGTACTCGCTACACCCTTTATGTTCCTCGCTTCCAGGTTATGTGCAGCCATGCGTGATGTGAAACTCAAGTCACCAGCAGGATATACAGCCATCCAAGTGCAAAAGAACATGTGAGAGCTGATTCCCTCATGCCTATCATGCCTATAGAATAACGACTGCCAAGCACAAGACATAATCCTAGATCAGGAGCCAAGAATTCTACAATTGAGTTGCACGTGTTGCTTCTTTGAGCCATGCCGATGGATGCGTGTTTTTATATTGTTGGACGAGCCGGAGCCAACAGGGGGCAGAAAAGAATAACTACACTGGGTTCTTCTTAAGCTAAGTAGCTGCCTAAGAGCATGTTTTTGCTTTCCCTACCCATGATGGTCAGGTCATGGGCCCACGTAAATCCACTAAATGCATTTTTGTACCATCAGCTGCGAGGACATATTGATAAGACAATTCATTTTGCAATAAAGATTCTGGCAAATTGAAGTGCTGTTTAATAGATATCAGCAATAGTTTAGTGCTTTTAAATTAAATGTGATTCATTACATGCTTTAATGTTGTAGTCTCTTTTTGGGACAATAATGAATAACCACAATAAAGACTTCCATCTCCATAATTCAAATCTTTAGTTTCAGCTAAACCGGATAATGCCACTCTGTGTCAGAATCAAGCGTTTTTAATGGAGGGATCTTTTCTTTGAGCCCCACCATAAAAATTGCCTTCACAGTTCACAAGCCTCTTCACAAGAAGACATTGAACTGGGTCTAGGATGGAAGATATATGACACACATGTGAGGACTCTGAGCTACTGTCCACTACTAGATACAGCGGCTTACACTCGGCAAAGTCCGCTCGGCAAAATTTGACTCGGCAAAGGGACTTTGCCGAGTGCTTTTTATCGGGGCACTAGGCAAAATATCAGCAGTGTAATCCATTGATATTAACAGTACCACTCCCTGATATGAACCAAACACCACCTTAAGCCTTTTTGGATCGCATGTATTCATCTAAAACTACCTGTGTTGAAGTGGATTGGAGTGCCATTGAACTAACCTAGGCTCTAATCCGCTCCAACACGCGTGGATTCAACTGACTACGAATGCATCCAAACAAGACTTTAATGTTTATTTTTATATAATAATAATACAATGCAATACAAGGTGAATTGGGACTTGTTTCTGCTCGGCTGCCCAAGGTGGTCAGGTAAAAGTATAATTTGTGGACCAATAAAAACTCCATAAATGATTTTTCTTCCCAGTGAGAAAGAAATATTCATAAAAGCGGCCAAGTTTCCGTCCTTTCCACATGTGATTGATGACCTACTTATATGTTGCAATCTGTTGACAATAATGAATCATTACAATGTAACCTTTGGTACATATATATGTGAAGCATAGTGTTGTTATAACGTCACACAATGTACGTGTGTGCCAAGCTGGAACCACCTTGCGTATTGCCGCCCACTTTATATTTTTTTCTCCCGAAATTAACGAATTTATTTTTTATATAATTTATAAAATACAAAAAACTAATGGCTCTGATATGTTTGAGCTATTACCTTCTGCCGTGTAAGCAGACAGTACAGTTGTACTGGCCAGTTTAGTTTCAGCTTGCATTGGTTGACAACACGTATACTCTGCTTCACATAATTGAAATCTTTGTTAAATTTCAATCATTACTAAAGGAATCTTTTCTATGAGACATCTCTTTTCATCTGCATTTACTATTAAAGATTGGCTCCAACCAACTTGTTGTTGAGTAAATTGATTCAGATTTAATGGCTGGTCTCTATAATTGGACTTTCACATGTGGAAGTAGAAGCTGATGGCTGGCCGGCTCCGGATATTCTTTTTCACTACTGCAAACAACATTTTGGTAGACGGCCGAAGCAGATTTCTGGTGGTGGGCAGACTGCTGAGATTTGTCTTTGTAAATCGTTATTTTCTATGGCAGCCAAATGCCCACTTCCAAAAAGAGACTAAAACTAAAAAGCACAGCCATCGATCCAACGGCCGTCATGGATCTGCCTGCGACCACTGTGGAGCCATCCACTGCCGCCGATCTGGACGCCTCGTTCGCTGATCATCACGTCGTTGTCGTAAATCCACACGCCAACACCGTGGATCTGCTCATCGCCTCTCTGTATATATTTTGATGCCGCCACTAGCAGATATGAAAGAGCGAGGTTGAGAGAGCACGAACTTGCTCAGCTTTTGAACTACCTCGCTTCTGGCCTCTACATAAGAGACGGGCAAACAAATTAAGCGAAAAAATATGAGTTTACTGCACTGATATTCAATTCTAAGAATGGATGGCCACTCATATGCCCAGGTATATATAAATATCCTTCGTCACTTGCTCCAATTGTCACACGCGGGTGAAATGCAGCTGCACGACTATTTGTATGTGATGCTTCACCGTGCATCACTGGATTCACGCCCCACCATCCATGCTCGGAGGTGCTGCCAGCCTTGTTAGCGGTTTAGGGCACCTGTTGACACCAAGTGGATGCCAATGCTATTGAGGACATCAGCTTGCCACCAAGTGCAAGTGCTGCCAGCCTTGATAGCGGTTTAGATGCACGGTGTATGGTCGATAATCCTAGTGTCGGCGATGTGCTATCTGCTGAGAGCGCTGTTCCTCATGCCTCTCATGCCTACAGCATGTATCCACGTATATCCACGTACTAGATGTGCGCAGATAACGGGAGTTCTCTTTCACAAATGTAGACACTTTATAGTGAGTTCCAAGTGTTCCTTCTCTGTAGCCATATGTCTCGATGAAGGTGTCAATATATATCAGACCCAAAGGAGCCGAGAGAGTAAAAGAATGAGGCTACCCAGTACTGCAGAAATTGTTTCAATGCTGCATGCAACTTTTTTTTTATACACAGTTGGCGACGCATAGAATACAATCCTTAATAATAGCCAGCTGTGTTTAAACTTCTTCACTACCCCTATAAACCGAATGTCAGGAAGATTGCCTTAGTAAAATCTTACTTACAAATTCTCCACCTAAAACTTATATTTTCATATTTTTAGGGACAGTTTCTCATCCCAGTAGCTTCTATTTCCACGAGTAGTGGGACAACCAGCCCCCAGGAAATCAATTTTCAGACACGGTTGACTAATGATATGTAGTTCCCACAAAAATAAATTCATATTTTTTTCAAACAAAGATGGAAGAAAAAACTTTAGATCACAAAATTGAATAGCTCACTAAGATAACTTTGGATAAGACAGTGTTTGGGGACTGAATAATCATTTTTTTTCTCTCAGATTAGTTTTTAAATTAATTTACTTTAGACGACCTCAGATATATGGATCCGGGAGTTTCCATGACAGGATACAAGCAGTTGTTGATGGGATTGTATCTGCGGTGTCCTGATATTTTCTTATTCATAGAGGTGGACATATTTCCCTCTACGCTATATGGGGTTTAAGAGAGGTGGTTTTGAATAGGCGGATGTTGCTGCTGCCTGTGGAAACAATATTTTCCTTACTCTATTAATGCTTGTAGTACTGTAACATAGAAATATATGTATGAATTTTGCATGGTTTCATTAGTTCTGAGAAATATGTAATCTTGGCCTTTTGTTAAATGGAGTTTGTTCTAAAACAGTTCAAATTCTAATAATTATGAAATTGATAGCATTATTCACTTCCATACCATTTGCAATTTCTAGTAGAGTTAGTTATTGGTTCTTATCAATATTTTTAAGGTTGTGGTCCGTTCAACCTCTTAAAGATCTTGATATGAATTATACAAATCTTGGTATGAATTAGTTATCGCTTAAATCCATTAAGATTAGTAAGTTTTGCTTGCTTCGTTTAGTAGATTTGCTAGTTATTGATCTTGTTATAATTGTTTCTTTTACTATTTTTAACAAAATCACCCCTTGCCCGATCAAAGAATGAGGTAGATTGACATCATATTAATTTAATCTATCTTCTTGTTCTACACATGAGTTTGGATATCAATTTTGCAACAACACATGTTTGGTCGACTCAAATACATATTAATTTTCAATTACATTGCAGACATATGTTTAGTGAAGAATTTGGCATATGCACTAAGTCTCTCTAGCAAGTACGTAGCCTTCTCCCCCTTGTTCGAAAAAAAAAAGTACGTAGCCTTCTTGAGGTGTTGTTGGGCTAGCCTACAAGCATGAGAAATCGTCGTCTCGACGGTGTCGCAAGTCTCTGCCGTCCGGTAGACAGTTCCATGCTTTAAACCCGCCTTAGGACCTTTTGGGCGGACTGCCGGCACCGTGGCTCCTGTAGCTGCTCCTCTTTACCTCCTTCCGCTCCAATCTAATCCCCTCCTTCCATCTCGAATCCTGATCCACCCATTTCAATAATCGTTTGCTGCTTGCCTGATCTACCGATTCATCCGCTTGGCTCCGCCTGGGACTATCTCCTACCGAAGATCCGATTGAAGTTACAGGTGGTCTGCCAGTTCTCTCCCTCTCCATCTCTACCAAATCCTCCAGCTCGCATCCTCTAGTTTGCATCGGTGAGACATCGATCCCCTGTTCAAGCTCTCCACCATACAAAGGGCACTCAGGGGGTACTGCTCAAGAGCTGCTCGACGCCAGCACGATTGACATCGGCTTTGAAGTCGACGCAGCCCCGCTGCTGCTGCCCGACGGTGCAAAGCCAGTTCCACTGCTGGTCTAGAACATCCACCTCGTCGCCAAGGATCCTGGCACTGTGGCTGCGACTAACCTTCGCGTTGCGCGCAGCGACGTAAGTGATTCAGGCGTGTGGATTCACCTAGATTGCCTGGTAAGTCATCTTGTTATATGGCAAGTTTCTTTCATCCAAGGTAAGCTTGTTCTCATTTCTCATCTCTGTGCTTTTCGTTATAAAAAAATAATAATAAATAAAAATAAGAATAATTATTTATCTCTGTGTTGTTGTTCTCTCTTTTCCTCTCTTAGTTTTTTGCTTGCTTTCCCAGTTTGTTGCGTCCCTCTGTGATCCTCTCCTCTTGTTGCTGAAAATGCTTTTCCCTACTCTCACCATGCGAGGTAGCAACTCCATAGATGGAGGTCATCCCCCGGAACCCCCTAATCCGCCTGACCCACCACCAGAATCGCTTAATCTTTCTTCCAACAATAATCCACCTGTAATCGATCTTAGTCTCATGCATCAAGTCTGTACAATTTACTCCTCAACTTCCACCCACCCAGCTACCTCTACCACTCTTGATTTTACTGCCCTTACTCCTGCCACCTCTCAGAGCCATGTTCATTTGTCCCTAGTCTCCACGGTCAAAAATCACCGCTCTCATACTATTCACATAGGGAACAGGCAAAATGAGAATGCTAGCACTGGTCTCAGCCTCACAGCCTCACAGGCCTGGACGGGGGCCTTCTGCTTCTCTGGTCAACAATCCCTGCACGCGCACTAACCATGCGAAGTGTGAGCACGCTAGCTTTAAACGAGGTCTGTACCTGAGGGACATGCTTCACATTGACGATAACACTTCTCACCACGCGGGTACAGTTTGCCAGGAGACTACTAGAGAAAGAGAGAGACTTAACTAGCCAATAGTGCCAGCGAACAGTACTGCTCACGGACAGCATGAGAGTGGCAGCCTTCACACTAGAAATGACACGCTACATCACATGGGTGTGGTTGATCAGGCTGCCATGCCTACTACTGGTGCTCTGAATGAGCATGTAGTCATGAATGGCAAGTGCTTCGACGCGGTCACCAATGAGAATGCGGTCCACCAGGCCACCGAGTGGGCTGCTGTTCCAAACCTAGCTGGGCACCATGCTTCTGCATCTGATCATCCCATTGCTTCTGCTCAAGGTGCTCTTTCCGAACGTGTTATTTTTCCATCTGAGGTTCGCCCTACTGTCGTTCCTCCTCAACATGGTACCAGCCCTCAAGGCGCCACGGGCGCCATGAGCCTACTAGCGTGGAACTATCAAGGCGCCGGCGGGAGCCTTGACAGTCCTAAAATGCGCCGTCTCGCCAGACTCATCAACTCCACTCGTGCACATGTAATTTTAATCTCAGAAACAAGAACTTCCAAATTCAACTCACGTCAGTTAGTAAATAGGTTCAATCTTGATAGTGCCTACATTGTTTCAGCGGATGGTCAATCTGGTGGTCTTTGGTTGCTTGCTAGGAGCGATGTTCAAGTAGATGTTGCTGAATCAAGCCCTTACTTCATATTTGCTACGTGTTTTAATAAGCTAGCTTCCAAGAAGTTTGGTCTCATTTGCATTTATGGCGACCCTCATCACAATAGGACCAGATGGATATGGAAGAGTGCTCATAATTTTATTATGTTGTATTAGACCCTTCCTTTTATTTGTATGGGCGACATGAATAATATTATGCATGTATCTGAAAAGCTTGGGCCTCGCCCAGCTAGCTGTAGAACCATTTCTAATTTCTGTTGTCTAGTTAAAAGACCGTGGCTTATTCGATCTTGGCTTTCATGGCCCCGTTTATACTTGGACTAACAAGCGTTTTGAATCTAGCCCTACCTATCAACGTCTTGACAGGTTCTTGGGCAATGCTAAATGGTGTACAGATTTTCCTAACACAGTTGTTTACCACTTGCCTATGATTAAAAGTGATCATTGCCCTATTTTGGTGGTTCTTAATTCTTCTAGACGCAAAATCTCTAAACCCTTTAAGTTTGAAAACTGGTGGTTGCTAACCGAGGACTATGAACAGGTTGCTAAGAGAAGCTGGCAAAAATCATCCTCTAAACCTTTTCATTTAAAAACTCTCTATTTGGCTAAAGATCTTTACAGGTGGCAAAAAAGGAAACCTAGAAATAAAGATGTCCTCAATGAAATTGAGGCTAAACTCACTGATCTGCAAAGCAGACCACCAGGTGAGCAAAATCATAGCTTGCAGGAACATCTTATACACCAGCATGAAAATCTTCTTGCAAGGGAAGAGGCCTACCACAGACAAAGGTATAAAAAGAATTGGGTTCATGCAGGAGACAGGACTACAAGATTTTTTCATCAGAGTATTATAAAACACTCGAGAAGAAATACAATTACTCATTTCATTAAAGCAGATGTTCTTATACCACTACTCAGGATCAATTAGCTGAGGTTGCTAACAAATACTTTAAAGATATATTCTCTTCTAATGCCATTGACAGGGAAGACAGCTTCTTGAACTCTCAGGTTGTGCTTTGTAACTCCACTGCAGAAGATTACTACACCAATTCAATTCCTGATGAACATGAAGTGCAGGACACAATAAAAAGCATGAGAAGTAATGCTGCACCAGGCCCTGATGGTCTAAGCGTGGGATTCTACAAGTCTTCATGGGAATGGACAGGTAAGGATATTTGCAATCTGGTCACAAACTTCTATAACTCTGGCTCTTTACCTTTGCAAATTAACAGAACTCACATTGCTGTAATCCCTAAAGTCAACAATCCTTGTAGCCCTAAAGATTACAGACTGGTAAGTCTATGTAATGTTGCTTATAAGGTTATAGCTAAATCCCTGGCTGAAAGAATTAAAAACCACTTGCCTCACATCATCCATCCAACACAAGCTGCTTTCATTAAAGGAAGACATGTTGCCTCTAATATCATTCTAGCCCAGGAAATCATACATAGCTTTAATCTTAAAAGTTAGAAACAAAAAGCCTTCCTCCTCAAAGTTGATCTCGCAAAAGCTTTTGATAGAATTTAATGGGATTTTATTACTACAGCTTTGAAGAGACAGGGCTTCAGAGATTCTTTATACACCTGATTTACAATTGCATATCGACTACCACTATATCAGTAATTCAGTAATTATCAATGGTGAACCCACACCTTCTTTTCACCCTCAAAGAGGTATCAGGCAAGGTTGTCCTCTATCCCCTTATTTATTTATTATTGCTGTAAATGAACTATCCATTTGCCTGCAAAATCAATCCTACATGATGTTACTTTAGGGCCTAACTGCCCTCCTATTCACTCACTTTTGTTTGCTGATGACTTGATAGTCTGTGGGCAAGCCACCAAAGAAGAAGGCAGCAAAATTCATTCTTCTCTCATGTCTTTCTGTAATCACTCAGGCCAAACACCGAACTTAGCAAAATCTTCTATCATATTCAGTTCCAATGTTGATCAACAAAGTAAGTTGGAGGTAAGAAGAATTTTTCCTGTACATGATATTCTACCTAACTCTATTTACCTTGGCCAACCTCTGATTTTCAATCACAAAGACAAGAGCAAAGCATACAACTTCATCATAAACAAATTTAGAGCTAAGCTAACAAAACTCAAAGCACATAAACTTAACCATGCAGGAAGACTCATATACATTAACTCAGTGCTGTCTTCTATTCCCATTTATTATATGACCACAATTCTTTTCTCCAAAAAATTCCTTGCAAAGATTACTTTAATCATTAGGAAATTTTGGTGGTCGGGTCCTCCGGAAGAAAATAGTTCCACAGGGTTTGCCTTCAGATCATAGCGAGACATTTGCAGGCCAAAGGATGAGGGAGGATTGGGGATTAGAGATCTCCTGACAATCAACAGAAGTCTTCTCTTGAATGCAGCATGGAAAATTGTAATAGGTCAGAATGCATTTCTCTCTAAGGTTTTGAAAGCCAAATACCATCCCTCCTGTAGTTTCTAGAAAGCTAAAAGCAATCATGTCAAATCTGCCTTTTGGTCATCCATAATGAGTGTCAAAGACATCTTGACTACCAACTTTTCTATCCAAATTCAGAAAGGCAACTCCTGCATCTGGTCCACTCCCTGGTGTCACATTTGGAAAGAAATCCACTCCCATCTCAAGCTTCCTGCCACAGTTACCAAACTTCCTGACACCGTTTCTGATCTCTAGAAACCTGAGAGTTTTGAGTGGAACTCCGATCTCGTAAATCATATTTTTGACTCTACAGCTTCTACTGCAATTCATAATCTCACTACTGTCCCGACTGCTCATAATGATGTCATCAAATGGAATCACTCCGCCAAGGGTGAATGCTCCACCAAAGAATCCTTCAGATACCTTAATAAGCAAATACAGGTTCACCTTCCTTCACAAGGACCCAGAAGTATCTCCACGGGTGCTTTGAACATTCTTAAGAAGGTATGGAAACATAAACTTCTATCCCCTAATATCAAAACTTTTGTTTGGAGGCTTGTTCGCAGGGCCCTTGTCATAGGCCAGCACGCTGGCAGTCTTTCCAATCACATTGACAGCAACTGTGCTTACTGTAACCAACTTAAAAATGACTGTCATCTCTTCTTTCAGTGCAATTTTGCAAGAGCAATATGGTTTTCTTCAAACCCCCCTATTCGCTCCTCAGCACTTCCCTTGGAGCAAGATGGGGTACAACAAAGCTTAGAAACTCTCCTTCACTACTGCACTAATGATGCTTCTTGGTCCACCATCCTAGTTACTCTCTGGTTTATTTGGAAAGCTCGGAATGAGCTTGGATTTCGGAAAAAAAAAGTGGTCTGTTTCGCAGGTACATTATGCCGTTGGTGCTCACATAACACCATGAATCTAGTGCTGGACACAGAACCCAAGGGCTCAAACAATGCTGGCAACAGGAACATATGGACACAAATGTGCTTTGCTCTTCTTTTGCAGGTGATCCAGGTGGCCATGAAAGCATACAATGCTAGATTGATGCTTCCATCGACCCTGACGATGAGTTCCAAAGGCCAAGGAAAGCTGGGTTGGGCATTCACATCATCAGCCCTTCAGACAATTACACACTCAAGATTCAACTGTAGGTTCAGAACTGTGCAGCGGTACTCATGGCAGAGGCAGCAGCCTTGTCGGCTGCCGCCCAGATCACCGGCAAGTTGACACCACAACATACCATCTTCTACACTGACAATCAAATATTGTCAGACTTCATCAACACAGGCAACTTTGAGTCCCCCCCCCCCCCGGACTGGAGAATCAAGGCTTTTACCCAGCGTTTTGTCAATCAGGCTATGAGCAGATCCTACAGTCATCAAGATAAGCAGAAGTCCCAACAAAGCTGCACACTTGTTAGCTTCCCTTGCGTTCAGGCATCCAGACAAACCCTCAGATGTCTTGCATGTAAATTGCAATAATGCTGATCATGCATTAGCTTGCCCGTTGGCAACTGCTCTCAATGGTGTATCAATCGAACTCTGTACTCATATTGCAGCGGTTTGCTGCTAGCTAATTTATATATGTTTCATTGTCAAAAAGAAAAAAGAAAAAACCACCCCGCCTTCGCGTTCTCTGTCGTGGCCTCTATGACCACACGCCTGATGTGGCTCTGAACTCAAAAGACTTGACGTGGCTGTGCACACAGTGCTCTACTTACATCATGCTAGGAGCAGAGTTCCAGGTTCTTCTCATGCCTATACTACTACTATAGTAGTCACAAGACATGGGACATGCACGTACGTCCCTTGACATTCTTGATATATCGTATATATAGTCATATGCCGGACCGATGGGAGGTGGGGGTGGGCATATGTTTCTCTTTAGCTATGTCACTTGATATGTGTATGTATAATATATATACATGTCAGACGAGGAGGTGCACAGGGAACAGAATTGTATATACATTGTCCAGCCAGCATTGCAGGCGTCTGAATTAAAAAAAAATGTGTAGGCATCACGCAGATGCCCCAAGTGGAACTGGACCGGACCTTGGCCACGTATGTAACATCGAATTAGAGAACCAGCTGTTGTGGCTAAGGATCCGCTTGTAGTTTTTCTCTCCTCTCAGTCCTCACACATGGAGCCAGACTCACTTCAACCACGGCTACATATATATGTTTCTTTAATATGCATGGAACACATTTTTTCTCCCCTTTTTTTACAGTAATGCCTTACTCGGGCATCCCGACAAACAGATATTAGCTATGAAAAATGTATCAAGCACATCAATTATCTATCTCTAACTACATTCATAAGCGTGATCTACTATCTACTATACATAAATAGAAATAACCCACTACCATATTTTTTTGCGATTTCGTGAAGTCACATCATCCAATTGGTCCAACAACCACAGGTCCACACGTCATCACCAGGGCCATCAATTCCTCCTTTGCCACGGGTGGTAATTTGTTGTCCTCTCGAGTTGAATGATGCAAGCTAAGAAATGAAGAGACAGCAGCGCTCCTATGACTCATGTGAAACCGATCAACTCCACCGAGCCGGCAACTGCATGTACGTCTTCCTGTTCTAATCCAAGCGTGGCACCACGACTATAAATCCATGTTTTTCGTGACCTCCACATCCGAACGTAACACGAAGAATTGTCTCCACCTTCTCCACCGTCCAGCTCCTCTGCATCCGAACAACAAGCATGTCGCGAGGAACTGACTCCACTGACTCTGGCATCCAAATCCTCTGCCTCCGCAGGATCTCCGCATTGAGGCGAACCCGAACAGGGCGGCGGCAATCATGCGATAACAAGGATTGTTCGAATTGTACGTTCGACTTGAGGTCTACAACCCAATGGTATCCATTTGCACAAGCGAACTCATCGGTTTAATCAATTACTTAACTTATATTGCTTTTTACAACAACTAAATAATGTGCGTATATATGTGTATTGTAGTTTTTAGTAATACATGCATGATTATTTGTACGTGGTGCTTTGTCGTGCAGCAGTGGATGCACAACGCAGGAAGCAGTGGGGTCAGTAGATTGGAGGCGCTGCCTTGACACTAGTTTGAGCCACGGCCACAATGCACCAAAGGCACCAAGCAATTGAAGTTGCTGGCTTGCTTGCCATCCACAATATTACACATAGGCAAGCTGCCGGCATGCTGATGACTTTAGCTGTCACTGTGAGGATGTTCGTGAGATCGCAGTTCCTCACACCTCTCATCCCTGTAGTATAGCCACTAGATGTGGTCTCTTTCACAACTCTAGTACTATATATAGTGATTTGCAAGTATTGCTTCTCTGTACCGGTATGTGTTGATGGATGTGAGAATATAACCAGACAAGGAGTAGCCGAGGCGGCATAACAAAATGAGGCTACACACTATCGCAAAAATATTCAAAAATAATGTATTTGGTCAAATGAATTTGGAAGAATAGCTCTGCTTGCATATCTAGGTCGTGTTTGCTTTACATGAAAAGAAACTTCAACTGACCCTGTGATCACCCCTAAGAGTCCAGTTCTGCATGCCGTTGCTCAGTTTCTTTCCTGGTCATGAAACTACACGGGAGGCTTTAAAACAAATAGGTCCCTAGTCAAAAAGTAACAAAATGGGGTGTGGTGGTAAAGATGGGTCACGCGAGGTTTGGTTCCCGTGTTTGAAGCTTCCGCAGCACAGCAGTATATGCTACTCGCAGCGACATGTCTCGTCGATGCTGGATTATGGGCTTCTTGATGGCACAAAAACATTACTGGGACGATGAGCACACGAGGGAGAATGAAATCCCCGACTCCTCTCATGCCTAGCTACTGCTGCACCAAATGCTTCCACGATCTCTGTGCAAAAACTTTCCGGTCTCTACAATAGATAGCCGCTGTGATAAGAAGTTCGTTTTATTTGCTGAAAGAGCTAGCACTTTGGTGGCAAACCACATTCAATGCAATAAACTTGGCCCCAGTGCAATAAAATAAACTTGGGCTCCATGCATGTTTGGGTGCAGGCCGGACTAAACATGGGAGAGGCTCTCTGCAATGTATCCTCTCGGACAGTTTTAGGAACAATGTATCCTTTCCCGCAGCCTGTGCGCTTCTTACTAGCATTTGACTGCAGGCTGCACACGCTTTTACACAGCAGACGCTAAGTTTATGCAGCCACAGCTGCAGCGGCAGCAGGAAAAAGTTGTAGAAAACGGGTTTACAGCTACTCCAACATATTTCTCTAATCTAAACAATTAAGAAGAACATCTGAAGAGCGAGAGGCGTGACTTTTGATGCTCGTTAACATGCATGATGCAGAGATGTAGATCAATTTCATAGTTTGAGACACAGAGATCTCCCAGCCAATGCCAATTTAAGTGTCACATTCCAGGCTAATTCAAATATATAATGGCATCGTTATCAAAAAAAAAAAAGGTGCTCGAGTAATCAAGTGATATAAAGAAATAAGTTCTCCTTCCTATTTTAGTAGTGCTTCACTTGGGCTAACTCGCCTCATATCTAGTAAACTAATCATATCTGTGGTGATCGGTCGAAGAGAACGGTCCAAAAAGGTTCCTTGAACTCCACCAATCTGCCCAAGACAGGTTTCCCCATTGATTGGCAGAGGCTCCTGATGGCGATAGCGATGGAGTCATGGTGATCTTCTTGTCCCAGGCCCCACAATTTCCTCCCTACCACAACCGTGCATGTGATTTTAACATGTAATTAAGGGAGAGATAGAGCACGACCTCCAGCAAAGACCTCCCCTTTCCTCATACTCTGTGCTATTCCGATCCTATCAGGTACTACGTCTGGTGAAAGAACCATGGACTTGATGAAAGAACCATGTTAGTGAGAGGTGAGTTCCCTCAAAAAAAACTTACTATATTGAGAGTGTATGTAATTAACACTACGGGAAACGGGGGCTTTGCAGAGTGCTGTAAACTTTGCCGAGTGAGAAAATGTCGGGCACTCGGCAAAGAGTCTTTGCCAAGTGCCAACAGTAAGACACTCGGCAAAGTCTGCTCTTTGCCGAGTGCCAACAGAAAGGTACTCGGCAAAGACCCCTTTGCCGAGTGCCAAAGATATTTTTAACATTACATTTCGAGGCACTAAATGAACTCAAATAAAAAAATTTCTACTACAAAGTTATATAACTTTTTAGGATCTATAAAGTTTATATTGGTCATTTTTTCATTTGACAAATCGATAGTAATGTTGTTTATAAAACCTACATCTCACTAATAGTTTCATAAACTATTAGAGAAGATATATAAGAATTGTGAACTATATTAGAACCACCACATCGGATGAAAAAATGATCAAATAAGTTATGAAATGTTATAGTTCAAATTTTTTTTATTTGAGTTCATCTTGCCATGCTAAATCTACGCGTGAATTTCAAAATTCAAAATTCAAATTTTGTAAATGACCTCGGATAAAAAAAGACTCAAAACAAAGTTTGTAGATCTCGAAAAGTTATGAAACTTTATAGTTGACAACTTTTCCATTTGAGTTCATCTTGCCATACTAAACCTACGTGTGAATGTGTTAAATTTGAAATTCAAATTTCATAAAAAACCTCGAATGAAAAAACTTTCTAAACGAAAAGTATAGATCTCGAAAAGTTATAAAATATTATAGTTGACCACTTTTAAATTTGAATTCGTTTAGGCCCTCAAATAAGCTAATTACTCTCGGTTTAGTATAGGATACGAGGAAATAAAACTAGTTATAGACACATGTGACAGAGTAGTGCAGTGGTTAAGGCAGGAAACACACGAGAGAGAGGTCACGAGTTTGAATCCCACCGGACACGAAGCGCGCGATTTTCGCGCGAAAAAGCCGCGACTTGCCGCGCATGTCGGTGGGCCCCTCCTCGGATTTAAAAAAAATTCCTATTATTTTTAGATTTTTTTCCGATTTTTAATTTCGTCGAGTGCCGGCCTTTGCTGAGTGTCCGATAAAAGACACTCGGCAAAGACGCCTTTGCCGACCAATTTGTTGTCGAGTGTTCTTTGCCGAGTGTTACTCTCGGCAAAGCCTTTGCCGAGTGTTATTCGTCCTTTGCTGAGTGTCCGAGACACTCGGCAAAGAACCCGAATCCGATAGTGTAAGCTGGCTAGCAGGTGCATAATTGATATAGAACCTGGAATGAACTGGAGTTAAGAATTGTAGAAATAGGTATATACATAAAAAATAAAACTGTCAGCTATTTAAAAACAAATCATGAGCTAGGAGGCCTACAGATCTTCGCCAAAAGCGGCACTTGAGCATTGGCAAGTCTAGAGAGACCTGTTGCCGCTAAAATGTCCTTCCAGCTACCTGCCGCAACAACAAATAACTGGTTGCGCATTGGAAATTCAATGGAACACGTGTTATCTGAGACTAACCTGATTCGAATTAAAAGCAGCATGATTACTGGAGTTAAGATATCATGTTGTTTCTCCGAGTTGTTTTATTTTCATTCCTTTTTTCTCTGTTCAAAACTACGTCAATTTCTTATAACCTTTTCATGCAAAACGATTTTCTTTTATCAATAAATATTTCCACAGAGCCTGTAGAAAATAGGATTGAGAAACTTTAGTAAGCTCAGCCCATCGATTATATCTTTGATCTAACCATCATAGGTACACAAAGCTGAAACAGGCTCTAAAGGAGTTCAGCTTAAGAAGAACATTGTGCAGTTATTAGAGCAACTCCAGCAATAGCCCTCAAAACAGGGTCCTTACTTTTTGTTTGAGGGTTGTCCCTATTTCTGAGAGCTCTGTTTTTTGGAGTAAACTCCAGCAATAACTCTCAAAACAGAACCCCTACTTCTTAATTCCCTCTATTTTGTCACACAAAATATGTATATATGTACTTGAGAATATCATACTATATATAATAATTTATTTAAACTAACGATAAAAACACAACACTAAAATTATAAATAAAAATATGAATTTTTAAATTTAAATTTAAACATAAATTTGGTCTAAATTTAATTATAATCGATCACTATATAATTCATAACATGTTTACAAATCAAAAAACATAATCATTAAACATAAAGTCAAAAAAAATAATTAACTTGAGCTATGTCATGCCTATAAATAAACTCAAATGAGATTTGAGGGCTGTGTCCAGAGCCCCTCAAACTGAGGGCTGGATGAGTGATTTGAGAGGCCTCTCGAATTTGAGGGCTTTAGTAGAGGCCTTGCTGGAGTGGATTTTTTTACTCTTGGCCTTTAAAAATAAGATGAGGGTTTAAGTAGGGGCCCTGCTGAAGTTGCTCTTATGTTTTGCCCCTCCTCCCTCTCGCGCCTCTTACTAGTCCAAGGTTATATACACACATCCATCACATCAGATGCAAAGAAACAACACTTTGCAGCTCAATAGTACTGCTGCAAATGAGAGGATACATATCCCTGATGGTCAGAGTATAGGCATCAGAGACG
The DNA here is from genome assembly GCA_023333625.1 of Bothriochloa decipiens. Lineage (NCBI taxonomy): Eukaryota > Viridiplantae > Streptophyta > Magnoliopsida > Poales > Poaceae > Bothriochloa > Bothriochloa decipiens. The sequence continues at coordinate 3,188,238 of CM041647.1, forward strand.
TTAGCAATGAGCCCATCTCGGACAGCTGTTTTTGCAAACTATCAGTGCTATTGTGGTGACCACCTCAGATGTAGAGTAGCTGGAACTTGAGGACGAAACCATAACAGCGGTAGAGTAAATACACAGTGAGTAGCGTTATGAGTGCCGAACATCCCAGGTTCTTAGGTTGGAACTGATGCAGAAAAAAATTCTGAAAATCGTTAACAGAGGCATGTGTTGCTTCGCACTAGGATTCTGAAGATAGCTATCTAGTACTGAGTTCTCCAACAGCTTTTGAGAGTGGTAATCCCTTCCCATTAGTGCCTGCACGCATGTCTTGTGATTTGGTCACCGGAATGATCTTCTATGCTGCTTAGCAGGCACTGACCAGCCGTCCACAATTCCAAGCAGAAATTAAGAAAATAGTTCTCATGCTACATCACTAGGACCTTTATGTGGCAACTGCCAAATCGCAACGACACGCCTCTGTATTTACCAACTCAGGACTGATTTCCCCCAGTGCCTCCCATGGCTACACCGACACACTAGGAATGCACTACATATGCATAGTTCTGGGACAGATTTGATTCGTACGTAACACAAGTTTGAGTTGGAAGTGTTACTACTTAGGAGCAGCACTCATGGATATGTGTTGTCTGCATATATATTGCCGAACCAGAAGGATTCTAGTGAAGCCGGAGTTATTTCTTTATACATTATAGCTTGATGGGTTTGTGTATATATCGGCATACAATCCTAGTATATATATATATATTGAGCTTGAGGAGTTATTTCTTTGTAGCCGTGTTAGTAGATACTAGATGTGGATTGTCAAGGGCTTTGTCTCATTGAATTTAAAAAGTTGCTAACGTGTGCCGCTTGTGTTGTTTTATTATTTATTTGCATTGCAGTGCACAGATATGAAGGAGTGTATATTCAGCTAGCTATAACTTAATTTGTTGAAAGATGGTAAGATAAATATTATTTCTAAACTGTCACTGCTATTGCTGCAATTCAAGCTGTGACGGATAACTACGCATATGAAATGTAGAGAAACTGGCCTAATGAGAAAAAGTTGTCTATTTATCGAAATTGGTGGTAAACATAAAGATACAGATTGTGATGTTTTTATGAGTGAGATGGCTTGAAAAAAATAACTATTCAAACCACTACTTCCTTTCATCCTAAATGACAAATATAACTAATTAGTCTGTCAGTACATTTGTTATAAGCCAAACCTTTTGGTACAAAGGACTATCAATATCTACTATAGCATGGACACTGACAACATAATACATACATAGCTATTACCATTATTATGAACAATGCATAAATAGCTATTATATCATTCTGTAGATGCAGCTAGCCTTACAGTAGAGATGAGCCACGAATCATCAACATGAAAATTAAAAAACAGAGAAGTAATCAAACTTGGTACTTTTTTCTAACACAACTCCTGGCTTCGGTTGCCTTGGCACTGATCAAGTTGACTTCAACAGATAAGCTTCCATCCTTGCTGGCTTACTTCTTTCTGCTCTGGTGTGGAGCTCTTGCTAAGAATGTAGCATTTGGTGTGCAAGCGACGGACTTCATGACGACACCTAGGGCACGGTAATGAGGCCTGACATGTTCGGCACACAAGGATGTTGAGACCTGACTTCCCAACAAGGCCTCTCATCTGACTCATTTGCAACAATAATATTGGCATGCATGTAAGAATCGGTCATGTTGCTGGGTTGGTACACAGGCTACAGGCATGGGTACTCATCGTTCCAAAGCATCTCGACATGGCTCTAGCCTACGGTTTATGATTCCAGGCTTCAAACCAGACTACACCAGCTGTGTGCCGGCACCTTTAACATGCCAGATGTGGTGCTGACAACCTTGGAGTACATATGAATATATTGTGTGGCTGTGCAAACAGTAGTACACAATAAAAGAGTCAGAGCTGAATTCCAGGTGCCTCTCATGTCTATACTTCACTGTATAGTAGCCTTGACAACCTTGGAGTACATATATGAACATATTGTGTGGGCTGTATGTGAGGGCTGTTTCTTTTTAGTGGGTGGAAGGCAATGGACGTGTGTGTGTATATATATATAATATGTTGGACAAAGAGGAGCTGAAGAGGATAGAAAATGATGTCCAGCGAGCATGTGAGCCTGACACATGCGAAAGGTGGGACCTGACAGGACCCTTTGCCACGAAATAATGAATCAGAATGTTAATGGTGGCTACGGCTATCTTTGAATTTCTCTCCTCTCAGTCTTCACATGTGGATGCAAAAAAAATGCAGCACCACCCACCGTGACATGCACTTGTTGCATGTCGCCTTCAAGCGTGCGACAAAATTTTCCCTGAACTTTTCCAGTAATTCCAATCTCAAGCATGCGACAAACAATTTGTTGTATCAATTAGGTTATAGATATTCTTCAGAATTCGCTGCCGTCGTCTTATACAATGTAACAATGCTTAAAGAGATGCTTATGAATAATATGTACCTATGTAGATGGGCCAAGTCTTCGATATAATGGAAAAAATAAGTGGTAAAAAGATACTTTCATAATTATAATCATTCATGGAAAATCATAGCATGATCAGCCTCCGCCTTCAATGTTTTCAATGCAATACAAGATGCAAAAACAACCTCTTATGTAGCCATCCTGGACAGGCATGCGGATTGAGCCTGCCAGTCATAGTTGAACTGTTGAACTTGAAGGAAAAGCTCCTCCTTGTAAGGTGTGGGCTGCTCTGAATTCTGGGAAATGAAATCTTTCTTCCATGTTTTGAACTACTCATTTGCGGATGTGCCCATCCCTCCAACTGAGAACGGTGACTAGTGCTCCCTCATATATAGTGAACTAGTGATGGATGATAACTCTGTGAGTACTGTAGGTATTAAGAGTGCCAAGCTTTATCTATGATGTCTGCTACTCTAGTATGATGTGGTGGTTAGTTAGGAACATTGCTTTGGGACACGGCGGTGCAGGCCATCAAAACAACACAACGGAGATCATATTGAGGTTGGGACCGATCCTGACAGAAGATATGTGAGAGCTGAATTCCCATAGCCTCACATGCCTACTCAATGACTAGGCGTGTATGGTTCAGGGACATATACCTCCCTCACGGCACTTCGATTCTAATTTGGGCCAGTGTTGCTTCTTTCTATTGCAACACATATATAAATGACTGTATATCATTTTGCTACACCAGCATTTATTTTGACCTTGGTGCCCCCTGCTCCAGGGAGTATTCTAGGTATCAAGAGTAGGTGCAGGGGCTTAAGGGTCTTTATGTTGTAATGGGAACTTATAAATTGTGTGAATGTACAACAAGGAAGGAGAGGATTAAATTGCTAGATGTTGCCGGTGCTACTTATATATAGTCCATACTGTTTCACCCTTTGCTTTCGCTTGAGATCGAGTTTGGCAGCTCTCATGCTCGAAAACCTCAGTCTAGAGCAACACTTTCTCCAATCTCATGTCGTGGCATTGACTGGCTCGCCACTGATGAAGTTGACTTCATTAGATATGCTTACAAGATCACAATGCGTTTCCATGCTGGCTATTACGTCTTCTTGTGGAACTCTTGCTGAGAACGTAGCATTTTTCATGCCAGCGTCGTATTCAGGTTTCACCTGGTCAACATACAAGTAATTGTGAGACCTACGCCTGCCATGCCTAAGCTCTAGCAAGTAGAAATATGGACTTGGCTCTTTTGCAACAATAATATTGTATTGTGCTGGGGCTATCTTGCACGCATGTGGGAACTGGTCGTATTGCTGGGTTGCACAGCCAAAAGCTACAAGCATGAGTAAGCGTCATGGCTTGGCTCATGCCAACAGTCCACAATTCCAGGTTGCAAACCAGACTTCACCTTCATTGTGGCGGCCGCTGTAATAACACACCAGAGATGTGGTACTGAGCTGAAATGACTTGACATGGCTATCCACAATGTGCTACCGGCTGATAGTGTGAGAGATGAATTCCAGGTGTCCTAGCTATGTCAATGTTCTCATGCCTAACAAGATTTAGAGCTATATGTAGTTAAAACTTTTTTATTTGAGTTCATTTAGTTGTGAAAATATTCAATAAAGCATTTACGAAATATCTATATATAAAAATGCAATCCTATATATGTACTCACACACGTGAGGACATGATGTTGTGTTATAGTGTTGAGTTGTAGGTCGTGAGTTCAAGTGATCATGTCTCAAGTAACACTAACCGTTAACCCAAAATGGCTATCTCTGAAAATGTCCATAGTACAGATTTGTAAATTCTCCTACTACAAAATGCTTAATAATCTACACTACTCCCGTCATTCTCTCGGCCATGATGTCCACAAGCTTGCTACACTACTCGTGTCCTCCCACTTGCAATCCTAATTACATCAACACCTAGGAGAATTCCCACGGATCATCAAGTGCTCGCAGACAGTGGCAGAGTTCTCTTCAGTTGGGCTATTCCAGGATGCCGCCGTCTCGGCAGCTTTGGAGGCACTGGCACACCTGAACTCACGACCTGCAAGTCAAGTGCTCACACCAGAGCGCTTGAGCCATCCAGAACCCCGCGCTATATGGGAGGTCATGCACAAGATATATAGCATCTACGTACAAAAATAGGTGACATCTGAGTTCCCGACGCCTCCCATGCCTATACTGTAACCACTTGGCACTGGATATGTACAGATCATGTTACTGATGGATCTCTGTGTGATCAACGATTGTCACCTCTCATTTCTAACACTGCCTATTTATGAGTTCCAACTTTCCAAGTATTGCTTCCTTGCAGCTGTGCTGATGGATGTGTGTCTTTATATATCCTTAGAGCTGAAGGAGCTCGAAGGACAGAAAGTAATAACTACACTGCATTCTTTTTAAGCCAAGCTGCCTACTAGCCGTGTCTGCTTTTCCTACACATGGTGGTCTGATCACGAGTACAATCCAAGGGCCAGCAGATTAATGACAAAACATATGCGCTGTCGTGACACTTTAATTTACAACCACAAATTCACTTGTTCCGAAACGCTTGACAATGCAAACCACAGTCGTTTTCTACCATGATGTCCACAGATTACATGATTGCAAAATAGCAATGTTCTTGTGTATTCCTTTTGGATCCATGTTCACGGCAATTTCATGCGCCAGCTGTAATTGGAACAATGAATGAATTAGCCACGAGGATTTACATTTATTTAAAGATAGTAGAACGCCAAGCCTCGGCGCGGACTGGCAGTGTCCACATCCTTCAAAATTTTCTTGCTCTCGGATTCTCGATGAGACGGTGCTGCTGCCTCCTCTGAAAAGATACTAGAACGCCAAGCCTCGGCGTGGCCTGGCAGTGTCCACGTCGTTCAAAATTTTCTTGCCCTAGGATTCTTTATGAGACGGAGACGGTGCTACTGTCTCCTCTGATGTCGTATATATACCGGTTCACAACCGTACCTCTCCCTCCCCTGCATCCAACCATTTGCGACGCGAGCAGGGTCGGCCGTGACGGCGCCGGGCGCACGCGGCGTGCAGCGCGGCGGAGGGGCGGCACGGGCGCGCGGGTGGCGCGGCGCTGCCGCCAGCGCATGCGGCCCCTCCCCTCTCCCTCTCTCTCTCCGTCTCCACAGCGCGGCGGCGGCGAGGCGGTGCGGCGCCGCGGCGGAGGGGCCACGGGCGAGGGAGGCCCTAGGCGCTGCGCCGCGGGACGAGCGCCCCTCCCATGGTGCGGCGGCAGGCAGGGCGAGGCGGAGTGGGAGGCCTCAGCCGCCGCCGCCGGCGCGGTGGTGGCCGTGCTGTCCGCGTACACCCGGAGGCTGCTCCGGGACGTGGACTTCAGGCGGGCGCTCCGCGACAAGTGCGCCGCGAGCGATGACGACGCAGACGCGGGCCACCCCGTGTTCGCCAACCTCGAGAGCATCGAGCGCCTCGCCGCCGACAACGGCTCCACCTTCGCCGCGCAGCGCCCCGCGACGCCAAGATCCGCTCGCTCCACAGCTCCATCCGCCTCCTCAGCGTCGTCCGTCGCTGCACTCGCCGCGCCCCGGCGACGGGCGCACCTGCGGGGTGCCCAACTCCCACCTCACCGCCTGCGCGCAGCTGTACCTCACCGTCGTCTACAAGATGGAGCGCCGCGCGCCACCTCATGCAGGTGTTCGCCGCGCGCAGGGACCTCCTGCCGGACCTCTGGGACCACGTCTGCCTGCCCCAAGTGCGCCACCTCATGCAGGTGTTCGCCGCGCGCAGGGATCTCCTGCCGGACCTCTGGGACCACGTCTTCCTGCCCCAAGTGCTCCACCTCAGGGTCTGGTTCGCCAAGAAGGTCGACCTCGTCGCTGGCTGAGACGCCGACGAATGGTGCGGGAGGATGAAGACCTTGCAGAGGCTCTACAACGATCACTTGGGACAGTGGTACGGCTCAATTTGCCATGTGCTACAAGGTGCGGCTCAAGTCAGGTGCGGCTGCGCCACCTCCGGTCCCCTCGGTGCCATTGCAGTCCATGCCCAGGAATTTTGGTGGGCGCGAGAAGAACTCTGCATCGGTGCAAAGGAACTCCATCAATAGAGGCCTGCAGGTGAACCTTTCCCACAGACTGCATTGGAAACGAACTGTTTGTCATCAGTCCATTAGTACAAGATCAAGTTTCTCGGAGTTATCTGAATTCTGCTTGCAGGTACAATGCGGTTTTTGGGACAGCTCTCGGGCAGGATGACATCAAAGATGGTGAATCTGTGGTGGTACTACAGGGCGATTTATGATGATTTAGCTTAGTGGAGAGCTTTCCTGTCACTCTCATTGTATTAGTTTTGTAATTTTAATAGGTATCCAAACTTTCCTACAGCCTGCTAGAGAGCGATGCAGGTTTACAGCCTAAAAGATATTCCACTTTAATTTATCTGAAATTATTATCCTCTTCCTAACACCTTTTTTGCTTATGCATTTGATGCAGTTCTATCATGGTATGCAATTTTTTACCCTTTGTTGACAAGGTTTCTTGCCACACGAACTATTTAATAGATGAAGCTTTCTTTCATTTGTCCAGCTGGGCCATGTTTCTTGCAGTTCTATCATTTTCTAATGATATGCAGATTTCTTTCAGGTTTATCTCTTGCTGTTTCAGGTTTACGGTGCATGCCTTTGAGGATTGCTAGATTTGGGACGCTCGATCTTAGCAGAGCAGGTATTCAGTTCTTGAGGTTCTCTGCTTTTACTTCTTTTAATGAATTATTTTTCACCTGTTGTTCTTATGGACCTAATGGTTGGCCTTCAACTATTTCTACTTCCTTTGTTGTTGCTCTGCATTTGTTGTAAAAAAAGAAAATATGTGGAGCCATCCTTTCTATCGTCGTTGCTATTTCTGCCCTGCAGTTTCCCAGGGATACCAGATAACTTATACTGTCTAATATAATCTTCCCATGATTCTGTTTTGCTCTCACCAATGCGGCGGGAACGGATTGTGATGGAGCTATTTAGGTTTGTAGTCTGCGTTTCTCCTGCTATTTTCTGTACATGGTAACATTGGTTGGTTGACAGTTTCTAAAGATTTGTAGGATCTGAATAAAACAATTGGTTAACTTAACTAAAGCCAGTACAAAATATTTTGCTATAGGGGTTCAAATTCTCCAGTTGTTCTGCTTGCATCATTTATGTAAAGTGAAACTGCTCCATGAAGATTGGATTACCCGTTTTAAAAAATAATTCAGTTTTTCCTGTGTTATGATAGAAAATAATGGGCTGAAGCAATTCCATCCTCTGGAAAGGAAGTAACCTGCAACATAAATGAAGGACAGTGGTGAATGCCTTGTTGACTATGCAGGCTGCACACTGGAAAAATCAACTGGGTTTGGCATTTTTCAGCCTACTCGAGATTACAACATTGTAAGTTGACTCTTGTATGGATAATGGATGTGTGAAAAAAAAGAATCTACAGACATTCTGATATGTATATCCATTCTTTGTTTACCAGACAGTGTTTTGCATCTAAGTGCTCTTTTCTCCTACGTTTATTGGTAGGCACTCAGGTAGTTCCTGGTGGAATGTTACATTGCTGACTAGCGAGTCTAGCAACCACATCTTTCTCACTGATAGTTGGGATGTTTCAGGCAGTGGCAGGCATTTGATTGGCATGAAACCTATGAAATCTGGATTAGTGATTCCTAATTAGAAGATTGTCTTCCTGCAACTTTGGTACTTTGGTATACTATGTGCACTCACCTTGCCAGGAGAGCTTGAAGCAAGATATGCAGGTTGCAAACTCCTATACAGATTGAATTTTCAGTTTCAGCTTATGTGTTAATGCAAACTCCTAACCTTTATATGATTGGATTTTGTTAGACACTGTTTAAGTCCTAGCCTTTCTTCTCTGTATGCTCTGAATGGGTAGCTATATTTTTTTTCTAGGGTTTCAGCTACAGCTCTGCATGGGTAGCCTTTCTAAGATTTCATTAACCAATTTGTCAATGCAATGCGTCGTCATCAAATATTATGTCTCTGAGTCATATCTATTTGTTGTCATGTATATATTGAGATTATTTCTTTTATCAAATAGAATTATAAATATATTGCAGAAAATTATCACGCGCGCATGGGCGCGCGCAAATCACTAGTGTTCTATTTGGCATGCAAGCTCAGGCAAGTTGTCTGCATCATGCCGATGAAAAAAAAAAAGGCAGGCGTTCGATTTTGTGGGCCGTTTATTGCTAGCAGAGCTCTTGTGCCTAGGCATTCTTGTTTATTCCATTTCTGCAGAGTTCTTGCGAGTGTTCTCCTTTTCAACTGCAAACTCCGTTTGCATGTGTTCACTATCTAGCCAGCTTGTCTCGTGTGGCTTATCGGTGTGTATTTCAGGTTGCCACTGCTCAGCATTCTTGAGAGTTGCCGTGCGCCATTCATCGCCAGAGTACACTGCTCTGTTCCAACACTGGTGAATATTCAAGCCTTTCCCGGAAATACCCAAAGGAGAGTATATTCGTAGATGCCATACGATCTTGGTTTGGGCTAATTAACTCCTCTGTGTGATACACGCAGCATCTGGGTCATACACCAGATATATAGCCACTAGGTACAAAAACAGGTCAGAACATCGTCTCTCGTGCATATATACTATAACCGAGCGCTAGGCGCTGGATATTGATCCCGGTGCCTCTCATGCCTATAGGGCTATAGATAATGTGTTGATGGATCTTTGTGAGCAGCTGATGGACGCCTCTCGTTTGTAAAACTATATGGAGTTGCAAGTGTTCCTTTTTTGCAGAGGTGCTGATGGGATGAGTGTGTTTATATATCGTTAGACCAGAAGGAGCTGAGAGGACATAAAGGAGTAACTGCACTGCATTTTAAAGTAATGCTATAAACTGCCTGGCTAATATATAGCTTCTTTCCACTCTGACTACACGTGATGGTCGATCATGAATATGATTGAAGTGCACACATAACATCCCCAAATGCTTTTCTGTCAACTCTGGTCATATTGAAAAAAGCTAATATTTTGTCATAAAGATGATGACATATTGAAGTATACCTGCACTTGAACAAATAATGAGAAATTGTGGCGCTGCATCAATGCGCATCGCAGTGGTGTTCCCGGGCACATCGAGGCAACAACGATCCTTAAGGGTGGTGCATGCGGCCGGCCCTGGCTCGTGATCTCAGCGTGGTGCTGCGTCCAACGCATCTCGCCACAGTGCTCCCCGGTGGGTCACAGCGATCGTAGCCCTAGCACACGGCTGCTGTGGTGGCGCTGGCCTTGGCACACAACCCCAACGCAAAACCCTTGCTGTGGTAGCTACTGCAGCGCCAGGCCCGGCTCATGGCCCCGGTGCATGGCTTCTACCACAACAGTGTCGGCCTGGCCGTGGCCGGGTGACTTGTCAATCTTACTTCCCCATCAGTATAAAAAGTTATATCAGTAACGTCCCCTATTTTCAATAGAGGCAGTTGACATAGCACACCGTTGCTAACCTTCGCGGAATATACTATAGATATACAACCGTTGCTGGAAATTAATTTTTAGAGACGGTTCTATTAGGAAACCCGTCTCTAAAAATGTGTGATTTTCAGAGATGGTTCCCTTAAGACAACCGTCTCTGGAAATCGATTTTCAGAGGCAGCTCTCCTAAGATATCCGTCTCTGAAAATGAATGATTTTCAGAGGCGGTTATCTTAGGAGAGCCGTCTCTGAAAATCACACATTTTTAGAGACGGGTTTCCTAATAGAACCGCCTCTAAAAATTGATTTCCAGCAACGGTTGTATATCTACAGTGTCTCTCGCGAAGGTTAGCAGCGGTGTGCTATGTCAGCCGCCTGAACCTGAAGGCTTGTTGAGAACACTACCTTGCTAAAAGACTGAAGAATGACAAAAGACAAAAAAAACAAAGGTATATACTATATACATGTTCATGGTGTAGACTGGATCTCGCTTTACTGTGTACTGGTTTGCATGGGAAATTTGGTATTGACAAAGCTTTATTCCTTTACATGCTGGTGCTAGAAAAATGGTTTTATTTGTTCAGGTTGGTCCCTTATTGGTTTTTCTACCACACGCTACAACTGCAACCATTAGTTTCATTTATTAGTACAGGTCTTCACTAGTGCAATCCTAGAACCATCTATTTTGATTGTTTCCTAATACATCGATGGCATTTGTTTTCAGAAACTAAGCACTGAATTGTAGAGCTCTGTGATTTTATTAGTGCTTTTAGTAGACAACACATTGTTCATGAATTCCAACACATTCAATATGCAATTTCAGTATATACTCCGTTACCATTGGAGGAAGTTCTTTGCATTTTGACAGGAGCTGGAGCTCACTTATTCTATCACCTTTTTCAGGAACTTTTGGATGCTGCTAGCACTAGTCAACAAGAAGCAGATCACAGTGCTAACGGATGTGCAACCCAACTGTATGGTTGTAGATTTTGAGAGCTTTTACCAAGTGTCCGATGATTTTAGTGGACAACACGTGCATAGGTCGGTTTAGACTTGCTTTTGAACATCAGCTATGTCTACTGTAATGCCATGTCAAATATCATTGTACTTGTTGTTTGATACATGAATCAGCGTAGTATGTCTAATGTAATCACTTTTGTATGAGAGATGCTTATGGCTATAATATAATTGTGAGATATGTGAGCTTTTGTGTCATGATTGTGTATTATGCAAAATGGATTTGTTAATGGTAAGGTTCATTGATTGTATGATTAGTACTGATAATGAGATTAATATATAAACAAATGATATTATGTTACTGTCGGACGGTCGGTCGCTATAAGTATGGTCGGAGGCTAAAACTTATAACAATACCACTTATATGGACCGTTCAAGTTGGAGGATATATGTTTATAGCGACCTACCGTACCGTAGGACGCTATACCGACTTATGGTACAGTGAAAATCAGTCACATATTGTATAGTGTTTTGCTTGTGACAAACGGTACGGTGCTGTGACTCTGATCTGCTACATTGGCATGTTAACAAGCTCATTGCCTTATGATAGATCATGTCCAGACATGTCATAAAACAAGTCAATTCCGCGGCCACTTGCGGCGAAGACCACCGCCGTTGCAGACACCGGTGCCACATGTCAATGAGCTTATTATTGTTTTATTTTCTATTTTATTAATAGTTTATTTTGAAAATGAAAAATTAAGAGGCCGGTGGCTGCCTTTTGACTTGGGCCTTAATTAGTTCCGATTTCGAGCAGGCCTTGATTCTCAATTTTTTTTTAGAATCAGCATGCCTTGATTCTCATGTGCTGGCCTGGTAGTGCAAAATTCGTGGGCCTTGGCTAAGAACCACTTGTGTCCTGTCCTTATTGGTTCTCCTAACAAATCACCTGGATTTGTACAGGAGAATAATTTGCCTCAACAGGTTTTTGTAGCTGTATGGTAATCGGATTCGAGTACGGCAGGGATATGGGATCGACAACACTTCCATATATATATATATACACCGAAGATCTATCTCCCAAAATATATATAGATCCATATATCTCTGGCAGATCTTCTTATCTTTCAGGACGATGGTTGGTTCGTGAGGGTGAGAAACAAACACGATGGAAGAAGCGAAACGAAGTGAGCTGCCGGTGGACGTTATCTTGGAGGTGCTACTCAGGTTGCCGACGAAGGACCTGTGCCGGTTCCCGTGCGTGTCCAAGTTATGGCGCGCCCTCATCGTGGACCCTGCCTTCGTCGCCGCGCAGAGATCCCGCGCCGGCCCGCACCTCGTCGCCATGTTCTTCGGAGACCACAGGTGGCCACCGAAGGTGCGGGTGATGGACATAAACGGCAATGTCGTCAGGGAGCTGGAGGTGTGGGTTCTGGGCAAGGGCGACGGCAACGTCTTGGGCGTGCTGCGGCAGGCCACCGCGACGCGAACCGACCTCATCTGTGCTCTCGGACGGCGGCGCCACCGCACCGGTGCCCATGGCATGATCATTGATCTGGCATCCGGCGTGCATGCTATGTCAGCACGGCCACGGACAGTCCCTTGGCGGCGTTGTCCAGCTTTGGCCGCGCCGCTCGGTCTGGCGCATTGAAGGTCATTTGCCTCGAAGATACTTTAACATGGAGGTGCCGGACCTGCAATGTTGCTAGGACCTCGGTTGCACCAATACGTGAGCATGGTAGCGTATCCGCTTGTCCATACGCGGGGACACGGGGACACGCAGGATACGGCAGGGATACGGTATCCCCTGCGTGTCCCATTTTTCCAATCAAAAAAATGAAAAAAAAAACCACGATACGCCGGGGACATGGTTTGAATACGTCCGGGATACGGCCACCGTAGCCTATAAATACTGACGTACTGTGCCGACGAACCCTAGAAGTCATCTCGCGATCGCATCGATCTGCCGTCCGCCGTCGGCGCGTCGCACTTCCTCGACCGACCGCCTCCTGCCGTCGCCCGTCTTCCTCAGGCCTCCTCCAGGCGCTTCACTCCAGCCTCCGTCGTCCGACCTACAGCCGCCGGCCTCTGCTTGACGCCCTCCGCCCGCCGGCCGCCGGTAATAGACTTCGATGCTCCCTCGGCCTTCGCCATGTATCGTAGCTCTCTGGTTATAAGCTTGTTGTGGCTATCTGTTAGGCAGTATCGTTTTATGGTTATGGATGTCAGATAGGCGTTAGCTAGATAGCATTACATGAGGATATCGATCTATCCATACTGTTGTACTGCTCATTTAATAGTTTAATACTTCAATTTTCACCTATCCAGCCACGTATTATTTTATGATCGGTCGTTCTCGTCTTGTAGATTATTGTATACTAGTTAGATTTTACATGCAGTTGCACAGATATTAGTGTACAGATATATTATCCTAATGAGTCATTACTATTGTACGAGTATCTATTCGATCTATTTAATTTATTTAGCAATTGGCTTGAGTAGGTATGGCATCAACTGATGTGGAACTTGGGAAGACTGAGGTCAACAATTCTAAATTTCCTTTGTGGAAACATGTTACTAAATTTGTACCACCTAAAAGCTCAAATGCTCGAGGAGGCAACGCAAGATTTACATGTCATTTTTGTGAGAATGACTATCCAGGAAGTTATTCTAGAGTGAGGGTACATCTTTTGAAGATAAAAAAATGAAGATGTTGCTGTTTGTAGCAAAATAATATATCTAGTGCTCGAGCAACTTCGAAAAGAGGATCGTGAAGCTTCAGAGGCTGCTGCAAATACTGCACCTAGCCATAAGCTTGTTCGTTTACCTCCTTTTGATGATTCAGATGCAGCATCTTCCAAAAAAGAAATGTGAAGCAATCAGCTATTGCTGCTAGTTTTAATGCAGAAACTCGACATATTGCCGATTCTCATATTGCAAGGCTATTGCAGGTTCGTTTAATTTAAAATGATGTTGTCTGTTTTTGTATTTATATATCTTTATACGCATGAAAATTTTTGTATTTTGTAGGGCTTTCCTTTAATGTGGCAAGAAATCCTAATTATCGAGCATCCTATAATTATGTCGCAAACAACAAATTGGGTGGGTATGTATCCCCAAGATATAATGCATTGAGGATAACCCTTCTCCAGAAAGAGAAGACACATGTTGACAGGATGTTGCTGCCTATCAAAGCTACATGGCCCTTGAAAGGAGTTACAATTGTGACAAATGGGTGGAGTGATCCACAAAGGCGACTAATTTTAAACTTTATAGCTGTGACTGAGGGTGGTCTAATGTTTTTAAAATCAATTAACACAAAAGGAGAGGTAATGGAATACTAGTAAATACTTTGATCTTGTTATTTTTTACTTTTCACCTTTCAGGCTGTAATGCTCTTAATTTTTTAATTATAGGTCAAGAGCAAGGAGTATATCTTTGATCATTTGAAGGAGGTGATAGAAGAAGTTGGACCAAAGAACGTGATCCAAGTGACCACAGACAATGCAGCGAACTGTAGAGCTGCCGGGTTGATGATTGAATCAAAGTATAATAATATTTTTTGGACTCCTTACGTGGTGCACACCCTCAACCTTGCATTGAAGAATATTTGTTCTCCAAAGGATGACCAAGATGATAATACACATCTTATTTGGATAAAGGATATCGCAGATGATGTAGCCTTTATCAAGAATTTTATCATGAGCCATAGCATGAGGTTGTCCATGTTCAATGAGTTTAGCAAACTCAAGTTTCTTGCCGTTGCAGATACAAGATTTGCAAATGTTATTGTCATGTTGAAGAGGTTCTTACTTATCAAGGATGCATTGGTGCAAATGGTTATTAGTGAAAAGTGGATGGCTTATAGAGAGGATGACCAAGGCAAAGCTTAGGCTGTGAAGGAAAAGATTCTCAATGATGTATGGTAGGATAACATTAGATATATTATTAATTTCACTGATCCAATTTATTCGATGCTAAGGGTAGCTGATACAGATAAGCCATGCCTTCATTTGATATATGAGATGTGAGACTCTATGATAGAGAAGGTGAGACCATATAAATTATGCTTACACTTTTTTTCTATTAACATGTCTGCTAATTTTTTTTATCTTGCATTAATTAGGTGAAAGCTTGTATCTACCGGCATGAAGGAATTATGGATGGTCAATGCGCCTTTTTCAATGTTGTAGAGGACATTTTACATGCTAGGTGGCTCAAGAGCTATACCCCTCTTCAATGTTTGGCACATTCACTAAATCCAAGGTAACAAATATGAACACTAAATTGGCATTTAAATTATTTTCTACTAATTGTACTTGCTGATTTTAAAAATATTATTATGGTATTGATAGTACTATAGTGCAACTTGGCTCAATGAAGTCCCTAATCATGTTAGCCCCAACAATGACAACGAGATTAATACTGAGAGGAACAAAAGCTTTAAAAAGTTCTTCCTAGAACCAGAAGATTTAAGAAAGATTAAGAAGCAGTTTGCTAATTTTTCTCTGTTCATGGGTGGGTATGAAGACCCTGACTCAATTGAAGATAAAGCCCATTTTGAGCCAAAGGAATGGTGGGAAACTTATGGAGTTAGGACACCTGAGTTGAGGGATTTAGCTTTGAAGTTACTTGGACACCCAACATCTTCATCTTTTTTGTGAGAGGAATTGAAGCACTTTTTCTTTCATACATAGCATGAAGAGGAACAAGCTCACTCCTAAATGGGGGGAAGATTTGGTGTTTGTCCATAATAACTTGTGTCTTTTTTCAAGAAAGACTGGCGATTATGAAAGTGGACCAAGTCGAATATGGGATGTTGATGGAGATGGCACTGAGAACTTTGTTGGTGCTGGCTTGCTACAGCTCGCCGAACTCATGCTTGATGAGCCAGAATTCGAGAGAGAAATTTTAGAAGGGGAGGAATGAGATATTTAGTTTATCTTATATTTATATGCTACTAGTTTTACTATTTATACTATGAACTATTTATTATATTTATCTATTCTATGGCTATGAAATTTTTTATTTACCGTGTCTCCGTATTGCTGTTTTTTGAAAATGCCGTATCGCCATATCCGTATCCCCGTATCCGTATCCCCGTACTGTGCACTATGGAAGTGAAGGTCGGCGCCGCCTTTCGCTCTCAGCTGCCACCCTGATAAAAGGGCAACAGTCAATGGCATCGTCTACATAATGCCTTGCTTCGACCAGGATGATCCAACATCAAATTTGGGCGTGGGACACATAGTAGCCTTGGACCTCGAAAGCGAAGAGTGGAAGATGATCAATGGCCAGCATCCAGGATCCAAGAGAAGACATGGTATGCAACCCTAACCGAGCTTAAAGGATGCTTGGGTGTGATTCAATTCATTGGCAATTCGCCCTTTGTCTATGAGCCCAATGATGACCAATGCTATGCCATCATATGGCTCTTGGTTGATTTTAATAGAAGTGTATGGGTGAAGGAGTATACCATACAGATGCCAAAAACTTGGGGATTAACTAAGCTATTGCGGGTCTTGGATGATGGCAGAATAGTATTGGTGGTCAGAGTTGCAGAAAGTTCAAAGACAAAGGCATCCAGAGGTTGTTGTATTCTACAACCCTAGCACAGAGGCATTTACAGAGCTCAGGACGACAAAGCCATGGGGTTCTACCATAAATTGATGTTGTACAATGGGAGCCTCCTTTCTTGATAAATCAAAGTACATGCAACAGCCGGCATTAGGGCACTGTTGCGTAGGAAGTGTAATTGGGCTTGGGCTCATGTAAAGTGTGATCGAT
>CM041647.1:3204891-3283807 GCA_023333625.1 Bothriochloa decipiens
GCGTAGGAAGTGTAATTGGGCTTGGGCTCATGTAAAGTGTGATCGATCAGGCTTTGCTGGGCTTAGCATAATTATGGTCCAGTTTTGTTCGTGTGTGTTTTCTTTCACAAGAGCCTAGCAGGACTGCCTGGTTTTAGCCCATTAAAGAGGACATGGGCTGACCCATGCGGCCTTCATGACCTTCCCAATATGTTAGCCTTATATACATTGGTGGCCTTCATGAGCTGTGCCCCGTTTTGACTTGATAGATCCTCTCATCATGAACCCAGCATCGTGCATTCTACTCATGTGTCAAGCGTATGTCATTTGACTACAGAGTACACAACATATATTGAAGGGAAATGGAATGACTTGCAGGAAATTATTGCCATGCACTCATCTCCCCTAGCAATTACATTAGTTCACTTGGGAAAAAGATATTTCATCACACCCTTTTATATTTCAGGAGTTTTCCAAAGTACATCAGCCAATCTTTGCATGTTTATTCTGCGGAGGAACCCAGTTCACATGTTCAGTGGCATGGTACCTGCCCGCCTGAGTTCAAGCACCGACTAACATGCGTGATGCACATACTTTCAGCTAGATAATGTTTCAATGGACGGTGATGACACACCTATGACCTATCGGTAGCGAGACACCACAAAGATGTGCATGTGTGTAGGTGAGCATGTTTTAAAAATCAAATCAAGTGTCAAGAACATTTATTTGCGTGAAACTCTCTCTCTCTATATATCTATCTCTCTCTCTCTCTCTCTCTCTCTCTCTCTCTCTCTCTCAAATGCATCAAGAATATAAAATCTGCCGACCAAATCAAAGTGCCCAACATTGCATGGTGGAGAGGCCAGTTTCGATCCATTTTCTCCTTGAACAAAGATTGTCAACCAGGTTGATCGGTGCCCTAAAGCACCAGGCAAAAATACACATACACGCTACATGCCCATATCTTTGTTCCTCAGTGAATGAGGGACATTTGCTTGGTCGTCGTCCATGCATCCTAAATATCTAGTCATACTCCATACAAGCATGTCTCTTTATTTGCTGACCCAAGTGCCGTACACAAGGTGTACCACTCAGTACCACCACCACCACGAGAGAGAGAAAGTGCAAGTACCAACTGTGTACCATAAGGTACAGCCATCACGGTACCATATATAGATATATGTGATATGTCCACTAACAAAGTGACAACACACTATACACTGAGACGTTATGTATATAGTATAGTAAGGTATCCTCCAGGAAAGCAGCAGATAGCCACTGTCGTGGATCCCAATACAAAGTTATTTGCATATGCATATGCATACGCATTGTATACAACTAGCAGACTTGTGGCCACAGGCCTTGTAGGGTAGGGACCAGAGAGAGCGAGAGAGAGAGAGAGAGAGAGAGAGACGAAATGCAAATATATATGTATCCGTGGACAAGGAAACCACTGTGTCGTTGAGATATGTTTTTGCCGAAAGGCAAGGCGAGAGAGATACTAACGTTAGTGATCGAGATAGCTAATGCTGATCGATGATAATCGTTAGTGGAGCTCGCATCAGCATGCAAGCAAAAGCAGGATCGAATCCTAGTGGTTGCCGGCCCCTAGCTTTATCTGTCCTCTCTCGGTCATAAGTGTACGGCATGCACCCACAGTCCTTTTCACCCAGAGTCCTTTTGCCTTTAGTTTCGAACTACACTCATATATGCTTCTACATGTGCTCCACCCAATGTGCACTCACATATATCATCTGTCAAAGAAAAAGCAATTGTGCATATTTTTTGTAATATATCATTGCTAATATATAGTATATGCTCTTCTATTAAGTTACTTGTAGGCTTTCGCAATTTGGTAGAAAATTAGTGCCACCAAGCATCCACATAGTTTGCTTCTTTGGGGGTAATGTTCAAATTATTAGTACGTTGGAGGCCGGTGCAAAAAGCGGAATTACTAGAATTACTCTCCACCACATGAACCAACCGAACAAGATGTGGTTTGAAATTGAAGCATATGCATATATATGCAAGCAACAACAGATGGGACAAAAGGCAATCAAAAGATATTAATTAAGAGCAGCATCTCACCAAATAATTCTAGACAACATATAAATTTACCTTATATTTCTAGCTAGTTAGATTCTAGTATAGGAGCGAAGACAAAAGCTTCCTTGCATTGGTGAGTTGGTTGGCTTTTGTCCATGCGTGAACACACAAGTCGCTGTTGTTCGTTGCCTAGTCAGGGACATGTCTTCGTGTGTCCCTCTGCGGTACAGTATGGACCCTGTGCAGTCCCATCTGGAGATCTACCTCTTGATGGATCGATAGAGAAGACTCATCAACTAATCCTTGCGCTGTGGATAATCATGGATCAATAGCTAACGGTAATAATTTCATGCATGTATGCCATTTAATTAAGATGTGCATCATATGGGTAATAATATATAGGTATTGTCACTTTCGATTAAAAGTTAAGATCTTAACCAAAAAAAAAAGTTAAGCATATATATGCGCAAGTAAGTTGGTCGTGTCACATGTATTTAGCACAAGGCATCAAACTCATTTAAAAATGAAGATCATATATATGGAGTCGAGTATAGTGACCCAAAAACTGCTAGCAGGTTGCGATAGAGAGCATCTTGAATAGTTTTTCTTTGACGAACTCTATGAATCAGCCTTTCTAATAGAAATCACTCGCTATATATCTCTCCACCCTCCAACAACTTAGTTGTATACCTTGTTTGACACTTTGGGAGATAGCGGATTCGCTTTCTCTATGAATAACAGAGGAACTTGCGGAGTTGCTCCAATGGCCAACATGGTGTATACAGAAACACGTTGAATATGTTGAACTCTCAGCGACTGAAGTCCACTACTGAAAACAGAAATTTCGTAGCGAAAATCAAAAACTGATAACAAAATTGCTTCAACTTCCTTTACGGTGAACCGATCGAAAATAACAATTACTTGCAGCATGATAGGGAAAAAGAATATAAATGTCGCTTCATAGTTAAAAATAATTTCGCTAACAGCTTCTTCCCAAAGATAAAATTGTGGGATAGGTAGTCTCAAGCTTGCTCACTTCTGCTTATCTAGGGCAAGGCAGAGGTTACAAGAAGTGAAAAAGCAATACACTTGGTGGGTTTTTTTTTTTCTTGTCACGCCCAATGACACCCGACTAGAAGCGATTATTATTGCTTGATTGTAGCTACAGCAGAAAAGATGAAATGTCGTCCAATGTGAGCTAGTTTGGTAACCATGGTGTCACAGGTCGTCCTTTTGGTCGAATAATTCCGCTACGTGTACGGCAAAGTGGTCCCCACAGCACAGCCGACCTGTACTCCACTGCACTGCAGACCGAAAGGCCCAACGAGATTTCCAAATATTCTCTCCCTGTTTTTAAACAGAAAGGAAATCCATCATTAAAATTCTACTAAACAAAAAACTGAAACAAAAAAAAAAGAATGAAAGAGCAGGAAACTGAAAAGGTGTCGTACCTGACGCCGTACACCCACTTGTACCGTCCACTGCTCCACCCACCCACTCCACCACTTGCACCCCCGCAACCCCACTGGTCCGTGGGCCCAGACACATCGCGGACCCACACGTCAGCCTTCCACGAGCTACGACGTCCCGTGGGCTATAAAATGGCTCCCTCGTCCTCGCAGCTCCCACACCACTTGCCGTGTACTACGCAGAAAAACGCCTCGGATCCATGAAGCAGCTGATCCGGCGGCTTTCCCATTCCCGCGTCGGCGACTGCTCGCCGCCATCCTCGTCGGCGTCGTCGACGTCGTCACAGACGAGGCGGAGAGGCGGGAAGGGCAAGGCGGCGCACGCGGGGGTGCCGGAGGGGCACGTGCCGGTGCACGTGGGCGGCGGCGCGGAGGGCGCGGTGGCGGAGGAGCGGTTCCTGGTGCGCGCCGAGCTGCTGGGCGCGCCGGCGCTCGCGGACCTCCTCGGCCGTGCCGCGCAGGAGTACGGGTACCGCCACCACGGCCCGCTCCGCATCCCGTGCTCCGTCGCTGTCTTCCGCCGCGCGCTCGCCTCCGTGTCCGTGGCCGTGGCCGGAGACGACGACGAGGAGGAGGACGTGCAGGCGGTCGAGTAGGATCTCGGAAGAAGCCGCCGCCGGTGCTTGGCGTACGCTGCCTAGCTTGTTTTTGGGCTGGGCTTGTGCGTGGGGTTGGGCCCGGATTTTGAGGCCTCGGCTTTTATGGGACCTCACGGTTGTTTTTTGTACTCCTCTTTTTTCTGATTATTTACTTTCATGTTATATGTATTAACTAGCATATGCATGGCACCCTCCCTCCTCTTGGGTGTTGTTCGTGTTACAATGAGCAAGGAAAGAGGTAGAGGTGATGGATTATCTACTACTAATGAATTGATCGTGTTTGATTCATTAGCTTGAATTTCCTTACTCTAATAATATAACGGTACCATGGTCCATGCATGGAGGATATTTATTAAGATGACTACATAGTACATACACGCATATGAGTCGAGGTCTTCACTCAGTTGCAAACTCCGTAATTAGTTTGAGCATCCTTTTTTTTTTTTGCATATTTGCATCATTTTGTTTGTTTCTGTGTTTAATTTGTAGCATGGCAATAAAGCGAGTCCTTAGCGCCAGGCCTTTAATAGCTAGACCGCAGATCTACCAGAAGCATATGGACCTCTGCCTAGGTTTAAGATTATTTAAAAGTAAATGCAAGTGTGATCATATTTTTATAGATTTAGATTAGAATAAATGTTAACCGTGTTATTATTTCAATTTGTGCGATAGCTGATGTGCCTCACGTCTTCCATCATATATATAATTTGACTCAACATCAGCTAAGCTAGTTATATCTAGGATAGATTAAATATGCTGTCTTATAGACATAGCTAGCTAGCTGACGTTGAGTCAGAGGTACTTAGTAGTACCTAACTAACCATGCTACCGCACAGGCTCTATTCCTACATACAATCTAGAGGCTCTTATTTGAATATCACGGCCTAAATTTTAAATTATTAAAGTAAGGAATGAACATTAAACTAACAGTAATGCTTGGCTTCGGTCGTCCGATGGACGGGTGCTCGTTGCTGGGCATCGCCTACCCGACGGCCCAACTATGAAAGACCCCCGCGCTTGACAGGGGTATTTTGGTAATTTCACGCCGACCAGGTGTAAAATGGTAATCTCTTGACCCAGCCCCCGCGCCCGACCCTCCTCCCCGGCCACCCGCGCCCGACCCCCCTCCCTTACTCTCTCACTCCCTCACTCTCTCCCCCACTCTCTCCGACGATAGGGACGGCGGCCTGTCCTCCTCCCTCCTCCCTCTCTCCCCCAGCCTCCACCACCTCCCCCAGCTCCTACCCCACCCGACCGTGGCGGACATGGTGGCAGCGGTGGTCGCGGATCCGCCGACGGCGACCGCGGATCCGCCCAGGTAGGGCCCTCTCCCCTCTCTCCTCTCCTCCTCTCCTCTCCCCTCCTTCTCCTCCAACTCCGATAGGGTTAGGTTAGGGTTCCAGCCACCTTTTCCTCTTCCTCCAACTCCTTTCCCGGCTATAGAATCCGCTCGGCCAGCCTGGGCGCTGCCGTCGAGCGGGCGATGCTGGATGGGCGGTGGGTATGGGTAGGCGGCGGGGGCACCATGGCCGGCGCCGAGGGCGCCGGAGGCGCTGGAGGGAGGAGGGGAAGAAGGGGGTGGTGCGGTGAGCTAGGGTTTGA
Source organism: Bothriochloa decipiens (assembly GCA_023333625.1). Classification (NCBI taxonomy): domain Eukaryota; kingdom Viridiplantae; phylum Streptophyta; class Magnoliopsida; order Poales; family Poaceae; genus Bothriochloa; species Bothriochloa decipiens. The sequence continues at coordinate 3,210,587 of CM041647.1, forward strand.
CAGCGGGGCGGCGAGCTAGGGTTTGGCTAAACCCTAGCTCGCCGCACCGGGCGGTGGCCGGCCGCGGTGGCGCCATGGCTAGAGGAGCTGGAGGTGGGGTGGGGGGGAGGGGAGGAGAGCGGTCGCCGCCGACGGTAGGGTCTCGCACGATGTGGCGGCGGGGGCGGGGGCCGGCGAATGGGGCGAGTACGCCAGAGTCAGTTGGGCTGTCGTGGACCGCTCGGACGGCGTCCTACCGATAGGACGTCCGAGCGCTTGATGTACCCTTAAACTAAATTACCTCCTCTATTGGTCTGATCGATAATAAACAAATGATCTTTTAATGAGATCAGCTAAGTAGGTATTTGCCCTTTGCTGGCTTGCTACGACCATGATCAGGCACTGCGCTGCGAGACGACAATGACGTACATATGCTTTCTATTACATATATATAGGACACTACTGCTGCTACGTGTGATGACACCGACCTTGTGTGTTAGATCGCTCTCTCATTAGCTCGTCCCTACCGCAACATGTCGTTTGCATATAACAGAGAGAGGAGGGCCTAACACATTATATGTGTGTGTACTCCAGGTGAGTGAGTGTGTGAGTACCGTTCCGTACGCGCTTGTACATATATATATGTAAGTACAAGCCAGTACTTGCGTGCCCGCCAATGGAGGGCCTAATTAATGACATCGTACCTAGCTCTACTACCAGCACGCACACATGCAAGTAAGTGGCACGTCAGCTTTTCATGTCAGCTTGTGAGTGTGCACATAACACATATGTCCATGCAGTGGTGGATCCAGAGAGGAACCACGGGGGCTAAATAACAGAGACAAAAAAAAAATTGCTAGCTGGACACAATACACTAGTAGATATAGTTAAGATTAATAATTTGATTGATTCAATGTGCTCAAAGCTCAATGAGGCGATACAACGAAGGATGTCTATCAGTTTGAACCATCTTCTTGGCAAGGCTACTAAGATCAATACATGTGCCAAAATCTTCATCATATTTGACTTCATCCATGAATTCGAATCATGTTGGGCGATTGGATCACGCAAACATACTTTGAGGGAAACAAATTGCTGATCACAATTATATTTCAATCTGAATCAAATAGTACATGTCAGGGGGTATTTATAGGGACCCCCTGGCGCCGTGGTTATAAAGAAATTACAAACATAACCTTGATTATCCTATACATATGTCTCAAAAGACACTGAGCAAAGTGATAAAACACACTTCGCTTCTCTATTTCTACCTCCTCTCTATGATCTTGGACCTGAGATCTCCAGAAAGTTTTCAAACTTAATAGATGAATGACGTGATCAACTTCCGAGCGAAGCCGACACGCCGACTTCGCTGAATTCCTAGCGTCATGCGAAGTCGCCTCCAATCCTTATCCTGAAAAAGGTAAAAGTTACCAAACGAAGCCCAAATCAAATTATGTGAAGCTACCACGTCATCTTCTCCAGTTATTGTTCTCTTTTTACATCATGTTGACTAAAAGTTTATTACCCACTTCAAAGTTTGGGCGAGATGTTTTCCATGGTAAAGTTGTTCACCAACAAATCACTTATGTCTGAATCTAAATCTAATAATGAAAAGAAAAAAATTAAAAGAGGGATCTTTCTCACCTTGCACCCTAACCCTAGGGCTAAGGCCTGGCCGCCTTCTTTTGGTGCATGTCAGAGAGCGTGCGCTTGTTCTGCTCCTCGCGTGGGCACGCAAATTAGCAAGACGGGTAAACTTTGACACTCTTCACCATGAAAGCACTGTGTTCTTTGGTTCGTGGTGACTTGGGGGATCTAATCGTCCTTGTCGTTAGTGTGTGTCATCAATATTTTTGATGACTCCATTAGAAAACACTTGTTTCTGCTACTTTGTAGCCGGATCTTTTTACCCTATTTGTGTTTGCCATCGCCATTGCAACGGGCTCGAAAGACCGATCACATTGGGTTTTCACCCTTATGATTTTGAGTGTAGTTTTGCAACATGTTGCTATTGACAAAATTAGCAAGGTGCTCAAATTTTTTTTTGCCATGGTACCGCTAATGGACTTCCACCCTTTATATCAATATGCTTAAACCACACAATGGACTTCCACACGCACAACTAGGTGAGTTCCCAATAATGTACGATGGAGTTTCCATGCCAAAACTAGAATCAATGATAAAGGCAAGGAAAAACGGTGACGAAATTGAGCTTCTAGTTAAATTGAAGGAGAAACCGGCAGCTTGATGCATCGTGGGATTAGGTAGGACGATGCACGAAGCTCTATCCCAAATTTCAGCTCAAGGATGAGATGATTCTCAAGGCGGGGAGAGATGGAATTGTCGTCAAGCGTTCAAACGGACGCCCTCAAAATGTGGCAGCGGGCTAGATTGTAGCGAGGGGCAATATGCCCATCTGTTACAGACACCTCATTTGAAGAGCAGGCTTTTGGGCCAAGCCCATTAGCACTTCTGACCCCCTTCATATACAATGGAGAATGACTAATGAGAAAGATAAACAAGTTTTTAGGGTTAAAACCTTTATGCCTCTCCCTTCCTTTTCTTCTCCATGAGCCGTCTCTCCTTCCTCTCCCAACCTCCGTTGTATCATCTATGCTGCCTACCCCGCCATCGCCAGCGTGGTGCCCAGCCGCCCCGACCAGCCACCAAGAGCCTTGATTCCTCTTTCTCAATGCCAGAAGGAATGGCGAAATAGTGTTTAATTATCTGCCATCGAAACTTTCATCTCTAATTCCTAGATGGATCATGAAAATTGTTAGACATTTTCATGGAAGCCATACATAAAATGTATTTATTTTTTATATGAACAAAACAAAGTAAATAAAAGTACTAAAAAGGTAATTTTTTTTTGAGAACAACTAAAAAGGTAAGTATTTGGAAGATCATGATTGTACAGTTGCACTGCCTTGGGCCGTGCTTGTCCCACAGCAAAACTTGCCGCCGAGATAGCATGAGGAGACTGGTCCGGATTCACCTCGGGCCTCAGCCCTGAAGTCTACTCCGGCTCAATCTAAAAAAAGGAGTATAGGCTGCAGCGAGAGCCATTGGGCCTGTTGCCTCCGTGCGGCAACTATGTATGGTCCAAATGGCCACCATAAGGTGGGCCGGGCCGATCACAACCAACGGGCCTGACGAGGCGTCATCGCAGAAGGAAAGCCGCCATGGCCTGTGATTCGTGAGGACACGTCACCGCCCGCCACGTAGGCAAAGCGTCGCGTCTCCTTCCGGCCCAAGGAAAGCAAACAGAAAAGAAAACGAACCCGGACCCACCAGAACAGTTTTCCTTCACTTCCTTGTTCCTTTAATCGCGTGGGCCCCACCGCCACCCGAGAGGACGAAGGAAGGAAGGAAGGAAGGAAGGAAGGAACCCGCCCCGCGGACGGCAGACGACTTCCGACGCGTCTCCGGCGGCCGGCCCTCTCCCTCCCTCTCCGCCTGCCGCGCCTGTGTCCATCAGCTCGCCCAAGTAAGTCGTCGCCCTGTTATCTCCCTCGCGTGGATCCCGATTTCTCGCTCGCTCAATCCGACCCAAATCTCTCGCTCGTTCGTCCGTGGTGCACTGCGAAATTAGGATCCGTCCGCCCGCCAATCCCACGGTTTGGTTTAGTCCGGCTATTAGGTTCTTCTCCCCGCTCGCTCTTCGGCGCGGCAGATCGACCGGTCTTGGTCCAGCCCTCTGCCCCCCTCCCCCCTGGAACAGGAATCTGTGGGGTACTCAATCCAGGTGCGGTGCGGGTGCTGCTGCAAAACAGAACAGATTAGCCCTGCCTGTCTGTATGCACAGAATTTATTTATTTATTTATTTTTTGTTATAAGTACCATGGTTTCGGAGGGCTATGAATGAAGCGCTTGTATGCAGCACAGTTTGTAGTTTCGGAAACAAACTATAGCCTTTTTGGAGCTTTGGAAACTCCACTCTGTACGCTTTTCTTGTTTTCTTTTCTGACGAAACATGTGCTTGAATGTTTATGGATTCTATATAAAAAATTGTAGCTTCTTACCTGGTCATGGTTCTTGTATAAAATGACATACAATTTGGAACAGGGGGAAGTGCCTGGTTATTATTATGATCTAGGAAAACTGGTAGAGGTTTGCTGCTTTATTAACTGTAGAGGGGATGATATTGTCATATATCTGCTTTGTTAGTTTGCTATTTCTCTGCTTCTACAAAAAATCAGCATCAGTATGGTATTGCGGGCAAACAGTTACCCTGAATATATGCCTAGTTGCTTCTTCTTAGTATCAATATGGATGCTTGGCTTTGCTTGTAGTTATTAGCCTTACAACACGATCTTGATTGGTACTATACAACCTCTTTTGTTTTTACAAAAAGGTCAACGGCGCGCAAGCATTAGTTGGACTCTGTAACTGAAATTTGACTCCAGTTGATTTTATATTTGCTTATATTATACTTCCACATGATGATCTGTCAAATTTATCAATTATCTTCGCAGTTTGCAGATTATCATGTCCAGATATAAGTCAAATGTAGAACAACTTCATTGTCATTTTGCATCCATTTTTTTTATCTCTGTTATTACAAATTGGTGCATGGAATTATTTTTGTGATGCTATATGCCTGGGGATTAAACAAAACTACAAAAGAACTTTCTTCCTTAGCAGTTACCTATATAGCTCCCACTGTGATTCATGTAACATTATGCTAATATCGTGCTATCTCTTGTTTGTTTGTTGGCCCCAAATATGTCAAGTCTCTGTTATGAATTATCATACTATCATTTTGGTCTAACTTCTCTTTTACCTGTGCTTCTTCTTTGCAGCCATGTATAATAATTATGGGAATCCTCCAGGGATGCAGATGCCCCCACATAATTCTCAACCCCAGTTTGACAATCCATTATATGGTGCAAGCTCGGGTCTAATCAGATCCGGGATAGGAGTATATGGCGAGAAGTTCTTGGGTTCTAGTTCAGAATTCATGCAAAGCAATGTATGGATCCTCCCACAAACCTTATACTTTATTTTTGTTGCTTCCGTTTTCTCTAAACTATTGGTTCAATTCTTGCAGATCAATAGATACTTCTCCAACCCACAGTATTACTTCCATGTGAATGATCAATATGTCCGGAACAAGTTGAAAGTTATACTGTTTCCGTTCTTTCACAGGGTAAATCATAGCATTTCTTAGTAACACTGAATACAGATCTGGTTCTTCTTCAATCTAGTTTACCAAGATAAACCAGTATTTCCCCAATATCTTTGCAGGGGCACTGGACTCGAATAAGTGAGCCCGTTGGTGGCCGTTTGTCCTACAAACCTCCAATCTATGACATAAATGCTCCAGATCTTTACATACCTTTCATGGCATTTGGAAGCTTCATCATTCTTTCAGGGTTTACATTAGGTTTCATGGGAAAGTGAGTTGTCGACGACTATTCTTCAATCTCCAAATGCTGCTGACCTAATGTCTCTAATTTAACGTACATGATACTTGTGCAGGTTTACTCCAGAAGCTATAAATCTACAGTTTTCAAGGGCACTAATCGGATGGGGCTTGCAGCTCATGCTCCTCAAAGGTCTGCTCTACACAATGGGTGGCGGTGAGGTGCCACTACTCGACCTGGTAGCATATGGCGGCTATTTATTTGCCGGGCTTTCGCTCGCTGTCGTTGCGAGGCTCGTATGGGCATACTCATACCATGTGATGATGCCGTGGATGAGCCTGTGCATGGGAGTGTTCCTGGTGAGGACGATGAAGAGGGTGCTCTTCACGGAGATGAGAAGCAGCGAGAGACACTCGTCACGACAGCATTACTTCCTTCTCTTCATGGCAATAGCACAGTTTCCCCTGTTCTTCTGGCTTGGCAGCATAGGTGCATGATACAGTCTTGTGCTTGTTCTTTTGCAGTATTAACACTGCAAAGTGGTATTTATGTGTTTAGATGTGTTGTAAAAAAACAGTTGGAGGATGGTCTCAAACAGCTTATGCTGTTTTAGCATCAGTAGCATGTTCTTGTCCAGGTTTTGAGATATGGTGCTGTATAGATTGTGGGTTCTGCTGCTGAAGTTCTGTGTGGCCCTTAATCATTTTAAGTGAGTTCATGATGCTATTTTTGCTTCTATCATTTATGGTAGAGAGATGTGTGCTAGTTAGTTTTGTCGACATGTTTTCAATTCTGTATAGAATCGTTCAGTTACCTAATATACTGTACACGGTGCTCCGTGTGATGCGGTATTCAGAGTTGGAGGTGAAAACCCGGGCACGATCAGCACGTGCAGCCCAGCTTTCACCATCCTTCGGCCTGCAAGTCAGTCCGGCTGGTTCACACGCTGGTGTATCACAGATGTGGCCCACAATGTGGCCTCTCTCCCAGCCATAGGCGCCACTTGCAGCGCGTGCACACTTCCATGGCTCGGCCACTGCAGAGCAGACCACAAGCCCTCACTAGGTCTAAAACAAAATGCAGAGCAGCCAGTCAAGAAAGGGAGTAGAGGTGCCAGTTTCTGCAGTCGCCAAGAACTAGAGCCAAACTTGTTCAGTCTCAGGCCATCATGTTAAAAATGTTACCAGTCTATTAACGCCATCCGTCATTACTTGGAGAAATGTAAGATTAAAGTCACTGATTTTACACAAAGCAGAACACCTGAAAAGCCTCTGAGGTTCACACAGTAATCAAGATGGTGAGCCTGAATTCTGAAGATGAATGCACAGAGATCATCCATGACAATTGACAAGTATGCTTCTCGAATTCTAATTCTTCATTCCTTGTGGTTACGGGAGCCGAGTATTGAGGGACATGGAATCAATCCCCTGAACTAAGAACAGTGTGTGACAGGCAAGGCATATACCATGCAGGCAGCTGAAGCTGGTTATATACAAGAGCCAAGAGACCGAAAAGAATGAAAAGGGCGGGAAAACAAAGTGGGTTTAGAAAAGAAAAAGAAAATCTGCTCTAGGGATGGTTCATGATGCAACAGCTGCCCTTGCATATGCAACCGGTAATGACAGCAGCTTCTTCGCCTTGCCAACGTATGCACGCTTGGTGAAGTTATCGTAGTCGTTTGCCTCTATTGCATCAAGGATCTGCCTGTACAGCCACAGAGACGCGAGAACCTGCAACCAAGGAATTGTAAGCGATTGAGAGCCTATAAAACACCGCTTCTCTCCTGAAAATTTTAAACTGTAGGTACATAAAAGAGAGAATTTCTAGGCTCACATACCGGCCATCTGCTAGCGGAGTCTAGATGGGCGACACCCTTCTCAGCCTCATCAAAGAACAACCGGGCATGCTGAATCTGGCCCTTCATGAACCTCCTCCACTTATCTGTCACTTTCCCTCTGAATATGTCCTCTTCTGTAAGACCTGCCTGTGCAAGCTCGTCCAATGGAAGGTATATTCTCCCCCTCCTCGCACTGAATCCATCCACAACAACAAACAAACTACATCACAATCAACAAGCGAAAAAAATATTCTGAACAGTGACAAGCTCACATGTCCTTGTTGATAAACAAATAGACAGTAAAATACAGTACGCCTCTAGCACTTTGAATGTTAAATCCTGGACTAGATTGTATCTTACAAGTGTTTGATATAACAGCTAATTGGGCGCGTATCAAACAGATGTAGTATAATTATAAGCTTAGTTGTGGATAAAGCCAGTACTTACTCTTCGCCTACATCTCTGAGAATATTAGTCAGTTGGTTAGCAATGCCAAGAGCCAGTGCAGCATTGTACACGCTCTCAGTTGAGGCCTTGGAGTCGGGGGCAATGCCCATCACAGGAACTGTCATGAGGCCGACCGTGCCAGCGACGTAGTAGCAGTAGAGGTAGAGTTCATCGAAGGTCATGTACCTCGACTTCCACAAGTCTAGCCTCATTCCTTCGATCATATCTTTGAATGGCTGCAAACGGAAGAAATCGTAATGTTGCAGAACAATCAGTAAACTGCAGTAATGGCTAAATCTACTAGTATGCAGTAACTTTTGACAGATGCTCAGACGTTTTGCGGTAATTTTCAGTTGGTAGATGGATTTACCTGGATATCAACCGGGAACTTTGTTACGGTGTCTGAGAGAGCTGCATCGTACATATCGTACGGGCGGCCTTCAAAGAGATTCTCCAATCGCTTCTCCCAGCGGTCAAGAGCAGTCGGCGTAATGTAAGATGCATTAGGACCGTCCACTAGCTCATCAGTTCTTCTGCACCACACTGCAGAACAGCACAAGAGAAAGAAAACACATATGATACTTAAGAATCCCCGACGTCAAAACAAGCATGACGACAATGTTAGTTTCGTCTCGAGCGATGGGATAAGTAAACTCCGCAGCATAAATCTTACCGTAGATCGCCCAGACGGCTTTGCGCCTCTCAGGAGTCATGAGCTGTGTGCCTGATGAAAGGTAAACAGAGGGAAACATGAGCCACGAGAAGGTACATGATACAGATGATATCCTTGCAGAAAGGAGAGAATAAATGAAAATGATACCAGAATGAAAAAATCTCAGTTCTATTAATCATTAACGTGCGGCCTGCTGCTAGCCATAGGCCCATATGGTCAAGGCAATAGAAAAAACATTCAGTCTCTAAAGGTCAGAGAGATCTAGAGAGAGCACTTAAAAGAATCAGAAAAACAAAAGGGATTAAATCAAGCCCATGCGTCTCCAGATGACCTGAAGCCCCCCGCCATCCAATCCAGCCATAACCAGATAACCTTACTCAAGGAAGTTATATCAGTTGCCCGTAGTCGGCAACAATTGGACACCTTGAAAATTGAAAGCAGACAGCCGTTAGGATTGATTGATTATTTGTTCCCTCGAGAGAGAGCCATAGAAGATGGCACCCAGACCCAGCACCCACGTGCAAAATCTTCTTGTTACCTACCGAGGTCGGCAGCAGTATCTCATACACCGGCTGCAAACATGTGCAGTTGCCATCTTGCCCACAGTCAGAGATCCTCCAGACTCATGTGGGTCGTTTCAGCACTAATCACCGCACTCTGAACAAACTATTCGTTTCAGTCAAAAGATTTAGACTCGATCACTAGACCCCCTCAATCGCACTCGCACGCACTACGCCGGAATCGCATTCGCTGATTACAAAATGGCTCCACTTGTCTTCCATTGGGCGTGTTAATTGAACTCTTCTACTAGTACTATATGCAATGAAGAGATAGATTAGATATTAAATTGTTAACAGCAGCACTAAGCCCCACTAACACTGATACTGAACAAGAAGAAGAAAGGAATGGAGAGCAGCACTGGCACTGACCGAGGTAGAAGGTCTTGGCGTACTCGGCGCAGACCTCGCCGCAGCGGTCGTAGGCGTCGCCGAGGAGGCCCCATCCAACGACCCCCTCGTCGTCCTCCTTCTCCTCCTCCGCCCACCCCGGCGGCTGCTTCTGCCGCGGCGTCCTCTTCCGGTGCGGCGCCGCGGCGGCGCCGGCGGCCTCGGTGAGCGCCGCCTGCCGCATCACCACCTCGTACACGGCCTCCTCCGACGCCGTCCGCACCGCCACCGCGGGCGCGGCGGTGGCCAGGCTGCTGGCGCGCGGGGGACGTGCCAGCGACGCGCCGCCACGCCGAGTGGGGAGCGCTGGAGGGGGAACGAGGACGCGGCGCGGGCGGTGGTGGGACTGGGAATGGGACGGCGATGGGTGGTGGAACCTGCCGCCGCCGCCGCCGCCGCCGCTGCAGGCGTGGTGGTGCGCGGCCCAGACGGCGGACGAGCTCGCAGACATTCCGGCGTGGTTGGGAGGGGGACGAGTGGGTTTGGGAGGCTGGGTGGGAGTCGACCGTAGACGGCGGGCCGGCGGAGGCGTCGCGGCGGCGTTGGGAGATGGATGGGAGAGGCGCGTCGGGCGGGTCGAGGAGGGTCGGGGGTTGCTGTGGTTTAAATGGGTGGCGGGGGAGTGGTGGGGCTGGGGACACACGAGACGAGACGATAGCCGTTTGGGCCGTTGATTTGGAGGTGCACGTGGACGCATCACCAGCCTTTCGATGCCGTCACAAGTGGCGCTACACAGCACTAGTGTAAAGTGCACGGCCTTTTTTTTTTCCTTTTGTTTTTTTTTTTTCATTCACAAGTGGCGGCTGTTGTTGCCCTTGGAAATGGTGGCTCCCCTATTTTGTTGTTTTGTTCAATTCATTTCAGCAGCTAGGAAAAGAGGAATGTATAAGGGGGAAAAATAAGAGCATGGTTGGCTCGCAGGCATCTATAGATGGATAGACGATGGGTTTTCTCAGCTGCTAGTCCAAAGTATACACCCTGTTTGTCTACGGATGTAGCTATTTATAATTTGGATAGGGATTGTATATGGCTCCTCATGTCAGTTTCCTATTCTGTATTATGCTTTGTTATGCTTTTATGTATAAATTTCTCGTTACTTCGTGATGATCACCCAAACATAATCATGAATATCTTTTTGTAGCGTTCAAGTTGTGTTCCGCCATCCTTGATGTAGCTATATGCTAAAAGAGGAAGAGGTGGAGACGGAGAGGGAGTCAGGAAGAATGAGCAGGCCAAGGAGGTTGTTTGTATCGTCTCATATGTATTTTGACTTGGATTCTAATATACGTGGTATTCCTGGTGAACAAGACATCATGTAAGGACATCTCAACTAGATTATCCAATACCAATTTCCTCATCTTCTGTTTATAAAGGTCATCCTCTGTTATTAGTCTTGTAGTTATTTAACCTCTCCTACATCAGATTATCAATGCCCTTTTTTGAGATGGATGGAGAGGTGACGGAGATCACCAATACACTTGAGAGAGAGGAGGGCGTGAGTTTTGAGTAGTTACGAATGCATTTTAGGTTTTAGAGATACGATGAGTAACCTTAGTTCCTTATATTACTAGGAGAATACCTCGTATGTTGCCGCAGGATTTTCTTAAAATGAAATATATTATACACGTAGCACTACTATATTGTATTTGGCATATACGATAGAAAAGTAGAAAAAAATGGAGATTGAATGAATAAAAAAAAAGGGAGAATACTACCGATGGCTAGATGGCCTCCACGTACTTGTGAATAATAAAGAAACAAACTCTTCCGATGCATTGCATTCATGCATCTGGTAACTGACTTAAAAAACTGCGGAGGCTCTTTGCAGAGAGGCTTCTAGGCTCTTCGACTGGTTGAAGAACTTCACAGCGTGGCTCAGCAGAAGGTTTCTCAGCTCTGGAGGACAGCCCGAAAGCAGATCGGGCCGGCAGCGCAAGGCTTCTCGACGGCGGATCGCACCCGTCTGGCGCCGATGTGGAGATAGAGAGGAGCGGCGCAGAGGTGGAGTAGCCAGCACGGAGAGGAACACGACAGCAGAGGGCTTCTTTCTCTTGCCGTCGGCGTCAATGAGCATGGTGGAGGTAAGGAAAGGGAGTCACATACACAAAGATTTTAAATACGAAGGTAGCGATGGTTGAGTTTCTTCCACATGGCTGACAAATCGATGCCTGTTCGTGTGCGCCAGTACTCATGTGATGTGTTGGTGCATTGATTGGGAAGCCGAAGAGAGATGGTAACCGGTTAACGGGTTAATTAAGAAGGAGTTGCAGTGGATCCGTTCAGCGCTTGGAGTGGGATTCGTACGGGTAACTGAAATTCACTGATGTGGCGCAAGGAGGAGGCAAAGAAATATCTTAGTGGGGTTTGTGTATATAGGAAAAATATAGATAGCGTTTTCTTATTAGGGTTTTGATAGTCTATAGACAATGGAATAAGGTTGCAGGCCATTAGAGTTGATATAATAAGTAATTTTTTGAAGATGATTTTAATACCTTTGTTAAATGTGTCCTTGCGCTTTCCTATTATACCTCCCGCTGTGAATGCGGGAGGAGTTTCTCGTGGCACGATATAGAGTTTATGTGTAGGTAATCTTCCAATTGTACCAAGCACCTAGTAGTAGTTCTTTTATTTCACTTATAAAAAAGTTCTTTTATTTCACTCCAAATAGTCAAATGTGTGTGCAAATCTAATTACTATTTGTGCTATAGGAGTATACACTAGCATCCACAAGCATATATGCTGGTTTATTTCTACCGAACTTTCTCTGAAAGTATAGTATGAGCTACTAGCATCAACAAGCACTACTCTACTACACACACATGAAAGTACATGTGACACTCAGATCATCCCTTGGAATTAACACATGTATCATGCTACTCTGCTAGTCTGATATATGACCGTACCTGATCTGAAACAGTTTTAAACCATTCAACTACTCAGTAAAGAATGGCTCCCTACAGGTGGCTGGATCTGGGGAGAGAGATATACCTAGGTGTGCATGCCCATGCATGTGCCAATTAGGAGACAAGAAGCCGTCACAGATAAGAACAAGAATATATATATATATATATATATATATGCTGACCAAACTCACAACAATAAATATTCTTACCAGCATCCGCCTGGTTCTAAATAGTATTTAGAGCCTTAGGCTCCAAATAGCAATTATATATATATAGAGAGAGAGAGATCGTCGCCAAGCGGATACGGTCCAACATGTATAATCTCGAGCGCATTGATAATTGCGCCCTCTCATATATAATCGCGATTAGGCTACTGTTAGTACAGTATAAAGTAGTTCACGTCGATCAGATGCTCCTAGCTATCAGCTATATTGCTATAGCTGATACTACAATCAACACCAGTATGAGTATTGTATACGAAGTGCTTAGCTCCAGTGCGGCATTTGTCGCGACGCCCAATAGAATCGAGGATGCCCAAGAGGCCAAGATCCGATCCCTTCCGCGATAGTGACACGTCGCTCTATTTCTATATTTGTTAATATATATACTAGCAGTGATCTAGTACTAGCCTATATTATTTATATTTATGCATTATTATTAATTGCTAGTAGCGATGCAAAGGTGCTATTAATTTTTTTCATTCCATGGCAAGACAATTGACGTCGTCAATACATTTCAATATGTAATAATGCACCTATACGTGGACTGGAATTTGTGCGATAAAGCTATTTTCATTCCATGGCAAAACAATTGACGTCGTCAATACATTTCAAGATGTATGTATGCCCGAAACCTAATCCGTCGTATAGGTGTTGTTGGTTATACGGGTCTGGTTAGTTGCCTACATTAATTAGTTGGTAGAGTACGTATATCAAAAAATATGTAGTGCATTTTGTCCATATTTAGGCCGGGTCGTATTTTATCCAAATTCTTGTATAAACGTTTCTTATCCAAATTGTTTCAAGAAATGTTTCAGATAGCGAATTCTAATCAGTTGACTCTTTTGGTGCAAAATAGAATAACCGTGAAACCACATTTTCGAAGCTGTCCATATAGCCACATAGATATCGGACTCTCACCTTAGATGCACAGGCCAGAGCAGAGACCATGCGCCGGCAACTGTGGCCACAACCAATAGAGGGAGGCTACCCATGGCCTCACCAGCAGACCTGCGAAGAGCTAGCTTACAAAGGGTGGCTCGAGAACGCCACCGCCGACGATCCTGGGTCCAAGCGATGGCCCCAACGTAGGAGCAGCCCATGCGGAGGCACCGTACCCATGAACGCGCCCGTGGAAGCAGCAGTGCCAACAGGGGAGCGTGGGAGGAGGCGCAGGCGCCAGATCTCTGTAGGAAGCCACCGGATCTAGGTATGAGAGAGCGCTGATTTGGTTCCCATTGACCAATGCCATCGCCGGTCACCATGGGAGCCCCACGAAGCTTGGAGAAGAGCTGAGAAAGGAAGGGGCAGAGGGAGCCACGACATTAACTTTTTTAGGCAACACCGCTGACTGCAGCTCGTCCGGCGAGCAGGAATGGCGCCCGGACAACCAGCTAGGACGGGGCCTCGGCAATGGCAGCAAGGCGCCCCTAGAGTCATCCGATCGAGACGACACTGGGGGTCCATTGGGTACGAATTCCCAACACCCTTAATAAATCATAGAATCTTCACCCATGCAACACAATAATACAAGCAACAAAAAAACATTTGTACTGGGCATGCATAATATAACGGTATAACCAACATTGAAACATTACATGTTTTAGGGTTGCATTGTGTTGTACCTTCTATTCCAAACTGCAACGTAAGTCAATTTGACTTTTCTAGTACATAGCTTAGACATAATTTATACTTAGTACGAAGCAAAAAGCTATGTACCATAATAATGACTTATAATGTGGAATAGAGTGAGTATTTTCATATGGTGAAATATAGACTTAAGACTCTTGTAAGCAAGCAATAACCAAGGGCAGCGCAGGATCCTTGCGATGGACGGCGGGCGCTGCTGCTCATCGATGGATCAACCACATCCGGACATATCATGGATCCAATCAATGCTCCTTGGACCGCTCGCTATACCGCGTGTCCTCATCGACGACCCTTCTCCCTCGATCGCTCTCCGGCCACTCCTGGTACGGTAGCTTCGATTGATCCCTCTCGTCCACAAGGAAGGCGACGGCGACGGGCCATGGCCTCTGCCACGTCGTCGTCGCCGTTGCCGCGCATCGGTAGCAAATGCGTTGCATTTGTTCGTTCGTTCTGCCGGGGCCCTGGCGCGGCACATGTACTTGCGTGCTGTCTACGAGATACGCTAGCTTCTCGTACGTGGCCAACCACAACTGATGATCCCTAGCCATATGAGGGGCATGCAGTGGGTAGTACAAATGTGAGAATGATATGGAGAGAGCTACATGTCGATTCTTTCATCGTCGTCATATGTACTTTTGTTACTTTTGTTGTTGAGGGATATGAGGGGCAAAGCATTTTCGTGACGTGGTTCTCGTTTCTCCGCCAAAGTTCTATTGAGTTGGTGGACATAGATTTTTCTTGTCTTTTCTTCTTCTTGTAATTTTTTACAGGCGTACATATGCGGTTATTCTTATGGGTTAATTTTGTCTTCAGAAATGGCGTGCCGTGCGGCCGGCGACAGCAGTTAAATTAGCTCGATGTACCCTCCGCCTCCGCCCCACGGTAAATTCTAGATATGCACTCTGCGAGTTTCAGGAATTCATGGCATATGTTCGATCGGTAAATTTCGCGCTAGCTGTGAATAATGACGATGATCAAATGTGAGGTTATATTATATTACTGGGGGCCGATCAGGCAATAATCATTAATACGTACAAAGGGTCTCTCATGCTGCCACTGAATTTTTCTACAGCCTGATGAATTTTCGGGAAGGAAAAAAAAAAATAAGCCACAGCCTGATGAAAATTCAATAGTGAACGAACGCGTTTTCTTGCTCAACGAATTTTCACTCTAAAAGTTTGGAGACAAATTTAGTGAACGAACGCGTTTACTTGAACTGTACGCCGCAAGCCACAGCCTGAGGAAAAAAATTCATGCACGCTGCCACTGAATTTCTCAACAGCCTGATGAATTTTCACGAAGGGAAATAAGCCACAGAGCCTGATGAAACTCATAGCGAACGACGCGAGAGCCCAAGTTGCCTGTCAATTTTCGTAAACTAGTATAATGCTTCTGTGTCCGTGCTCACCAGCTTATTATTCTCCAAGGCTATTTCTTTTTCGATAACGAAATAAGCTACAAGACAGCAACATGCAGCATGTCAGTCTCCTCGATATGCTTTCGTCACTGTACTTTTGTTGATGGACGTTTTTCTTTTCTTGTTGTCCAGTATTGCCGTATTGGTCCTGGTTTTTGCGACATAACAATTACGAAGTAAATTTCTTTCAGCAGTGACCAGCCATGAACCTAAACAACCATGGCACGAAAGTAAAACTATATCAACGCAAAGCTGCCCATAAAATAGATATGGCGCAAATGACACGCCGCCAAAGTATCCGCCACAGCATATGGCGGCAAAGCATCCGCCCGAGCATATGGCGGCACGGCATCCGCCCTAGCATATGGCGGCAAAGCTACCTCGAGGTGGGGTGGACGAACTACTGATGACAAAGCCAACTACCGGTGCATTTGCATTGCGTAGCTAGCCAGTGATATGACACTGATGCTGCCCTGCCACCTTCTGGAACGTCTTAATAACCCTGGCAGCTAAGCTAGCTGCTCACTGAACTTACGTATGGCCAAACCTCAGCCTGACTCCTCAGCGGTGCTTATAATAACCAATTGTCACTTTGGTGCGTTTACTTAGACTTCACTTGCTTATCCGCCGATCCATTGGATCCTGACAAAAACAAAGCAAGACGGGATCGTATGGACGGTGCTCTCGAGGATCTAAAGGCGCCACATGATCCGCCATCTCTAATTGCTGGAAGCGAACAAGAGCCAGACGAGATTGCTAATCACGTCAGTGTCGAAGAAACCTATGCGCCTGGACTCGTCATAGATAGAGGCCGTCTCTGATGATTCGGCCTGACGAAGCCCTCAACTAGCCTCCAAGCTGCCGCGTTTTCATATCATAGTATCACACATCAGGCATCTCCGTCCTTTATGACATGATGAAAAACGAGTGTCTCACTCTTTTGGACATCTATTTATTTATTTAATCACTTCATCACTTGCCATCAAAGGCCAATCATCACTTGTAAATTGATCACATCTGTCAGCAACACAGAAACTCGACCTTTTCTCGTCACAGCATCGCCAAAATCTGCAGCTAGAGGCGTTGCATTGAGCAGTTTCAAAGTGTTTTTAATGTAAAACTAGCAATTAACTGTTTTTTATTATATTTTTTGAGAACACGCCTAAGCACGTATTCCGTTAAGCAAAAAGAGTTTTTCTATTACATGAAACAAGGGAACAGTAACCCGCGGTTACCGGAGCCCTCCCGACACCAACTTATACGTGGTTGTGATTACATGAAAAAATTTTTTGTGAATAGACGGCGGACATGGGACTACACCAAGTCACCCTCTAACCCAAACAAGTCATGATCCATAGCTACTAGGTTGAGGCCCCCCATCCAAAAAGATCTGCAAAGCTTGCTTCTTCCTTTCCGTCATGTTATGGAAGGCGGCCTTGAGCTTGCTTTCGACCTCTGAGTCGATAGCATTCTCCTTGATGGCAATCCCCAACTTCTTCAATAGCATGTTCTGGGCTTGCCTGGTGACGTTCGCAGCCGGTGGCACGACAGCGATGCACCCGCTGTGCCACAGCAAGTGAATGGAGACTGGCTTCCTGGGGCGGCGCAGCTGTGGCTTCTTGTGAGCGGTGTTTGCAATGGAAGGCAAACCAATGCCTCCAACTCTTCCTAGACTAGATTAGCGGAAGCAGCTAGTCCCTCGCTCTCAGGCTCCACGGCGTCCGAGCAGCCCTCGTCAGCTGGGAAGCCATCGGGTAGGTCAACCTAGACCGTGGGTGGCTCGAGAGGCCTATGTGAGGTTAGGCTAGAGCAGCCCACGTCAAGGCCTGAGAGACATAGGTCCTCCACCACGACCAGGCCCGCGAGGCCTGCCTCCATCTCCACTGGCAGGGTCTAGCTATAGCTGCCCACATTAGGGCCTGAGAGAGACAGGTCAACCGTTGGAGCCACCTTCGACACTGCCTGCCAAGCTTCCACCTTGACTGTCATGGGGTTGAACTCCCTACGCGGAACATCTTCCAGCAAAGTGGTGCAAGAGGGGCTCCCTGCTGACCCTCACAACCTCTAGCCACAACCATAGACACATCTAATTTCAAAGAAAGGTGCGCCAAGAGCTCATCCAGCATAGCAGCACCAACAGGCGCGACAAGGACAAAGGCGGAAGCCTCACTACCCGTGGTGACATTCCTTCGGACGACGGTCTCCATCCTGGGACAGTTAACAACGTTACCCAGAGGTGGAGAGACCGATGGCTGCTGCAACCATGAAGACGACGCGGTCGACCGCTGCACATGACGAGGTGGAGACCTCGTCGGCGCCTAGATAGAAGCATCCCTGTTGGGGCCTCTCGTCGATGATGGCACTCGCTTGTGGGGTGGCACACAACCATTTGTGCATGCCCCGACTGAACAACACCCCGACAACAGAGGCAACATGACGAGGAGCGACACTGAGTGGTGATGTGGTCATACGCGAGGCAATTGAAGCAGCGACCCACCAGCTCCGGTGGGATTAGACGTTGGTGCTTGGGCACCACTTTCCCTGGCTAGCGTCAGTGGCGATGCCTCACGACAGTACTAAAACCATCGGCGTTGACGCTGGACCCATGAGCAACCACGTCAGGCACCAGCTCATGTGGCCATGGGCCAAGCTGCTTGCGCATCGGACCCTCGCCGCCTGCTGCAGGCCAAGGCAACGATGTGTGGGCACACGCGTGGGTAGCGGCGGTGGTGGTGGGGTAGTGGACTTGTGCCACCAACACTGCCGTTGACACCTCTTCTTCCCTCCCACAGGCAGTCGTTGGCCACCCACCATGGCGACAAAACTGTGTTATAACCTCGGTCGACGGTGGAGGCGTGGCCCGAATAGCATTGCGAGCAACCTTCAGGTACGACGACAGTCACGAGTTAGGAGCATACTTGTCGTCAGAGCTATCTACATCAGGGTCAACGTTTGCCCAGCGCCTAGCCTTTGAGCACCCCACTGAGCTACCTCCAGGATGGAAGGGGGTAGCTTAGGGGAGAGGGATGATATCCTCGGAGATGAGACCCTCGCCGGCTGCAAAGTCGATGGCGACAGCGGTGGCACCTGCGCCTCACACACGATGCGGGGGCTGACGATGGCGGCCACCGTTGTCGTAATCGCAACGTCAACACCGTCTTCATCATTGTCGTCATCAAAGACGTCTTGACTACGACCTCATCCTTGGGCAGCAGCGTTCTTCGTCTCATCCAGCCCTGACACGTGAGGGAGGATGGTGAGGGAGGGGGCGTGCACGATGACCACCTCGGTGGTGGCATCCGATGGCGTTGCAATTGCGGCATGCGCCGCAGTGGCCTCCAAGAAGTTCCGAGGGGTGGCCACAGCTGCAGCAGCGAAGTCCAATTTGGGCAAACTAGAAGGAGGCGGCGGCCCCACCGGCGGAGGCGGCAGCAGTGCAGCCTCGCGAGCCCTGGTTGGCTGTCAGACCCGCCAGGACTCGTTAGAGACAGTGCACCAGCCAGCGGCAGCGGCGACGAAGGAGCAGATCCACATTCTCCAAATGCGGCCTCGTGGGCATAGGGAACAATGAGGGGTGGGCTTTTGGTGGTTGGGGAGCGAGGAGGGAGGTGGAGGGAGGAGGGGAGAGTAGGAGACGGGGCCGCCGGCGCTGGTGAGGTGGCCGACGGTAGCGGTGGCGGGGGATGGGGCTCCATTGCCAGGGGACACGGGTCACGACCCTAACGTCTCCTCACCCTACAACCCCGCTAGTTGTTGTATCTTTCAATAAGCAAAGTGTGTTTTTTATTATATTATACTCCCTTCATTTCAAATGAGTATAATTTGTTTAAGTTTTTTACTCCAAATTAATCAGTCATCTTATTCAATAAAATTTATTAGCTAGAACATCAAACACCGTAGCTAAAGTTTAGCTTGGAAATTGTTAGTTAGCGAGCATCAAACAACCTTACTAAAGTTTAGAAATTTGTTAGTTGACTAATGTTTTACTTTAAAATTTTAGCTAGTGCACATTGCTCGTATTTCCTTAGTCATCATTTGATCCAATCAATGCTCTCTCCTTGGTTAACTCGCTATCCCAAGTGCGTCTTCGACTCTCCCCCTCCTTGGCTATCCTCTGGTCATTGCTTTTAGCTTTGACTCTGCCTCTCTCATCAACAAGGAAGGTGCGCGATGGGCCATATGGCCTCCACTATGTCCATTGATGGATCTACGCACTATGCCAGAAATGAATTTGCGCGGCATTGCATTTTGGCCCTCCACAGTGGATATTTTTGTTGCCCGCTACTGTAAATCACCACGATTTACCATGGCGGGCACTTTTTATTTACCATGGCGGGCACTTTTGCCCGCTGTGGTAAATCGATTTACCGCAGCGGGCGTCTTAAGATGTCTGCTGCGGTAAATACAGAAAATACTAGGCCCAATCAGCCCATGGTGAGGCCCATACTCATCTTTGTATATATAGTGAGGATTTAGGGTTTTATCCACCTTCCTCACAGCCGCAAACTCCTAGATGCATCGCATGCCTCTCTCTCCGGCTCTCCCAGACACACCGCCGCCTCCACACCCTCTGGCTCTCTCTCACTTTGCCTCCTCCACCGCATGCCTCTTTCTCCACCGCATGCCCCTCCTCCCTCTCTCTCCACTACATGCCCTCCCTCTCTCCACCATATGCCTCTCTCTCTCTCCACCGTGCGTCCTGTACTCCAGATCGAGGTGGGGGCTTCGGTGGCCTAGGGTCCATGCATCACGGCTGCATGACGCGCGGTGGCCGCGCTCGGCATGACATCCACAACATCGGGCGATGCTGCGAGCGGGACCACGACGGTGGGAAGGTGTGCGCGGGACCACAACGGCGTGATGGCAGACGTGGTGATGCAGCGAGATGTGGGGCCATGGTGGCGCGTGGGGTGACGGCACGAGGCTAGGGTTTTGGATTCGAGGTAAGTGAGTTCATTTTCGTCTTCCTCTCCAATTTCCCCTTCCTCTTTGCATCTCCCTTACTCCTCTCTCTTCACCCCTGACGACGGTGAGAAGGCCAAGATGGATCCCGTGGCCTCCACCCTACACCTTCCTCGATCCGGCAGGCGGCAGCTTACGGGGCCGAGATCCATGGATCCACGTGCCTCCTTCAGCGGCGGCTGCATACAGAGAGGGATCCGGCTCTGCGCTTGTGGGTTCGTCCGTGGCGGCCTCTGCGCCGGCGGATCCGGGCTACGGCAGGGTCATGGTGGAATGATGGTGGCGGGATCCAAGTCCAACACGGACCCAGATCTAGCCCGTGTGGGTTTTTCTTTTTTTCTTTTTTAGAAATTATTTACCGCAGCAGGCTTCCTTACCTGCCCGCTACGGGAAGGTGGATTAACCGCAGTGGGCAAAGATGCCCGCTATGGCTAGTCAGGTGTAGCAGGAGAACTCTTGATCATCTACTGTATTATTGTGTGTTTGGAATGACCGCCACGCCTGCACAGGTGAGATTCAGCTGCCTACGGCAACCACCGGCAGCTGAGCTCTGAGCCTCCAACGATGGCCTGGACACGCTGACTGTGAGCTGCTTCTGGACACGGTACAATCAATTCGATGCATCACATGGATCGGTTGTGTAGAAGAAATGGCACAAGTTCGGGAAAAATTCAGAATAGCTATAGATTCGTGAACTCAGTTGTCTTGCGTTCAATTGCTGTGGTACCTGCTGCCACAAGGTCTCTTCCATCTGAGCATAGTCATCTTCACGAGCTCCATCCATATATGCCTATTCCTTACAGTGACCCCTACTGTAAAGACGGCTGGTAGCATCAATCGCCTTTACAGTGGCCACTGTAGGGGCAGCTAACCAGCTAGGGCCCGCCCGAGTCACTGTAAGGGCGACTCCAAAAGCCAGCTGTCCCTATAGTGGAGGGAGATGGTGTTCTCTTTATGTATTTTTGACGTAGTGTAAGTGCATTCGCGTTCGAAGTGGATTTTGGATAATTAATGATAATTAAATTAGGGACTAATAATTTTATCTAAGTAAATATGTAGGTGTTAGTCCATTGAAAGATTTGAATGACAATATTTGGTGATACAAGCAGCCTAAATTTTATATGGATGGACGATGTTTCTACTCAAGAGTGCCTTCAATTTTTATCTTTACTTGAGTTATAGGAAACGCAGTACTATCAAGAGGGATACAAACTAGGTTGGTAATTCGAGGTCTAAAAGTGCTCAAGTCTATATTTAGAGCGTTTGGAGAGTCACCGTTGCACTCACATCACTTAGAAAAATCCTTTGCTTCAGCCAACCTGACCTACCGGAAGTACCAGAAATATTAGAGTTTTAACCAGAAGTATCCGTGTTATTTTCTCAGAAAGTCAAGATGTGCAAAGTTGAAGAAACTTTGTACTACCGGTAGTACTGGTTCCCCAACCGATAATACCGGTGCTCTTCGGTAGCACCGCATTTTATTAAAATTATACTCCTGAAGTATCAAGCATATTTTCCCAAAGTCGAAGTCTGTGAGTTGACGTAGTTGTGTACTACCGGTAGTACCGCTGGTGGTACCGGTAGTACCGGCTATATATATATATTTAGCCCAAGTCGAACACGTCTATGGCTGCCCAGTTTATATTACCGGTAGTACCGGTTTTACTACCGGTAGTACCGGTATGACTCCCTCTGCACGTTCTGACACACGACAACGGTCATATTTGGTGAGGTACAGGTAGTATCGGTGGTTCCATCAGTACTACCGGTAGTTGTTCTAGACAGACCATATATATATACCCCTCACCTCTGTCTTTTCGGGTTGGCTCCCCATTTCACTCATTCTTCACCTGAGAAAGAAAGCTCCCAAGCTCCAGCTCACCTGCTCTCTCTCCTCCTTTGCTCCCAAATTTCATTCCCTCAAGGATTCGAGCTAGGGACGTGAGATTAGAGAGTGAAAACTTCGATCTACAACTTGAGCACTTGGATTCCTCGTCTTGCCGGCTTGATTTGTGTTTGTTACTCTTGGGTTCTTAGAACCCTAGCCGGCTAGGCATTCTTCGTGGCTGCCCGTGCTACCTCACTTGTAAGGGCGCCCCGAAGTGTTTGTATTACCCTTGATTCTTAGTGAATATCTCAAGTTTACCTTCGTGGTTTCTTGAGGGAGGAAACCTTTGTTGTGACCTCAACAACGGGGACATAGGAACTCCTTTGTGGGGATTGCCGAACCTCGGGTTAAATCGTGCGTCTTGCTGTGGTGGTAGCATCGACCACCCTTGTTCTTGTGTTCTTCGTGTTCTTCATCCCTACCCCCAAAGTTCATAGGTTGGAGGCTCAATCTATGATTTGGTGCGGTGAAATGCCTCAAGAAGTTCAACACCTTCATCAGCAATTTACAGCTCATTTTACTCTGATTTCCATTTTGATTTTGTAGTTTCGTAGGCTACCGGTAGTACCAGAAGTTTGCATCGGTAGTACTAGTTTTTGTACTACAGGTAGTACCGGTGCTACTTCCGGTCCTACTATCAGTTGGTATTTAACTTCCGTATTTGAGTTTTAAGTTTTAGATTTTTGATAATCGCCTATTCAGCCCCCTCTAGACCGATTAGATCGTTTCAAGTGGTATCAGAGTCATGGTCCCTCGGTTCAACGCTTCACCGCATGAGGTGTAACAATGGCCAAGATGAATGATGCACAATTGAAGGAAATAGCCGCACAAGTAGCGGCACAGCTCACCATCACGATGTAAAAGAAACAAGAAGAGAAAATGAACAAGATGCAAGAGCAACTAGACAAGATGAAGGAGATGATTGACAAGAGAAGTGATGAAGCAACTAGCAAGGAGAAGAAGAATGAAGGTGAAGATGGAAATAAGACACCAAAAAGCTGTACAAGAGCAAGCTATATCTATGAAGGCACAAGAAAAAACAACACTCACATACCAATGGTCAACCCCGGCAAGCCACCTCCTTTTGATAGAGTAAGATACACCGATTGGGCTCATAGGATGAAGTTGCATCTTATAGCCGTAAGATGTTGGCAAGCGGTTAAAATTGGTGTGAACATTCCCATAGATCCCAAAGAGTGGACACCCGAAGATGAGTTGGACTTTCAACTCAATGCCACGACAGCAACCTTGATCTTGCAATGTCTCAGTCTGGAAGATAACAACAAGGTAAATGGTATGGTGAATGCAAAGCAAATTTGAGAAACCTTAAGAATATCATTTGAAGGTGACAAGAGTGTGAGAATAGAAAATATTGAGCTTCTCCAAAACAAGATTGAGAATTTCCAAGTGATGGAAGGAGAAACAACAAAGGCAATGTATGATAGATTCATGACTTTGGTCAATAGAGTAAGAGGTCTTGGATGTGATAGATGGGATGAACAAGCTACGGTAAGAAACCTATGCAGAATATATAGAGACAAGAATAGCATTCTAGCTTTCGTGATAATGGAAAGAGAAAACTACACCACCATGACAACACAAGAGATGATTGCAAAGATCATGCATCATGAGGTTCTAGATGATGAGACCAAAGAAAGACTTAGTCAAAAGAGAAACATTGCCCTTGCGGCATCCTATGCAAGTGAATCAAGTCATTGCAAGAATGGATGTTGTGGTCATAAATAAAATGATAGTGATGAAGAACTTTATGAACAACAAGCTGTCATGGTGAAAAATTATGCAAAGTTCTTGATGAAGAAGAAGCAAAAGATGAGGAGTAGTGGTGAAAACAAGCAATATAAGAAGAGATGTTGCTATGAGTGTGGTCTCACCGGTCACTTTGCTGCGGATTGTCCCAACAAAGGCAAGATTTTAAGGTACAACAAAGAAAGTGACAAGAAGTACAAGAGCAAGAAGAAAGGTGAAGCACATATAGGTGAAGAATGGCAATCCGATGATGATAGTGATAAAGACAATGACAATGAAAAGAAGAGTGTAGCTACAATTGCTATACATGATACATCATCTCCATCGACATCGTTCTTCACCAACACTTCTTCCTCAACAAAGCTCTTTGCCAACCTCTCCGATGACGATGATGTCACTCCTACTTGTCTTGTGGCAAAAGAGGAGAAGGTATCATCCCACACTCCTACTTACTCTAATGATGATGATGATGATGAGTTTGATGAAAACTATGCTATCAAAATCATTAAGAAATATGAAAAAGAAGTTGCCTCTATAATCTTAAAATTAAAGTACACCATAGATGAGCATGAGACATGCTTAGAGTCGCAAAGTGAAATGCTCCTAGTGGAAAGGGAGAAGAATGAAGGGCTAGAGGCATGTCTCACCAAAGAAAAGGAGAAGGTTGAGAAGTTAAGTGTAGAATTTTCTTTGGCCAAGGACTCACATGAGCGATTGACTAAGGAACATGCCTCACTTAATGACTCTTTGGATAGTCTAAAGAATGACTATAGTTTAGCTGAAGAAAGCCTCACAAGCTTGACAAATAAATATCATGAGCTTGAGATAAACTATGACACTCTTTGGAGGAGCACTTCTACTTCTTATAAGGACTCGATTGCTTCAACTAGTGAAGGATGTGAAAGATGCAATAATGTTGATATAAATTCTTGTGCTACTAACCTTGTTGAGCTAGAGAAGAAGGACAAGGACATTCTTAGGTTGAAAGCCATTGTGGACATTGGTTGCAAGAGCAAGGATAAGCAACCAACCACAGGCATCTACACATAAAGGATGGCCTCGGCTACAATAGATATGATGGTAAGGCCAACGGGAGAAACATGGTAAATAGTGTGTCTTGTGTGAAGTTCAATAAGAGCGTGCCTCTTGCTGATCTCATCAACAAGGTTAACAATGTTGAGGTTTCTCCTATCACTTCCTCTGACAACAAGAACATCAAGAAGAAGGAAGTGAAGGCTCCCATGCAACAAGTGCCTATCTCAAGGAACAACTTTTATGATTATTTGTGTTGTTGGGATAAGGATGGTAAAATTGTTGTAAAGTATGTGGGCGCTCTCAAGAAGAGGCAAATCTTGAGGAGTGTTTGGGTGCCCAAATCTTATGTGTCTAACCCCCTAGGACCCAATTCTAATTGGGTACCTAAAACAAAGGCCTAATTCTATTTTGTAGGAGTACTCTGGTGGACCATGTTGGGTGCTAGATAGTGGATGCACCAATCATATGACCGGAGTGAAGAGAATGTTTGACTCCTTCCAACCAAGTGAAAGCATGGGTGAAGGAATCACATTTGGTGACAATAGCAAAGGAAAAATTCTTGGTTTGGGTAAAATTTCTATATCAAATGATAATTCAATTTCAAATGTATTACTTGTGGATTCGTTGGGATACAATTTGTTATCCGTTTCACAACTTTGTGAGATGGGTTACAATTGTCTCTTTACGGATAAGGGTGTGGAAGTCTCTAGAAGGGTGGATTGCTCTATTGTCTTTACGGGTCAAGTAAAGGGCAAGCTCTATCTAGTTGATTTCATAGCTAGTAGAGTGGGGTCCGAGACTTGTTTAGTGGCAAAATCTAGCATGGATTGGTTGTGGCATCGCCGGCTAGCTCATGTTGGGATGAGGAACTTGGCCAACATTCAAAGAGGACAACACATTCTTTCACTAACAAATGTTTCTTTTGAGAAAGACAGGATTTGCAGTGCATGTCAAGCGGGAAAACAAGTTAGAGCTAAACATCCCGCTAAAAACATCGCGACAACATCAAGGCCACTTGAGTTACTACACATGGATTTATTTGGACCCAATGCTTATATAAGTATTGGAGGTAACAAATATGTCTTTGTAATCGTTGATGATTTTTCTCGCTTCACTTGGGTGTTCTTTTTGAAAGATAAGAGTGAAACTCAAGAAATCTTCAAGAAGTTTGCAAGAAGAGCACAAAATGAGTTTGATGTGAAGATCAAGAGAGTGAGAAGTGACAATGGGACGGAGTTTAGGAACACCAACATTGAGAAGTTTCTTGATGAAGAAGGGATCAAGCATGAGTTTTCGGTCCCCTACACTCTGCAATAAAATGGGATTGTAGAGAGGAAAAACCGAATGCTCATAGAAGCCGCAAGAGCAATGTTGGATGAATACAAGATTTTAGAAAAGGATTATTGGGCGAAGACGGTCAACACGACATTTCATGCAATCCACCACCTATACCTCCACAAGATTAGAAACAAAACCGCCTATGAGCTACTCACTGGTAAAAAGCCTAAGGTTGATTACTTTAGAGTTTTTGGATGCAAGTGTTTCATACTTAGAAAGAAATCCAAAAGCTCTAAGTTTGAACCGAAGGTTGATAAAGGTTTTCTACTTGGTTATGGTACTAACGAACATGGATATCGTGTTTTCAATAAGACCATCGATCTTACAGAAATAACAGTAGACATGACTTTTGATGAATCCGACGGCTCTCAAAAGGAGCAAGTCAATATGGACATTGTAGGTAAAGAGGAGCCTTCCCACAAAGTGATAAAGAAGCTTGCAACCGGTGAAGTAAAACCCATTGAACAAGATGATGATAATGATGCACAAGTGCAAGTCCATCATGACGCATACATGCATCATGGGTCAACCGATGCCCATGGTGATGCCCACATCAAGAGATGGTCATGATTCAAGAGAACAAGCAAATCAAAATCCACCACAAGTTGAAGAAAACAACCAAGATGATGATCAAGGAGGAGTTCTTGATGGAATTTCTCCAACCGGCATTGACTATGATGGTGAAGATGACAGCCCAATTCAAAGAAGAACAAGAGAACCTCACCCAAGAGCTCATCAATCCATTGAACGAAACCATCGAGTTGAAAATGTGATAGGAGACATACACAGTGGAGTGATGACTCATTTTTGTTTAGCATCTTTTTATGAGCATTACTCTTTTGTTTCCTCTATGTTACCTCTTAAGGTGCAGGATGCCTTGCAAGATGAGGATTGGGTGATGGCTATGCAAGAGGAGTTGGAAAACTTCACCCGGAATGAAGTCTAGTCCTTGGTGGAAAGGCCCAAGCAAAGTGTGATAGGTATCAAGTGGGTCTTCCGCAACAACGAAGATGAGTATGGCGCGATCATAAGGAACAAGACACGGTTGGTTGCACAAGGTTACACCCAAATTGAAGGTTTGGATTTTGGAAAAATATATGCACCGGTAGCTAGGCTTGAATCTATTCGTATATTGCTTGCCTTTGCTGCTCACCATGATTTCAAGTTGTTTTAAATGGACGTGAAAAGTGCATTCCTCAAACGGCCCCCTCTCCGAAGTGGTGTATGTAGAACAACCACCGGGTTTTGAAGATCCACATTATCCTGACCACATCTACAAGCTTCATAAGGCACTCTATGGGCTCAAACAAGCCCCTAGAGCTTGGTATGATTGTCTCAAGAAATTCCTTCTCAAACAAGGGTTTGAAATAGGAAAGGCCAACCCTACTTTATTTACTCGCAAAGTTAATGGTGATATTTTTACTTGCCAAATATATGTCGATGACATAATATTTGGTAGTATTAATAAAGAGCTTTGTGAGCAATTTAGTAGGATTATGACCAAGAGGTTTGAGATGTCCATGATGGGAGAGTTGATCTTCTTCCTCGGTTTTCAAATCAAGCAACTCCAGGAAGGAACGTTCATTTGCCAAACCAAGTACACTCATGACATGTTGAAGAGGTTTGGTATGGACAAGGCCAAGCCCATCAACACACCAATGCCAACTACGGGACATCTTGACCTTGACACGGATGGTAAAGTCGTGGATCAAAAGGTATATCGCTCCATGATTGGATCATTGCTTTACCTTTGTGCATCTAGGCCCGATATTATGCTTAGTGTGTGCATGTGTGCAAGATTTCAATCTAATCCGAAAGAATGTCATCTCATGGACGTTAAGAGAATTTTTCGGTATTTGGTGCTCACACCTAATCTTGGCTTATGGTATCCCAAGGGCTCATCTTTCACTCTACTTGGCTATTCCAATTCGGATTATGCCGGTTGCAAGGTAGAGAGAAAAAGTACATCCGGGACTTGCCAATTTCTTGGTAGGTCTTTGGTGTCTTGGAGTTCTAAGAAGCAAAACTCCATTGCCCTATTCACCGTGGAAGCCGAGTATGTGGCGGTTGTCTCTTGTTGTGCCCAACTACTTTGGATGAAGCAAACCTTGAGAGACTTTGGTTACAACCTGTCTAAGATTCCACTCTTATGTGACAATGAGGGTGCAATTAAGCTAGCCGATAACCCCGTCAACCATTCCCACACAAAGCACATAGACATCCGTCATCATTTTCTTAGAGACCACCAAGCCAAAGGAGATATCACTGTTCAACATGTGAGAACCAACAAACAATTAGCTGATATCTTCACAAAACCTCTAGATGAGTCAAGATTTTGTGCTTTGAGGCAGGAGCTAAATATCGTGGATTCTCGTAACGTGGAATAAGATCTTGCATAAATTGATTGGCCTAGCATTGGATAAAATGTTTACAAATCTCTTGTGTGCAACTTTCAAAATCTATTTTTAAATATCTCAAGCTTGACCATAGCTTTGTACTGATTTGATGAAATCTGGTCATGATTGAGAGGGTTCTAGCTCTCTATATGGTTCACCATCTATTTAAAATTGCTTCCAGCCGTTTTTTTGACCTAGCGGTAGTACTGCCGTTGCTACCAGTAGTACCGTTAGTTCAAAATCAGGCCTAACTCTACACGCTCGACATCTGACCAGCCTTGCTTGCCGGTACTACCAGCCACGCCCGGTACTACCGGTCTGCTACTTTGACTGCGGTACAAAGGGGCCGCCGGTTAAAAATCTTATCCTTAAATTACCATTTCATTCTCTCCCCCCCGACCCACCCGAACTCGTCCGTGGTGGCACCACCGCCCGACCTCCTTGCTTCCCGATCTCCCTCCCCCTCCGGCCATCCCTCATTCCCTTTGAGGGGGAGCTTCCCCAAGTCTTGGAGATTGTCTTGGCGGTGTTTTTGAGCCCCGGAAGGTCTTGGCAAGCATGGATTCGGCCTCTTCACTTTGAGCCCTGAGGTACTAGGGATTCATGCCCGATCTCCCAATGTACTTTGTTCTAGGCCATCTCCTTGCTCATGCTAGTTGACTATGGTGAATACATGCTTTGTAAATGCCTTTTATGCAATTTCCATGGTTGGTTGTGTCATTCCCGGGTGGGTGCCTCTGCGCGGTAGTACACCCGGTACTACCGGTCCATCCGGCCGGTACTACCTGTGGCACTGTGCTGGCTCTGTCTATGGTTGTTCGACCTTCCTTCTCCTTTACGGTGTTTACAAGTGTGTCTAAGTCCTTCTTGCCCATGTTTTTGCCTTTGCAGCATGTCAGAGCATCGGCACAACCCCTCTCGCAATGCTCGTCCTCGTCCTCAAAGTTTGGGTGATGGAGAGGATGACCGTGCAGCTAGTCAGCGTGTTCGACGGCGTAGCTCGAGCCGTGGGGAGTCCTCCTGTGGCAGCCGTTGTGAGGAGATTGAGGTACCTGCTGTCCCCCTTGGTCGTGGTGGCTCTCCTCCTCACCATCGTGACATGGTGAATGGTGCTCAACCGGATAATGTGAGGGATGTGCAAGGGCTTTGACTGCAAATTGCAATGTTTCCCCTTTGCACATTGGTAATATGATTGCCACTCGGACCCTTGTTCCTTATCATGGCTCTCGTCTTAAGCCTCACCGTCCTGAAAGCCCTCAGCTGTTTTTTGATTACTCAACCAATGTTGCTGCTTTG
Source organism: Bothriochloa decipiens (assembly GCA_023333625.1). NCBI lineage: Eukaryota > Viridiplantae > Streptophyta > Magnoliopsida > Poales > Poaceae > Bothriochloa > Bothriochloa decipiens. Next base: position 3,240,709 of record CM041647.1, read on the forward strand.
AAGAAGCAAAGGTTGGAGACTATTATGTCTCTATCTGCCTCAACAGTGGAGTCAGTGGCAAACTTTTTTAGCATAAGGCATTGAATCTTGAATCCATCACCTCAAGTTGAAGACCAAGCTTGAAGCATGGAACCTCTTGCAGCTTGTGACCTTTCAAAAGGATTGGAACACCAAAATTCTTTACCAATTTTGGTCAACCTTGTGGATTGATGAAGAACACAAGGGCTTGCATTGGATGTCCAACAAGCACCACTATAGGTGTTCCTATGTGCAGTTCTCCCGTCTCCTAGGCTTTGATCATGTAGATCGGGATGCAGATAGTCTTTGGACACTTTATGCTGAACCTATTGGCAAGGCTGATTATATTCAAGCCAAGATATACTTAAATGATAAGTATGCTGATGGCACCAATACTGAGCGGAAGCCACTCTTTTATGTCCTGAACAATATTCTGAGGAACACCCTTGACCCTAAGAGTGGTGACTCTACTCATATTCAAAGCTATGATCCTACCATCCTGGTTTGCTTTGGACTTGGCTGGTGGTTCAACATTTCTCAGTTTATGTGGGTTAAGATTGGAGAAGCTGCTAATGATCCTCACAGGATACTCCCTTATGCTCCATACCTCATGTATGTGATTGAGCAGGTGACAGGCCACTCCTTCCCTCCTGATACACATCACTCTAGCTAGGGCATTCGGAACTTGTGTCCTCACACGAAGAAAAAGTCAGACAAGGCAACTGCTTCTACTTCTGCTAGTGCACCCACCGATGATGCCGGGACTACGGGCGTTGAGAGGGAGGACGCTCCTCCTATGGACCCTTCAGCTGGTGTTTTTGTAGGTCATGCTGGTGGTCCTAGCAGTGGTCATGGCCGTGGTCATGGCAGTGGTTGTGGTCGTGGTCGTGGTTCCATTGCCAGTGATTTGAGGAAGTTCATGTCTTACGTGTGCTACTGTCAGGCCGAGACTCACAGCTCCATTCGCCGTCTTGAGCAGCAGGCTGGCCTTACTTCCTCAGCTCCTCTTCGTCCACCTCCGGACTTCTTTGTGTGATGATGATGATGATGATGATGATGAGCAGTTTCAGCAGCCTCCTCAGCAGCGGTAGGACTTTGAGCCGCCTTCTCAGCACCAGCAGTTTTTTCCCTCAGCCGGGCTATTATCTTTCGGGTCCCTCTGCAGGATACACAGGACATGGCTTTGAGTCCATCTTTGATGAGGCTAATCAGATTACCCGCACCTCTACCAGTGTTCCTCCATCGTACATGCCATCTTCTTCTACAGATCCTCATGGCAAGAACACATACATTAACCCTGCTGATGATGAGGACTTTGCAGCTTTCTAGTGGTTCTCTACCCGTTGCTCTTCCTCGTTGCCTACCCTTTTTGGCACTTGTTGCCAAAGGGGGAGTGTTAGGCTTACCATGCTGTAATAGGGTAGTTATTAATTCGGTTATGTATGACTCTATCTCAAGGTGAACTATGTGGTGAACCTTGAACTGTGTGTGATGGATGCTTGTAGGCTAAACACTTATGCTTATTTGATATATCATGTTGTGATGGCCTATATTTGATATTTTTATGATGATTGTTGTTTTAGAATGGTTATGTCAATTTAAGTCATATTCTTTCTTGCATAACCATTCATATTCTTTTATTTATCTTTATGTGATATATCTTGTCATAAGCATCACGGAGTATACTTGTCACTCACAACTCTTAGGCACCCCACGGATTACAAAATTTAGGGAAAGCTTGCTCTAAATGTATGTTATCTTGATTTTACTCAAGATTTGAAATTTAAAATCCTATGCATATATTTAGGGGGAGCTCTTCATAAAATTTAGGATTCAAAAGCTCTAATTCTTTTAATTTATTGTAAGCCTAAGTTGGTTGTCATCAATTATCAAAAAGGGAGAGTTTGTAAGTGCATTCTCCTAAGATGTGGGTTTTGGATAATTAATGATAATCAAATTAGGGACTAACAATTTTATCTAAGTGAATATGCAGGTGTCAGTCCATTGAAAGATTTGAATGACAATATTTGGTGATACAAGCACCCTAAATTTTATATGCATGTACGACGTTTCTACTCAAGAGTGCCCTCAATTTTTATCTTTACTTGAGTTATAGGAAATGCCGTACTATCAAGAGGGATACAAACTAGGTTGGTAATTCGAGGAATAAAAGTGCTCAAGTCTATATTTAGAGCGTTTAGAGAGTCACCGTTGCACTCACATCACTTAGAAAAGTCCTTTACTTTAGCCAACCTGACCAACCAGAAGTATCAGAAATATTGGAGTTTTAAACCGAAAGTATCCGTGCTATTTTCTCAGAAAGTCGAGATATGCAAAGTTGAAGAAACTTTGTACTACCAGTAATACCGGTTCCCCAACAGGTAGTACCGGTGCTCTCCGGTAGCACCGCATTTTATTAAAATTATACTCCGAAAGTATTGGGCATATTTTTCTAAAGTCGAAGTCTGCGAGTTGGCGTAGTTGTGTACTACCGGTAGTACCGGCTATATATATACATATATATTTATTTTTAGCCCAAGTCGAACACGTCTATGGCTGCCCAGTTTGTACCACCAATAGTACCGGTCTTACTACCACTAGTACCGGTATGACTCCCTCTGCATGTTCTGACATACGACAACCGACAGTATCGGTGGTTCCATCAGTACTACCGGTAGTTGTTCTAGACAGACCATATATATATACCCCTCACCTCTCTCTTTTCGGGTTGGCTCACCATTTCACTCATTCTTCACCTGAGAAAAAAAGCTCCCAAGCTCCAGCTCGCCTTCTCTTTTTCTCCCTTTGCTCCCAAACTTCATTCCCTCAAGGATTCGAGCTAGGGACGTGAGATTAGAGAGTGGAAACTTCGATCTATAACTTGAGCACTTGAATTTCTCGTCTTACCGACTTGATTTGTGTTTGTTACTCTTAGATTCTTGGAACCCTAGCTGGCTAGGCGTTCTTCGTGGCTGCCCGTGTTGTCTCACTTGTGAGGGCGCCCCGAAGTGTTTGTATTACCCTTGATTATTAGTGAATATCTCAAGTTTACCTTCATGGTTGCTTAAGGGAGGAAACCTTTATGGTGACCTCAACAACGGGGACGTAGGAATTCCTTTGTGGGGATTGCCGAACCTCGGATTAAATCGTGTGTCTTGCTGTGGTGGTAGCATCGACTACCTTTGTTCTTATGTTTTACGTGTTCTTCATCCCTACCCCTAAAGTTTATAGGTTGGAGGACTCGATCTATGATTTGGTGTGGTGAAACGTCTCAAGAAGTTCAACACCTTCATCAGCAACATCAACAAAGGGGTGGTAACAATTGGATCTAAATTTACAGCTCATTTTACTTTAATTTCCATTTTGATTTCCTTGTTTCGTAGGCTACCGGTAGTACCAGAAATTTGCATCGGTAGTACTGTTTTTTGTACTATAGGTAGTACCGGTGCTACTTCCGGTCCTACTACCGGTTGGTATTTAACTTCCGTATTTGAGTTTTAAATTTTAGGTTTTCAATAATCGCCTATCCACCTTTCCTCTAGGCCGATTAGATCCTTTCATGTAGTGATTTGATGATGCCCATATGTACGTACATGTGGTGCAGTTTGCAGCTTTATGTACTTCGTAGCTAGTATTGTGAGATACACAGAGAGCTACGTGTCGACGCTTTTCACCGTCGTCGTACTTTGTTGTTGACGAGAGGATATCTTGTTGACGTGGTCCGTCCTCGTGTCTTTGAACATTCAGTGGCCATTTTGATGGACATGGATTTTCCTTGTCTTCTCTTCCTGTTGTTGTTATTTTCGTTTTACGGGCTTATTACGTTTATTCTCATGGTTTTTATTCGTCTTCACAAATGGCGGCCTGCGGTGCGGCCAGCACCAGAGGTTAAATTAGCTAGATGTACCGTCCGCCCCGGTGAAAGCTAGATGGTCATGTATTTTGTCAGTTTCGGTATGTACGCTAAATTGCGCGCTGTGAATAATAATAATAATGATAAAATGTGAGGTTATATTATAAACACATCAAACATGGTTCCTGACGCCTCTTCAACCATTTATAAAAAAAATCAATTTAGAATAGACTTAGAGGGTTTTAGTCAACAAATTTAGGATAGAGGGTGTTACTGAGAGCTACGTCAACGTCACTAGCTAGGCGGTGTGTGGATGCCTTTTTCGTCGTTGCGCTTTGTTAGTCTACTCTTATTTTTAGATCAAAGGCCATAGGCCCTGCTTTTTATAGAAAGCAGTTAAGAACCGGGTTACCAGTTTTACATGTTTGATGTATAAAATAACCAACGTGATAGCTAATGCACGAGGCAAACCGCTCTCCAACTCTCCTGAAGCTATTAAGGAAACAACTCTAGACCTTTTAGCTAAGAGTTAGATAACAGAAAACCGCGAAAGTCTTGTAATTGGTACAAAAACTCCATTGCTGGTCTCCCCCATCTACGCCATTAGCTTCTGGTGCTTGGCTCCAAATGCTATGAAAGCTTTTCCATCGTCTCCAGAATCCAGCACTTCTCCTGTTCCCTGAGTAAGATACTCCACTTCTGCATAAAAACCATTGATCGATGAATCACTATATTAGGGCACGCGATCACTCTATTCTAGAAAATGAACTCATTACGAATGAGTCATAAGCTCCAACAGCAGCAAGCAAGAACGTAGATCATCATGGGTCTGGGCACACTGCCTTTATCCCGACTAAGCACTAGGAAATGGTTTAAATTGATAGGTATTTGTGCCCAGCTCAGAGCATCTCTAAGAGACCATCAACAAAAGTTGGCTAAGGCTGCATTTGGATGTAGACATTGGAGCTCTGGCATTTGAATTGGAATTAGGTTTTTGAATACTGTTGTTTGGATGTATCTGGTATTGAGATTTGGCATTGAGACCCCATTCCTCGGTATTGAACTATGCCTGGAAGCGAACTCTTCCAATACGGAATCGTTGCCTTCTCCTCGCCCCTGACCCAACGCAGTGCCTCTGACCGCCCCCGTCCTGACGCGAAACGCCACCGCTGGACGCCTCCCCCACTGCCCTCTCCTTGCCCCAACCTCAGCACCTGTCCTCGCCAGAAGCCACCCCTACCTCGGCACGTGTCCTCGCTGGAAGCCGGCCCCAACCTCCCTCCCACACCAGTGCGCCGCCCAAACCTCGACGGCGCCCCCAGGCTTCCCTCGCCCGGGAGAGCTCGCGCGGGGAGGACGGAGGAGACGCAAAGAGCTCGCATGGCGAAAGAGCTTGCGCGGCGGATCGATGGGGAGCAGTAACGAGGTATGTTGGGATCGCCTTCTTCTCAATTCTGGCCTTCTTCCTCAAGTCCGACCACCGCCAAATCCCAAGATCCCCTTCTTCCTCAAGTCCATCCACCGACTAATGCGGGAATCGCCTTCTTCCTAGCAGCAGGGAGTGGAGTGTGGTGGCACCAACACCGATAGCAGGCTCGCCAATCTCGTAGTTGTCGCTCCCTCCGCTCGCTTGCATGGCCACTGCTCTACACGCCGGTGCTCCCTCCTCTGCTTGCTCGCACGGGCCGCTGCTTTGCACGCCGGTGCTCCCTCCTCCGCCCGCTCTGCACTACCTTCTTTTTTCAATTCCATGGCTACGTGCTTCCAAACAAGAAATCGAATTGGATGTTTCAAGGGATTCTAAAAGTCAATGCAATAGCCATTCAAACAATAGAATTGATTTGTAGCCCAATGCAATGTCATGGCTGATTTGGTATTGGAACCAATTCAATGCCAAGCCCTCAAATATCGACATCCAAACGCAACCTAAAGCACACTCGAAGAAAAGGTGTTGCACTGTTTCTACATTCCCACACATTTTGCAGATTACCTCTCCTGGCCAGTTCCTCTTTACTAGTTGTTCAGCGGATGGCAAACAATCCTGATATATGGACCATAGAAAGAATTTGATCTTCATTGGGATCTTTGCCCTCCAAATACTCATGACTTCATTGTTAGTCATGCCAATGTTCTTTAACTCCTTGTGGAGTGAGGCAGTAGTGAATACTCCTCTTTTCTCTAGTGCCCAAGTAACAGTGTCAGCCCCCTCCGGTAATTGCACACCTTGGATCTGTTCATTGAGTGACTGCCATTCTCTCAGTTCTGTTGCCCCAAAAGATCTTCTAAATGTTAACTCAATCTCATTGTTATGTAGGATTTCATAGACAAAACTTTCTTTTTCATTGCGTATTTCAAATATGTTTCTGTATGTCAATCTAAGCAGGACCTGATCAATCCACACATCGAGCCAGAACCTGGTCTTTTTTCTATTTCTTACATTATAAATCAAAACCCTCTCACAACATTGTTTTACTTCATGTAAACCTATCCAAAACTGTGATACTCCTCTCTGTTTTGAGCCGTAGAAACCTTTTTCTCCCATATATTTAGCTCTAAGCAGATTATAACAGGGATTATCATCTCCTCTTTCCAATTTGTATATCCATTTGGATAATAAGCATTGATTCATTACTCAATATCAGTAAAGCCAAGCCCTCCAACCTGTTTTGGGGAGGCGTTAGTCTACACTTATTACCGGTCCTCCTTTCGCAACAGCTTAACGAACATGTACGTGAGCCCAGTTGCCTGTCAATTTTCGTAAATTAATGCTTCTGTGGCTGTGTGCTCACCAGTTTATTATTATTCTGCAAGCCTTTTTTTTTCTGATAACGAAACAAGTCACAGGACAGGAGAGCAACATGCATGTGATGTCTCTGTACTTCTGTTGATGGACGCTTTTTTTTTTGTCGTGGTTTTAATTTGCAGTCTATCAAAATATTGTATAAATAAATTTCTTTCAGCAGTTACTAACTAATGTCCCAAGTACATTTAATTTGTGGTCAACATTCAGGAACAGCTGCACGCATTCCACAAGTGACGATGATTATTAGAGCCAAACTAGCTAGCTAATAACCCTATCTACTGACGAGGCATACAGTCTGGCGGAAAGAATTAATAATCTTAAGCCTTCTGCATCAATAGGCCGGTGTATGCAAGTTGCACGACATTTTTCAGCAACACAGCAACTCTTGCACGACATTTGTCAGCAAGACAGCAACTCGACCTTGCCATCACGCACGTCATCATCAACAGAATGTGCAGGCTGCACACATTTTGTTATAATATACTGTATATATGTGCACCCTGTTTCATGGACATGCTGTCATGATGCACTAGTGTCTCCAATTTCTTTCTTTATTTGCACAGGTCATTATCGTTAATCACCTGATGAGTACCTGCTAGCTAGCTGCCACGAGTCAGGGGATCATGTCCTGTGTCGTCTATACATTGCTCCTCTCCTGTTCGTTGTCAGGCTAGGATATATGCTGGGGCGATTGAATGAGCTGACATTTTCTCTTGTTATTTCCATCCAGCTTATCACTGTTAATACACTCTCTTTGCAGATAACAGTAGTTGAATGAGCTAACAGAAGATTTCAGATCACGTATATTTGTAACAAGTGTAACGCTAGGGCCACAATTGGACGATATTTTTGGCGTAATTGACGGAGATCAGTGGTGACCGGCTGCGGAGGTGCGGCCGGCGGCGGCGCAACGGCGTGCATGGTGGAGGCGCTCCTGGCGGCTAGGGTTTCGGGGAGAGAGGGGGCAGGAGAATTGGAGAGCTGGGTAAAACGGTTTGACCCCTATTCTTTACTTGATCTCAATGGATATAATACCCAGGGATTTCTTAGCCTCTAAGCAATCTAAACTCTTCTACGTGGACGCGAGACGCACGTTGGCGGTGGTGCGCGGGCAGGCCGTGTGCCCCTCTTGGGCCGGCTGCACCTTGCATTGTTCGTTATTGGTTCCCCTGGCACATGCTGTCTCCAGCCGAGATACGCTTGTCAAGGCGGCGTGGCCTGTGGCCAACAACTGATCGATGATGCCCAATTTAATTTGTGGCGCAGATTGCAGCGTATGTAACTGTTTGTGAGATAGAGAGAGAGCTACATGTCGATGCTTTCATCGTCGTCGTACTTTTGTTGTTGAGGAGCAAAGGTGTTCTTGACGACGTGATCCCCTCCTCGCTCGTGTCTTCGAAAATTCAGTGGCCATTTTGGTGGACTACATTTTTCTTGTCGCTTCTTCTCCCGTACATACGTTTATATTCTCATGGGTTTTGTCTTCAGGAATAGCGTGCGGCCAGCGGTTAAAATTAGCTACATGTACCGTCCGCCCCGGTAAAAGCTCAATAGTGATGTAGTCTGTCCTTCAGAAATTCGAGGTAAGTACTATGTACGGCAAATTGCGCATTTTGAATAATGACAATGATCAAATATGGGGTTGTATTTATGACCAAGGGCCGATCAGGCAATAATCATTACGTACTACACAGACACTCATGCTGCCACTGAATTCACATAGAACCTAATGAATTTTGGAGAAAACAGATATGATCTCTGTCCTAAATTATAAGTCGTTTGGACTCTTTTGATACATCGAAATTGTTATATATTTTGTCTAGGTACATGGTAAATTAGATGTTGAAGAAAGTCAACGTGTGAGCGAGTGAGCCCAAATTGCTTGTCAATTTTCGTAAATGAAATTAATGCTTATATGGCTGTGTGCTCACTGGCTTATTATTCTCCAGGAGTTTTTTTTTTCGATAACGAAATAAGCCACAGGACAGCAACATGCACGTCAATCTCCTAATTTTGTTGATGGACGCTTTTTTTTGGGGGGGTCGTCCATTATTGGTCCTGGTTGCACCATAACAATTATAGTACTAAATATTTAAATTTCTTTGACCTGTCACTGGCCGGCCCAAGTACATTTGTGGTCAAAATATATTTTCAAGAATACCTGCACGTCGCAACTGACGATCAGGCTACAAAACATACCTACCTCGACAGCTATGGGGATGGGGTGGACGAACGACTGACAGCAGGTAACAATTTTAACAAGATACGTATGTAAGAATATGTGATATGAGTTTATTTATTAATGAATGACGAAACAACTACGCGCTTGGGCTGGGCCTGCCCTGTGTCAGATTTTTTTTCATGGGGGTGACTCGTGTCATACGTACAAGTACAGAGTATATATATACATAGAAGCACATGGTACCGGCTTTATGCTGTATCTGGTAGCTAAGTTGTTAAACTCTTATCTGTCATTCGATGTGTGCACCTTACTAATATCAATGGTTTGACGTCATGTTATTGTTTTTTATTTTATTTCTTTTAATAAAAAACGGGTGAACGTGTGAAAAACAAACAATGATATTTCATCATGCAATTTTACACTGACATAATACGTATATAAAGAATGAGAAAGTTCGGCAGACGCACGATAAGATGCTGCTGTGAGCTCTGAATTATATTCTCTCTAGCATGGCGACGCAACAGACAAATCAATCCTAGCAAGCTACTATATAGAAGAAATCATCGATCTCGAGGCCAACTGGTGCACTTACACTGCGTAGCTAGTAACATGACTGTGCTGCCACCTTGCTTCTAGAACGTAACGTAACCCTTGTTTCAGCTTAACTGTTTACTAACGATTTTACTTAGGGCTTGTTTAGTTCCTTGCCAAATCGACATTATGCATAGTACCGTGTCACATCAGTACACTGTAGCATTTTATTTGTATTTGGTAAAAATTGTTCAAATTTTGACTAATTAGGCTCAAAATGTTCGTCTCGTAAAATACAACAAAACTGCCAATTAATTTTTAATTTAATCTATATTTAGTACTCCGTGCATGTACCGATATTTTAATATGACAAGAAATAAAAATTCTGCATAGTAAATTTAGTGGTAAAATTGGACATATACGGCCAAACTTCAGCATCCGTTGGATCCTGCCAAAAACAAAGCAAGACGGGATCGACCGGGCACAGGCTTTGGGATCGTACGGACGGCAGTCTCCATGACGATCGCCATCCTCTTCTCGCCGGAACCTAGCAGGAGCGAGCTTTCAGATGAGATTGCCCATCACACGTCACTACGTCAGCGATAGATGAAGAAACCTATGTGACTCATCATCATAGATAGATGGCGATGACTCCGATTCGGCCTGATGAAACTCTGACTCGGATCCCCGGAGAGTCCAGCGACGGGTTTGATGAGGCCCTCGTGCGTTTTAAGGTGGTGAATTCAAAGAGTGGTAGTCTAAAAGTGGTGTTGTGGTGGATGAGGTGAGGCTCTCACGAGTTGAGTTGCAGTTGAGTTGCCTCGGAGGTCTGGATTTCGATGCCGAGTTTCGGTCGTTTGGGGTGGTTTGGTGCTACAATGTTTCTTCGGCGAGAGGTCCTGCATGGCAATGGCCTATTCGGTGGGGTGTCGTGGGCTTTCTCTCTTATTTCTGCCAACGTTTGGTCATGGCTGGGAGATCAAAGACCGTGGGCGTGTATCTTTGAAGATGTTGAGTTTCTTTGGCCAAGTTGTTAGTAGAGTGGTTGTTTCTCTTAGTTGGGTCGATCTCGATAAGTTGTTTAGTAGGGTCATGTCGACCAAAATTGTGTCAGTGGTGACTTGGTACCTAAGTGTGTAGATTGAGTAGGGTACCCTCCACAATTATACGATTTTTCTGGCCCGGCTTTCAGTCAAAAAACTGGGCTGACACTTGTCTTTTTTCCTTTATTCATCTAATAGAAATCACGATAAAGCTTTTGCCGTTCCTTAAAAAAAAAAGAATATCAACATCAGGCGCCTTCCTTGTCATGAAAAGCTAGTGCCTCACTCTTTTGGACTTCTACCTTTTATTTATTTATTTGTTTATTAGTCTTTGGGATCGTACGGACGGCAGTCTCCATGACGATCGCCATCATCTTCTCGCCGGAACCGAACAAGAGCGAGCTTTCAGATGAGATTGCCCATCACACATTCACACGTGACAACGTCAGCGATACATGAAGAAACCTATATATGTGATTCAGCCTGATGAAACCCTCAGCTAGCCTCCAAGCTGCCGCGTTTCGTATCATAAGTATATCAACATCAGGCGCCTTCCTTGTCATGAAAAGCTAGTGCCTCATTCTTTTGGACTTGTAGTTTTTATTTATTTGTTTGTTTATTAGTCACTTCTTCACTTGCCATCAAAAGCGAATCATCATCGATCTGGGAACGATTGATCATAACATGCCGCAATGCAAGCTGATCACATCTGTCAGCAATTCAGCAACTCGACCCTTCTCGTCACACACAGCATCGACAAAATCTGCAGAGGCGTCGCATTGAGCGGCTGCACAGTTTCAGGAATAAAGGGGAAGAGTCCTTGCTGCTGTCCAAAGGCGTTCGTGCAGGAACAGCCAGAAGAAGAATTTGCCCGGCTGGTAAAAGCTACATAGTCATGTAGCCTATCAGTTTCAGGAATTCATGGTTTATTCCTGTAAAGGAAGTAAGAAGCATCAAGTTAGGCAGACGCACTATAAGATGCTGTGAGCTCCGAATTATATTCTCTCTAGCATGGCCACGCAACAGACAAAATTACCTACTTGTGAGATCTGAGATCATCGATCGAGGCCAGCTGGTGCATTTGCATTACGTAGCTAGTGACATGATGACTGATGATGCTTGCCACCTTCTAGTTCTAGAACGTAACGTAAACCATTGTTGCAGCTAGCTGCTGCTTACTGAACTTGCGTATGGCCAAAGCCTCAGCATTGGAGTATACCAGTACTTATACTGTATTATCTAATAATCACTTGTCATTTGACTTATTCACTTGCTTATCCGGCCCCTTCCTTAATTAGACCCCAGGATCATCACATCCATCAATCCTGCCAAAAACAAAGCATGAAAGGATCGACCGGGCTGAGGCTTTTGGATCCGCCATCTCTGCTCGCTAGAAAAGACCAAGGGCCAGCTAGGAGCTTTCCAGAGATGAGATTGCTAAATCACGTCAGTGTCGAAGAAACCTATGTGATCGACTCATCATAGATAGATGCCGACTCTGATTCGACATGAACAAGCCCTACACTAGCCGCCAAATTAAAGCTGCAGCGTTTCATATAGTATATACATACATCAGGCGCCTCTCCTTGTCATGAAAAGCGAGTGCCTCACTCTTTTGGACTACTAATTTTTTATTTATTAACTAGCCACTTTACCACTTGCCGTCAAAACCCAATCATCATCGATCTGGGAATGGGTAATTCGATCTTACCATGCAGCAATGCAATCGATCTGGGAATGGGTAATTCGATCTTAACATGCAGCAATGCAAGTTGCTCCTCACATCTGTCAGCAATACGGCAATGCGACCTTCTCGTCACAATATCGATCGACAAAATATATGTGCAGGGGCGGTTGCAAAGTTTTTCTTAACATAGAACTGCTCTGTTTTATTTTACATTAACTTAATAAAAAGGATGACTAAGCCTAGACCAAAAAAAAAATTTTAAAACCTATATAGAAAAAAGATTTAAAAATAATGAACCGCGCACAAGGTGTGCAAAAAAAAAAACTAGCCATCATTGCAAAGCTTGGTGTTCTTATTATTACTTAGTCTGCAACTGAGCAAGATTTGCATCTAATACTACGTAGGAGTACTACATAACACCATGGGCTCTACATATTGAAAACTTTGCTTGAGTACTACGTGGAGAGAGAAAAAACATTCAGCTGATGATGGGCTGCGATGTTAGTTCTACCTTTCTTGTGTGCTCTACTACTTGTTGCGACGTCTAGTCGGCACGGTCGTCCATCCATCCGCATCGGGGACGGGCTTGGGGGGTTTCGGGTTGCGCGGCGCCGGCGCCTCAACCTCCATTGGGCCTACTCCATCATCATCTTCCTCTGAGCGTGGGCTTTCGTCATCGCTACTACTGTCGTAGCCTGCCAATACCTGATTCAGAAGGGAAGACCAAACTATGAGTTAAGGGTGAGCGCTGATGCACAGTTTTTAGGGCCGCTAATGTAAAGGCACAAGAGAAACAGAGCACAAGCAAAACCGAAACTCCAAAAGTCTGTCTGAAATTGCATATACCTGCATCGATCAAAAGCTCTGAGGAATATACTGCATAATGCATCAAAATCTCAAAACGTTTATTACCTCTTTGCTCTGAGTAATGGCGCTGCCCGCAAGCCGTGTCTTTCTAAGCTTATCGATGTATGAATAGTTCTGTTTCAGACACCGTGTGTACATAATCATCAGGTGCTTAGTAACCTACTTGCAGTGGCGGAGCTAGACCCGAAACCAAGGGGGGCCCAATTAGCCAGACCGCGATCTATCTACTACTCCATATATGTTCAATTTTGGTTGCACATCACCGATGCTTAAATTAATGTAGATGATTCTTGAGAAAAGGAGAAAAGGCAAACATGCTAAACGTAGTCACGTAGACGATTTTTGATAAGAAAAGAAAAGGACAAAACAGGAGCTGCAACATCGCTAGAGTATGATAACAGACGCGAGTTGAGATTCGTATAAAAACAGAAAGAAGCGAACTCCTGCAAGGAGAGGCGGAACCTACAACCTGAATGCATTCAATATTTTTGTGAGGAAGCAAACTCCTACATAAGAGAGATGAGATGCGTGAGGGGACAGTAGAGAAGTTCATGCAACCATGCAAAATAGTTCGGTATGCAGCTGATGTTCTACTATATGCCTTAGAAAATTCTTCAATGAAGGGGGGCCATAGCCCAGACTACCGCCGGTGCCTGCTTGGGAGAATGCAATAAGCACTTGCGGTTGATTCCCCCCACCCCCCGCGTCGTCCAGCAGGGGCGACTCGCCCCGCCACCACAAAGCCGCCACCACCCCCGCCATCTTCGGCCGCCGCCGCCGCTGTGGCGGTGCGCTGCGAAGCCCAAAAAGGTCCCCCGCAGTAGTTTCGGCACCTCTCCCTCTCGTTCCCTCCTTTTCCCTGTTCATCTTCCCAGTTCGAGCTCTAGAGGTCCACGAGCAGGGATGGCCGGCCATGGCCAGGGGACGCTAGATCCGTGGCCTCTGTACCGGATCCGGCTGCCCCCACCCTGGATCCGGCGTGAAGCTGTGCGCCAGGCCAGCGGGTGCAAATGGCCGGCCGTCCATGGTCTCGCCTGCTCCACCCGGTGTCGACCCTAATCCAGCCACGTGCGCGGCCTTCATGGTGCGCCGCATGGTGGCCGGAGGTCCTGCCGGATGGTGCCCCCCCCCCTCGAGGAGGCAGATGCTGCGGCCTTGGGGCCGGCGCTGGAGCTGGTGGGCTCCAGGGGCAACGGTCATGGCCAACGCCTCCACTGAGGACCTGCTTGCCTGCTCGTGAAGGTGCTTTTGGCGGTCTGAGGTCCGGGCGCGACGGCGGCAGGCCCCTTCTGATGAACGCCAGGGGTGCCCCTTGGCTCCTGCTCCGCTAACCAGATACGGCGAACCCGCAGTGGACGGCTCCCACTACTGCTGGACACCGTGGTAACAGGGGAAAACGCCAGTGCCGGCAACCAAGTCATCCCCACTGCATTGTGCGAGCTATTAAAGGCTCAGACGGTGGGGTCATGCCGGCGAGGTATGGCTTTGCCCTTGAGAAAGTGTGGTTGATGTCCCTGCAGCTTCGAATAATGCGTGTCTTGTTTTTGTGTCAACGGGCTATAATCCATGGGATTGGGGGCTTCGGCGAAAGCGATGCACTACCGTGCGATCGACGGCGACGCCCTATGGCGCTGTTTACCTCCTTGGAGGCGTCGATGCCTGGCTCCCCCTGTGATTGTAGTTTGTTGCTCCTCCCGGTGAAAACCTAGCTCTAGTCTTCTAGAGTCGGTGGCGGCGGCGTCTATGACATCATGACCCTCTTGAGGGCGCCACCGTGGTGGGATAGATACCAGCTCTCGCCGCGGCCTCGAGCTCTCTGTGTTTGCTCTCCCCATCTTGTTGTTGGTCCCTCTTGGTTGAGTTTTGGCCCTGGTTGTTGGGTGTTGCTGACGCTCGACAAGTGTCCTTCTCTAGCACCTCTGCTTAGTCGGCGTTATTCTTGGTGGTGTCAGAAGATCAAATGCCGGGTGGTGTTTTCACCGCTGCTGTCATTCCCCTCCAAGGGTTCCTCCCCGTGGATGGCGTTGGATGATGGTACGTGAGCCCGGATGTGCTGGAGGATGTCATCATCAGCTCAAAGGAAGGTCGTCGTGTCCGGTGATCCGGGGCTTGCGTGTTCATCGCCACTCTTAGTCTCCATCCTGCTGCATGGAGTGGTCCTCAGATGGGGGCGGCAGTGGATCGACGTAGCTACGAGGAGTGGTGGAGGGCGCAATGGCCATGGTGAAAACAGCGAGTATGTTGTTCGGTGGAGGCGCAAATCAACGTTCTGCTGGCGTCTTTCAGCAAGGGTCCAAGCTTATCCTTGAGTTTGTTCAAGTGTTGTTTTGGTGGTGGTGTTGTCGTCATCATTGTTGTGCTAAGTGTTGTAATTCTCCTCTCTCCCACTCCTGTACTTCTATGACCTTCAAGGGTCAATCATGTATTAGGTGCTTGGCACCCTCCATCCCCCAACTTGTCCGGTGTCAATGGAAAATTATTCAGGTGGGGTTCTTACCCCTCCGGTGATGTCTTAAAAAAAAACCTGCTTGTGAGATGAGAAAAGGTTGAAGTATCTCAACAGCTTTAAACGGGAACAGATTAAATGTGACTATGTCACATGCATGCAAATGAAATTAAGTGAACTCCACACTACAATGAACAATAATCTACGTCTTTTGGCAGTTGAGAGGAACAATGTAATACAACTCTGTCAGCAGTGAACCTCGTGCTCCATCAGTGGCACGGCACGGCACGGCATGATCAACAAAGCCCAGGGCCCAGGAAGAAGAGGAGCGTGACCGAGAGTTCAAGGCGAAAGGTCCAGCCCAGGAGGCAGGAGAGGCCCAATGCTACAATAACCGGCCCGAATGGATAGCCTAGTGACAAGTGCTGAGAATGGATAGCCTAGTGACAAGTGCTGAGTATGTTGGAGAAGGCAACTGGAACTTTGTTTTCAAACATTTAAATCGCAAGTCCTTGCTATTCTCCTCTGTTCTTCCCCAGCCCCAAGTTCCTCTCCTATACCCTGATCTACTGCTCACAAGCTCATGCAATTTATCAGTCATCTGTACTTGTATTTTGAGATGTATATAATTCTCTATTAATATATATGGAGTAGTTGTCAGAAAAGCAAACTAAGTTGCAATAGTGTTATACAAAGTTGTGCAGTGGTAGGCAAGCACTATATCCTGATAACAGTGTGATAGTAACAAATTATTCTTTGTTTCTGCTTGGATGGTCAGAATTATTATCTGAATTCTGAAGGCAATACCTCTGTGTTTCTTTAAACACGTCAGCAGGTCCTGTTCCGCAGTACGATGTATGTCTACACTTCATCTGGGAAACCAGATCGAACAATATGTATGCCTATTGCCTAAGCACGATCGCGAAAAGGAAAAACAGAACCACATGATGATTTATAGTAACAGCTGTGGTATTGGTTTCATTGGGGAACCTCAAGCATCTTGGCAACATTGTTCAAATTATCCCTGATCGAGCATATATATCTTTGACTTAAAAATAAGGACAAAACAACAAAGATTGAATTTATTTTGCCCAAGTCCATTTTTACGAATAACAACAAAGTTTCAAATTATCACTTTGTCCGATTAAATTAAGTTCCCCGGCCTACGAATGACGTGTTCAATTTCTCGAGTTTCCGATCGTGTCAACTACCTACAGATCGATTTGATGCATGGATGAGAGATTACATTATACAGAGAGAATTTAAAGCAGAAGAAGAATGCATACGTACCTCCTCGACGCTGCCATCCTCAATGTTGGCGTTGAAGTCCCCGTCCATGGCGTCGTAGATCAATTCCTCCAGCTCGTCCTGGTCCAGCGGGCCCTCGCCTTCAGTAATCCAATGCATCGCGCACAAACGAAACAAACAAAATCAATCATAATTCACCAAACAGACGGAACGATTTCGTTTCCAGATTAATTATAAGTTTGGAAGACAGCAATGCATCTACAGCGCATGTGCTAAGGGATGGAGAGAAGAGGGATCGATGGAGACCTCTGGCGGCGTTGCGGGTGAACCAGGAGAGGACGGAGGCGGCGAGGCTGTCGGCCTTGGCCTGCGAGTCGCGGCCGCCCCACCGGTTCCGCACCGCCAGCTGCAGCGCCGTCCACCGCCCGAACAGCAGGCCGATGCACTCCTCCATTGCCGCCACCGCCTCGTCGGACATCACCACCCTGCCGCCGCCGGCCGTGCCGGAGGACAACGAAGAGGCCATGCCGGCGGCCCTCTGGGTTTGGCTTTGGCCTCGCGCGCGGTTGATAGATGGGATCCGTCGATCGGTGGATGCTAGCTGTGGGCTAGGGTTTAGTACTTTTTACAAGGAACGAAGACGCCTCCAACTCTTGAACATGTGTAGGTACGTGCCACGTGCGTGGACTTGTAAATTAAGCGTATCAAGGAAATTGGACCAAGTTATAATTTAGCAAAGTATTTGTATTTCCCGGTAAATATACAGGATCCGTGGGCCACGTTTTGAAGCGCATGGATCAGCGTTGAATGGAGCCCAAAGCCCCGCCATCCGTGAAATGGATGAGGTCCAGGTCGGGGAGCACGCAGCCCAAACGTGGGCTCCAACACCACACACTGGGCCGAGCCCCTACTCGTACTCGGGCCAAGCCCAGATTGCCTATAAACTTCACGCGAGGCCCAACACCAGCCCCAGCTCCTTGTAGACTTGCCGGATGATCAGAAAACAGTTGCTGACAGTATGGATAGTGTGGCATCGGTCAGCTACTACTGCTGAAGGCAATTGCCTGATAACTGCGTGCAAGAATCCATTGGAGAAATCGACACATTCTGATCTTCAGAGTAACGTTGGAAATAATCCTGTGTGTCCAGGTGGGTGTTCATAGCATTTACTTATTTAGGCCATGGAGTAATAGGCTAATCAGTTGAGCAACATTCTGCATTAGTTAGGAGCCTATCACAGCCTGATTTGCAGCTCGTGTTTGACTATATAAGTAGAAAAAAAAAACAGAAAAGGCTAAGTCATTCCATCCACAAAACCTGTTGGAGGCATTAGGCCTTCCAAGTAAAACCGATGGAAGAGACCGGAAGAACATCATTAAGAAGACCATAGCCGTGGAAGTTGCCACGGAAGACTTTCCTGAACTAAGATGCCAGAAACATCCACAATCTGATGGGGTAGCAATGGTTTCAGGGAAGCTTGAGCGAGAAGTGGTTATGACTAAGTCAGAAAAGAAGCAAAAGAAAGCTGGCACCACTGGAAATGGAAACACCAATTGTGCTGAATATGATTTCCAAATTTCTTTTGAACCATCATGCTACAACTCTTGATTTGGACTGGGAGGACTGCCTTGGGGAGCCGGCATGTACAGAATGCCAAATATGCCTACCTTCATCTACCCTCTGGTGGAAAAAAAAAAAAGCCATACCATTTCCACTCATTTCAAATTTAACAAAAATGAAATAATAAAAAAGGTTGGGATGACAATATAGCATCAATACAAATTCAAATCCGAGGGGTTAACTTTAGAAATATGAACATGGTTTATCCTTACTATTTATCTCAACAAAATATGCAGTCCCCAGAAGTCTTATGTACAAAACATACTCCAGATACCTCCAATTTAACATCAGGGATTAACTAGAACCGCAGCAGCATTATGAACAAGTTCAGCACTACTCCCATAAGCGCAGTGAGAGCAGTATACGTAGGTCCAGAGAGCTGAGATGCAACGCTGAATGCCAAGACCACAACAGCTGAACATGATACCAAACGGATGGCCAACTGGCGATGAGCCACTGGTTTGGACAGAATACATCGTGACACACGCAGGTAGGAATGAGGCATACGCTTGGCCAATGAACATTTTGCCAACCTCCTCCTCCTGTAAGGTATAAAGGAAGATTTTTTTTAAGCATGAAAAGAGATTTTGTAGTGATTTTTTATTTGAGAATCGAAAAAACTTGGTGTAAGTTCGACGTGAAGAAGAAGAAGACTAGGAGGTGAATTTGAGTTTACTGTAAAAAAATGCATTAGGCCGGGTGGCGCACAAGTTATATGGGATTGGGATGAGAATATGAACAATTTTATTTAAAAGCAATTGAATATTGTCTTTACTATCTCAATTAACATAATAAACAGTTTATATATTGGCTCCCTATTCTAGTGTAACCTCTCGTCCTTGGCTCGTTAGCTTGTGGTATATAGCATATTCCATGGAAGTTGCAAGAGAATTACCGACGGTTGAGCAGGAGTGCCGCCGCCACCATATGTGGGTCCGACGCCATCTGATGCAATGACAGTCCAATGAACTTGTCCTGCCTCCAAGTCATTAGCTGAATCATACAATGGTAATACGTAACCACCACCATATGTGCGCCCGGTGCAATAACAATGGAATTAACTTGTCCTCGTGCTGCCTCCAAGTCACTAGCTGAGTCATCCAATGATAATAATTCCAGGCGTCGTTGTTGTGGCGTGATGTCACGTCGTTCCCTCTCAGCATGCTGGACGCCTAATGATCCAGCAGTAATAATAATGCCATCACGCGCGTTACCACGGCTGTGGCCTCCAGAGCTAGCGCCATCGCCTGCATTAGCCATGATCAGGCCTGACGATCCTTGATTCAGTACCCGGCACCCCCCGGAGAAGTAGTTGTTGGTGGCCATGTTAGTTAGAGTTATCCCGTCCAAAGAGAACCCCATTGGTCTTGACATGCCATCATCAGTATGTCTTGTTGGGCTCAAATCCGAATGAAAACAGCATTTGTTTAATTTTGCAACGACTGCTTCTTCCGAAGGGTTTTCCATTCCTGTTGAGGCGACATCCTGCATTGAATTGATGACATAAATTTAATGAAAAATCAGTTTGGTTATTACTTATAGCCGGTTACGTTAAAATAAACCTGGTAATGTTCTCAAATCTAGACTGAACCCACACCAAACCATTCTACATAGCACCTTCAGCCTGTTCCACCTATATAAGCTTAACCAAGCCAATCCACATGCCCCTCCCGGTTCCTCTCATCTTCTTCCTCGTCCCCAGCCCGGCTCCTCCCTCGCCGCCCACCCTCCAGATCCGGCTTGCCGCCGTCGACCTCACCGCCTCCTCCTGCTGCCCCCTCCCCCCGCCTCCTCCCGCTTGTAGCCATGGCAACTCCAACGAGCTCCTCCAAAATCCGGCCATGGCTCCCCCGCCCCTCCCTGGCCCGGCCGCCGCGAGCACCGCCAGGGCTCCTAAGCCGCCCGGCCTCCATCCCCACCGCTGGGCCGGCCTACCTCCCCCCGGCCGGCCGGGCCCTTCTATAGCCCGCCGGAGAGGAGAAGAGGGCTCGCCGGAGCTCGGGAAGAAGAGAGCTGGGAGCGGTGCGGGCGATGTTTCATCGGTGCCTGCGTGGCCTCCAGCAACTCGGGCGCGGGGATGGCAGCATGGCCTCCAGGAGACGGCGCGGGCCGACCGTCCTTGGTGCCGCTCGAAGCAGAGGGACGGAGAGGACGACGGGCATGGAGGAGCGAAGAGATGGGCATTGTATTTTCGTGTGTGTATAATACAGGAATTTTTTTTGTGTATTTTTTGCACGAATCTCGAGAAAATCATGTGGCTGCAAAAGTGCCTTCCCCCGAAGTTGCCTTCGGCTTACACTTTCACTTCAAGATGATGCCAGTACTTTAGCTTCAGAGTTTTATCCCACCGACTTTTCAGAGCAAGAAATAATTAAATTAAGATGTCAATTACAACATTACGAGCTTCATGTGCCTAGCAATCCAAAGTTTCAAAATTTAACGAGTGTAGGAAACTTTTGTCGTCGGCAGCTTGTAGGGAAAAAAAATCAGAGGACTATTGTTTGATTGGCAGGTATACTATTAGCCTATTGCCTACTTTTTATCACTTTGTTGTTGTAGGAATAACAGGATGCAGGGGGGGCGGGGGGCGGGGGGTGGGGGGTGGGATGAGACGTTTTCTTCACTGAATCAATGTCACTTAACATCAAATCAGCATTAATCTATAGCTTTAGCCTCAAATCTTCATTGTTTAGCACCATCCAATGAAAACGGAAAGGTAAAACTAAATCCACATGTAATCTGATTCAAGGTAAAACTAAATCCACATGTAATCTGATTCAAATTCAAACCATTAACAACTTTAGTTACAATTATTACAATTCATATGGGCAACGAAGAAATTCATGGTTTTTGAAAAGGCTGGCATGCTGGCTACACAAATCTCTTACTACAGTATCAACCGCGGCAACAGAAGCGAACATGCGGGTTGGAACTGAAAAAGTACTTTGAATTTTCTGATTTAACGTACCGGAGCACGGGTTAGGACGGCCGGAGGATATATGATGCTTCTGACTGCGACATTACCTGCATTTCCTGTGCGTTCCTGGCACCACCAAGCTATCTTCCCCTGCAGCTCCTATAGGGATCACTGAAATGACCTCAGAAATGAATCTGGGAGAAATGTATCCTTGGAGTATTTTGGTTCTGGTTCTGTAGTGACGGGAATGGGCGAGGAGCGAGATGTATCTTCTCTGCGCGTCCGTAGAACCTGGAGGTAACCTGCTCCTTCCCCTGCGCGTGGAGGTGGCATTCGTGCGTAGTGCCTGGGGGTCAAAAGCGAATTAGCGGCGGAGCTAGGCAGCTTTCCACGTCCGCTGCACGGCTTTTTATTAACAAAAGCTGCTTTCACGCCGTTTTGAAGCACCACCCGCCCACCACTTCCGGCGTGAAAATCGGCAATGGTCTGACCGCCCCCACCATCCCATTGCTGACTATCGCGACGCGTCTCCATTGGTGGGTTGTTAGCGCAAAGCTTTCCATTCCTTCGTCTACTCAGTTCTTCCCACAGACCCCCAAGGCTAATAACGAGAGAGAGAAGACAGCCGTGCCCGTATTTGCTGCAGTCTCCACAAGACAGATTGGAGAGAGAGCAACGAACACCACCTCACCAGCGATGAAAGATGCTTTGCTTCACGGTGGCGAAGGGAAGGCGCAGACGCCGGCGGCAGGGGCGACATCACACTCACTGGTAACTTGCCCGTCCCATTCTAGATCTATGTTCTGTTCTTCATTCCCCTCTTCTGTTTTGTTTTCATGGGCTCAATCAATCAATAATGAAAAAAACTTAATTACCAAGTCGCAAATCCTTTCGAAACCTAGCTGGGTATAGCTGATCGAATTCCAAGCACAAACTACTCATGACTGCTTCAACAAGGAATCTTATCAACCTCTTACAAGCATATCTTCTCTTGTATTCGCAGTTAGTTCAATTTGCTTTCGCAATTGCGGCTACCGTTGCAATTGCTTATTCTTCCTTTGTCATTTACGTGTCTGCAACATACCCACAAAACTGGATTGAGACGCTACAGATGCTCCCACTATGCATAGTTGCTATTACGGCGCCAATGCTGTGTACAATCATGATCCGAAAATAAACATCTCCGTTGTCGGCATATGCAGGTAAACAAAGTTTCTTGTTTCTTGTTTCTTGAAATTTTTTGCTAATCATATTTATACATGGAACTGTGCTATTGTTGTTTATTTTCATTACAATGATATATGATACGATATTACCATGAAACAAGCAGTTGCGTGCACACCATTTGTCATGCGTGTGCTATTGTTGTAACAGTAATGCAGTGGTATATTGCTAATGATTGAGTGCAGCATCTGAAACATCAGTAGTGCAGTGGTATATTCTCACTTCTGCTCACCTGTTGATTTACAGTTATCTTTTCCACACGAATGGAGGGAAGACTGACTATGCTGTGATAGACAAATTTGCATGGATGGTTTTGGCTTTGCAATCCAAGTTCGTCTGTACATGTTTTATAACTATGATGTACTACTTTCAGAACAATTTACTGCTACAAATACCATGCCAGTTTTTGTTTGCGTGTGAAAAGTACGGCCGACGAGCTGATTGTCAACAACCACAACACTATTTCCCCATTGTGCTAATCTATATATTGTGACATGGAACTGTGCTTGATTGAGCTCGTAAGGGAAATAGTGTTGTGGTTGTTGCAATCCACTATGCACGCGGTCACCAGGCTACATATTGCAATCATGCATACGCAAGGTCCACTTAACAGAAAAGAGTGGTTTAATTTACAACATAAGTTGTTTATCACACTTAGTTCACATCATTCGCAGTTCAACAGCGGGAACAATACGATAGTTTGAATATACACGCCCTATGGGCCAGTGCTCCACACTTAGTTCACATCATTCACTGAGCTTAGAACTTCAACAATCTTCTGCCTTGGCAGAAAAGGAGTAAGACCACTACCATCATAAAAGTTCATGCCAACAAACCTCCCATCCAAATTAACAAGAGGGCCTCCAATCCCAGTCTAGTACAAAAGAAAATGCACAATGTTACAGGGTAAGTTGTAATTCCTGAGTATATTATGATAAAAGAAACAGCCCAAATATATATTATCATGCAAATCTTTGCAGACTACCATGTAATAAAATAGTAAGAGAATTTGCTACAGTACCTTCGTGATTTTACAAGTGGAGAACTTAAGATCTTTGCAATCAAGTTCACTATCCTTGTTACTAAGCTTCACTTCACCAAGTGAGCCCATCAATGGACCATGTAGGGTGTCACGGCCTATAGCTACTACTTCAGATGGCTTTTGCACTAAAGTACAGAAGATGTCTTCTGCACGAACAGCATTGAAGTTCTTGACACTGACAACAGCAATATTGTAGTTCAAATTATAGAGTTCCAATGTCCCACAGCCGCGTTGATTTGGTGGGAGAAACACATCAATCTGCAATCATAAAGTGAGGTCAGCTAACCAATATATTTATATATACATGACTTACTTCAAAGGCCAAGACAATAAGGACCTTCAAGGTATTATCAATTTTTTCATCACCATGACTTCTAACCAAACTGGCTGTAGTCAGGATGATCGTGCGCATAGCTTTGCTTCCATGACACTTTAACTTTATAAACAAACCCGTGCATTCAAAATACCTCACATTCCCTACAAATTACAACTTTTTTAGTCATTAGTTAGTGAACATAAAATACTAGTACAGAAAATAATGTGCATTCTGCAGTAAAGTAACCTTTGAATGAAGCAAGGGAGACAACACGACGAGAAATATCTCCCAAAACTTTTTTCTTAAGTAGATGCCAGACTCGTTCCCTTGAGCCAGTGGATGGACAACCATATGGATACCCCTTCCAAGCAATTACTTCACCAAACTTTTCTTCAAATCCATTAATCAAACGCCCATTAACTGGTTAAGAAACGATCAGAAGTTAACTATAAAAGTGCACAAGGGAGATGACAGCAATATCAAAAGAATGACTTACATTCAAGCACGACTGGTGGCGGAATGGGATAGCCAAAGGCTCTTATCCGATAAAAAACTTTCCGAAACCCTGATGCAATTAAAATTTCTATTAGTATTCAAACCGTAAATATATGACATAAACATTATATTATATTCCCTTTATCCCTGTTGGTGTAAATAGAAAAATATAAAAGGGTTTATATGTAAAACTATGAGGATAAGAATAGAGAGTGTGTAGGCTTGGCGATTTAGCCAGCCAGAACCTTCCCCAACCTTCCTATCAACATGGTATACGGAGCTAGGGTTAGGGTTACCTCGAGCTCGAGGTGCGGCGGCGCCTCGAACTGCGGCGGCGTGCGCGGGTGAACACCGGCGCTCGGCTAGTGGTGGTACAGCAAGGGCGGATCCGAAGGTGTCGCGGGCAGCGGGCGAGCAGGAGGAGCCCGTTCGTGTGTCTGCGGGCACACGCGAGCGTCGCGGAGGAGCGGCATGGTGAAGACGTGCTACGGCGCATGGAGGAGTAACTCGCGGCGGAGCTACAATCCGCGGGCGGAGCAGGGGTGCGGCTCGTGGTGTCGCGGCGCGCCGGCGGGCCAGCGGAGTGAAGCACGGAGCGGCCTGCGGCGGAGGTGCGGAGTGGCGCGCCGGTGCGACGCGCACAACGCGTGGACGCGCGGGCGGAGTGGCGCAGTCAGCCTGTGGACTGCTGGTGCGGTGCGCAGAAGAGGAGGCCCGCGGCCCAGGCTCTACGCGGGAGGAGGCCCCTGCGGGTGAGTGGCCCAGCGGAGCAGAGGAGGTGGAGTTGCTCGGTGGTCCGGTGGTTCCGCTGGGCTGAAAAAGGAGTTGGGAAGCAGAGGAGTTTGTTTGCTGGTGCCTGGGAGCGGTTTGTGGTTGCTGGCTGAGTGGATTTGGTACTGGTGCGAACGGTGATTGGTGGATTTGCTCCTCTGGTTGAGAAGAAGAGAAGGACAGTGTTGCTTCTGCTATTGCTAGTTAAAGTCGGTGAAAAAGGTGTGGTAGGTTACTGCAGCGCTGTGATCTAGTGAAAGGAAAAGAGGGTGTTGTTGCGTACTGGCTGTGATTTGAGTCGAGGAGATTTGATAGTAGTGAGATTTGATCCATAAAGGAGATGGATCCGATGGAGGAGGCAAAGAAGAAAGCAGCTGAGGATGCAAAGAAGGCAGCAGGTGTGCATGAGAGTAGTGGTGGTAATGATGGAGATGATCCACTAATTACTAAAAGTGAGCTGAAAAATGAGATGATGTCCATGATTCAAGGGTTGTTGGAGATGAAGTTGATTGGTCCTAGGGAGAAGTGTGAACTCAAATTAGAACTTATCCCAAATGATGTGAAGCTGGAAGGAAGCAAGAAATATTTGAGTTGGTCTAGAAGAGTGCAAGTGATACTAGGAGGAAAAGAGGTAGAGAAATATATAATGGAGGATTGTGTTGAGCCAGCGGACAAGCTTAGCGTTGAATGGAGAGTTTGGCACACAACGAACTGTACCATAGTGGCATGGTTATTGGCATCCATGTCACCATCAGTTAGTAAAGTGGTGGAAGCTATGCACACTGCAGCACAAATTTGGAAAACTTTGAGTATCAGGTATTCCAAGCAGGGGAATGTGATGGTGATGATGGAGATTCAGAATAGGGCTGATGTAGTGAAACAGGCAGGGCGATCAGTGGAGCAATATGCTAGTGAGTTGCAGTCATTGTGGGGAGAGCTGGACCACTATTCTCCACTTCGTATAGGGATCCAAAGGATGCACAGGATGTCTAAAAGTGAATAGGAGGGTGACTCATTTTCTGACGAACTTGGACCCACAGTTTGAGAGCAGGAGGGCTTCCTTCTGTCACGAGGAGAGTCTTCCTACTATAGAGGAGGTTGTGTCAGCCATGGTCAGTGAGGAGAGTAGGCTTCGAATGATAGGTGGTGACAATCCTGTGAAGTCAGCCTATACCACGGTGACAAAGAAGTTGTGTTACAACTGTGGAGAGAAGGGACACATGAGCTTTAATTGTCCCCTTCCAAGAAACTATGGTGGTAGGAGTGGAACTCGAGGAGGTCATGGTGGTGCCCGTGGCAATCTAGGAGGCCGTGGTGGTCATGGTGGAGGACGTGCTGGAGGACGTGGCGGAGGCCGTGGTGCCCTCAAGCCAATGCAGCCATGGAGAGTTCTATCACAGAGAGTGGTCCTCAGGTTAATGCTGGAATTGAGTCCCTCACTTTAACTGGAGAACAGGTCAAGCAGTGGGAACAATGGCAGAAGTCTAAAGCATGTGAAGCTTCCAGTTCTACTCTAGTGGGTTCTGTGATGGCCACCACCAGTCACTTTGGTAACTTTGCCAATTATGCCCGTATGGGCAAAGGTACTCAGGCACAGACACTTGCATCCACATGTAGGCATAACATAGAGTGGGTTGTTGACTCAGGAGCTTCCAAGCATGTCACAGGCATATCTAGTCCTTTTAGAACATACACTCCACATTCTTATACTAAAGCCATACAAACTGCTGATGGTACCTCTCAACCCATTCATGGCGTAGGATCTATAGAATGCACTCAATCTCTTCATCTATCTTCTGTTTTGCATGTTCCTTCCTTCCCAGTCAATCTCCTCTCAGTTAGTGCACTTGATTAGTTCAAATGCATTGTTATATTTGATGAAAATTCTTGTATTTTTCAGGAGAAGAGGACGGGGAGAGTGATTGGGACTGGAGTCAGGCGTAATGGGTTGTGGTTCATCAACCAAGAGCTGTAACATTGATAGTAGCTACAGGAACACAAGAGAGAGAGATCTACTTGCTTCATCGCCAGTTAGGACATGTACCTTTTGGAAGTTTGAATAAATTATATTCTAAAGTTTTTAGAGATGTGGACATAAAGAAACTTGTGTGTGATGCTTGTGAACTTGGAAAGCATACAAGGACAACTTATCCTAGTATTGGCCTCTAGAGTTGTGAACCTTTTATGTTAGTACACTCGGATGTTTGGGGTCCCTGGTCAGTTACATCTGTGAGTGGATTTAAGTGGTTTGTCACCTTTATTGATTGCTATACTCGTATGACATGGGTTTACATGCTTAGGGGTAAACATGAGGTCCTTCAGTGTTTCCAGGACTTTCATAAGTTAGTTACAAATCAATTTAATGCTAGAATTTGGATTATCCGAACTGATAATGGAAAGGAATATGTGAACAATGTTTTTGGGGCGTATCTTTCGGAGCATGGGATTAACATCAGACTACTTGTCCTGACACTCCATGACAAAATGGTGTAGCTGAGGGGAAGAATCGACACTTGTTAGAGGTGGCAAGGTCAATGATGTTCCAGATGAATGTGCCCAAATATCTCTAGAGTGAAGCGGTGCTAACAGCAGCATATTTGATCAATCGTATGCCATCAAGGATTCTTAGTATGGCGTCACCTGCAGAGCTATTGCTGGGGCAACAGGAATTTAAAGTACCCCCCAAGGTATTTGGTTGTGTTTGCTTTGTCAGGGATCATAGACCGTCAGTTGGAAAGTTGGATCCTCAAGCGGCGAAGTGTATTTTTGTTGGATACTCTTCTACACAAGAGGGTTACAAGTGTTGGGACCCTGTTGGAAAGAAATTGTTTGTGAGTATGGATATGACATTCAGGGAGTCTGAACCATACTATACAAAACCATGAGATCTCAATCCGTTCTTGGAGGAATTCTCTCCAGTCACTGAGGGTGACAGTAGAGAGGGGGAGAATAGAGGAGTTACTACTCAATAGGAAGTGATTGTCGGTACTATCCCGTGTCCAATGGACATGCCTGAAGTTCATCAGGATGATGGTGTGGATATGAGGGATGATGATGGTGAAGGTGAAGGGGTAATTGGTGATGAGAATGAGGGAGAGGTAGTTGGCCCTAGGAATGAGGAGACAATTGATGTACAAAATGAAGAGGTGATTGCAAAGGAGCCAATAGTGTACCAGAGGAGACAGTCCAATAGTCAGGGGGAGCAAACAGTTGCAAAGGAGCCAATAGTGTACCAGAGGAAATGGTTTAGGAGTTAGGAGGAGAAAATCAATGCACCACAACCACAACAAGTTGCTACACCAGTCCCGAATCTCTCCTCGAACCTCTCTCCACCAAGCGGTAATGTCCCCTCTAACCTTGAACATGTAGAGTTACCCCTTGCACAACATAGGGATACTAGGTCTAATTTTGGAAAACCTCCTGTTCGTTATGGTTTTGAGCATCCTAGTACAGATCATGACATTGCCAACTTCCTCTCATACTCTCGCCTTTCACCTTCATATAGAGCTTTTGTTGCATCTTTACAAATAGTGCCTATTCCAAGGGACTGGAGGTGTGAAAAACAGGATCCTAATTGGAATGCAGCAATGAGAGAAGAGATGCATGCTCTTCAGAAGAACAAGACTTGGGAATTGGTCCCACTTCCAAAAGGAAAAAGGGCTATGGGCTGCAAGTGGGTCTTCACTGTGAAGCAAAACCCAAAAGGAGAGGTGGATAGGTATAAGGCAAGGCTGGTTGCAAAAGGTTATAGTCAAACTTATGGCATTGATTATGATGAGACCTTTGCTCCTGTGGCAAAGATGGGTACTGTTAGGACCTTAATCTCCTATGTAGTTAACTTTGGCTAGCCTCTACATCAATGGATGTGAAGAATGCATTTCTTCATGGTGACTTACAAGAAGAAGTTTATATGAAAATCCCACCGGGGTTTGCCAATAGTCAAACTGTTGGGAAGGTGTGTAGACTTAAAAAATCACTCTATGGACTAAAGTAATCACCTCGGGCATGGTTTGATAGGTTTAGGAGAGCAGTCTGTGGTATGGGCTACACTCAATGTAATGATGATCATACGGTCTTCTACAAGCATAGAGGAACATTTATCACCATTATGGTAGTGTATGTGGATGATATTGTGATTACAGGAGATGATGTGGAGAAAATCAAGTGTTTGAAGGAGAATCTGGGAAAGGCCTTTGAAGTAAAAGATCTTGGACCACTAAGGTATTTTCTTGGGATTGAGATTGTGAGGTCACTGAAGGGGATAGTTCTCTCTCAAAGAAAATATGTCCTTGATCTGCTGACTGAAACAGGCATGCTTGGATATCGGCCGTGTAGTACTCCTATTGATAAAAACCATCAAATCAGTGCCGAGTGTGGAGATTCTGTGAATAAAGAGACATATCAGAGATTAGTGGGAAGATTGATATACCTGTGTCATACAAGGCCTGACATTTCCTATTCAGTGAGTGTGGTGAGTAGATATATGCATGATCCAATAACAGGACATATGGAGGTTGTTTACAGGATCTTGAGGTATCTAAAGGGAACCCCTGGAAGAGGGTTATGGTTCAAGAAGAATGGACACCCTGATTTAGAGGGCTACTGTGATGCTGATTGGGCGAGTAGCAAAGATGATAGGAGGTCTACCTCTAGATATTGTGTGTTTGTGGGAGGCAATCTTGTCTCATGGAGAAGCAAGAAGCAAGCAGTTGTGGCTCGATCTACTGCAGAGGCTGAATATAGGGCAATGACATTGAGCTTGTGTGAGATGTTGTGGTTAAAAGGCTTGCTAAAGGAGCTGCAGGTGTTAAGAAATGAGACAATGATGCTTCATTGTGATAACATTGCTGCAATTAATATTGCTAACAATCCGGTCTATTTTGACCGCACTAAGCATGTGGAGATTGATTGATTCTTCATTAAGGAAAAGCTAGATAGTGGGGTACTTAAGTTGAAGTAATGTGAAATCGCGTTTCCAACTAGCGGACTGTTTTACAAAGGGTTTAGGTCCTAGTGAAGTTGAGTCGAGTTGTAGCAAGATGGGCATATTAGATATTTTTAGCCCATCTTGAGGGGGAGTATTGGTGTAAATAGAAAAATGTAAAAGGGTTTATATGTAAAACTATGAGGATAAGAATAAAGAGTGTGTAGGCTTGGTGATTCACCCAGCCAGAACCTTCCCCAACCTTCCTATCAACAGTCCCCAAATACATCAATTCCTAGAATCCGTTAAGTCAAATTATCTTGTTTGACTAACTTTATTGGAAAGAATAACATCTACAACGTAAAATAAGCACATTACGAAAATATTCTACGATATATGATATATCTAATGATATTAATCTGGTTGCATGGATCTTGATGGGTTTTCCTAGAAAGTTTGACTTAAGAAACTCTAGGAATGTAATTATTTAAGGACAGAGGGAGTTGGTAACACTAAAAATAATGGTTTGCATGATTGTTCAAACCTGAAAGGACTATGCTGTGCACACCTTTAGGTAACGAATACCCACGGAAATCAAGTTTTTCAGAACTGCAATAAAAGACAACAGACTTGTCATGATATAAAAAAATGCACATCTACAACAAAAAAAAAGTTGTACCAACACAGGAAATGAATTTTATAAAAGGTACAAAGAAAGGACAATGAAGTCAGGACAATAAATATTCAAACGGGACATTAGAGGAGTCAGCAGATTAAGTAGCACAAATATAAGTTGACCGATCCATATTGCCTTGCAGAATGTATTGTTTTATCTTTAAAATTTCCCTCATTTAGACAAACAGTACATGAAGCTTGTTCACTAATTTAGTACAGGAAAAAAGAAAAATATACCAGTGACGTTGGGTTAGCAATAATCAAATCATCTTCAATCCAAAGATTACTATGAACTACTGAACTCTGGGATGTGTTAAAACTACAAAGGCCCCAATGCCGCTAGTAACAAATATGGCTTACCATACACAAGGAAGATCTTGGGTTTTTTTTAACAAGTAAACTAACTGGGGAAGTGTTAGAATGTAATAGTAACATACGGCCCATATTAGGCGTAATGACCCATTGGCCCTGTACACATTGTAACCCTAGCCAATTAGGCTATATAATGAAGGTCACCTCCCTGATTAGGGTGAGCGGTGTTTCTCTACATGGTATCGCGAGTCTAGGGGCCATGATTCTGGGTTTCCTTCCCTGCTTCCGCCTTCCCGTGTGTCCTTCCCTAGGGCGTGCGCCGCCGCTCCACCTCCACAGGTCATGCTCACGCGCCGCCTCCCAGCCTCCGCCGCCGCTCCCTTCCTCCACTGCGGAGGAAGCCGCCGCTGGTGCTCGTCCGCACCGTCCGCGGAGGAGGCCGCTGCTGCTCGCGTGCACCCACTCGCGCAGAGGGCCGCCGCCGCTCGCACAGCTCCCCCCGCACCGTCCCGCGAGGAGGCCACCGCCGCTCGCACCCGCTTACATCGCAGGCCGCCGCCGCTCGCACCTCCCGCGTCTCCAGGACACTGAGGGAGGCCGCCGCCGCGTCCTTCTCCCTCCGTCTCCCTACCCGCGCCGCCAGGACATCGAGAGAGGTCGCCGCTGCTTCACCAGGATGCTGCGCATCTCCTCCCAGGCCGCGCCGTCGCCATAACAACTCTGTCCACTGCCTCCGCCACATCCGGCGTCCACAGCTCAGAGTCTTTCGCGCTATGGGGGAAGTCCTTGCTCCTCCCATCTTCGCCGCCTACACCGCCGTCAACGTAAAGCAGCACGTCCTGATCGTCCTCAGCCTCGAGCGCCCCAACTACTCCAAGTGGAAGGCATTCTTCACCACCCTCTGCGCCAAGTACGAGCTGCTCGGCTACATTGATGGCACGCAGGCCGTGCGTTCGGCTGACCCCACATGGTCTCAGCCCGACGCCGGCATCCGTGGCTGGATGTACGGCTCTGTCGATGACCCCGTCCTCGACCTCGCCATGGAAGATGCCGATCATGATGCGTGTGGCCTCTACATCTCCATCGAGGCTCTATTCCAGGCCAACAAGGAGCCTCGCGCTGTCGTCCTCGGGCAGGAGTTCCACAACATGTCCCAGGGCGAGCTCTCCATCCATGCCTACACCCAGAAGATGAAGCACACAGCTGATGCCCTCTGGGAGGTCGGGCATCCCATCTCCAACGCGCAACTTGTGCTCAATCTCCTGCGCAGCATCAACCCACGCTTCGCCACCACTGCCGATATCATCACCAACACGTCGCCGCTTCCCGACTTCCGGTCCATCACCAACATGCTCCACGTCAAGAAACTTCATCTTGGCGCCGAGGGCAAGGAGGCCTCTGCCTCAGCCCTTGCAGCTAGTACCACCTCTTCTTGCACGTCGCCTTCCTACCGGTCCATCTCTTCTACAACATCCAACCGTGGAGGCGGTGGCAAAGGCAAGGGGGGCAAAAGCAAAGGTGGGCATGGCGGCAACGGCAGCGGTGGCAGCAGCACCGGCGGTGGGCGCAACCAGCAGCATGGCCCCTCACAGGGTGGTGGCCATCAGGCTCCTCAGCCGGCTGGCCCCTGGGTCTGTTACAACCCTTGGGCCGGTCCGTGGGCTCCTCCACAGCAGCAGTGGGGTGTGCCACCCGCCCAGCAGTACGGGCCTCCAGGAGTTTGGAACCCGACTAGCCTGATTGCCGCCCTCAATCAGATGGCGGTTCAGGGGGCTGATCCCTGGGTCATGGACAGTGGAGCGACATCCCACATGTCCTCCAACGATGGTATACTTCTCTCCCATCTCCCGTCACCACCGTCCTCTATTACAGTCAGTAACGGTCAATCTATTCCTATTCATAGTCGTGGCACTTCTCTTTTACAATTAGCTGATCGTTCCTTTCATCTTGACAACGTTCTTGTCGCCCCACTGCTCACTCGTAACCTGTTATCTGTTCGACAGTTTACTCGCAACAATAACTGTTCAATTGAGTTTGACGCCTCTGGTTTTTCTGTTAAGGATCTCCAGACCAAGACGGTTCTCCTTCGATGCAATAGCAACGAGGATTTCTACACCATTCCACACATGCCTCCTCGCTGTCATGTCGCCGTCGTATCCCCAGAGCTGTGGCACTCCTACCTTGGTCATCCAGCACCCGCCGTCGTCAACACTCTACATAAGCTTTCAGCTATCCAGTGTAATAAAGCAGCTCGCCGCCTTTGCCATGCCTGCCAGCTCGGCAAACACGCTAGGCTGCCATTTGCTAGTTCAGTTTCTAGTACATTAGCACCCTTTGAACTTGTTCATTGTGATGTTTGGACCTCTCCAATTTTGAGTATTTCTGGCTATAAATTTTATCTTGTGATAGTTGATGATTATACACATTATTGTTGGATGTTTCCTCTTCGTCATAAATCCGAAGTTCATGACCACATTGTTCAATTTGTTGCTTACTCTCACACACAGTTTAGTCTTCCTGTACGCTATTTTTAGGCAGATAACGGGATCGAGTTCATCAACAATGCCACCACCGCCTCTTGGCTAGCCGCGGCATCCTCCTCCGTACCTCGTGCCCCTACACATCCGCTCAGAATGGCAAAGCTGAGCGCATACTTCGCACCTTGAACAATGTTGTTCGCACACTTCTGATTCATGCCACCATGCCTCCTTCCTATTGGGTCGAGGCTCTCTCCACCGCTGTGTTTCTGATCAACTGGCGGCCATCCTCGTCCATAAATAACGGTATCCCATATCACCTTCTCCATCACAAGATGCCAGATTACTCCATCCTTCGAGTTTTTGGTTGCTTATGCTACCCAAACCTTAGTGCCACGACTCGCCACAAATTATCTCCTCGTTCTGCGTTGTGTGTCTTCCTCGGTTACCCTCCTTCTCAGAAGGGCTACCGGTGTCTTGACCTCTCCACTCGCAAGATCATCATCTCGCGACACGTCGTTTTTGATGAGACTCACTTTCCGTTTGCGGCCTCCAAGCCCCACTCGGATTCCTTTGGATTTTTGTTATAGGACATACTACCTGCGCCTCCTCCGTCCACCTCGGACGTTGGGGCACCGTCGCTCTTGGAGGATGCTGGCGACCCCATCGGGCTGGACCCGACCATCTTGTGGCATGGCGTTGCTCGCCAGCTGTCTTAGGGTCGACCAGCTCCTATAGCCGGCTCTCCGGTGCCCGTGCAGACCGCCCCAGTAGCCGGAGCCATTGCACCTGCAGCCACTGCACCAGGAGCCACTGCACCAGCTGCACCGCGGCCACTTCGTGTCTATACTCGTCGTCGTCCGGCACCGCCACCGCCCACTGCTACTCCTCCGAAGCCGACATTGGCGGCAGCACCGGCGGTGGTGCCATCGGTCCAGGATCCTCCCTCCCGGGAGACTCGATCCCAGACAGGGTCGTTACCGTCGCCAATCTAGCACTACGGCTTCACTGCGGCGTCCTCGATGTAGGCTTCCCCGCTGCCCGCCAACTCTCATGCCGCCATGGCCGATCCTAATTGGCAGGCGGCCATGACCAAAGAATACAAGGCGCTCATCGACAATGGCACCTGGCGCCTTGTGCCTCGGCCGCCGCGTGCCAATGTCATCATTGGCAAGTGGGTCTTCAAGCACAAGTATCATGCTGATGGCTCTCTCGCTCGTCACAAAGCCCGGTGGGTTGTTCGTGGTTTTTCGTAGCAGTACGGCATCGACTACGACGAGATGTTTAGCCTGGTTGTCAAACCGGCCACCATCCGCATCGTCCTCAGCATTGCCACTTCTTCCTCCTAGCCGATTCATCAGTTTGACGTGAAGAACACCTTTCTTCACGGTCACCTGAATGAGACGGTCTACTGCCAGCAGCCGCCCGGCTTCGTTGACTCGGCCGCTCCCGACCATGTCTGTCTCTTGCAAAAGTCCTTGTATGGACTCATGCAGGCGCCCAGGGCATGGTACCAGCGGTTGCCAGCTTTGTCCAGCAGTCCGGCTTCACTGCTTCGATCTCCGACACGTCTCTCTTTGTTTACAATGAGGGCACCGACATCGCCTACTTGTTGCTCTACGTCGATGACATCATCTTGAACGCCTCGTCACCCACACTGCTTCAGCGCATCACCAGGCTTCTTCACTCCGAGTTCGCTATGACCGATCTCGGGGCGCTCCATCACTTCCTCGGGATCTCTGTCACACGGTCTTCCGGCGGTCTCTTCCTCTCTCAGCGCCAGTACGCTGTGGATCTACTTCAGCGCGCCGGCATGGCCGAGTGTCACTCTACAACGACTCCTGTGGACACTCGAGCGAAGCTCTCAGCTACGGATGGCGCTCCGGTGGAGGATGCTACCTAGTACCACAGCCTCGCTGGTGCTCTCCAGTACCTCACGCTGACTCGTCCGGACCTAGCCTACGCCGTTTAGCAGGTGTGTCTCTTTATGCACGACCCGCGCAAGCCTCATCTGGCGATGCTCAAGCGTGTCCTGCGGTATGTGAAGGGAACTCTGTCCACCGGGCATCACATTGGTGTTGGCGGCATCGACAGTTTGACCGCTTACTCCGATGCTGATTGGGCTGGCTGTCCGGACTCTCGGCGCTCCACTTCGGGCTACTGCGTCTTCCTCGGTGACAACTTAGTCTCCTGGTCCTCCAAACAACAAACTACAGTTTCTCGTTCGAGTGCGGAGGCTGAGTATCGTGCTGTTGCGCACGCTGTGGCTGAGACTTGTTGGCTTCGTCAGCTACTTCAGGAGCTTCATGCACCCATCTCTTCGGCAACGATCATCTACTGTGACAATGTCAGTGCCGTCTACATGACTGCCAACCTGGTTCATCATCGTCGCACAAAGCACATTGAGATAGACATTCACTTTGTTCATGACAAAGTAGCCTTGGGACAGGTCCGGGTGCTCCACGTCCCATCGTCTCATCAGTTCGCGGACATCATGACCAAAGGGTTACCTGTACAGTTGTTTACTGACTTTAGGTTCAGTCTTTATGTTCGTGACACTCTCGCTTAGACTGAGGGAGGGTGTTAGAGTTTACTGACTTTAGGTCCAGTCTTTATGTTCATGACACTCCCACTTAGACTGAGGGAGGGTGTTAGAATGTAATAGTAACATACGGCCCATATTAGGCGTAATGGCCCATTGGCCCTGTTCACATTGTAACCCTAGCCAATTAGGCTGTATAACGAAGGTCCCCCCCCCCCCCCCCCCCGATTAGGGTGAGCGGTGTTTCTCTATAGGAAAAAATATTTCAAATACTGTGTGTAAGAATACATACTTGACTATCTGAAAATACTTCAAGCGATCACAGAGTAATGCCAATAGCAGGAAAGAGTATCCTCCAATCCCATCGCCTTGATCATAAATATCAACGGTCATCCCAATAAATCTCCCATCCTGTCCAAGAAGTGGCCCTCCAAGTACAACCTATAGTAGCAAAAGAAACACGGTGGGTTTATAAAGAAAAATGTGTTTTCACTTATGCAAATGGTTATACCCACAGATTTTGCAACGGCATCATTTATTCCAAATTCTCCATCGTGCCCAAAGAAAGTAGCAAACTGATGAACAGCATACCTTAGACACAAATCGACTCTCAGGAAAAGGGACCCAAGTGTTGAAATTTTTAAGAGAGCCATGTGTGGCCATTAAAGAGCCCGACTTGTAGGCACGCCCAGCAGCTAGTAGTCTTTCATCATTAGAGGTACATGTTTCCTTAAAATTCACATCTATTGGTTGGACATCCCGGCGGTTTAAACATGTGACGATAGCAATATTATGATCATATAGTCCCAAGAACCCATCAGTAATTGTATTATCAGGAAGGTGCACTGCAACCTGTAATGATAAAGCAGTACATCAGCACAGAATGGACATAAAAGCCTGAAATAAAAGAGCAAAATAGAGTACACAGTGAAACCTAATAAATAAATAAACAAACCAAAATAGAGGATGATATTTAGAGAAACACCAACCCTAAGTTTATCATCTATATTCCTGTAATCCATGAATGCTCTAGCCAAATGTGCTGATGTCACAAATCTTGTTAGGAGTACTCTAGCTGTCCCACGTGGTAGAGGTATGCCCGAGCACGCAAATAACATTTTATCTCCTGGAATCATGATTTAAACAATCAACAAGTGACAACTAAATACAAATCATAAATTAGGAAAATTCATGAGCATCAGTACAATCACCATCAAACAAAGCAAGAGAGACGACAATGGATGACAAATCCACAACATCATCACCGGTTCGATAAATTCTTTGATGAGGTTTGACAATATCACCAAATGGAATCTCTTCAAAAGCTGGAACATCTTCTATGTTACAAAGAACTTCACCAAATCGTTCCTCATCAAGCTTTAACAACTGCTTCTCAAAATTAGTCCTTGCCACTTGATTATCATAAACTGATGAAACAACATGATATGACACAACTATGAGTAATTTATTAGAGCAACATGTGACAGAAAGAAAAGGAAGAATAAGCAAATTCAAAATCAAGGACTCACTTATCCTCCATTGTTTCTGCGTTATCTTCGGGTATGGCTCATGCATTGCTTGCCATGGCCCCCACTTGAAAGCAAGTGGGAATTAAGTTTAGTGCTTCTATTTTTAGCTCTCTGCTCCCTAGTCACACCTCTTGTGCAATCAATCTGCCCCTTGTTTCTTAGGATTTTTGCAGTCCTGAAGCAGAAATTAAACGCAAATACTTAGTAGAGCAAATAAGGGTATGCTATAGTGTTCGGTCATTATGCACCAACACCAATTGGAAGACTAAAACAGTAGAGTACATTAGTACATAATAAACATTTTATCTTCGGGTTCACTGATAATAAACAATCATAATACTACAAAGCACAATGTGCCCAAAATCATTATCGATTTGACGAGAATCTTTGTAGTTATAAAAAGCTCCAATTTACCCTATTCTTTGGTGTATGACAAATACAGTAAGTAGTAGGCCAGTAGCAGCTGGCTAACATTGCCACAGAGCATGGAACACAAAAGAATAAAAACCAGCAGAATCAAATTTAACAAACAGAATAGAAGATGGTCCCACTTCCAGTGGGCAAGCCCAAACATTATTGAATTTGCCCTATCCACGTGCATAAATGTTCAATAGAAGAGAAGTTGGAATGAAATAGGAAAAAAGGCCTACTATATGTATGAATGTTACCTTATTAAAGGTTAATGCACAGATTGAAATACAGTACAGCCCTAAGAAAAATCGGTGTATGATGGATTTCAAAAGGAACCTCGATTTTAGTCGGATCAAACAAAAAATACACATGTTTGAACCAAAACTGAAACTCGATTCGAACTGCTAGGTGAACAGGTACAACTAAAACAGTATAAGCAAATGACTGCTAGGTGAACTGGTACAACTAAAACAGCAAGCAAATGAGTTAAGTTAATAGACATTACATCGCGCAACTTGTCCCAGATGAAGAAGGCGTATCGGGGATGAATTTGGGGGAATAAGTTTAAGGGTTCACTAGAGGCCGTGAGACATATCTAGGGTTTGTGTTTCTACGTCGGCAGGGGGACGCGTCTAAAGTTTGGGGAAATCCTCATATGCCAGGCCCACAACGACTAGAAAGGAGAGGCCGAGACGCAACGTGTCGTGTTAGGCTTTACTTGGACCACAACCAATACAAGAATTACTCATCTCTATTTCGCCCGGCCTTCCCGTGCGGGGAGCCAGGCCACGTCACCCCAAATTAAGGGATTGGTCCACATCACCCGATCCATCTACCAATATAAGCAGCTGTGCAAAAAAAAAATTGTAGAAGCACTAGACTATGCTAGATTTTGTTGATTGTATATAGGGTTGATTTCCTTGTCGAAATATGTAGGGTTGAACCCTACATACCTGCTTCTACAATTGTAGAACCCTACAATGTGTCCGTATCTTATCTCGCACTAACCGTTTTTACTCTTGATTTTTTCAGCAGTGAATTCCAGCCCAGAGTTTTCCAAGATCCTGAAGCTTCTGCACATGCAAGGCAGTCCAAGAGAAGCAAAGGTGCAGGCCCACAATCTCACAAACCAGCGCGTCATCGTTCCCACACCTCAAAGCACAAAGGAAGATCCAAGAGAGGGGGCAGGTCGGTTCAGCAGACCTGACGCAGGACAGCAGCATTGAGCCTGGCGACTACTATGAGGAGTTTCATGTTCGGAAGGTGGTGGGAGCACATCCTACTACTTGTCCTAGGGACAGTGGTTGGAAGGAGGTGGCAGCGCATCCTACTACTAGTCCTAGGGATGGTGGTCAGCGTCGACGTGCCCAGGATAGTAGTGACAACAATGAGGAGCCCCATGGAAGGAAGAAAGCTCGAGCACGTTCAAGAAGTCAGAGATCGAGCTCCAGGCACTCGTACAGGAGACACGCATACGAGGGCTCGACTTCAAGCGATGATGCCGATGAAGACAGCAACTTCAAGCGAAGATGGTAGCCCAGGTCATCACAAAGCAGTTGTCCTGAATTTTGGAATTTCTGAAGCAACGACTTAGAGAGGTGCAATTATTGCCACTGGGAAATTCAAAACCGAGCTGGACTAATGAGCTGATTGGACAGCGACTTGTGTAATTGGATCAATTTGTGTAACCTGTAACTCGGGGTGTAGTGTCGCTGATGTAGCAGCTATCAGTTTGATCGGACAGCGACTTTTGTAATTGGATCCTTGCCTGGAGATCAATTCGCACCAAGTGTTTTTTGCACAGATTATTGCAGGCGCTTACTTCCTGTTTGGTTCCAGCATCAAGAATGTACGTACAAGTATATTATAACATGTTATTTGAACCATGAACAACACTGTCCTTTTCGGAACAGAGTATTAGGGGATAATGGGCTCAAAAAAAAAAAAACTAGGCTGATGTGTCATGAGCCTTGAGAGGGTGGTGGCCGAGGTTGAATCTTTTCCCTGTAATTCAGTATGGTTGCAGCGTGCGCTTGCCGTGCACGAGGCCACCAGCTCACGAGTTTCCCCGTGCTCCGGGTGTGCTGTCATGGTTAGGTCATGCGGCACGCCCTGGTTGCACTCGCAACACATTTGAGGATTGCCATGACACATTGGTTCTCCCATATGAGACTAAATTTAAATCAAGTTCACGTAAAATTTACCAATGTTTATTATGTGTTCAATATACGGTCAGAAGAAATTAAGATCATATAACTTTTGCTATGCATCAAGATATAAACTATCTACATAATAAAAAATATCTAAAATATGCTCATTCACAGTAAAAGGACATACTTCCTCCGTTTTAAAATGTTTATCGCTTGCGTATCTTAAAAAACAACTGCCTATAATTATATATTAAAAAATATTAATATTTATAATATATAATTAGTATCATTAGAAAAGACCTTTGAATCAGTTTTTAAATAAATTTATTTGGAGATTTAAATATTGCAAAATCGAAAACGACAATTAATTTGGAACAGAGGGAGTATAACTTAGGCCCTGTTTAGTTCTCAGAATTGGGCACCAAATTTTACTATACAAAAAAAAAAGAAAATTCACATCACATCAAAATGCTGGCATATGTATGGAGTACTAAACGTAGAATTTCATAACTTTGTTGTACTTGTGAGACGAACGTTTTAAACCTAATTAGTCTAAGTTTGACAATTTTTACTAAAAATAAACAAAATACTATAGTTCGCTACAGTGCATTTTACCAACTTTATACACCCCAAATTAAAGAACTAAACAAGGCCTTATTGTAAAGGCACCCATACAATCTGGTTCGCAAATTTACTGCATACCGTTCCTATTCCATACTTGTGAGTTGTTATCATCCGTATTAAGCATATTTCGTGAGTTCGGGTCATGAACAACACACATGACATGAATGCATTGTGGCAAGTAAGCAAAGATAACTATTTAGTTTATTATTTAGGCCTTGTTTAGATGCTCTCAGAATTGTTAGTTTTTTCACTCTCTCTTCGTCACATCAATTTTTAGCCGTTTGCATAGAGTATTAAATGTAGATAAAAATATAACTAATTATATAGTTTGGTTATAAATCATGAGATGAATCTTTTAAACCTACTTAATCTATAATTAGATAATAATTATCAAATACAAATAAAAGTGCTACAGGAGTTTAAGTTTAAATTTTTAGCCATTTAAACGAGGCCTTAGTTTCCTTTTTCATATCCACAAAAGGCCATACCGGCTCGGGCCAGACGTCTCATTGCTGAGCTCAGGTAGCCCTTTGTGGAGGCCCATTGAGAAAATTTGGTAGTCCACACTCTACAAAGACCTATACTACGTAACGTCGTATTTTATGGGGCCCGCAATTAGCCGTTTGCATAAACCATCCCCCTCCGGGCCTTCAATCTCAATCTCCGCCCGTGTAACAGAAATGTCCCGGCAGACCGCCGCCGGCGCCGCCGAAGCGCGCTCCGTGCGCCGCCCCTCTCGCAAAAGGCCGTCCTCTTCTTCGTCCGACGTGCTGGTGGACGAGGTCCTCCTCGACGACCCGACGGAGGAG
Organism: Bothriochloa decipiens; assembly: GCA_023333625.1. NCBI lineage: Eukaryota > Viridiplantae > Streptophyta > Magnoliopsida > Poales > Poaceae > Bothriochloa > Bothriochloa decipiens. The sequence goes on from CM041647.1 coordinate 3,282,225, forward strand.
CGGATCAACGCGGAGATCATGGCCCGCCTCTTCCGCGGCGCCGCGCCGGAGGCGTACCGGCAGGCGGTGGCGCAGCAGGCGGCGCTGCGGGCGAAGAAGGCGGCGCTGCGGCGCGAGGTGGCGGAGATCCGGACGCAGACGAGGAGGCTCCGGGCGTACACGGACCTGCTGCTCAAGACCGACGTGTCCGGGTACTCGGACCAGCAGACGGAGGAGTACCGCCGGGAGCTCCAACGCCAGAGCAACAAGTGCTTCGGTAAATGAAATAACTTCCAGTCTGCTGTCTGTTGGTGGTGATGGATTGAGTTGCCTGGATAGAATCCTCAATCCTGTAGACTAATTTGTGCATTGTTCAGCCAACTGGCCGTGGCAATCTAGCAGATTTGTGTATCAGTTCAGTTCGTAGTTCTTTCTGTTAGGAGAAATTGTTGATGTTTCAACTTAGCAGTTCCAGGCAGAAGGATCTCAGTTGATTCTAAATATTTTTTACGGTCTTTGGGGTGTTACCGGCTGGTGCAGATTGCTGGGGCCAGAGCAAATATGTGAGTTGCTGAGAGTTGAGACTGAGTTTCAGTTCAGAAAAACAATTCAGAGCAATTTACGGTTCTCATCAGCACATTTGATGCACAGTCCAGTTCATACTTAGTTATCCGTTTGCAGCTAGTGATGATCTTTCTGGTACAAGAGAATTATCAATGGTTCAAGTTAGCTGTTCCATGAGCAGAGGGATCTCAGTTGATTGTAAAATTGTTTTTAGTATCTTTCATTCAGGTGTCACCGGTGATATTAGGTTGTTAATGATTGAATTATCTGTTTAGAAGATTGCTGAGTCACCTACTCCTACTTGCAAGATTGCTGGCAGCATGCGGCTCAAATTTGGGAGATGACGAGTTGGAACAGAGTTCGAGTTCAGACATACAGTTCAGTTCAGTTCATGAGTTCATGGCGGGGGGGGGGGGGGGTTTGCCCCCCAGTTAGAGCAAATGAGGGGCAAACGCCACAAATTTTGATATGCGCCCAGGTGCATAGTCCATTTCTCTTCATCTTTGATAGGAATCCAGGATGAGAGTTTGCAATCTCCACACAGCCATGGATCGAAAGTTACAGATGGTGGTACACCAATTCATGCCAGGGGTGGAGACTGACGAGATTGACAGTGTGTCAAATTGACACTAGAGCACATATATAGTGCCATCAGTTCAGAAAGCCCCTTCTTTGTTTCCTTCTGCTCACACGACATTGGCAGTGTTGCACTGAGCAAGATGCTTAATGCATCAAGGTTTTGGAGTACACAGAGTCATGATAAATCAGTGATGCAGGTACATTTTAGATGAATTAATCGCACCACAGTTGTGCATTTTGATATTCCCAGACCCTGGCCAGATGCACAATCTAGTTCAGTTCATCCTTGATAGCCATCCAAGGCGAGAGTTTGCTGCCGCCACACTGCCGTAGAAACCTTTTCATCCAAGACGAGAGTAATGTTCAGCCAACTGGTAGCAATCTAGCAGATTTGTGTATCAGTTCAGTTCGTAGTTCTTTCTTTCTTTCTTTCTTTCTTTCTTTCTTTCTTTCTTTCTTTC
>CM041647.1:3284207-3423685 GCA_023333625.1 Bothriochloa decipiens
GGGCGCCCACAGCAAATGAGGGGAAAACAGCACAAATTTTGATATTGCGCCGAGGTGCATAGTCCAGTTCTCTTCATCTTTGATAATCATCCAAGATGAGAGTTTGTTATCTCCACACAGCCTTGGATCGAAGGATACAGATGTTGGTACACCAATTCATGCTAGGGGTGGAAACTGACGAGATTGACAGTGTACCATCAGTTCAGCAGTGCCCCTTCTTTGTTTCCTTCAGCTCACACGACATTGCCAGTGTGGCACTAAGCAGCATCTTGTGCATCGAGGTTTTGGAGTACACACGGTCATCATAAATCAGTGATGCACGTAAATTTTAGATAAATCTCACCACAATTGTGCATTCTGATATTCCGAACATCTGGCCAGATGCACCATCTAGTTCAGTTCATCCTTGATAGCCATCCAAGACCGGAGTTTGCTGCCACCACACAGCTGTAGAATGTTACAGATGGCAGACCTTAAGGACGTATCCAGTGCCGTAGGCTCCCGTACTGCGGGGTCTGGGGAAGGAAAAATAGCCAGCAGCCATCCCTGCACAAATGTGCAGAGGCTAGGGCTTGAACCCTGGACCTCTTGGTCACAGGCGGTAAAGCTCTACCGCTTGCATCAAGGCCGCCCTTCGAAAAGGGCGTACCCGGTGCCGTAGGCTCCCGCACTGCGGGGTCTGGGGAAGGGAAAATAGCCAGCAGCCATCCCTGCACAAATGTGCAGAGGCTAGGGCTTGAACCCTGGACCTCTTGCTCACAGACGATAAAGCTCTACCGCTTGCACCAGAGCTTTTCATCCTAAAGGGTGACAAATTTAAAGTGACGAGATAGGCATGATGTGGCATGCATATTCCCACTAGACCACATATATAGTGCCATCAGTTCAGCTCACGACATTTGTAGCGTGCACTAAGCAAACAAAATTGTGATGCTTAATGCAAGAAGGTGTTGGAGTACACACTATCATGGTAACTCAATGATGCATGTACAACTGTGATGCTTAATGCATGAAGCTTCGGAGTACACAGTCATGGTAAGTCAATGATGCATGTACAATTTTAGATGAATTGCACCAACAGTTTCCATACCGGCTACAACTTATAGTTTTGCTAGCCCCATATGACTAGGATACCAGAATGCGAGGAAGAGCTATGTGCTACCATACTAGGAAGTAGAGCTGTGAAATGTTGGAGGAAACTAAAATATTATTGTAAGCCAATAACTTGGTGAACCACAAACATTGAGTGTCACGCTATTCTTTACCACCTAAACGTATTTGATGTTCCATCCTTGAAAAGTAGATGTTGCCTAAACCTATCAATCGGGGTTGGATTAGAAAACAATCAATAGCACACCCAAAGGGCAAGATGTTTTCTCAAGATTGTAGTGAGAGAACGCTGTTCATAAGTATTTGGATGATTGGGTCTTCCTATATGCTAGAGTGCAAATGAATTTTGCAAGGCATGCTGTCTGCTTCATTCTCAGTTCTAATGAGAGTGTACCATGGTTATTGCAAGAACTGATTCTCTCACGCTGTGATGAGTGAGGCTGACGGTCAAGGCCTTCCCTAGTAGCTTGTCTAGTGCTTTTGTTGGACTTGATCATGAAACTGTCATGTATTTGAACTACGCGTGCATGATGTTTTACAATTATGTTGATACCACTACTAAATTTGAAACATGTGTTGTAATAATTATATTTGAACTCCGATGTATGTCAACTACTTGTGAACTTTATGCAACATGTGATGTGTGCATGCTGAATTATGTATAAGCTTGGTTGTATGCGGCTTGTATTTTGAGATCCTTTGTAATACTCGATAAACTACTGGATTTATATGTGCTCAAGTCTTTGAAATGTGTTTAGATATTGACTAGAACATTCTAGGAATTTTTTAAGATTTCTTATGCTTTTTCCATTTTCTCTAGGGCTAAATCTAATGTTTAGAAAATACAAGATATATTTTGAGGATCCCTTAAATTTATATTTATGTTTCTTGTGTCTATATCTATATCTATAAAACTTCTCATAAATTTGCAAGTGTGGAGATATTTTATGTGGTTCAATACCTTATTAGTTATTTAACTGTGATAATGGTACAATTTAAATGATTTTGAGAGTTTAGAGAGGTATTTTTGTTTGATTTTAGAGTTTTATATTAACATCCTCAAATATTGGGAGCTACAACTTTGATATAAAAAGTATCCTTGTTTGACTTCAACTTTCAAAAAATTTCTACAACTTTTTAGTTTTAAGTTTCTCCATTTGTGGAAGTTAAGGTGTTCTAAAAATAATATAAAATCAGTGCCATAATAATCACGTACTACTTGCCCATTGGAAAATTAAGTATGGAGTCAAACGAAGATAATTTTATATCGAATTTGGAACTCTCAATGAGATCTACATCTTTGTAGTTTTGAGTTTTTTCATTTAAAGACATTAAGATGCTTAAATAATAATATAAAATTTTAGTGCCAAAGGAAAATAGCAAACCGCTTTTACCAGCTGAGGACTAGATTTTCTGGTTTTGACAATTGGAGGGTGTCTTATACTCTCGGTTTCATAGTTGAAGGTTAAAATTCGAACTTCAATGTGAGTTAGAGGTTAAAAAATATACTTAACCCATTGTCATGGGAGCAATTGAGAAGTGAATGCCGCCATAATTGTGCATTTTTTATATTCAACTCCTGGTCTTGTCGAGTAGCACATTGCACTATCCAGCTCAGTGACTTTTGTCCACACTTGATAGCCATCCAATGCTACAAAAATGTTGCCGCTGTAGCAAGGCCGGCCATTTGCAGGCTTAGCCATACAAAGTTCCAAACCATGTTCAGGACGACAATGTGGTCAATTTAGATTATCTAAGATTCACGGTAGAGCATATGTATAGCGCCATCAGTTCATCAGCCCCTGCTTCGTATCCTTCAGCTCTCATACGTTATTGGCAGGGAGGGTGTGGCACCAAGCAAACAAAATATGTGATTTTTAATGCATGAAGATTCTAAAGTACATTCATGATAAATCAACGATGCATGGACAACTTTGGATGACTAGCACCGACCCAGTTTGTGTACTTAAAACAAACTTACAAGCTTTGATGTCTATTATATATATAGTCTTAGCCCTATGACTAGTATGACATCCAAAATGTTGTAAGGCAAAGAAAGAGTAACTTAGTGCTGAGTTATTGTAGAAACATGACAAAGAAAGAGTAATTTATTCCTGAGTTACTTTGGGAATATGTAGGCACACTAGCTAGAGGAGTTATGAGATTTTGGAGAAAACCAAAATACGTTATGAGATTTTGGAGAAAACCAAAAGACTATCGTGAACCATTACCTTAAACCATAAACATTTATTGTCATTCCATTATCAACCAACTAAACCCCTACCATATTCTCTACCCATTGAATCCCTATCATATTCTCTAACCAATTAATCCTTACCATAGTCCATACTAAGTGAGCACAAAACAATAAATACCTACATTTGACCAAGTGCTAACTTTAGAAACCACAAACATTAATTGTCATGCCATTGTCTACCAACCAAATCCATACCATATTATCTAACCATTGAATCACTATCATATTCTCTAACCACTAAATCCCTACCATATTCCATCCTTAATGAGCACAAAACAACAAATCTCATACATTTATTATTTTGTTGAGCGAAAGTAGTCTTTTAAAAAGTACATTAGAGGTTCGGTTCACTGTTTAAGCAGAGTTCAAATCCAATTCAAGAAAGGCCATGCAACCTAAAAAAAGAGGATGAAAATAATCGACAACACATGATCAAATTAAAATATACTTTTCCCCACATTACTTTTATTCTGTTTCGCAAACCATAGCTTCTCACATCGTTCTATACACACACCACGTCGATGTTGTATTTATGTGGGCCCGCAAATTAGCCGTTGCATAAACCTTTCTCCTCTTCCTCAACCACGGCAGGCTGCCGCGCCGCCCGCCCCGCGGAAGCGCTCCGTGCGCTGCCCCTCCTCCCCCACCTCCTCCTGCAAAAGGCCCCCCTCCGACGTGCTGGTGGACGAGGTCCTCTTGGCCGACCAGATAGAGGAGCGGATCGAGGTGGAGATCATGGGCCACCTCTTCCGCGCCGCCGCCCCGGAGTCGTACCGCCGGGCGGTCGCGCAGCAGGAGGCGTTGCGTGCGAAGACGGCGGCGCTGCGGCGGGAGGTGGCGGAGACTCCGCGCATACACGGACCTGCTGCTCAAGACCGACGTTGCTTGGATTGGATTCCTCTGTATTTGTGTATTACGTACGTATTTCAGTTCCGTATGCAGCTACAACTATGAACGTGCTGGTAATGATCGAATACACTAGTTTAATCGGCTAGTAATGATTTGTGTAGTATTCAGCTAACTTTTAGCAATCTAGCTAGTAGATTTTGTATATTAGTTCAGTACGTGGTAATCATATCGTTATGTAGCTATATGGATGTTTTCATTTATCAGTGCGTGGATCTCAAGTTGATTCTAGAAATTTGTTTTGAATGCTGCTAGTGTCACAGCAACAGCAGCATAAACTCGGGAGTTGCCGAGTTGGGCGTTGGGACTGAGTTTCAGTTCAGACCATGGTTGTCAATTGTCATCAGCGCAATTGAGGAGCAAAAGCCGCCACGGTTTGTGCATTTTGATATTTCCAACTCCTGGTCCTGACCAGATCGATGGGGCCAGATGCACATTCAGTTCGTTGTTGACTTCACTCCATACTTGATAGCCGTCCAATGTTGCCGCTGCAGCAAGGTCGTTTGCAGGCTTGGAGCCATACAAAGTCCCCGAACCATGTCCAGGACGACGATTGTGATAAATTTAGACTGTCTGAGATTCAAGGTAGAGAGGAACATATATAGTGCCATCAGTTTAGCAGTCCCAGTACGTCTGGTGAGGGTGTGGCACCAAGAAAACAAAATATGTGATGCTTAATGCTTGAAGGTTCTGGAGTACACTTACGATAAATCGATGATGCATGAACAATTTTGGATGACTCGCACCCCCACCATTTGCATACTTAGCTGCTTGCCAGTTTTGATGTCTATTATATATATTATATATATACTAGCCCCATGACCGACATAGATGATCCAAAATGTTGCAAGAGAAAGAGTAACTTATTACACTGACTTTAGATATATGTTGCTACACTAGCAGGTAGTTATGAGATGGTGGAGCAAACCAAAATACTATTGTACAAATCATCTCAGCTATCTTGTCTTTAAATGCTAGATTTTTCTTATGGAACAATGCAAAGTAGTTTCTTTCCAATTGAGCGCGTGCTGGCCAACGTCGATGCCGAGCGCGCCGAGGAGACCTCTATCCTAGTCAAGGTAGCTGCTTTTGAGCAGCAGCTCCGTAAAGGTGTTGCCTGTGGAGTTGAAGGCCGCACAGCCCCGCTCGTACCCTGTACAGGTGCATGAGGAACTAGGCGTCGAGTACCTCACCGCCGAAAAGACGCGATTGTCCCGACCAGGAGGTGGACAAGGTGGTGATGGCCATGAACCAACGCAAGCACATTGATGATCAGGGCACCGTGGCGGCACAAGCGAGCGGGAAGCCATGGCCGCCTAAGTGAGTAGCGACTAGAGCACCCCAGGTGCAGGCGAGCGCGACACGGTGGACGTACGCACAGGCGAGCAATGAGCAGGATGGGTACCTCTCCGTGGATGCAAGACAAACACAAACACCTACACATCCCGGCTCATTTGGTCCAATGAATCAGACAACGGAAATTCTGCAGAGCACATGCTCCCACGCTCTGGGAAGGAGGATGTGGGGGACGTTTTTGTGAGGACCATTTCTATTTCTACCAAAGCATGGTCGGATATACAGCTGACATGTGGACCATGGAGACATCTGTTTTACCATGCATGCAGTTGAAAATGATATGATGGTCCACATGTCAATCGTACCCTCTTCGGGATGGCGGTATGCAACGGGAGGCCGTTTTCACAAGGGCAAAATTGTCAGGTAAATACCTGCGGGCATCGTGCTCCTCTAGAAGTTTGTAAAGGGACGGTTTCTGTGCGTTTTAGCCGGGACCTAATTATTGAAATAGTTTTTTTTAAATAGATTATTGAAATGGTTTTCCACTTGTTATGTTCGTCCCTCTGTTGTTTCTATTTGGTAATTAGATTCGGCATGAGGGTATCACCTCTGGGCCAGAATCAACACACGGAGACATTTGTTTTACCATGCATGCAGTTGAAATGATACAATGGTTCATATACAATATGCACCGAAACACGGTAGGGATGATCCTTACCTAACTTTTTTTTTTCTTGTACCTATACTAGTACTCGTTACTTACTATTTCAATTTCTTTCATACCCTGCACTGCACGTCGAGGAAAAAGGAAAAGAAAATAGCTCCTCGTCCACAGCGTTTAGACAGGAGGCGCTGCGGCCTTTCCTTCCAGCTCCACGTCGGCGTCGGCGGCTGCCAGCTTCTTGAACCTGTACCAGCGCGCGCAGACGACGTAGTAGACGAGGTTGACGGCCGCCATGGCGGCGATGAGCAGGTAGTAGAGGTCGACGCGTCCCTGGTTGAGGTCCTGCGCCAGCCAGTCGGGGCGTCCGTCGCGGCCGCCCGTGGTCCGGTGCACGACGCTGATCATGAGCCCGCTGGCGTAGCTGGCTATGGCGAAGCCCACGGAGAGCAGCGCCATCGGGACGCTGCGCATGTTCTCCGGGAACTGCTTGTAGTAGAAGTCGATCTGTCCGATGATGGCGAACGCCTCGGAGAGGCCGGCCAGCATCTGCTGCGGCACGAGCAGGAAGCAGGAGGTGCTGTCTCCGACCCTGCGGCGGTGTCTCTCAACGGCGGCAGCGACAAGCATGGTGATGATGGAGAGGACGATCCCGACGCCGATTCGCTGCAGCTGGGTGATGCCGCCCTCGCGCTTGGTGCGGCGCTGCATGGCCGGCACGAGGACGCCGTCGTAGAACGGGAGCCACAGTGTGAGCGCCAGCATGTTGAAGACGACGAAGGAGCCCGCGGGGATCTGGAAGCCGCCGTGGCCGACGTGGCGGTCGGTCTGCATGGCCTGGAGCACGTTGTAGTTGCCGAGGATGGTGAGCACGATGTAATAGACGATGCCCGAGGACCAGACGGGGAGCAGGCGCGCCAAGCACTTGACCTCCTCCACCTGCTGCAGCGTGCAGAGGCGCCACGGGTTGTCGCTGTCGTCGGGTGTGCGCACGGCGGCCTTGTCGAGGCAGAGGAACTGGTCAGTGTACGCGATCTTGGAGACGAGGCTGCTGCGATGTGGCGGGTCGTAGAGGCCGGCGGGCGAAGGTGCCGGGAGACGGCGCTTGCGCGCGGCGGCGACGAGGACCTGCGCGAAGCTGGTGAAGGGGCTGCCCTCGGGCCGGACGCGGACGTAGAGGCGCGTGCCCATGAAGAAGAGCACGCAGGAGAGGCCCATGAGCGTGGCGGGCACGGCGAGCCCCAGCGTCCAGCTGACTGTGCTCTGGAGGTAGATGATGACGGTGGCGGAGATCATCATGGCGATGGTGAAGGTGAAGTAGTACCAGTTGAAGAAGCTGTCGATGCCGCGGCGCCCCGCCGGGGTGCGCGGGTCGAACTGGTCGGCGCCGAAGGCCAGGTTGCAGGGGCGGATGCCGCCGGCGCCGACGGCGAGCAGCGCGAAGGACGCGAGCAGCACGACCATCTGGAGCGACGACGGGCCGTTCGGGTGCGGGGCGCCGGCGACGGTGGAGTTGGGGTGGAGGGACGGCACGGCGGCGGTGAGGGTGAGGATGATCATGCCGAGGAAGGAGGCCATGGAGGCGAACGCGAGGGTGGTGTAGCGGCCCAGGTAGCTGTCGCTGAGGAAGGCGCCCAGGAGCGGCGCCATGCTGACGGTGCCCGACCAGAGGCTGAGCAGGGTGGCGGCGCTGGCGCCCGTCATGCCGTAGACGGTGGTGAGGTACACCAGCAGGTTGGCCGTGGTGCCGATGGTGCCCAGCTTCTCGCAAGTCTCGTTCCCTGCATGCCCATGAATCATGATCGATTACGATTAGCCATTTGATGCGCTTGTGCAGTTCTTTCCGTCCGTTCATGGATCTTTTTTTGAGAACCCGTTCATGGATCTTATGTAGTTTTAGCTCATCAATGAGTGAGTGAATGATTGCTCGATCTAGAAGAAGCGAGTGATGCTCATGCATGCAACCTGCTGGTTGCCACGTTGGCACGCAGTTATTGGGTTAGCTTGGCAGTTGGCACACAGATCGATCCATGTGACGAAGTCCAAGTGACATATAGGAGTGGTGAGCTCACCTATGACGTAGGGCATGGACTTCCATCCGCGGTAGTTCTCCTCCGGCTCGCCGGCGTCGGATTCGTCGGAGAGCTGCTTCGTCTCGGCGGTGGTAGTAGTGGTCGTTGCCATCTCCTCGGCGGTGGCGTATGTGGACGAATGCTTGTCTTGCTGTGGCATCTCCAGCCGCTGATCGTCGGCTTCGTGCTAGGATCGAGGAGTGACGACGACAACGGGCAGGCTAGCTTGCTAAGTGCTCAAACGCTGCTCATGGATGGATGGATGCATCTGCTAAGGTAGTAGCTGGTCTGCTCTGCTGGAGGTTTGTTTTGAGCGAGCGAGCTTGAAAAAAAATAAGCCAAGCGTACAGGACACGCTCCTCTCTGTCTTTTCTTCTACTATAAGTACCCACACGCTAAACGTATACGTATACTACAGTAGTACAGAGAAGCCGCAGAAAGCGACCGGAAACAAGCCGGAGGCCAGGGGGTGCCATACCTTCGCCTACCTAGGCATTGATGTCTGCAAAAAATAGGCCCATGTTTGCTTCTTATTAGCCTGATTTATCAAGTTATAATTTATGGTACATTGTTTTTCTCTCGTAACAAATCAGCTTCATCCGTTTATCAATTGTGACCGAACAGAGAGTGAGAGATGCATTTATGCTAGATGGAATCTAGCATATACATTGGCCTATTTTAAAGTTTAGAGACTAGGATGACACTTCTGAACAAGTTTGACGATATAAACTATCGATTTACGAGAGTTTAGGGACTGAGATGAAACAACTAAGCAAGTTTAGAGACAGTGATGAACTTTGCACACAACAGGTCAAGCGACAGAGAGATGCATGATTATACATTTGTACTAAGCTGTAGAGAATGACACACTGCAATGCAATGTAAGTTGATATATACTGTATGTGCTATTTATTTGCATGATGTCCTTTTCTGGCCGGGCGTCAGTCGTCTGCATATGTAAAACTTGACTAATTAGCTGCCTGCAGCAGCAGTGATATGTGTATGTATTATTATTACTGGATAGTGTAGTGCACCGGCCGCTAATATTTTTTTTAGATAATGGATACAAATATCCGGCCTCTACATCCGTGGATGTACACAGCCAAGCGTTACAAAGCGTCATCAAAGACGAATGAGAATAAAACAGGTCGTAGACAATCGACCAGAATACTAAAGCAAATAATATATATGTTTCCATCCTTTATTCGAAATTTCTAATGCAATCATCTCTAGTTTCTTGCTGATGGTCGCCAGGATGTCTTTAGCATTCTCATCCCGCTGCAACTGAGCCCAAGAGCGTAGCCAGAAAGCTCCCTTGAAAATGACCAGGGAATTCGAGGTTCTTCTTAGCCGTCAGCCACTCCGCCTTGTGTAGGGTGTGAACGTCGCCACCTGCTGAGTTCCTTTTGCTCCGGCGTAACTCCACAGCTGCTGCGTTCTTTCGGCGTGGCTCCTTGATGGGAGGGGCCGGGACCACCAGTGTAGTAGGAGAACTCGGCGGCGTAGTGGAGCTCTCAAAGGCCCCCTCCCCTACCGGCGACAGGGTGGGAGTAGGAGCCGTCGAGGTCCACTCACCCTCCCCCACCGGTGGTGTAGTCGAGGTGGGTGGCAGCAGTGGCGAGGCCTCCTTGGTGGCGGTAGGGCTTGCCTGTGTAGCGGACCCACCTTCCCCCACCGGCGATGCAGAGGTTGGTGGCGTCGGTGGAGCCGTGCCATCGCCCCCCGCTGTCATGGAGGAGCTAGGGTGTGGCGCATCACCTGCCCCCACCGGCGCCACGGTGAGAGCAGGTGGGGTAGGGGTGCTGCCTCCCACCAGAGGATCTGTGAAAGGCAGCAGCTGCGGCTCCAACTCGGTGGTGGCAGCCCCCAACGAGTCCTCCGCTGGTAACTCCATCCCCTCCACCCCCTCCTCCAACGGCTGGGGAGAGGCCGGAGGACGCGTGTCACCTCCCACCTCCAGTGTGGGAGCGGTGGTAAGTGGCAACTCGACCGTGCCAAGGGGCAATGCTGATGTAGAGCCCACCAGCACGGTACGCTCAAGTATCTCCTCCTCCGGGATCGCCAACAAAGAAGAAAAATTATTATTATGACTTACAGTGATATTATAAGCACCTGTGTCTTCTTCCATATCTGGCACAAAAACCCGAGAAGGAGCATCATCCTCCTCTAACACAACTTGGCGACTGATCTCCTCCAGCAGTTGGTCCACTGCTACATCTACCGCCTCGTTGACCATATCAGCTTGTTTTTGGGGAGGTGGTTGCTGAGAACCCTGGGGAGCCTGCTGGGAGTTGTGCGGTGCCTTATCATTTGCATTTGGAGGTGGTGGTGGGTTTGCCCCCTCCGCATCTTGCATCTCCCTGTCTTCCCCTGGTTGTTTATCCTCATCTCCCAATAAATCATCATCAGGATCACTATCCTCTGCTGTCACAGTCTCTTCCACTTTGAAATACAAGCGGTACATGCCCACCCCAGCACAAACATCCGCAAGCGGCGGTATCTTCTTTGCATCGAGGACCGCTACTAGAATGCGCACCTGACCCGTCGCCCGTAGATGAACCATATCCACCTTCTGAGTTGCACCAACAATGGAACCTACTGCCCACAAAGGCAGGAAAGCTCGCAGTGATCTAGGTACTCGTGTCACATTGACCCAAACCTGCTCAAGCATCCTGGTAGGTTGCACATCATCTATAAATTTATCAAACACAATCGTGCCCTCTCTGTTCTTTGTAGTGACGGTGCGGACAGCTAGCATACGCTCCAATTCTCCGGCATTCGGAAATGGGACAATATATGTTTTGGCCCCTTCAACCTGGACCTCCCACTCCCACTGAATGGGAATTAGCCTTGCAAGTTCTGACTTAAGGAGCTCTGCTGACACCTGACCTACCTCCACAGTGACCAAAGCTGCAACGTCAGGCTGGAAGGACTCCACAATCTGATTGTCCCTGACAGGTGTTATGCTGAAAAAACCACAACCATCCTCTGCTACTCCACACAAAGCAACTGAAGGTTTCTGGGCTCTAAGGAGAGGGCACTGATTAGTAAAGTGCTCCTCCAAGCAGATCGTGCACTTCCTCTTGACATTGCGCTTCCTTTTCTTGCCTTGCTCATCCATGACAGCCTTGCTAGCATCTTGGACGCGGCCCTGATTTGCGCCACCATCCGCAGCCGCAAGGGTAGTGCCTCCTTGACGTGCGTCGACTCGGGCGACCCCCCTAGTAACCGGTCGGGGAGGGCCGCCCGCACCACCAGCAGCTCCTCTCCCAGCCGGCGGAGGACCACCATCACCAGCAGCGCCTCGCCCGGCCGGCAGAGGACCACCCGCAGCACCACCTCTCCCGGCCGGCGGTCCACCCGCAGCAGCATGTCCGTGGGCGGCACCACGGCCTTCCGGTAGGGCACCAGCAGCGCCATGGGCAGCACCCCTGCCCCCGGGCGGTGGTTGATGAGCAGCATGGCCATGCGCCGGTGGTGGACCTCCACGGCCACCACGTACGCGGTCGCGATCCCGCCCGTCATGGTGACCACGGGCGTAGCCATCGCCCCGGTGATCCGGAGCCTCGCGTCCATGACCGTGGTGTTGATCGTTGCCACGGTATGGAACTCCCCTTCTTCCTCTTGCACCTCCACCGCCACCTCCCCCCGCCATGAGGACCTCACGGTATGACCTCGGAGCGGCGGCGACGTCGAGGATGTTCGGCCTCACAAGGCGGCGGCGCGGTCCGTGAACCGAAGGAGGCCGCGTCGTAGGAGAAGCCGAACCCAATCGTGAGGCCGATCCCGATTGATTTGCTCGCGGATGGACAGGTAGCGATCCGCTCGTGCGCGTCGTGGTCGAAGCAGACTCGGCCGATTCCCGTCCTGGCGTAGCGATAGGGTAGCCTCGACCCTGGCTCGTGTTGGACGGTCTGTCCTGGGCCGTATTGCCTATGGGCCCGAACTTTGTTTCGACAGAAATTTGAGGACGCGAAGAAATCGGATCACGTGGATCACGGATCAGGCGGCGACGACGGCCAGCCTTCTCCAGCGCCGGGAAGATGAAGTCCCCGAGAGACGGCGCCGGCGTGATCCTTGGTGGAGGAATTGGACCTCGCCACACCGACTTGCATGGCGCGGGGCAAGGTCTCGCTGGTGGTCGCACCGGCGCCTCCTGTGATCTCGATGAAGCGATCGGAGTAGGCACCAGCGCCGTGTGCCCAGTCCGGCAGGCTTCTTCTCCTACAACTCCTAAATCCTCGTAATCTGAGTCGGAGTCGTCGTCGTCGGAGTCGTCGCCGGAGTTCCAGAATCGTCCCGAAGGGGCATGGTCAGAAGATGTATAGCTCGAGCCCAGGTTCATCTTGAGTCTTGCTCCCGGTCTGCGTGTGCTTGCAGGTTCCACGAGCTGTCGCACTTCGACGACACCAAGCGGAGCTGCCGCCTGCGCCTGGCGGGGCACAACGAGCGGCGCCGGAGGAACCCGGCGGACGCGCACGACCAGAACGGCGGCCGCCGGGGCGACCCGGCCCTTTAGTCTTTATAGTATGAATATGTATGTATCATTATTACTAGACTAGATGTCTGTATGATCCTGGAGTCTGAAGGCGATAGATTTCGTGTCGCGTATTCTCAATGCTCATGACATGTCCGTGCAAATGCTAATGAAGGCAGGCAGGCATGTCGGCCTGGCCTGCACATCAGCCACGGAAAACGATGGAATCACACTCACACTCTGTACTTAAATTAGTGATATCTCCACTCGTTATTGAACGCGTACCTATAACACATATGGTCGTCTTATGACAGTCGACTAGGATAGTTTTTCCAGCATTAGCAAGAAGTAATAAGTAATATCATGGTGCAATATATATTAGAATCATTTGAGCATGATTTTTTTCCTGAGGTATCAAGAAGCTCACATTTCCCTCTAGCTGAGCCCCTCACAAGGGTTAAGCTACCTATCAGGTAACTCCCAACTCTGTGCATAACCCCAGGCTTTTCTCATGTGCATATGGCTCTGAAATGGCCTTTCTCGAACCGCTCTTCACCATCTTCACTATCGAGCTTCTGGCTCAAATGTTGTGGACTCATTACCTCCTATACACCGTAGGAGGCCACACCACAAACATGCATGTGATTGAGGTGTTCTCACAACATTGGAATTAATACAGTCGTTGGGAGCTCTGATGTGAACTAACCGGAGGTCCTCGGTGCACACACAAAAGGCAGCACAAAGGGGTGACAACTATATTTGTTGTTGGGCTTATAAATAAAGAGGTGGTGGCTAGTCTTGACCACTATTTTGGCACTCCTTGTTGATGCTTACACCCTTTAGAGCTTGATACAGACTTTGTTCATAAAAAATCACATTTGGATGACATTAAGAGTGCTCCGGCAATTTTTATAGTAGATTTGCATATCGTGGCACTAGTTGCGCGTGACGGCCTTGGTACTCTTGATTCTTGGTGGTTGCTGTCATATAGATATCTTGAAGCTGGTTGGATCATCGAGCAGCCTGCCAGAGATCGCGAAAGGTCTCGCTTTGATTGGCGATGGCTCCATGTGAGCGTCAATCAAACTAGCTAATTATTTAGCTTTCCATGTATCCATATGGCCATTTTTTTTTATTGTGGTCATTTATCACTTGCACACTATATGCATACAGTATATAGCGGACTCGGATTCGGTACCGTTCCTTCAGCAAGTCACCACGTACCTTGCGGCCTTGTATCCGGCGTCAAAACGTCATCCGAGGGCTGCCAGTGTTCCCAGGAGACTTTTTCCTTCTCCCTCACGCGCTGCTGGCGGAGGTTCATCCGCCGCGCCGCTCCAGCGCTCCTGCGGCGTCCAGTGCGCGAGCGGAGCGGCCGTGCTCGCCCGCGGGGGTCTGCGCGCGAGCGGAGCGGCCGCGCTCGCTCGCGGCGGCCTGTGCGAAGAAGAGCGCTGGCCCTCGCCCACAGGAGCGCCGCGACGGACTGTGCATGAGCCGGACTGGCTTCTCCCTGCGTATGACGCTGCTCCGCACTGGCGCCATCTCCAGGACCACGCTCTCCGCGCTCGCCGTCCATGGGCCCGGCGAAGGCACGGCCGTGAAGCGGCGGGGCGGGCGCACAACAGCGACACGATGAACCCGCAGTCAGGCTCCGAGCAGAGGCAGGGCCCATGCCTGCATGGCCGCATGCGCGATGGTGGTACAGGGCAGGTTCTTCCTGGCCGTGCCTCGGCCCCACGGCTCCGCTGGAACACAGGACGCCGCAGGCGAGCACAAGTTTTATTATTGTAACACATCAAGATGAGGGTGAAGTGTCTTGATTTCATTGTATAGATACGAAGGATCTAATTACATGAATCATAAGCAAGCCAAGGCATCAAGCAATGGAGCTTTGAATCTATTCTCTACAGAGCTTTACGATGTGCATGCCTCCGGACATCCATGTCAATTGTCATCTTCATCACAGCAGCGAGGAGATCCATCTCCGGCGTGATTCCCGAGAGCTCCTCCGTGTCTCGGCACCGGGCTTCCTCAGCTCGACTTCCACGCTCTCTGGTGAGGCCCGAGTGCCGGTGTGGCGCAGGAAGCCTGCAGCGCGGGAGGCTTCGAGCCTTCGACTTCCGCGTGAATGGCGGCGGCGTCGTGTAGGATCGCTGGAGCAGCGCGAGGAGCGGCCCCGGAGCGGCGGCGGCGTGCCCCAGGAGCGTAGGAGCAACGCGAGGAGCTGTCCGGAGCGGCAGCGGCGCATGGTGCGGGAGGGGCTGCGGCGCCGGCGCGGCGCGTAGTGCGGGAGGGGGCTGCAGCGCGTGAGGGAGAAGGAAAAATCTCCTAGAAACGTGAGCAGCCGTTGGATGGTGTTTTGACGCTGGATACAAAGGCGCAAGGTACGTGGTGACTTGCTGAAGGAACGGTACCGAATCTGGATCCGTATATAGCACTGTAATCGACAAGGAGTAATATATTAATAATAATATACTACTGTGGCCATTTTCCAGTAGTGGCTGCTAAGCGCTTTATTAATACAGCCGGAGTATAATTATTTATATGTACGTATAATGTCGGACATGTCAATTGACGGTCGACAATATGTAGCTAGTCGCCGTATGCTTGATTCAGTCCAAGATCTACTGAACAATCACGGCTCTAATTGACCAATGACGTACCTTCCGAATTGAATAAGCTAGAATCAATAATGCATGCATGATGACAGATTGCGTAGTCATGGTCTTCTCTCTCCCTCCCTCCCTCTCCACGAGATAAAAGTATACGCATGTAGTGTGCTCACATGTACTCCCTCTCTCCTAAAACATAATATATATCCTAAGTCAAACCATTCTAAGTTTGACCAAATTTATAGAAAAGAGTAATAATATTTATGATGTTAAATGAGCATAATTAGATTTATTATGAGATATATTTTTATAATTTACTTGCTTGATGTGTTAGATGCTAATATTCTTTGTTATAGATTTGGTCAAAATTAAACTAAATTAATTTAGGATAAACTAAAATGCATTATATTACAGGACGGATGGAGCAGTGTTGTTCTTTTTTTTAAAAAAAGAAAATCTTATGTCACTGCAGTATAAACCATAAAGAATTCTATAAACAACAACTCAGTTTTCTGTTTGAAAAAAAAACAACTCAGTCTGCACTGTACCATAGACTGAGTATGTGTGCACACACAAAAAGAGAGATCATGTCCGTATATATATGTATACGAAGCTGTAGTATTTTTGCATACACGCTATTATTATATTAGGGAGTAATTTTCATCGACTATGTCAGATGAACAAATAACCGAACAACCAAAATAAACTTTATAAATTTTGAGAAGTTATAGAGTTTTATAGTTGGCAACTTTTTCATTTGGATTTATTTTGTTAAGAAAAACTGTATTTGAATTTATCCAATTTAAAACTCAAATTTTTCAAATTACCTCAGATGGAGAAACAACAAAAAGAACTATGTAGATCTTTGGAAGTTACGGAACTTTGTAGTTGACAACTTTTTTATTTAAAATCATCTTGTAACAGATATTATGTTTAAATTTTTTTCATTTAAAATTTAAATTTATAAAAAACCTTAGACGGAGAAACTACCAATAAAAGTTGTAGATCTTGAAGATTTATGAAACTTTGTCATTGATTTCAATTCGTTTAAGGCCTCAAACAAGCAATTTACATCCGGTTTAGTATAATATGTGGGGGAACCAAAACAGAATCTAGACGGCGTATGGTGGTGCACTGGTAGAGGGGGTTATGCGCGAGGTAGAGGTCGCAAATTGAATACGGCCGGCCACATAGTACGTGCACGTTTTACGCGAAAAATGCCATGACCTGCCGACTGTTGGTGGGCTCTGACTGGGACCATCCTCGATTAAAAAAAATCTTTGTTGGGTTCAGACATATAATTCAGTACAGCTCAACTGAGGAGCAATGCATAAACTTGGGAGCTGCCGAGTTAGGTTGGGACTGAGTTTCTGTTGACGCCGATTCGAGACCGTGCCAACACACCAGTGGGCTTTGGACGCCCAAGGAGGTTGTCTCTACAACCTACAACGCAGCAAACTCGCAGCGTAACCGGCCAGACCGATCTAGAGATCGAAAAGGCTGATGTGAAGCTCGTGTATGGCTGGATAAACTTTAGAACCATCTCTGGACGGATCCGTCAGGAGGAAGCACGTGAAAGATCGCTTAGAACCAGCAAGGCCGCCTAAGATGCCAATAAATCTCGTGGAGAGATATGTCGGACAGCAAGTAGAGGGGTTGAGAGAAAGAAGAAGGGGTAAAAGGAGTTGATAGATTGGTTTTTTGTTTGATTGATTGGATGGGATCAATCGGCCATGATCCTCTCGTATATATAGAGTGGGGTGGTCTTATCCCAGTAGGAAACAACTCCAACATGTGATCTCCAAGTTTTCCACGCTTAAAACTTGCCAAAACACGATTTAGGATCAAATCGGTTTGGACTCAGCACCAAGCCGGCCTAGTCGGCCAGGCAATCCGGTTAAGCCGGTTTTCGCGGGGTCGGTCCAGTGCCTGACCGGCTAGGACCTGACCCGGCTTAGCCAGTTTAGGCTATCGGCTTAGCCGACTGCACCACTTGCCACGCCAGCAGGTGCAGAGCCGACCTAGCCGGCCTCAATACCCGGCTAAGCCGTCTGGGGTGGCCGGCGTAGCCGGCTTGGCCAACCGGCCTAGCCGATTGGGCAGGCTCGCTTACGGCTCATCGTCTTCTTCGCGTGATTACTTGCTTTATTGGTGACGCCACTTGACCTCAACGATGCCTAGGTTTCCTGTGATTTGCTTATGTTACCAAATATATCATCGGACATTTTTGAGTGTCAACATATGCCCCCTATTTTCAAGTGAATGATGCATTGAACTTGAAAACACTTGTCAAGACACAACCGACCAGCACGATACCAATCACATCGCCTGACCAGCGACTAAGGCATATTAGAAACCCACTCCGTATATTGGCATGGATAAATGAATTCAGCTTGCAACAACCTATTGATCTCTTCCTTAATTCGATCATGGATAGACGAATTGAAGCGCCGTGGATACTGCTTGATAGGCCTGAATCCATCCTTAATATGGAGCCGATGTTCAATAAGATCTTGGCTCAATCCTGGCATCTCTGTATAGTTCCATGCAAAACAATTATAATATTCCTTGAGAAGCATGATTAACTCAGCTTTGTAATCGTCTTCCAAGTTTTTATTAACAAACGTCAGCCGTGGCGTGGAACCATCCCCGATATCAACTTGTTCTAAAGGATCAGCCGATGTGAAACCTTGGCCCAACTTATTGAGCTCATCAAAGTTATCAATAGCTTCATAGGCATCGGTCTTTTCGGCCCAATACTGTTCAACATGACGCTTTAACCATTCAACATTATCCATTGATTACATTATAGTGCTAAGCCGATTATCAATCGGCTTAAGTGATACAGGAACAAAGCCTTGCCTAGTGAAACTTACAAAATCATACTCAGACAAGTCTCTACCTGACAAGCAACCAAAAACACCATGCCCCCTAGCTTCACATGCATCGGTTGTGGCAACCTCGACCGATGAATCAGCATGGACGCCTTCAATGGCATCTCCCACCCATTGGATGAGAAAATGGTGCAAGCTAGATGACACACACTCATTGGCATGAATCCAATCACGTCCAAGTATCACGTTGTAACTCCCCTTGATATTAGCAATGAAGAAAGCCATAGCCAAAGTCTTGCTCCCGATGGTCAATTCAACGTAAGCAATGGCTCTAGCTGGAATTGGAGCTTCACTACCAACACCTGTAATGGTCATGTTGGTCTTCACCAACTCTTCATCCTTGTTACCAAGCTTCTTGTACAATGAGTATGGCATGACATTCACAATTGCACCACTGTCCACTAGCATGCTATGGACTGGCATCCCGTTGATGTGACCCTTCAAGTGGAGTGGCCTAAGATGATCCACTCGCACTGTCGGCTTCTTGAATATGGCATCTTCAAGGTAAACACCAACTCTGCTGCTGGTGGCTCCTCTTCATCATGGCTGACCACGTAGTAATCAGAGGAGAAATATACTATGTTCACATCTCTGCATGGTGGTGATGGCTCATAGTCCACCATCTCCTCATCTGGTCCTTTTGGAGTTTCCATGCCCACCACATTAGCCACAACAGCAGCAAACTCCTCTGGTGAGTCTCTAAGATCTCTAGAACCTGTAGGAATCGACATGAGCACCTCTGGAAGTACCACAACCAATTCAGGGAGCACCGGGATAGACCCATCAGTGGTAGCCGGCTTGGCCGACTCCTCAGTCGGCCTAGCCGTCCCAGTTAGCTTTGCCAACTCATCAGTCAGCTTAGCCGACTTCTGGCCCTCCTGGCCAGTGTCAGTAGTAGAGGTCGGCTTGGCCGGCTCTGGAGCTAGCTTAGCCGACTCAGTCGGCCTGGCCGGTTCTGGGGCTGGCTTAGCCATCTGAGTAGGAGCAGCAGCTGTGATGATAGTCTTCCATGGAATCTCTTATGGGTTTTCTGGTACAGGTGGGTCCTCAACAATCCCAAGAGCTTTCTTCTTCAGTTTCCTTTGCCGAGCGCGTTGTAACTTCTGCCTTTGGGTCTTGTCCAACCCACGTGGACACCACTTGGGCTGAGTATACTTGGGGTCCCTTGGTGGCTTATCCTTTTCTTCAACTCCAGCAACTTCTTTAGTAACTTCTTCTTGTTGCTTTGCTAGACTTTCACCTCCAATCATAATCGGCTTGTTGTCATTAATAACATGAGCTGACATCGAGCCGATTATGATGCTAGGAATGTGAGCAGGCTTCTTGGGCATCTCAACCTTCTTTGGCACATACACTAGCTACGTAGGAGCCTTTTTTGACTCTTGAGGAGCTGCAACCTGCAACTTAATCACCTTCTCTTGATTTTCTCTGCAACCTGCAACTTAATCACTTTCTCTTGATTTACTCCGCTAGAGCTCGATTGGTCACCCAATCAGCTAAAGACGGAGGCCTTCAAAGACGGACCAGCAACATCTCCCAACCTTTGGAACATAGAGGCTGAGGATATGGTACCCACACTCCACGTGGTCCCCATTGTGGCATTGGTATAATTGGTGGAGCTGGAGGTATCGGAGATCCCCAATGCGACACACGAGGACGAGCAACCTGCAAGGAAGAATCAGCTGGTGGGGTCATCGCCAATTGCTTGTTTCTATCTTCTTCATGCTTTGGCGGTGTTAACGCTCTTTTTTTATGGGCCGATTCTCGGAATTGGCCTTTTGTTTCTTGTACTTCACCATAAGTCGATCAAAAGTACAAAGTGGCTTCACAACAGGTTTTTTGACCTTCTGCTCTTTGTGTTTCCAAACGCCAACTCCGGGTTTTGAGGAACAAATGTGCACAACACATGGACACCGGATGCAGGACTGCCTGGAGGATGAGAGCCGGCCTGGCCGACTGTGTCTGTTGGCTTAGCCGGCTCTGGCTGGTGTGTACTTGAGTCGACTTGGCCGACTGGAGGAGTCGGCCTAGCCAGCCTCTGCATCGCCGCGCATGTCTCGTACCATCTTTGCCTTCTCAAAGCCTCCGCTGATCCAACGGTGATTGTAAGATTGTTCTTGCCTTTCTGGTCTTTCTCAAGCACTACTTGTCACCCCAAATTCTTTTGAGCATTTGGTATGGCACATGGTTCGCCAATAATGACATTCTTGCATTTAGCTTTATCGGCTTGCTCGGGTCAGATCAAGATTGCTAGACTCCTGCTTCTATAGTGTTCATGTGTGCAGGAAAAGGATTCTTGTTGATCTCCATGTCATAAAAACTCAATCGTCCCTCATTAAAGGCCGACTGGACCTGTCGACGAAAGACATTACAATCATTAGTTGCATGTAGAATAAGAGTTAGGATATTTATAATAAGCGTGTCTCATCTACATAAGGCATGGTATAATGAATTCTAATTTATCTGATTTTGAGTAACTCATCAAAAATCCAGTCACATTTAGAAATATCTAAAGTAAATCTCACTTCCTCATTCCGATTCTTTTGAATCGGCTTGAGAGAAGGGCAAGTAACTTGTTTATTCTCCGCTGGCCATCTAGTTTCAGTGGCCAACATCTCTTTACTTTCATCATTCGAATCATCTAAAAAAGCACCAAGAGCATGTGTATTCGAACGATATGGTTTATATGCATCACGAGATTTTTTAAAGTGCGATTCCCAGAAAACGGCCCTCTCGATTTTCAAGTTTATCTTTAATTTTATTATGCAAACCATTAAAACATATGTCAACAAAATCTCTTTTAGAAATATTTAAATAAAAGTATCTATTCTTAATCTCTCTAGCTTTCTTAAAGAAATCTTGCACAGATTCATTACGCACTTATTTAATGGCAGTGAGATGTGACATTCTAGTTTCTTGAGCTCTAGTATAAAAATGATCATAAAACTTTTCTTCTAAATCAGCCCAAGTACTAATAGTCAAAGGTGGCAAAGTAGTAAACCAAGCAAAAGCAGTACCAGCAAGAGATAAAGGGAAACTACAAATCCTCATGTAATCATAGTTAGCAGCTTCACCTAATTGTGCAAGGTATATACTTACATGCTCCATGGTTGATTTACTATCATTACCATAAAACTTTTGAAAATATGGTACCTTCCAACCATCAAGAGCTTTCATGCGATCATAGGCTGAAGGGTACGGTTTTGAATACATATGCTTGGAAGATTTTAGATTTACACCTAAACTCTATTGAATGTACTTAGAAAAATCATCCTTAAACCGATTCAAAATATCATCAATATCGGTAGAGGAAGAGGCATCCTGCATACCTCCAAGCATTGGATTACACTAGGAGACTTCAGTGGGTTGGGTAAAATGTTGTTACCCCCCAAAACTCTTGATGCTCTATAATCAGTTCGTAATACTTGAGCTGATTTTTGAGCACCACCTATTCCACTTTTCTAACATGACCGGTGTTATCAGTTGGAAGAACCAAAGAGTCCGATATTAAGTTTTTAGCTTGATCATAAGGAGTTTTCTTATCAAAAGAACCTTGAGGCATACCAAATTCAGGTTGTGCTAAAACACCCGATTTATCTAAATTGGTTGTTTTGCCTTCTAAAGCATCTAAACGTTTAGAAACATTATGATATGCATGACGTATGGTGTTATTTATTGAACCTTGAAGTGCAGTATTGTTCTCTATAATCAACTTACATATGTAATCTTGCAAAATTAGAACTTCATCATACTTAGGGGGATTGTCTTAAGGGTTTACCTACTTGGATGATGAAGTTCCCAAGATTTCAGTAAGGCTTGATGCCTTGAATTCCACCACCTTATCATGACCACCTTTGGAGCAACCTTGAAGAAAAGCCTTCTGTAGCTCCTCGATCTGCAATTGAAGTTTGGCTTGCAACTCTAGCGTGAGCTCCTCCACGGACATGGGATTGATGATGTTGCCACTATGGACTTCGCTCGAGTCTTTCATTGCATCTCCATCTACACCCATGTCGCTGGTTGGTTGATATGTCAATCTACGCCTCGATTTCCCCAATGGAGTCGCCAAAAAATATGTTGACGCCGATTCGAGACCGTGCCAACACAATAGAGGGCTTTGGACACCCAAGGAGATTGTCTCTACAACCTACAACATAGCAAACACATAGCGTAACTGGCCAAACCGATCTAGAGATTGAAAAGGCTGATGTGGAGCTCGTGTATGGCTGGATAAGCTTCAGAACCACCTCTAGAAGGATCCGTCAGGAGGAAGCATGTGAAGGATCTCTTAGGACTAGCAAGGCTGCCTAAGATGCCAACAAATCTTGTGGAGAGATATGTCGGACAGCAGGTAGAGAGGTTGAGAGAAAGAAGAAGGGGTAAAAGGAGTTGATAGATTGGTTTTTTGTTCGATTGATTGGATGGGATCAATCGGCCATGATCCTCTCGTATAAATAGAGGGGGGTGGTGTTATCCCAGTAGAAAACATCTCCAACATGTAATCTCCAAGTTTCTCATGCTTAAAACTTGCCAAAACATGATTTAGGATCAAATCGGTTCGGACTCAGCACCAAGCCGGCCTAGCCGGCCAGGCATTCGACTAAGCCGGTTTTTGCGGGGTTGGTCCAGTGCCCGATCGACCAGGACCTGACCCGGCTTAACCGATTGGGGCAGTCAGCTAAGCCGACTACACCACTTTCCATGCCAGCAGGCGCAGAGTCAGCCTAGCCGGCCTCAATACCCGGCTAAGCTGTGTGGGGGTGGCCGGCCTAGCCGGCTTGGCCAACTGGCCTAGTCGACTTGGCAGGCTCGCTTGCGGCTCGCTGTCTTCTTTGTGTGATTACTTGCTTTATTGGCGCCGCCACCTGACCTTAACCATGCCTAAGTTTCCCATGATTTACTTATCACTACTGCACAACTGAATTTCCACAGCGGACCTTTTTGATTTACCATGGCTAGCAAATGTGTCCGTTGCCGTTGCCATGCCATGATAAATCGTGGCTTGCCACAGTGGGAGCCCTTGCCCACTGCGGTTAATTGGGTTTCCCATAGCGGGCACACAAAGAAGCCTACCGCGGTAAATAATTTCCAAAAATAAAAAAATAAAAGGTCCAAATGGGATGGATCTGGGCCCGCCGAGCCCGCCGCCGCCGGGAGCTCGCCAAATCAGCCGCCACCACCGGAGTTCGCCCGATCCGCCACCTGGAGCCCCTCCTCGATGGATCTGACGCCATGGACCCATGTCGCCACAGATCCGAGAAGTTGTGGCCCCTCCTCATTGTGGCTCGTCGTCGCCGTGGCCCTGCCGTGGTGCAGGGAGCCCGATGCCGCACGCTGCCCTAACCGCAGCCCGCCACCAACCCGCCACCGGACTCCAACTTCACCGCCTAGATCTCCACCACCGCCGTCGACCTCGCCGCTGGCCTGCTATCACCGGATCTGAGCGAAAGGAAGGGAGTGAGGATGGACCCACACTGGATCTGAGAGGGATGGGTGAGGGAGATGAAATAGACAGAGAGAGACCTACCTCGGGCGACAGCACCTCGCGCCACCGCGGGCAGAGCACCTCACGCTGCAGTAGGCCGAGCGCCTCGCGCCGCGCACCTCACGCCGCGTTAGGTCGAGCGCCTCGCGTCGAGGGCCTCGCACTGCCTCACCTCTTGGCCTCGTGCCAAGCATGCCGAGCCCCTCATGCCATGGCCGCCAAGTCACAGGAGTGCTTCGGTCAGAGAGGAGGGGAGTGGAGGGAGAGAAAGAGGAGGGGAGTGGAGCTCGTGAATGAGGGAGAAGTGCGAAGCGCCTGTGGGTGAATCGGTGAAGTGCGGCGTGTCGGGCTGAGGGAGGAGCGTGGGGTAGAAGTGCAGCGCATCCAGCAAACCCTAGAGTCGATATTTATATGATGAATGGTTACTGGGCTTGCTGGGTTGCCTTTGGGCCTCAAACATTTCCTATGACGGGCCAAATATGATGCCCACTGCGGTAAATCGATTTACCACAGCGGGCAAAAATATCTGCTGCAGTTAATAAAATAGTGCCCGCTGCGGTAAATCATGGGATTAACCGCAGCGGGCAACAAAACAGCCCGCTGCAGAGGTGAAGGACCAGATAGGCACAGAGGGGGGTGAATGGGAGCCTCAAAATTTCTTTCGAAACTTTAGGTCCTCGGCTCGGCAAACAACCCTAAGAGCAAAACCTCACAAGATGCGAGTGATACACGTGCTAACGGGTAGCAAGAAGGGATTCGACTATGTGTTCTACCTCAAGGTTGGTGTCGACCTCTTCTTTGTCACCGGTGGTGGTGTTGTTGTCGAACGCCATGGTGCAGTAACCTCCTCAGTGCTCGTTGGCGTAGAAGCTCAAGCCATTGAACTTGTTCTCCACCTTCTTCTCGGCCTCATCATCACTTGGTGGTGAATCACTGTTGGAGTCGACGTCGCTGAAGTTCACGACCAGAGCACGCTGCTTCACTTGCAATGCCTCGAAGTACTTCTTGTTCATGCGCTTGGGGTCAAAGTCCTTCTTGGACTTGTACTTGTAGGAGGACGACTCATGCTTGTCCTTGTGCTTGGTGTAGTCGTTCTTATCAGAGTAGCTCTTGTTGGGGTAGCTGGCAACGTAGTGGCCGAGCTTTCCACACTCAAAGCAACCTTGCTTGTTGCCACCACGTCTACGATTCAAGCAGTTGTTGTGAAACCACGAGAACTTACTGATTACTAGCGCCAGCTCATCGTCCCCAAGTGCTTCCATCTACTCTCTGTTGCAGACACAAGAGAAGACAAGGCAAGCGAAAGCTCTGATGGGTTAGCCAAAGAAGAACTTGAACTTGAGTTACCTAAAACCAAAGCCATGGTAGGAGCAGACGGATTCTTTATCCTCGCCTGCCGCTAGAGGTCAATCTCGGTGGACTTGAGCATGCTGAACAGCTCATCCATAGTGAGAGTCTCGTAGTTGGCCGATTCGATGATCGCCTGCACCTTGACCTCCCAAACCCTCTGATCTAGAGCATATAGAAGCTTGAGTGCTCTCTGATGATCATCATAGGGCATAGCTGCAATGTTAGCCCACATGTTGTTCACAATGGTGGTAAAGCGAGAAAACATCAAATCAACGGACTCCCCATCAACTTGGGTGAAGTTCTCGTATTCCCTCTTGTATGTCTCATAGAGTCTGGTTTTGACATGGGCTGTACCCTCATGGAATCTTTGAATCCACCTCTAAATCTCTCGAGCAGTACGACAATCTGAAACACGAACAAACTCAGAAATCGACAAAGCAGCGTAAAGCTCAACACGAGCAATGTTGTTAGCATTGTGTTGGTCAATCTGTTCTTGATTGACACGTGCACCAAGCACCTGGTAGTTAGCATTCTCAATGATCTCCCAAACACGCCAATCAATCCCTTGTAAATGCGCTTGCATTTGTATCTTCCAGTACGAGTAGTTCTCCCCATTGAATTAGGACGGCTTACCCGACTAGTGTTGCAAAACTATGTCGCCTTAAACCCTAAACCCTAAACCCTAAACCCTAAACCCTAAACCTCACACACTCTGAAAGACTAGAGACTGGGAAACCCTAACAGTGAAATGGGAGAGGTGAGACTGAGTGGAGGCAGTCCCTCTTATTTATAGTCTTATTACATAATTCCACTTCTACCCCTAGATATTCTAAGAGAGAACCACCTAGCCAGGGGCATTATGGTCCAACTTGAGTTTTCCTGATCCGACGGCCATCGCACCTCCTCACCGGTAGCCTCGCTCCGAAGCGATCTTCCCGATGCCGCCACGTGCCGTCCGTCCGCATCGGGACCTCCGCCTAGGTTTTGAGGCCCAAACCCGCGAAACCTGCCGCCGATGGTTTTGAGGCCAAACCACCAAACTGTTGCCGATGGTTTTTAGGGAAAACCACCAAACCATTCGTGAGTACACTTGTGCTTGTCGATGTCCCTAGTGTCAGCCACCGCGGCTGGCCGCCCGGCTGTCTGGTCCGTCAGTCCAAGCCTAGCGTCCACCCTTCACCGCAACTGGTCCGTCAGCACAGCACGCTCTACTTGACCTTCTCCAGACCACTGCCACCGCATCCGGACTCTACACCAGCACATCATGAGCCAAGAGACACCGTTTTAACACATAACCCTGTGCCAGGGGATCAGTAGAACCACCGAACCAACCACACACCAAAGTGTTGACATGTTGACAATCGCTCATCACAACCACAAGGGTGCTCCACAATGGTTATGTAAAAACCATGTGTTCGCAATATTTCCCTTGATGAGTACATTGTCAACACCAACACAAAGCTAGAGAAAACCCACTCAAGTGATCAAAAGCCAAAGAAAAGCTTGAAACGGGTCACTTGCAATGAGCAAAGCAAAACCAACAACTTGATCCCCAAAGACATGGGCAACAACTCGACGCAACCAAGCAAAACAAGCTCAAAGCACCTGAAAGCAGCTAGACCCTCAAGACAGAGGCAAACGGCTTGACACGTCTAGCAAAACAATGTGCAACTCCCCCTTAACAAGTGCATCAACCTCACAAATGCATATGAATGCACACTCTAGATTTGTGGAATCATTCTCCCCCTTGTTGGCAAATGCACTTATCAAGCTCTCACAAAAGAAGCTCCCCTCAAATCATGCTATGAGATGCACAATGCGAATGTACAAAGCTTTAGGAGTATAGCAAGTGGATTAAAAACATGCTCAAGTGGTATGGTATACATATTACAATAGACGCAAGACAAGGCCAATGCTCAAACTGATCAAGTGAAACAAAATATGAATCATAAGCATTTTGACCAATTTTAAGCATATCTCATAAAAGGTGTTCACCAAAAAGGATAGCACATAGCACATATAAGCAGGAAATCAAACTAGTGCTAGCATATGTATACAAAAGTGAACTACCCCATATAACAATCATACATCATGTCTCAAGGAAGCACTTAGCACTTGTAGCTTCAACAATGATCGAAGTTTTATAGTGGATTACAAGGTTATTGTTAGACATGTGGATGTGAGAGGATCAAAACTGTTAGTCAAAAATTATGTTATTTTTATCATGTTTTGCAACCACGCCGAGTTTATCCCAATGTGCAAGTGGAAAGCTATCTCGTCACGAGTGGTTAAGGACTAGCACTACAATGCCCAAGTTCATCTCACTTGGAAGAATGAGAAGCAATCTCGTGATATTGCCGTGGGACAATAAAGATCCAACTCTAAACCATTTTTATCATAACTTAGCTTAGACATCAAGTTTTAGCATAAAGATATCAAGGATCTGAGCTAAGTGTATGATTCAAGAAACATGAGACATAGCAACTAAAGCATACATATGAAAGCACATGGATTTCAACATATCCTATACATGCTAGTTGCCATCTCAAGGGTGAACAGTTTTCCAAGTTTCATCAAGTATTAAGCATGTTCACATTTTCAAAAATAGGCTTAGCTCATAATATGTATCAAGATGATCAAAAAGAGCCTAAGCTTCTATATAGCCATCATGTATCCATAGACCATATCAACAAGAGCATAATCTTAATCAATAAGCTATACAAGTGAAGCTAAACACATAATATATGATACATGATGATATGCAATGCAATATGATACAAAAGCAAAAACAAAAGCAAAAAGAAAAGAAGCCAAAGACTAGTGTACAAGAACAAAACCACCCTCATCTAAAAAGGGTAGCGCACTCCCAACTCCCCTCGCAAGCGTGCAAACTGGGTTTGATCGAGGTTTTGGTGAAGATGTCGGCTTTCTGGTTCTCGATGCTGATGTGTATCAAGTCTATGGTGCCCTTCTCATAGTTGTCTCTCAAGAAATGGTACCTCACCGCTATGTGCTTGATTTTGGAATGAAGCACTAAATTTTTGTCTACACTTATGGCCCTGGTGCTATCACATAAAAGAGGCACTTGAGTGAACTCTAAGCCAAAGTCTCTCAAGGTAGCAACTATTCAAAGCAGCTGAGAACAGCAAGCAGCAGCAACAACATACTTAGCCTCACATGTGGATTGGGCAATAGACTAGAGAAGAACCCAAAAACTGACAAGTACCAGAAGTAGATTTTCGCTCAGTACGACAACCAGCATAATCGGCATTTGAATAACCTGAGAGAGAAAGAGTGAAAGCGGTCGAGTACCAAAGGCTGAACTCAGGAGTGAAGCGGAGGTACCTCATGATCCGCTTGATGGCTTGACGATGAGAGGTGCGTGGCGAAGACTAAAATCATGCACAAAGACAGATCGTGAACTGAATGTCCGGTCTCGTCGCCGTCAGGTACAGCAGTGACCCGATCATGCTGTGGTACTCCTTCTGGTCCACAGCTTCTCCCTCCATGTCTTCATCCAAGGTAATGGTAGTCGCCATGGGCGTCGAAAGAGGCTTGGCCTCGCCCATGTCGAACTTCTTCAGCAAGTACTTGGTGTACTTTCCTTGGTGTACAAACGTCCCTTCCTGAGTTTTCTTGATTTGCAACCCGAGAAAGAATGTCAACTCGCCCATCATACTCATCTCGAACTCCCTGCTCATCAAATCAGAAAACCTTGCCACAAGGGCATGTGAAGAGCCACCAAAGATTATATCATCCACGTATACCTGAACAATGAGAATTTCTTTGCCTTGCTTGAGGAGAAACAAAGTCTTATCAACAGAGCCCATGGTAAAACCCTTCCTAAGAAAAAAGGATTTCAATCTAGCATACCATGCTCTTGGGGCTTGTTTGAGACCATACAAGGCTTTGTGGAGTTTGTAGACATAGTCTGGGTGCTTGGGATTTTCAAAGCTAGGGCGTTGTCTCACATACACTTCCTCCTCTATGTAACCATTGAGAAAAGCACTCTTGACATCCATCTGAGACAGCTTGAACCCTTTCGAAGCTACAAAGGCTAAAAGGATTCTAATGGCTTCTAAATGGGCAATAAGAGCAAAGGTTTCCTCAAAGTCTATCCCCTCTTTCTGGAAAAACCCCTGAGCAACCAACCTAGCCTTATTCCTAACTATCACCCCATCCTCACTCTGCTTGTTCTTAAACACCCACTTGGTACCTATGGATGACATTATTGAGGTGGAGGAACTAGGACCCAAACTTGATTTCTCTCAAAGTTCTCTAACTCCACATGCATGGCATTAACCCAATCAGCGTTAGATAAAGCGTGTCTAATATCTACGAGCTTAAAATCGGCAATAAAAGCAGAATGTGCAAAATGAGAGATTTCATAGGACTTGTTGTGAGTGACACGCTGGTTGAGGTTACCAATCATGGTCTTAGGAGGATGGTGATGCTGAATGTGTACAGGCACCATCCTTGATGAAGTAGCCTCCCCCTCAACCACAGCTAGAGCTCCCTCAGGTGCAAGAGAGGGATACTGGTTGTTCGGTCCCCATGAAGTCAAAGAAGAAGGATCAGGGCCACGAACAGACGTAGTCATCACAGAGTCGACAAGGGCAGCCAGTGGAGTTGGCTTGGGAGCACCCCAATTGGCATCGTCCTGCTCCTCCTCCACAAAGATGCTTTCACCCATCTCCTGGTCACCTGCACGCAGGAGAGGAACAAGGTGTGGTTTCGTTAAAGGTAACTTCACAAGTCTCCATGATGCGGTTAGTCTCAAGATTAAGTACTCTATATGCACGAGAGTGAGTAGCATAACCGAGAAAAATGCTATCAGAAGACCAAGATTCAAACTTATCGAGATTACCTTGCTTGAGAATGAAGCATCGACACCCAAAGACTCTAAAGTAGCTCACCTTAGGAAGATGCCTAAACCGTAGCTCATAAGAAGTTTTCTTTGTAAAAGTTCGAAGGAAGATGTGATTTGAAACATAGCACGCTGTGTTGATTGCTTCGGCCCAAAAGCGCCTAGGAGTCCTATGCTCATCGAGCATCGTCCTGGCCATTTCCACAAGGGTCCGATTCTTGCGTTCAACAATCCTGTTCTGCTGAGGTACATAAGGTGAAGAAAACTGATGTTCAATACCCAAAGACTTGCAAAAGGCTTCAAAATGAGAGTTCTTGAATTCAGTGCCATTGTCACTATGTATAGCTCTTATGGCATTCTTGGAAAGTTCATTTTACAGCCTAAGAACCAAATCCCACACATGGGAAAATGCCTCATCCTTGGACTCCAAGAAAAAGACCCAAGAATAGTGAGAAAAGTCATCCACGATCACAACCCACCATCTAACTAAACCCGAGCTAGACCTACAGTGTCCATATGAAGAAGCTCGCCGGGTTGTTTGGTCATCACTTGGTTCACAGGGAAATGAGAAGCGACTACCATCTTCCCATGACAACACGGGTAACAGACCAAGTCCTTCTCAAACTTTAGCTTAGGCAATCCTCGGATTAGATCAAGAGAGCTCAACCTTGCAAGCAAGTTGAATCTCAAATGACCAAGCCTCCTATGCCACTTCCAAAGCTTAGAAGAAGTGCCTGCCACCAAACACCGAGAGACGCCGAAAGAGTGAGAAAAATTAGCACAAAAGACAAGACTAAAAGGTACAATCAAACACTCAAGATCACCACGCGAATCAAGTATGCGAGAAAGACCCAAAACGCACTTCGAAACCATCTCTATGGAGTTGCGAAACCAAAAGGAGATTGAAATGCAAACTCGAAACCAAAGCAACATCCTTAGCACAAAGTTCTCATTGAGCCTTACCGACCCACAAGAAAGGACCTTACCCTTACCATTGTCCCCAAATGTGATGTACTCCTTGGAAGTCATGGGACTGAGGCTAGAGAACCAATTTGAATTTTCGGTCATGTGACGCGAACACTCGGAATCAACAAGCCATATGTTCTCAAAGCCTCCATGCTGCATCAATAGAAAGACATGGGATGAGCAAACAATCCAACACTGGGGTTAGTAAACTGAGGAGAAAAACAGTGCTGGGTCATTTTCCCTGAAAAGTGTTAGGAAAAACACCATACATGTCATGTCCCATGGGAGAGTAGTGATCACCACGAGAGAGAAAACGTGGTCCACTAGAAGTGTAAGACTGAGAGCCACTGCCACGGGACCAAGAGTCATATTGAGAATGACTTGGACCCCGCCGGGCACGACCATCATGTGGTCTCACAAACTGAGGCCTAGCACCCCGAGGTCTTGCACCTCTAGGTCTAGCATTGCTCCTCTGAGCAGGTGAGGCATGCATGCCATGAAATGGGCGATGCATGTTCTGGTGTGAAAGCTCAAACTTATGCCTCTCATCTCTCTTCCTCCTAAAGAAGAACTCAAACAAGTGACCATCCCTCTTGCAATACTCACAATGGTACACTTCTCTCTTGGGTTGTGGGTGACTTTGTTGTGGACATGGTTCACTCTTGGAGGTAGTTTAGCCTTAGGAAGGGGCTTATCAGAGATGTTTGGCAAAGTGTCAAGTGGGTTCCTGAGGTGATTAGGTTTTGGAATCCACACTTGTTTCTAAGGTGGAGCTTTGGGATTCTCATCAATCACTCCATCCCTCACAATGGGCTTGGTAGGCTCAGAGGGCTTCGGTGGGTTTATCTTGATGAGCTTGGGAGGATTCATGGGTTTCTCACTCATACTCAAACCACTATGTTCACCAACCTTGCCAAAAACGTTGTCACCCTTCCCACCTGAAGCAAAGCCTAAAACCGTTGTGTCAGTACCCCTCTTGTACTGACTCATCATCATGCCCAACCGTGGCTCACTGCAAGAAAGCCAACTCAACATGTGCCGAAGGAATGTGTTTTCCTCTTTGGTCTTTTTCTTGTCATGCCTACAGTTAGCTAGCTCTAGCTCCAAAGCCTCACAGCAAGCACACTTAGCTCTAGCACCACCACTTGTACTAGATTGCTCAAGCAAAGCGATAACAGCAACCTTCTCAGAGAGCTCATTGCGCTACTCAACACAAGACTTGCAAGCCCCCAAAATGACTAGCTTGGATCTAACCTCATCAAACTCATCGAGCAAAGTAGAGTACTTGGACTGCAAAGAAACGAGACTAGACATGTGAACAGCGCATTCATCGCATTCAGTCTCATCGGACACAACAACCCTATCCTTCTTAGCATGCTCAAGCTCATCTAGCACTGCAAGATACTTAGCCTTGAAACCATTGCGTTCTTGAGCAGCACAAATAAGCAAAGCATCTTGCTTGAGCATGGTGTCAGTCATAGAATCAAGCTCAGTGAGAAGGGATTCAACTGTATGTTCTACCTCAGGGTTGGTGTCAACCTCTTCTTTGTAGTCGGTGGTGGTGTTGTTGTCGAACACCATGATGCAGTAACCTCCTCGGCGCTCATTGGCGTAGAAGCTCAAGCCGTTGAACTTGTTCTCCACCTTCTTCTCGGCCTCATCATCACTTGGTGGAGAATCATGGTCGGAGTCGACATCGCTAAAGTTCACGACTAGAGCATGCTGCTTCGCTTGCAATGCCTTGAAGTATTTCTTGTTCATGCACTTGGGGTCGAAGTCCTTCTTGGGCTTGTATTTGTGGGAGGACGACTCATGCTTGTCCTTATGCTTGGTGTACTGCTAGAGTAGCTCTTGTTGGGGCAACTGGCAATGTAGTGGTCGAGCTTTCCACACTGAAAGCAACCTTGCTTGTTGCCACCACGTCTATGGTTCAAGCGGTTGTTGTGAAACTGCGAGAACTTGCTGATTACTAGCGCCAGCTCATCATCCCCAAGTGCTTCTATTTGCTCCTCTATTGCAGACACAAGAGAAGACAAGGCAAGTGAAAGCTGTGATGGGTTAGCCAAAGAAGAACTTGAACTTGAGCTACCTGACACCAAAACCATGGTAGGAGCAGACGAATTCTTGATCCTCGCCTGGGTCTGGAGGTCGATCTCGGTGGACTTGAGCTTGTTGAACAGCTCATCCACGGTGAGAGTCTCGTAGTTGGCCGATTCGATGATCGCTTGCACCTTGACCTCCCAAACCCTCCAATATAGAGCATATAGAAGCTTGAGTATTCTCTGATGATCGTCATAGGGCATAACTGCATTGTTAGCCCGCATGTTGTTCATAATGGTGGTAAAGCGAGAAAACATTGAATCAATGAACTCCCCATCAACTTGGGTGAAGTTCTCGTACTCCCGCTTGTACGTCTCATAGAGTATGGTTTTGACATGGGCTGTACCCTCATGGAAACTTTGAAGCCTCCTCCAGATCTCTCGAGCGGTACAACAATCTGAAACACGAACAAACTCAGAAATCAACAAAGCAGCGTAAAGCTCAGCACAGGCAATTTTGTTAGCATTGTGTTGGTCGATCTGCTCTTCATTGACACATGCATCAAGCACCTGGTAGTCAGCATTCTCAATGATCTCCCAAACATGCCAATCGATACCTTGTAAATGCGCTTGCATTCGGATCTTCCAGTACGAGTAGTTCTCCCCATTGAATTGGGGCGGCTTACCCGACCGGTGTTGCAAAGCCATGTCGCCTTCAGTGGATCACGGACCGATTAAGGTGGAAGCGATCCTTAACTGGCTCCGATACCAATTGAAGGACCGGATAGGCGACCAGAGGGGGGTGAATGGGAGCCTCAAAATTTCTTTCAAAACTTTAGATCCTCGACTCGACAAACAACCCCAAGAGCAAAACCTCACAAGATGCGAGTGATACACGTGCTAACGGGTAGCAAGATATCCCACGCGAAGTCTTAGGCAGAAAGCGAACCCCACGAAAGAAGACGGAAGCAAGAGCCAATCAAAACAAGAAAAAACAACCTCTCTAGCACAGGGGCGGACTGTCCGGACCCGCTAGTGCGGACTGTCCGCAGGTCAGAAGGAATGGACCAAACTTCAGACCCAGAATGAGCGAAATCAGCCTTTTCGGCACCAGGGCGGACTGTCCGGGCCCCAAGTACGGAGTGTCCGCGGGTCAAAAGTAGTAGACCAATCTTCAGACCCAGAACGCGATCGAAACGCACCAAAACTTGACTTGCGGACTGTCTGGGCTCAAAGGGGCGGACTGTCCGCAGGTCAAAAAATCAGCACGAACAGAATGCGCGGAAATCGCTCGGAACAAGGAAAATTCGATTTCTTGGTCAAATCAACTCCGATTGCCATAAAAATTTAACCGTAGGTTCACAAGGCAATAGGGAAGCTACCTCTAAAAGGTCATGGCCCAATTTGACACGAATCAAGAGAAATCAAGAAAGGGGTGAGAAAACCACCAAGAACTCTCCATGAACACAAAATCACACCGATCTACTTGCTCATGAGGAATTAGCTCAAACCCTTCGGTGGGATTGATCCTCTCACGTCATAGCTTGAATCAACATAAGAAAAACAGACTCAAATGATGCAAAATCGAAGAAATCCGACCACAAAATTAGAGAGGGGAGAGGAACTCGGGATGAATAACTCAAAAATAATAAGAACACAAATTCATCACGAAATTCACATGAAGGTAAAAGCCCAGAGGGCACAAGCACACTAGGGAGTGCTCTTCCCATGAACAAATCACTACAAAAGTCTTGCAGTGGACCTCACACACTCTGAAAGACTAGAGACTGGAAAACCCTAACACTGGAATGGACGAGGTGAGACTGAGTGGAGACAGTCCCTCTTATTTATAGTCTTATTACACAATTCCACTTCTACCTCTAGATAAGAGAGAACCACCTAGCCAGGGGCATTATGGTCCAACTCAAGTTTTCCTGATCCGACGGCCACCGCGCCTCCTCACCAGTAGCCTCGCTCCGAAGCGATCTCCCCGTTGCCGCCACGTGCCGTCCGTCCGCATCGGGATCTCTGCCCGGGTTTTGAGGCCCAAACCTTGCGAAACCTGCCGCCGATGGTTTTGAGGAAAAACCACCAAACCGTCCGCGAGTATCATACCGCGTACGCATCCCCGTCGATGGTTTTGAGGCTAAACCACCAAACTGTCGCCGATGATTTTTAGGGCAAACCACCAAACCGTTCGCGAGTAGCGTAGCCCGTATGCGTCCCCCGCCGTGTACACTTGCGCTTTTCGATGTCCCAAGTGTCAGCCACCGCGGCTGGCCGCTCGGCCGTCTGGTCCGTTAGTCCAAGCCTAGCGTTCGTCCTTCACCGCAACCGGTCCGTTAGCACGACACGCTCTACTTGACCTTCTCCCGACCGCTGCCACCGCATCCGGACTCCACACCTGCACATCACAAGCCAAGAGACACCGTTTTGACACATAACCTTGTACTAGGGGATCAGTAGAACTACCGAACCAACCACACACCAAAGTATTGGCATGTTGACAATCGCTCATCACAACTATAAAGGTGCTGCACAATGGTTATGTAAAAACCATGTGTTCGCAAGAGACCTATTTTAAAACGCTGCGGAAGTTCCATTCTAAAGTAGTGTATGTTACTAAATATACCATCGGATATTTTTGAGTGTCCACAGTCTCTCAGTTCTGACATAGTACAGTTCGTGGTTGTCAATTGTCATCAGCGCAATTGAGGAGCAAACCTTGCCAACTCCTGCTCCTGGACAGATGCACATTGCACAATCTAGTTCAGTGACTTCAGTCCATACTTCGTAGCCATCCAATGCTGCCGCTGTAGCAAGGTCGTTTATTAAAGGCTTGCAGTCATACAAAAAGTTACAAACCATGTTGAGGACGACGATGGTGGTAAATTTAGAAAAAAGAATCACGATTGATAAAGTGTTCAAATAATATTTAATCTCCGGCACACCTTCAATTCTTTTTTCCCCGTAAAAGTATCGAGCCGATAGGGAGGGGCCGTTGCTGGGCGACGCGATGCCGCGGCAGGTCGCGCCGCCTAGATCTGGGCGTCGGGATCAGGTCGCAGTGGACGGGGCGCCGTACGGCAACGCCAGGACGCGGCGGCGCCGCCTCCCTCACCCGCGGCCGCACCTCCCATGCCGGCGGCCGCGAAGAGTCCATCCACGGCACCTGCAGCGGCGATGGGCCCTGAGATCTGACCGGCGCTGCTTCAGCGACTTACTCAACCAGCGCCGACTGCAGTCGATCCATGGCGTGCAGCGACGTTGGCGGAGGTCGTCCTTGATCCACATGGCCACGCTGTAGAAACACGGCATCTCAAGATAGCGTGCAGCGTGTTGCCTCTTCGTTCTATTTCCCTGTCACCGTGAATCTCACGTGTTTTTCCAATTCTTATTCTCCTTGTTCCTATTTTCAGTTAATATTCTCCTTATTTTTTATCTATTTTTTATGGGGTTCGAATGGATGCCTAGTCGTGGATCCATGCCGGATGGAGAATGTTTTTTCTGCCTTTAAGGGCATATGCCCTCACGCCCCACACCGTTAGATTCGTATTGAGAAGTGTGCACACACACATCTTAATGCGAATCTGCACTGATATATGTGTGTGCACACTTCTCAATGCGAATCCAACGGTGTGGGGCATGAGGGCATGTGCCCCTAAGGTGAAAAAACCGTGTTCGGCAAAAAATTAGCTATCTCATGATAATCTGGACCAGTGATCAGGGATTTCGACCTTGCGGGCGGATCGATGCCTCCTGCTCCATCGTCGCCCCCGCCATCCACAGACCTCCCGCTCCTCGCCTCCGCGCCCGCCCCGGACTGCTTCAACCGCTTCTACTGGTCGCTCCCGGGCGCCGTCGAGGGCGACTCCTTCGCTCTCGGACTCCTCGCCGGTGGCCTCAGTGATGGCTCCGTCGTCGGAACCCGTTGAGCATGATCAGGTACGGATCCCGCCTCCCTCGCCCCGCTTCGCACTTGAGATCTGCTCCCGTTCTGACTGAATTGTGCCACTGTTTCAGCTCTGAGGGGAAAGTGGAGGACGCCATGGTCGCAGGTCTAGAGAAGCACACCGGGCCGATGAGTCGCACGAGTTAGTTTTACATGCCTAACGCTCTGATGGGGTTGGCATCGTTTGCTGATTGCATGTGTTCGGTCTGCCTGGTTTGTGGAATGGAGTTCAGCGAGCCGACTCCGATTCGGCTCGCTTCTGGGGCTGAGCAGGGGGAGCTTTGCATGCTGGATATGATTGTCAGGTAAGACAGAACTTTATTATGCTCTGTTATTTAAACAGTTGCATATTTCCACGGTGATTTTGATGGCCCTTTTCAAGTTTGGCAACACGGTGGTTTATATTTCCGCGGCTTTCATTTAGATGCTCAAGGCTGAGTGCGTCCACATGCTACTCGCTCTATGCAACTTCACAATGATCCATCCATGAGCTAATACAAGTGATACTGACTCGAGTTTTTCTTATTTGAAATGCAGTGCCTGTGTAGCAACATTTAGAGGTTGGCCTTGAGTACTTTTGGACGTGTCTTAATTGCAGATAGGGTAAAAGAGATGGACGGTTATGGAAACATTAGATCAGGACCATCATTAACAGCTTATGGCAGAGACAACGGATGAGGTGCTCCTATAGCTTTTCTTGTTTGCTTTTGTACCAAGACATTTTTAATGTCCATGCTAACAGCACGGGCTTCATTTTATAGGTGCACATGAAAACAACCAAATGACAATATGATTCTTTTTCTAGAGTTCAACTTTGAGACAATTGTATATGAGCATTATATAATCCGCGAGAGGTTCAGCCTTATGTTAAGTAGTTTTGTTTTGTAATAAATTTAGATGGGCAATTCTCTGGAAACCTGGGAGAGGTTCTATCTTATATCAATAGTGTTGCTTTGTAATAAATTTAGATACCAAACTAAGAATTTTTGTTTGTTGGCAGTAAGAACTTGGAATTGACGCTAATCTTTCTGGATAATATTTTAATGTGGATTGTGGTGATGACTTCCTGAACTGAGTAGCCACTTTTCTTTTTGTTACCTTGAAGTGGATACATGGATTCCTGAACCAAAATGCTACAATAATCCACTAACGTGATAAACCACAAACACAGATATTTCTCAAATCTGGCATGTTGTGTCGCAGCTACTCATGAGCTTCATCTCAGTTTTAGTGTGATCCTCAATTCCTCCAAAGCATATGCAATGTTAGCAATAATTTCTTGGGCTCATTTGATGATAAATTTTATTTCATAAATATCAGTCCAAAGTAAGTATAAAATATTCAGAAAAAAGTGGGTTATCACTTTGTGTCTTGTTGCAAGCATTGTCTCGGTAACATATCCGCAGACGCCTTGAGCATTCTCTTGCAGCAACAACTAAATCAAAATACTATTGTAAGACACTGGCGTGGTGAACCACAAACATTGATTGGCATGCTATTCTTTACTAACTAAACTGTCGTGATATTCCATCCTTAAACCACAAATATTGACTAGCATGACATTCTCTAAGTCCACGCCACAATGGATTACATGGCAGAGTGTCTCACAGAAATTAATGTCTTCAATTAGTTCTTGCATCGGTTGTGGAGAAACTGAGATAGAAAATAGGAGATAATGATTAGTTCTACCAATTTGGTGAAGAAGTTATCCCTATAATTAATTGTGTGCGGTTACTTTTTCTATATTGTGGAACATTTGATAATTGTAAATTGACAACAATGCTTGCAAATTAGTCTAAAATTAGCTAAAATTAATCTAGTGCATCCAAATAGGAGGACTAATAAGCTAGGCTATTTTTCAGTCAAACCTTCAACTAGTTGTTAGCTAAAATTAATCTAACCTTAGCGAATTTGACCTAATTTCTAATCCAGCTAGTAACTAGTCCTAACCCATCCCAACAAGCCCTAGAAGCAATGAGATGATGTGTCCATTCGCTCGCCAGGTTGAATCGATTAAGAGGCCACGCCTGAATTGGTCCCTCCACGACACGACGAAGTGGCAACTGCGCTTGTCAGCAAGTCCAAGTCGCTGTAATGTTGTATATAGCCACCTAACACAACTGAAGAGGAAACACTAAATATCTTGATTAGTTCATATACTTGATATCCTTCTAACACGAGAGTTTGACTTCTGCCGTTGCAGCCATACACAGACCACACGCGTGACGATGACGATAAAATTGTGAAGAGACTCAAAACAGAAACACACATAGACACATACTGTGGCATTGGGGTTCGGCCCCCTCTACAATTTATTTCAGATCGGATCAGAGTCACTCATCATGATAAATAAATGACACACATGAGCAGTTGTGTCCCTATAGATGACTTGCACCAACGCTTTGCATGATTACCATTTACAAGTTAGATCAATACAAATGTCTATACCCAATGTCTATAATGCCATTGAAAAATGTTGCAAGAGACACGATTACTTTGTTTATTTGGTGAGGGGATGAGGTAGAAACTCTGAAATATTAGAGGAAACCAAAAAACCATGTTGAGACAAGTGACAAGCTAGAGGTTTCAGTATAGCATTCACATTAAATTGGTTATAGATGTGAAATACCGCATTGCTCAAACTGTGAAAATTAGGCGCGGTGACAGGATCCTCCCACTGCCGATTTCCGTCAACTAGCGCACCAAGAGCTGCAAAGGCCAGTTATGCCTACAGGGTCCAGTCAATCACTAGGGGTTGCGGCGCTTGTTGAGCCTTTGCTGCGACGGGTGCGCTGGAGAGCCATGGCGCCATCAGAGGTGCAAACAATGAGGTGCAGCTGTCGGAGTAGAAGGTCGCGGTTGGATTGTGATGCCACGAGCGATAGATGCCGAGGGCGACTTGGATCCTCTTAGTTCAATAAGGGTTGTTGGTCTGCCTTATGATTGTTCGTGGAACTAAATGTTGCAAATCTTTTGAAAGAGCGAAGTCTGTTGTGCATTGAAGAGTTAGAGTGTGATCGATAATCGAAACCAATAAATATTATTTCTTTAGTTAGTCTAAGTCCATTCCATCCCAGACAAACTTGTAACATATCCAAATCACACTATGACACAGTGGTTAAATTGAGCCAAGTGACGATAATAGTGATGTTGTGAGCCTGTGATTAGATTGAGCACCAGGTGAGGAAGGGAAAAGGTATTTCAGCAGCGGATTTGGTGGAGGGGATTTTTTTACTCAGCAGAAATTCCTCGTGATCACGAGTAAGCTAGTGTGCTGGTGGGTGGTGGTCAATACAACGTGTGTTGGTGGGACTGATTTTCAGTTAACACAGTGTATCAATTGTCATCAGCGCAATTGAGGAGCAAACACCGCCACGATTGTGCATTTTGATATTGCCAACTCCTGGCCAGATGCACATTGCACAATTCAGTTCATTGACTTCAGCCGTCGTCCAATGCTGCCACCGCGGCAGGGTCGTTTGCAGGCTTGCAGCCATAGAAAGTTCCAAACCATGTTCAGTACGATGACTGTGCTAAATTTAGACTTCCGAGATTCACGGTAGAGCACATATATAGTGCCATCAGTTGAGCAGCCCCTGCTTCGTATCCTTCAGTTCTCATACGCCATTAGCAGTGTGGGTGTGGCACTCAGAGTTATGTTGGTAGACTAGCAGGGGAGTTATGATGTACCAATCATCAGCTATCTTGTCTTTTTTTTAGATAACATCAGCTATCATGTCTTTAAATGCTAGATTTTACTTAAAAAATGCAAAGGAGGTTCTTTCCCATGATACTTCCAACATGTCACTGAACTGATGAAGCTCCACGCGATATTTGCGGAGCATGCACTGGCCAACGATCACGGTGAGCGCAGCGAGGAGATCTCCATTCTGGTCAAGGTGGCTGCGTTCGAGAAGCAGCTCTGCAAGGTGCTGCCCGCCGAGGTGGAGGCCGCGCACGCGGCTGTGCAGAGCGGCACGGACCTGAACAAGATCACCGAGTGTCATACCCGTTGTACAGGTTTGTGTGTGAGGAGCTAGGCGCCGAGTACGTGATCGGCGAAAAACGCGATTCCTCGGCAAGGAGGCGGACAAGGTGGTGATCGATGGCCATGAACCAGCGCAAGCACATTGACGAGCAGGGCACCGTGGCGCCGCAGGCGAGCGGCGAGCGAGACGCGGTGGCCACGCGGTGTCCTGGCATTTGTTCGACGAAATAACTGAGTAAAGAGCAAAGTATATCCACCGGTGAATCAAACAAGAGCACTTTGCTCGCTCGCCGGCCTGGACTGCCACAGCCCCAAAATTAAACAAGCCCTTGGTGGACCGCTGATTAGCCGTTGCATAAACCTTAATACTCCTCGTCTTCTTTCCTCGCCCCCTCAATCTCTATGAAATTAAAGAGCTTGCTGTGTATTTAGATTTTGCTAACACCCGGCCAGATGCATAGTCGGTCCAGTTCAAAAATAGGAGTCATCCAAGCCGACAGTTTGCTACCAATCATGTCTATTTGTATATTTTTCAGCCAACTGGTAGCAAAATCTAGTAGATTTGTGTATTAATACAGTATTTGTAATCGTTTTGCTGCTATGAATGTTTTGTTTTTTTAAAAAAACTATGCATGTTTCGACTTAACTGCTCCATCAGCAGAGAGATCTCAGTTGACTCCAGAAATCCTTTTGAAAATTGCTAGTGGCACACAGCAACAGCAGCAGCAACTCAGGAGGTGCGGAGTTGGTTTGGGACTGAGTTTCACTTCAGACATTGTACAGTTTATGTTTGTCAATTGTCATCACTCATCAGCATAACTGATCGAGGAGCAAACGCTGCCACGATTGAGCACTTCGATATTGCCGACTATTGTCCAGAAGATGCATATTGCACAAATCTATCCAGTTCAGTGACTTCAGTCCAAGGTCATTTAAAGGCTTGCAACCATACAAAGTTACAAATCATGCATGTACGGACGACGATGGTAGAGTAGAGCAAATATATGGTGCTTCAGCTCTTATACGCCATTGCCAGTGTGGGTGTGGCATGAAGGCTCTGGAGTACACTCATGATAAATCAACTTCTGGAGTACACTCATGGTAAATCAACGATGCATGGACACTTTTGGATGACAGGCACCACCACAGTTTATTTGCATACTTAACAGCTTTTTGGATGACTTGAACCACCACAGTTTTGCATACTTAATAGCTTGCACTCTTGATGTCTATTATATATAGTCGTAGCCCCATGGCTAGTATATCATCCAACATGCTGCAAAGTTTGAGTCACATATATGTTGGTAGACTAGCAAGGGAGTTATGAGATGGTGGAGGAAATCAAAATAATATTGTATGCCACTAACTAGATGAACTACAAACATTGATCTATGATTGTTCTAGTCAGAGCGGCGCTACCTGTGTACATCTTAAGGTTAATCTAGCAACTAATATTTCTCGTATCGAGCATCTTGTGCCATGGCTTCATCTGCTTCATGTCAGTTCTAGACAGATCCTCATTTTTCTCCAAATCATCTGCAACATCTAGCAATATTTTCTTGCACTCATTCGACGATAAATGTTGTTTCATAAATATGTTCAAAGTTAGTACAAAATATAAAAAAGTTATCACTTTGTATCTTCTAGCAACCATGGTATATTTTCTTGCGCTCATTCAATGACAAATTCTGTTTCATAAATCGGTGCAAAGTTAGTATAAAATATTAGTT
This sequence comes from Bothriochloa decipiens, assembly GCA_023333625.1. Taxonomy (NCBI): domain Eukaryota; kingdom Viridiplantae; phylum Streptophyta; class Magnoliopsida; order Poales; family Poaceae; genus Bothriochloa; species Bothriochloa decipiens. The sequence goes on from CM041647.1 coordinate 3,326,870, forward strand.
AAAAGTGGGCTATCACTTTGTGTCTTCTAGAAAGCATTGTCTTGATAACATATCTGTAGACGCCTAAGCCACTACATTGTCTTGATAACATATCTGTATATGCCTAATCCACTACATTGTCTTGATAACCTATCTGTAGATAACATTATTCATGGCTAGAAGCTTTTGTGTAATTTTTCTTATTTTCTTTGTAACATTTTTTGTATCTTAATTCTCCTGAGTGGAGCTTGTAACCCTTTTTGTAATTCTTCTTATTAATAAAATCTTGTAGGGGATCACTCCCCTCCTAATTCATAAAAAAAAAACTTAGTGAACCATAAATATCGAGTGACATGCTATTCTTTACTAACTAAATGCTACTAAATATCTATGATATTCCATCCTTAATGTGGTCAACCATTAACCCTTAGTTAGAGGACAACGATGAATACCTACATTTTTTTTTGAATCGAGTAATACCTACATTTGACAAGTGGTAACTTCCATCTTCATAAGGGCAAAAATGACAAAATGCTCAATCTTCACTTAAAATTCATCTACGTGCCATAAAGATATCAACGAGGATGCACAACTACAAAATTCCTACACGTAGACGTAGAATTAGGTGGGCCCACTAATTAGCCGTTGCATATAAACTTAATACCTCATCTCTTTCCCCTTCCACTTCAATGTCAATCCACCCATCCTCCCCTACTCCCTCCCGCAAAAGGTCTTTCTCCAGAAGCAGCAACGACTCCTCCGACGTGCTGGTAGACGAGGTCCTCGACGACCCAACGGAGGACCAGATCGAGGTGGAGATCATGGGACACCTGTTCCGCCGCGCCGCCCTGGAGGCGTACATGCAGGCGGTCGCGCAGCAGGAGGCGGCTCTGCGGCGCGAGGTGGCGGAGAGCCGGGCGCAGACACGGAGGCTCCACGTGTACACGGACCTGCTCATCAAGACCGACGTGTCCGGGTACACGGAGCAGCAGACGGAAGAGTACCGGCGGGAGCTCCAAGGCCGGAGCAACGAGTGCTTCGGTAAATAATTAAAATATAAGTAGGTGCCAATCCGCAGTCCGTTGGTAATTGGTAGTGGATTGAGTTGCCTGATGGAATCCGCTAGATTGATTTGTGTATTAGTTCAGTTGCAGTAATCCGTATGCAGCAATGAATGTTTCTGTTAGAAATTAGGATAGAACTATGAACGTTTCAACTTAGCTACTGTTCCATGAGTGGATTCTAAAGTCGTTTTAGGATTGTTCGGGTCACTGGTGGTAGGCTGGTAATGATCGAATACACTACTTTAAGCTGCTGGTAATGATCTAATTACCTACTTTATGCATTGTTGGTGGCAGCCCAAATTTGGGAGTTTGCCAGAATTGGGACTGAGTTTTAGTTCAGACATACAATTAAGTACAGTTCAACTAAGGGGCAAACTACGCCAGTCTAGATTTTTAAGGGCAGGTGGGAGGGAGGGGCAGTTCGGCCAACCGTCCTTACAAATCGATATATAGGGGCAGTTGGTGATTGAACCATTTGTAAGGGGGTTCAATATTCAACCTCCTACAGTGAAATGAGCCTGACTCTTACAAATCGTTTTTGTAGTAGCGGCAAATGCCAGAATGCTAGAAATGTGTATTTAGATATTGCCAACTCGGAGCCCGATGCATAGTTGCCCAGTTAGTTTCAGTTCAGACATTGTACAGTTCATGGTTGTTAATTGTTATCAGCACAACCGAGGAGCAAACGCTGCCACGACTGTGCATTTTGATATTGCCAACTATTGTCCACATGCACATTGCACAATCTATCCAGTTCATTGACTTTAGTCCATGCTTGATAGCCATCCAATGCTGCCGCTGCAGCAAGGTTGTTTAAATTCTTCCAACCATACAAAGTTACAAACCATGTTGAGGACGACGATGTTGGTAAATTTATACTATCTGGGATCCATGGTAGAGCAAATATATGGTGCTTCAACTCTCATACGCCATTGGCGGTGTGGGTGTGCCACCAAGCAAACAAAAATGTGATGCTCAATGCATGAAGGTTCTGGAGTACACTCATGATAAATCAACGATGCATGGACAACTTTGGATGACTCGCACCACCACAGTTTGCATACTTAACAGCTTTTTCGATGACTCGCACACCACAGTATGCATACTTAATAGCTTGCCACTTTTCATGTCTATTATATATAGTCATAGCCCCACGACTGGGATATCATCCAAAATGTTGCAAAGTCTGAGTTATAAATATATTTTGGTAGACTAGTAGGGGCCGGGAGTTATGAGATGGTGGAGTAAACCAAAATAATTTTGTAAGCCACTAACTTGATGAAGCACAAACACTGAACTATGACTGTGACATCAGACTAAGAGGGAGAGCCAAATATATATCAGCTTTACCTCCCTAGGTTTTAAGGTCAATCTAGCAACTAAAGATGTCTCGTATCCAGCATCTTGTGCCGCGGCTTCATCTGCTTCATCCTAATTCTAGTTAGATCTCATATCCACATTTTCCTCCGAAGCGTCTCCAACGTATAACAATATTTTCTTGTGCTGATTGGAAAACACAATATTTTCTTGTGCTGATTGGATTACAAATTATGTTTCGTATATGTTCAAAGTTAGTTTAAAAGATTTTAAAAGGGGGCTATCATTTTGTGTCTTCTAACAAGCACTTTTTTATAACATATCTGCGGAAACCTGAACATTCTCTAGCAGCAATAACCAAACCAATATACTACTATAGACCACTAACTTGGTGAACCACGAACATTGAGTGGCATGCTATTCTTTACTCACTAAATATCTATGATATTGCATCCTTAATGTGATGAACCACAAATATTGATGTCTCTCTACCAACTAAATTCCTACATTGTTCCATCCGTAATGTGTGCAAAACGACAAATATATGCATTTGACCAAGTGCTAACTATAGCAACTTGAGATCTTTGACAATATAAAATTTCCAGCAAAGGCAAACAATCATCATCAGACATAGTGCAAGCTACACTTCACAATGGATTACATCATGATGGCCAGCCAAGGCTAGAGTTTGAACCTGCTGCTGCAGATCCTTTGCAGCTAAGCATAACTTGTTGATGAATGATGACTGTCCACTACCGGAAACGCCAACTTTGCCGACGGCTTAAACATTTGTCGACGGCCAAGGAACAAGCCGTCGGCAAAGACACCTCTTTGTCGACGGCCACGTGACGCCGTCGGCAAAGAAGTCTATGCCGAAGGCCGAGCCGTCGGCAAAGAAAAGCCGTCGGCAAAGAAAATCTATGCCGAGTGCCGGGCCGTCGGCAAACACAACCGTCGGCAAAGGCCACTTTGCCGAGAGTTTTACCGTTAGGCTGTTGGCAAAGGCTAAACCTAACAACTTGTTGATGAATGATGACTGTCACATTGATAATTTTTTTGTTCCATTTCGGTTAAACCTAACTAGACTCACGATAAATCACCATATAGTGACATCAGTTCAGCCTCTCACTCAATTCATTTCCTAACAACAAGGATCGGTAGCAGGCAAACGAAACACTTATCAGTGATCACTAATGAACAAAAGGTTCCAAAATCCACTGATAATAGATGATCAAATAGTATATGAATAATTTATTTTGGATGGCCTTGTACGGTTGCACCATTGAGACGATGTGTCCATTTGCTCGCCAGGTTGAATCAATTAAAATGCCACGACTGAATTGTTCCCTTCACGACAAAGTGGCAACTGCACTTGTGAGCAAATGAATTTGGTCCGTCGTTTCCTCATGCCTCAATAGTGAGCGATGTGGTAATTTGGCTGGTCAGGAAGTCCAAATGGTTCGTTTAAAAAAAAGCATGTCCAAATGGCTGTAATGCTGTATAGCCATCCAACACAACTGAAGAGGAAACACCAAAAGCCTGTTCCTGTTTAGTTCATACTTAATAGCCTTCTAATAGGAGAATTTGATGCTGCCATTGCAGCCATATATATACACCACACGCGTGACGATGATGACAAAAACGTGACGAGACTCAAAACTAAAGCATACATAGTGCCTTTGGAGTTCATCCCCCTCTTATTTCATTTCTTTGGGCATACACGACATCACCACCAGGCTATGGAAAACACTCCTGGCTGGCACACTGGTAATTTCTGATTGGATTGGAGTGCACCTCATGCGAAATAAATGACACGCATGAGCATTTATGTTCTTTTGGATGCAACACTTTGCACGATTACAATTTACAAGCTAAATCATTACTAATGTCCATTATATATACTCTTCGAACTACAGCATGTCTAGAATGCTATTGAAAAATGTTGCAGGAGATAGTGTAACTTTGTTTCTTTAGTAAGGAGCTGAGGTATAGAAACTCTGAAATATTAGAGGAAACCAACAAACCATGCTCAGAAAAGCGAACAAGTCAGAAGGCTTAGCATCCCATACCTATAGAAACTCTGAAATATTAGAGGAAACCAACAAACCATGCTCAGAAAAGCGAACAAATCAGAAGGCTTAGCATCCCATACCTTAATTTCTTCATGGCTACACAAGTGAACTGCCAGCCACCCTAGATTTAGCACATGTTGCCTGTCATGCTGAGATGCAGGCCAAGCTCCGGGTCTCAACATATTCACCGCTGACATTAGTGACAAGGAGTTCAACGGAGCGGCGCAACCTCACCGCTTGGACTGTGAAAAATAGGAGCAGCAACAGCACCCTCCCGCTCCTGATCTCCATCAACTAGAGCACAAAGAGCTGCAACGGCCAGCGGTGCCTGCAGGTCCAGTCAAGCACTAGGGCCAGAGCCTCTTGCTGGGCATTCGCTGCGACAGGCGCTCTGGAGAGCACCGCGCCATCAACAGGGCAAACAACGAGTACTGCTTGTCTGAGCAGAAGCTTGTGGCTTGCGATGCCACGAGCAATCGCTGCCAAGGTGGCCTTGCCGTCCACACTTTCACAATGCTAGACTTCCGCATCACCCCAACCTGGGATCCTACCCACACGTCTGGATTTGATGCAATGGTTGCTAGTGATAACTTCTGATTGTCCACCAAACTGAATGTTGCAAATTTTTTGGAAAATCTTTGAGGCCTTGATAGACTAAACTCCGCTGTCTGTTGAAGATCACTGTAAGTGATAATAGAAACCTTCAAATATTCTTGCTTTAGCAAATCTAAGTCCATCCAATCGCGGATAAACTTGTAACAAATCAAAATCAGTGACAGCACATGTTAAGAGTGACGCTGTGATTAAATTGAACATCAGATGATGCTAAGAGTACTGCAGTTGTAATTAAGTGGAGCATCAGGTGAGGGAGGGAAAAAGTTTTTTAAACAAGTTCCAATATCCTGTTTATATTTACATTAAGAATCAAGAAGATAATTCAGCAGCAGATTTTTTTTTTGCCAGGATAGTTTTCACTCAGCTGAAATTCCTCGTGATCACGCCTGAAACAACTAAACAATTAATACTCAAATGTACTACATCGCCACCAGTTGGCTCAATAATGATCCTTGCAAAATTTCATCTAAATCCATTACCTCCAGAATGTTGACTTGTACTGTACAGTTTTTTTTTTTATTATTTACCGAAGCTCTCCTTGCTCCGATGTTGGAGCTCCCTCCGGTACGGTGCTCCTCCATCTGCTGCTCCGGCTGTGTACCCGGACACGTTGGTCTTCAGCAGCTTGGTGTACGCTGTGAGCCTCTGTCGCACCTGTGCCCAGCTCTCCACCACCTCCTGCAGCAATGCCACCTTCCACGGCGCCTCCTGCTGCGCGACCGCCTGGCGGTATGCTTCAAGGGCGCCGCCGTGGAAGAGGTGGACCACGATCTCCACTTCGATCTGCTCCTCCATCGGGTCGTCGAAGAGGACCTCGTCCACCAGGCACCAGCACGTTTTATTGGCCACCACCACACTAGCTTAATGGTGATGAGCGAGTCAAGTTGATTCTAAGTCGTTGTAGGATTGTTTGGCTTGCCGTTGATGGGCTGGTAATGATCGAATTAGCTACTTTGAATATTGTTGGTGGCAGCAACAGAACGACGAACATACAATTCAGTACCGAAAGTTCATGGTTGTCATCAGCACAGCTGAGAAGCAAACACCACAATTGTGCATTTTGATAATGCCAACCCCCCGGCTAGATGCACAGTCCAGTTCAGTTCATCCTTGACAACCATCCAAGATGAGAGTTTGCTGCCGCCACACAGCCATAGAATTTTACAGAAGGCAGTAAAACTTTTCACCCTAGGGGTGGCAAATTTATAAAGTGACGAGATTGGCAATGATGTGGCATTATTATCAGCAAGTCCAACTGGTTGTAATGCTGTATAGCCATCTAACACAACTGAAGAGGAAACACCAAATGCCTGTTCCTGTTTAGTTCATACTTAATAGCCTTCTGACAGGAGAGTTTGACGCTACCGTTGCAGGCATACACACAACACGTGTGACGATAACAACAAAAGTGTGACGAGACTCAAAACTAAAGCTCACAGAAACATAGGGCCATTGGGGTTCAACCCCCTCTTCAATTTATTTCCTTGGGCACACACATCATCATCAAGCAATGGGGACACTGCTGGCTTGCATAATGGTAATTTCGGGTTAGATCAGAGTGCACTCATGATAAATAATGACACACATGAGAAGCTGTATTCTTATGGATGACTTGCACCAACGCTTTGCATGGTTACCATTTACAAGTTAAATCAATACTAGTGTCTGTATACATATACATACCCCATGTCTAGAATGCCATTGTAAATTGCAAGGGACAATGTTTTATTTGGTAAGGATCTGAAGTAGAAACTCTGAAATATTAGGGGAAAACCAAAAAACCATGTTGAAACAAGCGACAAGCCAAACGGCATAGTATAGCATTCGCCCTACCTTGGTTTCTTCATGAATACATATGTGAATTACCAACCTCGGTGCTCGGCCCGTGAAAATTAGGTGCGGAAACAAGAGCCTCCCACTGTCGATCTGTGTCAACTGGAGCACCAAGAACTGCAAAGGCGAGCTGTGCTTGCAGGGTCCAATCAAGCATTAGGGGGCTACGGCACCTGCTGGGCATTTGCTGCGATGGGTGCGATGGAGAGCCACCACTTCATCAGAGCAGTGAACAACGAGGACTCAGTGCAGTTGATGGAGGATCCCGTGCAGTTGACGGAGTAGGAGGTGGTGGATTGCGATGCCACGAGCAATTTCTGCCATGGCTGACGTTGATCTCTTTGGTTCTATATTGGTTGTTAGTGTCTTATGATTATCCATGTAACTAAATGTTGCAAACCTTTTGTAAAATCATGAGGAATTGACTGAACTCTATTGTGCGTTGAACAGCAGTGACACTGGAATCTATAATTGAAACATGCAAATATTCTTCGGTTAGGTAATCTAAGTCCATCTCATCCCGCACAAACTTGTAACAAATCTAAATCACCGTGAGTGACGCTATGATTAAATTGAGCATCAAGTGACAATAATAGTGATGCTGTTAGCCTCTGATTAAATTGAGCATTTGGCGAGGAAGGGAAAAAGGTAATTCAGCAGCAGATTTGGTGGCCTGGTGATTCTTCATCTTCACTCAGCAGAAATTCCTCGTCATCATGAGTAAGCTATTGTGCTTGGGGTCGTGGCCAATACAACATACGTACTGGTGGTCGAGGTCCTCTTCGACAAACCGATAGAGATGTAGATCGAGGCTAGTCCATCTCTTCCGGGGTGCAGACAAACCGATAGAGATTGGCAGTGATGTGGCATTATTGTCAGCAAGTCTAACTCGTTGTAATGCTGTATAGCCATCTAACACAACTCAAGAAGCAAACACCTAATGCATGTTCCTGTTTAGTTCATGCTTGATAACCTTCTAACAGGAGAGTTTGACTCTGCCGTTGCAGCCATACGCAGCAAACACGTGACGATGACGACAAAAACGTGATGAGACTCAAAACTAAAGCACACAGTGCCATTGGAGTTCATCCCCCTCTTTAATTCATTTCATTGGGCACACACGATATGAGAAATAGCTTGCACACTGGTATTTCGGATCGGATTGGAGTGCACCCCATGCGAAATATATGACACGCATGAGCAGTTGTGTTCTTTTGGATGACTTGCACCAACGGTTTGCATGGTTACAATTTAATTACAAGCTATAAATCAATACTAATGTCTATTATATATACTCCTAGCCCATGTGTAGCTAGAATACCATTGAAAATTGTTGTGGGAGATAGGTTGGTAAGGAGCTAAGGTAAAAACTCTGAAATATTAGAGGAAACCAAAAAACCATGTTGAGGCAAGCGAGCCCTACCTTTATGGATACACATGTGAATTGCCAGCCACCCTAGATATAGCACTGTGTTGCCTGTCGTGTTCGAGTTGTAGGCCCGACTCCAGGTCTGAACATCTTCGCCTGCCGGCATCAGCGATGAGCATTTGACTCGCGACTACAAATGTCACATGACGACGGAGCTGCCCAACCTCACTGGTCAGCCTGACTACAAATGTCGCATGATGGTGAAGTGGCATGCTGGACGGCCAACACGCCATCTGAGGGGCGAACAACGAGGTACCGGTGCAGCTGTCAGAGCATGAGCTCGTGGATTGTGATGCCACTGGCTATGGCTGCAAAGGCGGCCTCGTCACCAATGCTTTCGCGAATACGTCTGACAGTAGACTTTCTCCATTACCCCGGCCCGATAATGTAACCTGCACGTTTGACATCGTGGAATCAGCACCGCGCAGCGACCACGAACACGCTGACCCAAACTAGCGAGACCACGGGTGGTGCGCAAGCGAGCATGTTGGTGGTGGTGGATTTAGTAACATGGATAGATTTGTGCATTATTCAGGCAACTACTGGTGGCAATCTACTTGATTTGCGTGTCAGTTCAGTACGTAGTCATCCGTATGAAGCTAGGAATCTTCTGTCAAGCAAAAGACTATTACTGTTTCATATCTAGCTGTTCCTTGAGTGCAGGGATGTCTATTGATTCTAAAATCATTTTTAGGATCTTTCATGTGTGACCAGTGATAATGATTTGATTACCTACTTAGAATACTGCTAGATTGCTGGCGGCAGCACAAATTTTTGTGTTGTTGAGTTGGGACAGAGTTTGAGTTATCTTCGGTTAGTCATTTAAGAAGTAAGTTTGCTGCCACAGCAGTGAGGTTTTTTGCAGCCATGCATACAAAAGGTTACAAACCATATTATTAAAGACGATTGTGGTGAACCTTTTCATTCTAGGCGTGGCAAATCTTATCTTACTATTACTAATTAGAGACTTCAATGTATTACTAATTAGAGGCTTCAAAGGAGATACCACGTTAACTCTTATGAGACGCACTAGGAGAAAAAATAAATCTAAGAAATTCTCACAATAATCAGAAACATCCGGCCTTTGATTTGGTTATCTCTAATCATCATAAATGATAATAGCCATCGGATCTATTGTAGTTTATTAAAATTACCCACCACTGCCATTATAAAAAATACATAAAGTAACCCCCTAATTTTAAATAGAAATTACCCACCTCTGCCATTACAAAAGATAATTCTAAAAGATAATTCAAAATAACCCGCGTAATAATTCTATATAAATCTGCACTCCAGTGCTATCCTTAACTATTACTAGATCTGTTTTGTTTTTTAAAAAGTTACCTCTTCAACATGGTAGATAACAAACAAACTAACATTGATTACTTTGTTGCATGGAAAAATTTTCTTCAAGAAAAAAAATGTACCTAAAAAATCTCCTATACTCACATTTACACAAATTTCAACAAAAATCTTAATCGCTAGCCAATCTAACCCATCATGTTTATGGTTGCATCACGTTATTAACTGGAAGCCCATAAAGTCCACGTTAATTCTAGCCATATCATGGAGCCAATCTCACCTCTAATCAATTCCATCGGCAATAACTCACGTCATGGAGCGGCTAAGCTCCACTAGCGGCGACGGCTGGCCGTCCTCCCTAGACGTTGGTGCTAGACAAATTCTCACGAGCACTTCCATGGCAGACTGAACGTCAGCCCCACAGTGTGGATGAAGACGAGCTGTACAAGGAAGGGCAGAAGGAGTGGATTGGATCTGCAAGGAGGTCCGGGACATTATGTACGACGAAGCCGAGGCCGCAAAGGCGAAGATGAGCGTGGCGGCTGCGGGCGGCGTGACGACAAGGATCAGGGTGCTGGAGACAACTCACGTGAAGAACCACTTTGACGTAAGGTTCGTCCTACTGCCAGCTGTCCTGCAACACCCGTAACCACGATAAGCTCTGATTATACCCTAAGTATAATCAAATTTGTGAATAATACTTTCTATATTAGATTATTTAGTTTTATATTCAACATCATATTGGTTCTAAAGAAAAAAGATTGTGCAGCTAGGGAATTTATTTTTGGTTCCACCTATTTCCAGAGTCCAATTAGTACTTTACGTAAAATTGAAATAAGGAGGAAATCATCGAAGATCAACCAGAACATGATGGAGAGAGAAGTGAACAAGCAGGGAAAAGATAGTATTAATAAACAAAAAAAGGTATTGATTTGGATACTGACGTTAATTGCATCATCATCTTTTCAGAGGCTCAATTAAACTAGAATATTTGTACTGACTTATTTGCGTACATATTCTCTGGATCTTTTATAGGAAAAAGATAGTTGAGATTTTCATACTTACAGGAAAAAAGAATGCCAGGTAAAGTATTACTAACAAATGAACCATCTTGCCATCTTTCTTTACATGCCTAATGTATCAAAATTTTCACTAGATGAAAAAATAATATAACTAGAATATCGGTACCGATTATTTGCGTACATATTCCGTAGATCTTTTACAGAAAAAAGATAGTCAAGATTTACATACTTACAGGAAAAAGAATGTCAGGTAAAGGATTCCAAACCAATGAACCATTTTGCCATCTTTCTTACATGGATGAAAAATTATTTCATTAGCAGAAAACAAGATATACCTAAATTAGATTCGCTGAAAAAGGATCAAACTATGAAAAAATAAGAAGTAAAACTATGTTTGAATGTAGAGTGGAATGACCTCCATACAAAACAATATATTCTAGAAAATAACAGTGAAAGATACTGCCTCATTTTTACAAGTATTCTCTACATGATGCATTGCTACTATGCAACTATTTTTTGCCTTTACATACTAAATGTTATTAAATTGTCTACATCCAAGAGTACTATACCTCAAACTAGACCAAGTTTGTGGTGTTGTTATCTAGAAAGGTACAAAATACATCTATAATGCTCTTTTCATGTACTAAAGGTATAGGTGGCTTGCCATATCAAAGGATAACTCTAATGGGCTACCAAAAATGGATCATGCAAATTCATATTCTTTTCTATATTCTAATGTATGTAGTTTCAAAATTTACATAAGTATTTTTATATAAAAAAATTCCAATGATAATCTTATCCAAATGTATTGATGATTGTGATAATCTTACCCAAGAGACATATTGATGACCATCTAAATGGAACGTTAGGGCCAAATGCATTACAATAGAAGAACTTTAGAACAACTAAATTTCATTTTGTTTGAAGAATCAAATCTGGTGTGCATTAGTTTGACGATATAAACTACTCTAGATAACTTACATGCATATGAATCATATGTACATACTTATCAAAAAAATATTTTCTGTTGAAGGAACAACAAATTCATTTAATATAACATTTAGATGCTACTACATTTAGCTAAAGTTATTAATTTGTATTCATAAATTATAATATTATTGTTTGAGTTTTTAATAAAGTAATAATATGAATAGGTATAAAATAAAGATTTAAATAAGTGATCCAATAGGAACTGTGACCGGTATTCTTTTTAAAAAGTATGAATAAAATGTTGATAACCAAATAAGTAGATTTGATGATGAATTTAGTCAATCATGATACTATATATTGGGACACTAAAAGCATCCCAAAAAAATATGTGCACAAACAATGATTTTCCAAATCCGAATGACTGACGACAACTTCACAAATTTTAGACTTGATTATACTATTTCAAGACTATTTTTATTTAAAAGGAGGAAGAGGAGTTCAATGACCGCCATGGAAAATGACTACAAGATAACATAGCTTGATCCTTACTAAGTACTTTACAACACTTTTAGTTTGGCATCCTTTATTTGTATTAATTGTATGATGCATATAATAAAGAAGACTAAGCTATATTCATTTTCACTAAAATTTTAACTAAAGAAACAGGAAAGTTAGAAGACTACATAGCTCCCAATTATGGACAGTCAAACATTGAAGACACTTATACTAAAAGAATCAATAGAATAGAAAATAAGATATGTAGAAATATTGGTAGAAAATATCAAATAAAGGAAAACGTCTACATCCCAATGCGCATTTACACTATGTGCAAAAAATGTAGCATTCATGCAAAATTACATTGATTACTAACCAATTAATTGCTCTCATATATAGAAAGATGATTCAATGGAACTCAAAAATGTGCATCTAACTTATAAAATGTTTTTTATTTTAAAATAATTCAAAATCACCCCTTAAATGTTTTTATAAATTAATTGGCTTTGTTATAATAAACAACAACTTAAAATAATCCTCTAAATTTATAACTAGAATATGGACCTATACTATTATAAATTATAGTTTAAAATAACCTACTAATATTTTCTATAGATGCCCACGTCCACCGTTATCAGAGATAATACGATATAACCGATAAGTTTACATTGAAATTGTCAGCATATGTTGTTATGTAAGATCCATGAGCTATATTACCTATTTGATAATGTGTAAAACAACACGAAAAGTGATCCAAATTTTAATATAATGATTACCTTAAATCTATATTGCTGCATGGTGTTTGACTGCATAAAAAAAGTTGCTCTATAGCTGGAGTGCTGAGTAGATTGATGTACATTATAGTTGTAGCCATAGCCTAAATGGCAACTTTTTTATGCAGACAAATAGGCCGTGAATTTTATAAAAGGTAACTCAAAATAACCCTTGAACTTTTCTCAAAATTAAGTACATCTATCCATCCATATCCAACAGTACTTACTATTTTTAATTGGAGCCAGCCTATGTGTCAATTTTCACTAGACATGCTAGAAAACAATGATAAAAGCTAATAATTCTCATGTTAACTTAAAACAACCGACAGTTCAATGAAAGACTGGAACAAGGAGTCCTTTCGCTCAACATCCATTTTGTTGTTTCAATGCGAAGATGATACAAATAACTCTTAAGTTACAATTAAATTAATGTTTGTTATTATGACTGATATTTGAAAATAACCTCCTCAATTATTTTCTAAATTGACCACCTTTTCTCTTGTGAACAACAACGTAAAATTTCCCTCTAAATTTATAACTAGAATATGGACCTCGGACATTATAAAAGATAATTTAAAATAACCTACTATTTTTTTGTAAGTTATCCACCTCTAACAATATGAAAGATAAAATAAAACTTATCCTCTAGGTTTACATTTAAATTACAGACATATGCTAGAGATGCATATAGGATATATGACCATCATTACTATTGTGTAAAAGCTACTAATATTTTCTAAAGGTAATTTAAAATGATCTATTAATTATTTTCTAAAAGCTAGCCATCTGAACAATAATGAAAGACAGTAAATGTAACCCTATGTTTACATTCAAATAACCATCATATGCTATTATGTAAAATCCACTCAATTTTGCTATTGTGTAGAACAATGTAATGTTTAACCCATAAACCTATGTTTAAATTGGCCACCTATTTAAAGTGAACCTAAATTTATGAATTAAATGCATGTTCACAATACAAAGAAAGTATGATGTATAAAAAATCAGCAATTGATACGGTTATCATAACTAGATAGAGACTACATTGTAGCTGTCTATGTTAGAAAACACCAAAGTGAAAAATGTACAATTTAATACAATATTTTTTAATTAGTTAGAATATGAAATGGTAACTAATGCTTACATCTCATAACATTCTAACCTGTGTGAGAGCACGGGTTGATGGACTAGTATATATAATGTCGGATAACCATTTTCCATAACGAGTCCTAATCTGATATACAATGCCTCGTAGGTACACGTTTTCAACCCCGAGGATCCTATTTGATGCACTATTCTGAGTCGAAATACGGATCAAATCAAATAATGGCCGAGAAGGTCTTGCGTGTTGTCCATCTTGCACATGGACAGGGTTATTGGATTGGATACTGCAATTGGTGCTACTTTATTAGAGCAACATGATTATAGTAGCTGACTTAGAAAATAGAGGCTTCCATCCATTTTTTTTAGAGTTCAAGGGCGGTCACCCCGGCCTTTCAAATTTATTAAAAGACAAATATGTGGACCAAGTCCAAATAATATGGTTTACAACATAGTTCAAAGTTTTGCCAAAATTTGTCCAGCCTGGACACTGAGCAGCACCCCTCCACGGTCAGCTAAAACAAAGACCAAACCTGAACAAAAGCACTAAATGAAAGAAAACTACTAGAGCCAAACTTCAGACCAACAACAAGACTGACTAATACCTTCCAGCCAACCTACAGAAAGATCAAAAAAAACGACTTAGCATTAGAAGAATGACGCCAGGTTCATGTTTTCTTCCAGCTCCCTCCACCATGGAAGCCTTCCAGTATTCATCAGCATCAGCAGATCCTTTCCAGAAGAGGCCTTCTTCGCATCAGCAACAGCTTCACTCTTCAGGGCCTTCAACTGGTGTGTAGACTCCCAAAAGGGATCCACAGCACCTCCTTGTAGTAATCTTGATCTCGTTGATAGTGTTCCACCACCTCCTTCTTGTCGGATGGACACTGAATTGTCCAATTCATAAGAAGCCCCAACTATATTGAAAAGAAGCATATCCATACTTCTCCCGTTCAATCTCTGAAAACAAAGATCATTTCTAAGTTTTCAAACCAAGCCTATGTTTACATTCAAATAACCATCATATGCTATTATGTAAAATCCACTCAATTTTGCTATTGTGTAGAACAATGTAATGTTTAACCCATGAACCTATGTTTAAATTGGCCACTTATTTAAAGTGAACCTAAATTTATGAATTAAATGCATGTTCACAATACAAAGAAAGTATGATGTATAAAAAATCAGCAATTGATACGGTTATCATAACTAGATAGAGACTACATTGTAGCTGTCTATGTTAGAAAACACCAAAGTGAAAAATGTACAATTTAATATAATATTTTTTATTAGTTAGAAATATGAAATAGTACCTAATGCTTACATCTCATAACATTCTAACCCGTGCGAGAGCACGGGTTGATGGACTAGTTTTAACAGACAAGATTCACACCAGTGCACATATATAGTGCCATCATTCAGCAGCCCCTTCAGCTCACACGACTTTGGAAGACGAAGTCACGATAAATCAATGATGCATGTATAATTTTAGATGAATCGCGCTACAGTTCCTGTACCTATTAATATTATTGAATCACCCCTCAAATAATGCTAGATACGTGCTTTTGGCTGAGTATTCCCAGTCCTCTGTCCATCTCTATCTTATCTCATCTTCCACTTCCTCATTGATCGTGACTGTTGCAATGACCTCCCAGAGAGAAACGAATTCAAGGACTTCTTGTGGTAATGCCAGAGGGTATAGTAGATGTGATCAGTCTTGTTACGCAGCCCCTGATAAACCATAAACTTTTTCCTTTTGGACTTGCAATACAAACTTGGAGCGATTGCTTTGGCTGTTGAACCACTCAGCCAGCTTGATGATCAGAAGCTTCTCTTTTTTCCATTGCCAACATTGACAAACATCGATGCATTGAAAAGGTCTCGGTCGATCAAATTGCATGGCACTTCCAGTTTACTCCACGCTCTTGCCAGCTGCTTCCACTAGTACCACATCATCGTAGTCTCAAGGCCCTAGTAAATCGCTCCAAGTCAAGGATAGCAAAGCCCCCTTGTTCTTGGGCGAGCCTGTTGTTGGCCAGTTGAGGAGTGAATGCCCACCACACACTTTGTTTGGGGTTTCCCCAGGCCATAAGAAACTACGTTGAATTTGGTCTATCTTCTTGTCATCCATTTGTTCGCTTGAAAAACCACGAGGTCATAAATTGGAATTGCTGACAAAATCATTTTCACCAACGTTTCCCTTCCTTTTGACGAGAGGAATCTCCCTTTCCATCCCAGAAACATGGTGCCTATATTTGTCAATCTGTGGCTAAATCTCGAGTTTCCTCAACTTTCTAGTGTGAAGCAGTAGGCCTAGGTACTTTCCATGGAAAGCACTGATCTTCCTTGAGAAATCCCGAATCAAACTTTCCATCACGCTGGGTTGGATTCTAATTGGGAATATCTCCATCTTGCTCATGTTTACCTTCAGCCCCGAGCACTCACCAAAGAAGATTAAGATCTTCTGTAGTCTTGTGAGTTCGAGTGGAGATGGCTTCACAAAAAGGGCAGCATCATCTGCATACAAGGAGCATCTTAGGTTTGCCAACTTTGGGAGGATGGGTTGTAGAAGACCTTGTTGCGCTGCCCGTCTATAATACGTTGCAACAGATCGATCACCATGATAAATAAGAGCGGTGACAATGGATCTCCCTGTCTGATCCCTCTTGCATGTGGAATCCTCCTACTCGGGGTCCCATTAAGTAGGATTTTTCAAGAAGTCCTGAGTAGGTCTGCTATCCGGTCCTTCCACTTTGTGCTAAACCCTAGTGCCTCTAAAACTTCCAATAAAAATTGCCACCCAACCGAATCAAAAGCCTTGGAGATATTGAACTTGATGAAAAGAGACGACTGTTTTTTCTTGTGTAGTAGTTGTATGACCCATTGTACATAGAGGAAATTGTCATGTATGCATCTCCTCTTGATAAAAGTGTTTTGTGCATGGGAGACAAGGCCGTTCATGTGCGGCTCCAACCTATTTGCTAGGACTTTTTGTGATTATCTTGACCACGATGTTGATCAAACTAATGGGCCTATTATCCTCATGGTCATGGGAGCAGTCTTTTTGGGCAGCAACACGATGTGATCCTCATTGAACTGACCCATCTTAGATGTTTTGCGATTGTAGAACCCCCAATATTGCCTCTAGCAGATCACTTGATTATGTCTCAGCATTTTTTGTAAAACAGGCTATCCGGGCCAGGAGCTTTCTCAACCAGCAGTCCTTTGATTATGTTGTGTAACTCCATTTCAGTGAAAGGCATATCTAAATCATCCAGGTTGTACGGGGTATAATCTAATGCTTCCCAGTTTAATCTCCGTGTTGGGGGCAGGGGAGAGATTGGTCACCCTGTCCCCTACCTGGCTGTGCGTATCTCGCTGAACGTGTCGGCCGATAATCTGATTTGGGGTCTCACCCCGAATTGGGATGATGAGGAGTGAAAGCCGAATATGGACTTGGACCGGCGATAGTGAGACTGAAGATGGCGACGGACCGAGGATGGGAGGACAGATTCGGGACTCTGTCAGAACGATGAATCTGCACGCAAAGCTCGGACCTGTTCAGCTTCGCGGTGGCACCGAATCTTCAAGTCAGTCGTTGCTAATGGTCCCACCCAGTCGATAGGTATTCGATCTGAGGCCGGACTACTTTGGCAATCTAGTGACTCCGAATCATCGAGGCGAAGCTTGTATTTTGTGTGCAAGTTCAACCGGCCTAGAGAAGGAGTGTCGTGTTAGCTCGACACGTGTTCGGGAGTCGCGAAGTCGACCGTACGAGGAGGCAACCGCAAATGACATGTCTAACCCTAGTCGGCGTAAAGTATCGAACGGCAGGACTATTCGGAAGGGCAAAAGTGTCATGTAAATGCCTATGGGCCCCTATAAAAGACGCTCCTCGTCAAGCATGTGAGTTGGATGGTTCCAGTGCGTTTTAGCCAGGAACCAGTTTATAAGAGAGCATTCCATTTGTATCATTAGTGTATTCATGTTTGTGGATCGGATTTAGGCCCTGAGGGCATCGCCTCTGGGCTAGAATCAACAGTGGCGCCGTCTGTGGCTGTTGATCAGAGCAGCTAATGCAATCGCGTAGGACGAAGGCAACTTACGCAAAACAAGCAAATCCTACGGTGGAAGACATTCGGGTTAACATGTCTCCGGCCAGCGACCCTACTGTGACTTCGGGTGTGTAGCTGGGCACTGCCCGCGCAACCGAGCCAAGTGCAGCTGCAGCACCCCAATTTGGCATGCCCCTTTCCAGCAGTGCAGGTACGGCATCGGCCTCGGTATTGCCTTGAGAGTTACAGCCAGGACCAGGTGACGAAATAGATCACGAAGAACTACCGGTGGGCGATGGACCTACTGAGTAGCTGGCCGTTGCTCATCACGATCCCGAGGCTCCAAATCCATTGGACACCAAAAATGCCAGGCTACTCAGGGCGCTCAACGAACAACAGCAGAGGTTGGAAGTGTTGAGGCAGCAGCGGGACTAGCTGGTGGATCATGTTGCTACCAGAAACCACGAAGCTGCCACCCAACAGCAATCATTCAGGCGGCTGCTGAAGCCGCAAGAATCCAGCAAGAGCTATAGGCAATGCAAGCAAATGCTGATGCCGAAGCTGACACGCCTGGAGGCAAGGAGTGAAAATCCACAAAGAACCACGCGAGGGTTGCAGAGACCTGGACACCTCCTCTCCACTTTCCATAGAATTGCAGCGGTACCCATGGCCGTCGGGGTTCAAAATGAAGATACCAGCTTTCAACAGTCGCTCCAACCCGAGGAAGTTCATCTTCAGTTTTGAAGCATCTATACGTTTGGCAGGGGCAACGACAAGATATTGGCTAAATCGCTCATTATGGCGGTCGAAGATGTGGCTCATGATTGGTACATGTCGTTGGGGCCCTTCTCTATCACTTCATGGAGTCAAATCAAGAGCGAGCTTCTAATCACCTTCCAGGGGTTTCAGTCCCAACAGAAAACAATGATGGACCTGCTTATGTTGTTCCAGCCGAACAACGATCCCTTGTCCACTTATCTAGAAAGGATCATACAGATGAAAGCGCAGCTAAATAACTGACGATGTCATTATAGCCGCCGCTATCAAGGGACTCAAAGACGGAACCTAAGCAGATGTCCTTTCCAGAGAGATCTCAAAGATGGTCAATTAGTTGCTTGACGAAATGAGGAAGTTTGCCAGGTCTAAAGTCAAACTGGAAAGAAGAAAAGTATCCATGAACAACCTCAAGCAGTTAACTCTGAAGCAAGCTCCACAGATTGTCCACAAGGAAGTAAATGCTGTTCAAGATGAACAGCCTCAGCCTGCTCAGGATCACCCGCAGCCAACGATGGTCTGGTGCGTAGGAATGGCAACAGTGGTCGAGGAGGCCGAGGCGGCCACGGTCGCAGAAGGGGCCGCGGAAGAGGGCCGAAGATCCCGTATTGTGTGGTATGCGATGAAAACAAGGGTCATTTCTGAAAAGAATGTAAGTATACACTGATGGCAAAAGAACATTGTGAGAAGGATGAAGCGCCCAAGCAGCCAGAAAATGTGAAGCACGTTTTCCATAATGCACCAATAGATACTCAGCCTGCCCAATACCCAATGCATCAACATAACTTTGGGACACAGTACCAGCCGAGCATCAATCCTTACGCCTACCAGCAGCCAGCATATTGGCAGCAGACTCAGCCGTATGTTCAGCAAAGTTTTCCTCAGGCTCAGCTGCAGGTAAATTCGGTGGCTGCATCTTTGTCAGTGACAATGGAGCATTTGTAGCAGGGACAACAGGTGGTGCCGAAGCTAGAAAACTCCAAGGCATTGCAGATCATCAACACCGCCATGCCTACAAATGGTCACATCTATGCCACTACGGGTGGATCTAACTTTGAGCATGAGGGTAAGAGAGCTAAAAGAGAGTTTGAGCAAAGGGTCAATATCCCACCCTAGAAGCTAGAGCCTATAACATTCACTGAAGAAGATTTTCAGATTCGGGATTACCCACATTACGATGCCTTTGTCACAACAGCGTTCGTGGCCGGTTATACTTTACACAACATCTTGATAGACAATGGTAGCTCAACCGACATCTTATTCACCAAGGCATTTGATGAAATGAAGCAAGACAGAAAGTCCCTTGATCCGCCCGGAAGTGCTCTATTCGGCTTCGGGGCGAAGTGAATTGACCCAATAGGAAAGAAGACCATGACCGTGGCATTCATCGAAGGAGAGAAGGCCAGGGCTGAAGAAATCATGTTTGATGTTGTGGACATACCATACCCTTATATAGCGATATTTGGCAAAGGCATCATCAGCAAATTTGACATGATCATCAAGCAAAGTTATCTGTATATTAAAATGCCCTTCCCGTTTGGTATCATCACAATTCGGGGTGACCAAGTCGCGGCGCATAGAATCGATGGCAAGCCAATCCCAGGATACAGTATGGTGCATGAGGTGAAGCAGGAAAAGCAGTCCATGGTAGTTGATCTAGATGCACAGAAGAAAAAAGAACCAAAATCCGAGCCTAGAGAAGAAACAATTTGCGTGCCGCTGAGCCCAAACAGGCCAGACAGGTGTGTTCACATTGGGGCTAGACTCAGCCCTGACGACGCAGCTGAACTGCTAAAGTTTCTTGAAGATAACAGTGATTTATTCATGTGTTCAACCAAAGATCTTCTCGGGGTAGATCGCAAACACTACTAACTTTTGACCCTTATGCCATGCATTTTTTTCGCAACGGCAAGATTTGGTTGCAATAAGAGGTGTTATCACAACCATTTACATCTTTGGTTGCGATAGATGGAATTTTTGCCACGGAAATTATTTCATGTCTGTAAGTGCAAAGATCGTTGCAATAAGTAAGTGCTATCGCAACCAATTTTAAACCGGTTGCAATAAGTCCTCCCTATTGCCACGATTTGATTTTCGTTGCAGGCAATTTTATTAGTGTTGCAATACTAATGTGCTATTGCAACTCTTTCATTTTTGGTTGCGAAAGCACGTCTATGTTGCAACGAATATGGTTCGTTGCATGTAATGGTCGCATGTGTTGCAAAAGAACTATACCTATAGCAACGAGAAAAATAGATCGTTGCAATACTAATACCTATAGCAACGGGGAAAAATGGATTGTTGCAATACCAAAATCTAGCGTAAAAATAGAAAAAACAATACAAGGTTAAAAAAGAAATAAGAGGCTAACCATATGTCTCGAGCTTGAGACCTTGACGTATTGACTCTACGTACTTATCAATAGACCATGAGTGTGTTTATGTTATTGCTAGCCAAAGGAACTTATACTAAGTAAGGTCAACCTATTTTAGGTATTTAAAGATGATATAATAATTCTTTACCTATCATGATGTACGTGATCAGCTTCCTAGATCGACATGATCGCGGCCTTTTTTCAGTAACAGCCATACTGTTGCCCTACCTTGGATGTAACGAAAATTCATCAAAAAAATATGCTAAAAATTGTGGCGCACTGCTGGTTTGAACCAGGGAGCTTGTGCTCAAAATTAGGTTGCCAAACGCTTACACTATAGTTCATTGGTGTGTAAATGTGTTTCACGTCCTTCTTTAGTACTCTCTGGATGGATGCAAAAAAAATCTTGGCATACTGAAATGTAATATCAAAAACACTACAAGTTCTTCTCTATTAGTACTCCTCAATTAACTTCAGTTTATGATCAAATTTAGAAGTTACAGATTACATCACTTCTCAATTATCAATTAACTGATGACTTAGTACTAACATTTTGCTGGCACAAATTACCAAGAGAATACAAGCTGACAATAACCTTGTGATACAACAGATCCTTAGCCTGCAACTTTAAGCATCTGAATTGAACACAGACATACATGTCACACATACCATTGTAAACAATCACTGAACACCTACTACAGTTTTGTCTACTAACAAAACACTCCTTGAGGCAGCAGCCTACCAGACCTACAGACCACCCACATCGTGCTGAACAAGATAGCAATGATGCAGAGATGATGTGAGGCTCACAGGCATGAAATTAAGTAAGTCATGACATAATTGCATCTTGCTGGTTTGATACTTACAAAATTCAAGGAAATCTCATAAAAATATAGCATGGATATGGGATCAAAGAAACACGAAAATGTTGAGAGGCACTCCGGCCTCTTCAATTATTACAAGTTCATTATTTTCTAAAAACATGTCTGCAAAAATATCAAATAAATGTGCACAAGTTCACATTTTCCACACTTCTTCCTTGAGCAAATCTTACACAAAAAAATCATCATGAGAATCTTCTCCTGGAGTAAAGAATGCAGGGACGACTCCATCAGCAGTGCAAGTGTCATCTGGGTCTTCGTCTTCATCAAATAGGTCGTTGTCAAGTTCAGCCATTGGTGTTGCAAGAGCCTGCTCAATAAAAGAAGCATCAACACTAACCCCACCAAGGACAAACCTACTTCAAGATTCATATCTTTGACTCTAACAACAACTGAGTCCAGATCGAGCTCGCCCACCTTACCAGTACCTTCTCCTTTAGGCATGGTAAACAGGTTTCTAGGCTGCACTCTAAGGACTCCACACCAATTTGGTTTCTTTGGGTTTCTCGCATAAAACACTTGCTCTGCTTATGTTCTCAGGATGTAAGGCTCATCTGAATACCTAAACCGAGTGATATCAATGTGGATGACCCCAAATTCATCCTTACTGTACCCTCTAGATTTGCTGGCACTTGCTGCAGGTACATCAAACCAGACACATTGGAACAACATTACTTCCTTCTCACCTAGAAAATTGAGGCAGATGATTTTCCTAAGCACGCCATACCAGCCCATGTTTCCTGTACTTGCATTGCCCTTCACAAATACACTACTATTTTGAGTAGTTAAGGAGTTCTCTATGGAAGAGACCCGGAAAAGGAATCCATTTATGAAACACCTGTTGAACACACGAGCATGATGGCTTGGACCGTGAGATAGATAATAAATCATGTCATCCACTTCTCCTTGGGCACGCAATGTCCTGATCTACAGTTAGCATTATTTTTAAAATATATTAGGGACTAAAAATTAACCAGTAGCATGTGCGAACTAAACAAAGAAAATATGGATAAATATATTAGGGATGACTCAGTGTATGCTCAAACCATGATACAAACTCCTCCTTGTGTCTTTTATCAACATGCCGAGGGTCATTTTTCTTCAGCTCAGCCATATGCTCACTTTCCACAACAATTGAAAATACGTCCATTAGTTACGTATATATTTTAAACATTCACGAGTACCATAGAAAATCAAATTTAAAATATAGCTTACTTTATCCATCTGCTTGTTGTGACCTCATCACAGTTGGTTAATATGTAATGCCTCATCCTCTGCATGTCAATATCAGAAATGTTTTCAATAGTACATCCTTTCCTACTGTAGTCAATGCTCCCAAATATACTTAGCCCAGATGGTGGTTCACTAGGAGTGGCACTTTCATGATGATCTGGACGATTAAGCTTGGTACTAATATTATCAAAGAAGAGAGAGCAAAATGTGAGGCACTCCTCAGATATATACCCCTCTGCAATTGAACCTTTAGGGCGTGCTTTGTTCTTCACATAGCCTTTAAGAGTACGAAGATATCTATCAACCGGATACATCTATCTATAACACACAGGGCCTCCAAGACTAGCTTCCTCAACAAGATGGACTGGTAAGTGCATCATAATGTCAAAAAAAGCTGGTGGAAAAATCATCTCTAGCTGACAAAGGGTCTCCTTAATCAAAGTGCTTAGTTTTTCAATTTCTGAGAGCTCCAACTCCTTTGAACACAGTGAGTTAAAGAACCTACATAGCTGAATCACTGGGATCACCACATCTTGCAATATGCTGCTCACCACTAAGGGCAAAAGTTTTTGCAAATTACATGGAGGTCATGACTTTTAAGTCCAGAAAGCTTGCAACCATCGACGTCCACACATCTCCGAATATTTGCGGCATAACCATCAGGGAACTTGATGTCATGTAAAAATTTGCATAGAATTTCCTTGTGATCCTTACTTAGAGAGTATAACGCTGGTGGCAAGGAGTACTTGCCCCTTTTGAGCACTGGATGCTGATCTTTCCTTATACCCAAATGTTGCATATCAAGTCGAGCCTTGTCACTATCCTTGCATTTACCTGGTAACTCGAGCAAAGTCCCCAGTAAGATCTCACATATGTTCTTCTCAATATGCATGACATCCAAATTATGCCGTACAAGCAATGATTTCCAGTAAGGAAGCTCAAAGAAAATACTTTTCTTCCTCCAGTTGTGCCACCTGTTTTCTTCATCATGTTGCTTTCTTTTCCTTGTCTCCTTTCCAAAAGTCATTTGCTAGAAACTCTCATAGTCCCGCAACACCTGCTCACCACTGAGCGGCACTGGAGCTTCCCTGGTTTCAGTCTTGTTGTTGAAGCTCACCTTGTTCCTTTGCCACTTGTGGTTCAAAGGAAAAAATCGATGATGTGCCATGTAGCAATGCTTTGAACCATATTTTAACCACAAATAATTGGTATGCCTATGACAATAAGGACAAGCAAACTTTTCTTTTGTGCTCCATCCAGATAACATCGCACAAGCAGGGAATCATTAATTGTCCACAACAAAATTGCACATAGAGTAAAATTCTTCTTCTCCTTCTCATCCCATGTATTTTCTCCTTTAACCCATAGATCATGTAGCTCATCTATCAGAGGTTGCAAATATACGTCAATGTTCACTCCAGGAGATTTTGGCCCAGGTATCAACATTGACATCATCCAATAAGTTTTTTCATACATAACCAAGGAGGCAGGTTATAAGGAATCAGTATCACAGGCCAACAAGTGTGATTAACATTCACCATTCCAAACAGATTGAAGCCATCAGATGCAAGTCCCAGCCTAACACTACATGGATCCGAATCAAATTCCTTATACTCTTCATTCACATGCTTCGATGCCAATGAGTCTGCTAGGTGCCGCATTTTCCCATCACGGATGCGTTCTTCCTTATGCCACCGCATCAATGATGATGTTTTCTCTGACATATATAATCTTTGCAATCGAGGAGTGAGTGGAAAGTATCTTAGAACTTTGCGAGTGTGCTTCTTTGCTCCACCACTTTCACTAGGGTCGTCAATCTCATCAGAACTTGTGTCATTTTCCACCTACTCTCACCACATGTTGGACATGTGTCCATATTAGCATATGGCCCATGAAATAGCACACAATCATTCACACAAACATGGATCTTAATGTATGTTAGCCCAAGGTCGCGAATAACCTTGCGTGCTTTCTCATAAGTTTCTGGGATACAATGTCCTAGGGGAAACACATCTAAGAACAAGGTTTTGTGCTGTACTTTGCTTACTCCATCCACCCATGCACTTAAGCTGAAAAAGCCTGACCATGAAAGATAGCTTAGTAAGCTTGGAACCTGGCCCCAACTCTTTTTTCAACAAATCATAGAATTTCTTTGCACTCTTATTTGGCTCTTCATTGTCATTACCACTGGACTCACCCCTAATTAATGCAGACATCATATTGGTTGTAGATGATGCATCATCATCTGGCCCTACATTAAGATCCCTATCATCATTCCGAGGTTCAGCATTAACATTCTCTTTGACAAAATTCTCATCAAACCCTTTAGTTAACAAGTGCATTTGAACCTCAGATTTTGTTTTGTATGAAACTCCACGACACCTTGAACATAGACAGGGTGCAGTTTCTGATGCATACGTGCCTTCAAAAATAGTACCAATAAATTTCTCGGATCCTGCTTGCCACTCATCTGTTGTCCGATGCAACAACAGCCAACTCCAATCATCATCATTTGCCATTAATTATATCTTCCAAATTTCATGAGGTTTTCCTGCACCACGTTAATTGAAGGGATTACGATATTGTAAACCAAATTGGAGACAGGAAAAAAAGAAGCATGAAAGATCTTGCAATAATGATATATAAAGACATACAGCTATACAGAACAGTGATCAGGAGCATGATGGAAAATGACTACAACACAGTTGGACATACAACTAAGCAGCTACACACTACTCTCTTGGTAGTTGTTTCTTCAGCTTTCAGCACAACTGCCATAGGTAATTTGCAGCACTAACTCTCTCAAATCTGTACATTTCATTTATTCTCCCTTTTTTCATATTCGAAGTGGATTAAACTCAAACCATGTATCATGCCTATCAGGTGTGGATTTACAGGAAACCACTACATATATATTATTACTGTTCCCAAGCAATTGCTTTTATTTTCATATTTGACCCCTAAAATCCTTATCATACTTCATTCCCCTAATAATGCTATAATATGATATTACTTTGCACCATCCTCCAAATATCCAATATTCACTGTCGGTGTTTCGACCCCGGGGGCCAACACCAACGAGTGAATTTGTGATCGTGTGCTCCTTAATCCGGATGGTGATGCAAGAAGACATAGAGATTTATCCTAGTTCGGGCAAGAATAGGCCCTACGTCAAGCGAGGGGGGATGATCTTTGTTATCTTACACCGAAGTGCTTGTACAGGGGTGATTACAAGCGTGCGAGTGAGCGAGCTAGGACTTGAGCGTTACGGGAAATGGTAGCTCCCTCTCGACCTCGACCTCTCTCTCTCTCTCTCGACCTCTCTCCACTGTAAACTAGTGCCTGGCGCCTCCTTTTATAGGCGAAGGAGGGGCTCAGGGGTACATGAATTGGGATGTACGTAGCTGATGACGTATGGAGTTGATGCTGATCAAGTTGGTGTTGCTGTAGAGGCGTGCATCATGTACGGCGGGTCCTGTAGCGACGTGCCTAGAAATGACTCGGCTGTACTTCTTGTGCGTAGGATGACGTCGCCGATGGTTGGTGAAAGGCCAGCGCCCATGCCCATGTGTGCGGATCCCTTGAGCCGTCATGTCAGGAGTTGTTGGGGGCGCTGACCAGTGACGACGGAGTCCTGCTCGAGAGGGAGGCTAAGGAAGTCGAGGCCCTGGACGACATGGGCTGCCCCAGGAAATACAGAGGACCTACTGACTTTCTCATCTCGACGGGTGCCGGTTGGGGTACTGTGCCTGTTGCGACGGAACTGTGTAGTACGGATGCTGGTAAATATGCCTCGAGGGTTGCCTGATACTAGGCATAGTGCGCGGCATAGCATTACAGTGCAGTACGATTTGCCAGGGCATGGGCAGTAAAAGCAGGATTCGATTGCCATACTCGCAACTGTTACTGCAATTGTGACCATACGGTTAGGCGGGAGCAGGTAAAATGCATTGAATGCGCCTAAATCCGTACGGGGAGTAGGCAGCCGAGGGGCATACTGCGCTTAATGGCTGCCTATTCACACGAGCAAAGTTCCGTCCTCGAGGGCGGGCTTGTTCGCTCTGGCGAAGTTCCATCCTCGAGGTCGGCGCGTTTGATCGGGCGAAGTTCCATTCTCGAGGGGCCTCGATCGTACAGTCTCAGTCCGCGTGGTAGCCCGTCGAGCAGGCTGTGGCTTCGGGCTGTCGACGCCTGTTCATGGGGCAGCCCAGTATGCCTTAGCCTGTGGGTTTTTGAGCAATAGTGAGGGATGTCGTTGGAGGGTTTGCGTTGCTGATTTTGGGGATTAGTCCTGTTATTCGAGGGTTTGGGGTACCCCTTTCCCAGATCCTCGACATATTATTCCCTAAAAATTAAATAGTCTCAACTCTCATAACACAATGCCCCAACTACACGTATGCACTCTCAGGAATAAAATTTGGAGGTAAACATATTGGAATATTGATTAATAAATATATAATTGCCGTAGATGATAGATCAAGATTAACAAAGGAATTTAGGAGAAATTTGTCAAACGTAGATTGAACCGGAGCACCTGATTGATGTGTGAACTCAATGACTCGTGTAGACGTGTGGCTTCCGGCTGAGTGTCTAGCTGTCGGAAAGATCGCGTAGAGCGGTGAGGGCGGATGACGATCCAGCGGCACCGGCGACACGGCACCGGCGACAGGGACGGGACACCAGCGGCTGTGGGGAGAGGCCGCGAAAACGCCTGGGGAATGATGGACTGGTGACAGGAACACAGGCGGCTACGACGACGCCAGAAGAAAAGGCGGCTGCCACGACATCTTGGAAAGAGAGGAAGAGACGATGCCTACAAGTAGAAGATCGTGCATGCTAGGTTACTGATGAGTTTTGGGCTGGGCTTTGGAGAGTCGTTCCCAGGTAATTTAGTGCAATGAGGTCTGTTAGCTGTTGCCAAACGATGGTACCACCTTGCTATTTGTAAACACATGAAGCGTAGCTTAAATGTTGAAAGAACGGAATTTCATTAAACATCTTGTATAATATATGCCATTCCAAAAACGCTGGAACTGTCTTGGCCGTTGCGTTGATGTGCTAATTTTTTATTATAGTTTTTGTCCAACTTTTTAAATTGAACATTCCAACTATATTGAATTCTAAATGTATCAAAATTTTTTTAAATGTATCTATTTCATTCTAACTTCATTTTTGTTTAAATTTAAATTTAAGATTCCTGTATTTTGGAATTGAATATCCCAACTACTCCGATTGCTACTTATTTATATCATTTGAATTCTTATCTTTAACTTTTTAAATTAAATATTCCAACTACTACTACTTGTACTTACATTTTAAAACATCTCTTATCTAGATACAATTGTAGCACTTGTTCCTATTTAGAAATCCATCTACACCACACACTCACACCATGATCCTACACACGTTGTTCACAACTAACCTACAACTAGAGAGATAAACAAGGCTATATATATAGACGGGCGTCATAATCTCTCTATCGCTATACGCACTTACATGTTGCACCAAAATTTTATTACTAGGGAAACATGGCCCCGGTGAGGAAACACGATCTATCCAGGTATTGGACGCGCGCCAAGTCATTTTCCCACTACACTTGGCTCGACCTCCCAGAACAACGAGATGGTCTCTCCAACCTCCCTTTACCAAGACCTCTACATCGCGCAGCACCTTCAGCGTCATTAGCATTCTCATTGTGGCCCAAAACGAGAAAGTAACCCTCCGCTGGACTTCAACTTTGCTACTCTCGCTGTTTCGTGTTTCGTTTCACATTGTTAGAGTGACAACTTAGTGTGCATCGGCTAAGGCCGCGGACAACATCTTCGAGCATTACTACTCCTGCTACCACATTAATTGTACTTATAAATAATGTGTTTACATGAGCTTGAGAGTTTACATGAGCTTGAGAGCTTATACCCATTATGGAGCTCAGTTCTGCTGAGGCAGAGGACCTTTCATTGAGAAGTAATGTGTTTCATTTGACTAGATAGATGTCAATGCATTGCACTAGGTCATGAATGATGGTTTCTAGGTCATGAATGATGGTTTTGATCGTTTGAGAAATCTGAAAATTGGTTGTCACTATTGTGCATTGCGCACATATGCAAATGAATCTGAAGTGTAGCTAAGCACATGGCCATGTAATACGACCTCTACGAATTATGTGGCATATATGTAGCTGAAGTATACGAACTTGGCACTCACTCGCAGCTACTGCCATATAGATAAACTTGAAGTGCGCCTAGCTAGCTCGATCGCAGGATTATGTGTGCTACTCAAGAAGCAAGGAACCTTTTCATATATATACACACGTATATACATGGTAACGCACGATAGAGTATTTGTGTGACAACTGGGAAGAAATACATAGTTTATATGGACTACTTCTTGCGGACCGAGCCAACAGATCGAAGATGGTTCGGCCACCAACTATGTATAAGATCGCGCACGTCAGGGCACAACCGAAGGCTCAAAATTTTCCCTCCCAAAAAAAAACGCGCGCCTAATTCTCTCCAAATTTTTCAGAGTTACCACGCGCCAAACTTCTTTGTAAACCAAAAAACAAGAAAAGCACGACATATCAGCACAATATAACCTCACTCCAGTCCCCGGGACCTACCTATTCTCGTTCCCTTCCCCAAAATTAGATCGCGATCAAGACTGCTGCCGCTGGGAGGGCCATGGCGCCGCCCCCGTCTAGGACGCCGCCAACGCTGCCTCCGTCCAGGACCTCCCCGACGCCGCTGACGTCGCCTTCGTCCAGGACGCCGCCGATGTTGCCTACAGCCAGGACGCCCCTTCCTCAGGGCATCAGCGCCAGCACTAACGGCACCACTGCCTTGAGCACGGATCGATATGTTGAAGCCACCATCGAAGTAGAAGATGAACGTGGGTTGTCTCGTCCATATAACACCAGGTAGATTATTGGCTTTGACTTCTGTTTTCAAAAATATATTGTTAGCACCAGGTAGATTGTTGGGGCTTTAGTTAGGGATACAAACGGGTGCAGGATTCCCTACAACCTCCTATTCCTGATCCAGCCTGTTGTGTGTGCCTGCAACCTCCTAATTCCAATCTAGCCTGTTGCGTGTGATCTCTTGCTTGTGGTTCTTGTACGTTTCAGTTATGGAGTATCATGTAAATATACTATATTTTCTTTTTATGTTCTGAAACTTGCCAAATTAGTGATCCTGCTCTATTAGTCTTACAGTTCTTTTATATGCCAAATTAGTGATTCAGTACCTTCCTTGATGTTGTTGTAACCTTATAGTATAAAAGAATTTTAGCATTTGACGAGTAGCCAAGTGAGACACCTGTCATTTTTTATTTACAAAATAGCACGAGCATAAATTTCTTGAATTATAATTTCCTTAGATTTCAAACTTTTCTGATTCACTGAATCTTTCTATCTTTTGGTTCATTTGAGTTGCTATCAAGATCACCATGTTTATTATTGGTTAAGTTTAAATCTGCCAAAGGGTAATGCTTCACCTTTTTTTAACATGTTTGTTTATCAACCATTGTCATATGTATGCAGTGACAAGAGTGATATCTGGACTCTTTATGTTCATTGCAAGAGGGGACTTCCAGATATGGAATATGTAATGTTCAAAATAGATAGGGCTGATATAAGAATGACAATGTCGAGATCTATTAAGGACCAGCTTGGGTATGCTGTCCGGGACTTTTTATACTTCAAGAAGCGATGTGGAAGAGATGTAGCTACTCTTCAGGCCATTGAATTTAACAAACATGTAGAGGTTATGGTACAAGACAATGAGAGGGAGAAGAAAATTAGATTAGTACTGTCACAGGAGGAAGAAACAACACAGCAAGTGAGCATAACACCCTCAAGCGACCAAGGCAGTAGCAACAGGAAGAAGCTGAGCATCCGTTTATGGATGAACCCATTGATGCATACATGGAGTGGCTAAAGAAGCAGCCAAAGGACAAATACAAAGTATACAATCTATGTTTCTGCATATGTATTCGTATTGTTTAGAATCTTAGCACATTATATGAAGTACACCTCATCTAACATGTTTTTGGTGACCAACAAATTTGAAGGCTGGTTCTAGGCCCTTCACAAAAACGACTTACAAGGAATATTTAAAGCTGAAAGGGGACATGCCACAAATTGGTAATTAATTTCCTTTCTGAACCAATTCGTTATGTTACTACTAATTTTTTTAGAACTAAAGCTTTTAACTTTGTGTGTAGTGGCATTTGTCGAGCAACGTGACAGTGGTGGCATTATATTTGAAGATGATGGAAGTAATGGAAGCAATGCGACACCACCCTCAAATAGGCCAAGCCATGCAAGGAAGAAAAGGGAAGAGCAAAATGGTTTGTGATCATTCATACACTTTTAATAGTGGGTTCACATATCTCATTTGAGAACTAGAAACTCAAGTTTGTTATTGTCTGTTTTGCAAGGAGATGGCTCCAATCAATACAAGAAAAGAGGTTGTGGCATTGTTAAAGTATTAGCAGTAACCGCCAAGAGAGTTAAGGAACGCACTCAAAAACTCCCAATCGAATTTGGAAGTCGTGGAGGTCCGATTGGACCGAACACCAGCGCATTTATCGATGAGATGGTACTGTCTACAAGAAATTGAGCCCCACTAATTGGAGTAAACAGTTGGAAGGGTATAAATGAAGATGTCAAAGAAGAAATTGAAGAAGAGATACTGGTATATGTTGTGTACTATTTTTTCCTACTCTTGTGACACATAAATTAATTATGGTAAACAATTTGATTGTTTTTTAATTGGAAACAGCTCACATGGAACTTCGTCGACATTGTCACTGAGGACAAAAGAAAAGAGATAATATGGAAAATTGCTAGTGAGCGGTACAGAGGATGGCGAGCAGCTTTCAGTGCCACATACAAGCTTTATAATAATTATGGTGAGAGAATCCGAAATAAACCTGAAGAAATAGACCTTTTTGAGTGGCACTACTTGGTGTTGTATTTTGGAACCAATGAATTCAAGGTCAGTTTGAGTAAAATCTACTTTGTCAAACAAAATTTATCAGCCAACATTGCATTGTTACATACCACTTGTTTTCATTCTATAGAAGGTTAGCACCCAGAACTCCTCCAACCGTCAGCAGCAAAAAACCTAGCATATGTCAGGTTCAATGAACTTCTCCCAGCGTAGCTTTGAGATGGTAATCATTACATCCAGTAATCTAGTCATTCTATTGTATGATGCAATACTTGTGTGTTGAATTATATTTTGGCATCCTATAGACAGACAAAGAAACTGGTGAAGAGCCAAGTGATCATATTCTTTGGAAGGCCACTCACACAAAACACGGCAAATGGTCAAATTCTGCTTCAAGTATATGTGAGTAAATCTTTCATCAATCTTTTTTCATAGCTACTGGTTGTGTCAAGCAATGTAACTCTAACGAATTCTATTACTTGATTTAGGAAAACGCAGCCATGAAAATGGCTGAGATTGAGTCAGAACCTGATAGACAAGTTCTATCGGCCGCTGAGGAGAACATGATTTTCCAGTCATGCTACAAAGAAACCACACAGATAAAATCATCCAAGGTACACGGGCATGGATACATGGCTAAGTATCGAACTCGCAGAGATCTTATGAAAGAGAACCTTGAAATACATGCACGTGCTGAAGCTACAGCCAAGGAGAAGAGAATTGCTTATGAAGTAAAGATTGAGAAGCTGAAAGAACAGATTGCACACGATGCCGTAGAAAGGGAAAGGGAGAAAGAAGAAATTAGGAGACAGATGCAAGAGGAACTACAAAAG
The DNA here is from genome assembly GCA_023333625.1 of Bothriochloa decipiens. Lineage (NCBI taxonomy): Eukaryota > Viridiplantae > Streptophyta > Magnoliopsida > Poales > Poaceae > Bothriochloa > Bothriochloa decipiens. The sequence goes on from CM041647.1 coordinate 3,359,903, forward strand.
GCTAAGAACGAAATGAAGCAAGAAGTTCGTAATATGCTAGCGCACCACAAAGATGGAACTATGAATCAGGTAATGTTTCATAATACTTTTTTATCCTTTTTATTTTAATAAACTCATCATTTTGATGCCTAATCTTTTACCTCAATACTTTCATGTGTAGAGTACACTAGAAAACAATGATTACACACATATTGCACCAACCACACAAGAGCGCCATGAGAATGGTGAACGCACAAATGATGATAATGAAGATGCATTACAGCAGGTAATCCCATCGATGCATTATATTCCAAGTAATCTTGAGCTATTTACCTTAAACTCTAGCTAAATTTGATTGAACAATTCATTGCTTGTAGACTCAACCAGGAAGTGTTGTCACCATACAAAGAGATGAAGCACCACCTAATACTCGTGCCACTAGATCTGCTACTAATGTTAGCAAAAATCTTTTCAAAGAAACTACTGAAAATATGGCAGCACCAAGGAAATTCATCACTCTGCAGCAGCTAATGAATAGAACAAGAAATTCTAAAAAGAAGGTAACAACTACAATATGTTATGGGCTGATTGGAAACTAAATTGTGCTCATTTTATCATGACTCTTTTCTGGACAGACCTGCACTAACACTACCTTGCCATGAGAAATAGATATAATTTGAGTGTAATTCTTGCTTTCTCGTGTTCTTTAATACAGGTCTAATGCAAGAATGGTTGCATGTACACCAAATATGTAAATAGTAGTTAAGGAGTTAATTCCATTTACCACTCCTAGTCAGTAACTCTGATATACCATGCACTCCTGCATCGATTGCTGAAAGTTTATCAAATGTGACCTTCCATATAGAACTAGGAAGTGTCGAAAATACATTTATCATACATGCTGGAAACTACAGCTTGTGCAGTACTGATTGGGTGAATTATTCCATGTAGTAAATTACATTTTCTGTGACACTTGATAATACCAAGGTTGTAAAGGGTTCAGAGATGTTTTTTGTGATGAAAGTACATGATTTTCTCCCTAGAGAATGTGGAGTTATGAATTTTACATGTAGCCTGTCAGGTTTTGACCTTGCTCTGCACAGCAGTTGGCGTTTTTTATTTTCGACCTTGATAACTGTTGAATCTGATTTTACAAATAACTGGAAAAATGTAGATAATTTCATGGGCTTTCCATACCATTAAAGATTATAATTTTCATTTTTCAGAACTCTAGTTATGATTTTTGTAAGCAACTGTACTGCTGCTGCCTTCAAAATTAAGCAACTTTGATAGCAAAAATGATTGTATGTATATTTTTTCTGTATTTTTAGTTCTACTTGTGCTTAGTTAAATTGATAGCACTGCCTATAGCTTTCATTAATTCTTCTTTTGCTTATTAATTATGACCATGCTCTATCTAAGTATCTTTACATTTTGTGCATGACTTAGTAAGCCTTTGTCTAATATATCCCAACCTTATTCCTTTGATCAGTAGGTGGACAAGGTTTGAGTGGGTGGCTCATAATCAAACGAGGACATAGCTGAGGTGATGACATGTTGCTGCTAGGGAAAGCTCGAGGTGCTGCATAGATGCTAGGAAGTTTTAGAAAGTTGTGAAATGATGAGTGAGATGTACACTCGTTTATGATTTTAGATACTATTTATGTTTTGTCATCTTATTGAATGATTGGTTATAATTAATATATGTGAGTGTACTTGCTTTACATATGGTTTTTTTTGCAATGATGATAATTCAAATGCGACCAGCGTTGCAATACAATCTATCCTAACGAGTAGCTATGCATGGCAAAAGGATTATATGGGAACAAACTTATTTGCGTGGCAATAGGCACTATTGCCACGACATGACTACCGTGGCAATAACATAACTCTTGCAATGAATAAGATTACATGGCAAATGATACTTTTGCCATGCCACATTGACTGTGGCAATAACATATGGTCTATTGAAATGAAAACAACCGCATGGCAAAAGATATTATGGCCATGAACAAATGACCGTGGCAACAAATATATATGATCTCTCGCAATGATTAAAATTACGTGGCAAATGTTTTACTTGCCACGGCATGGAGGTCATGGCAATAACACTTTAGGCAACAAAATTCTGGCATGGCAATACAGACTATTGCAACGACATTATTCGTGGCAAGTGTCTCTATTGCTACGACATTGATCATTGCATGTACCATCTCTTGCCACAAAGATGTGCATGGCAAGTGCTTATATTGCCACCATCATGAGTGCCTGGCAACGAACATCTATGGTTGCAAGAAACCCTAACACTTGCAACGCCAAACTAGCAACGGTTGCAATAACTTATTGCAACGAGACTTTTTGCAACCATTGGCAGTGAACGCAATTTGGTTGCAACATGTAGCTTTTGCAACCGAATTGGACATATTACAAAAAATTTTGTTGTTGTGCAAGGGGTAGAAGTTAGTAGTGAAACTAGCACAGCATAGCCTGAACGTGGACAAATCCGTGAAGCCAAGAAAGCAGAAGCTCAGGAAAATGTCAGTTGAGAGGGCCGAAGCAGCAAGTGCCAAAGTTCATAGATTACTCGAGGCTAGGGTGATCCGAAAGGTACAGTATCCCGAGTGGCTGGCCAACGTCGTAATGGTGAAGAAGAAAAGTGGAAAATGGCGCATGTGCATTGATTTCACTGATCTCAATAAACATTGCCTGAAGGATCCATACCCCTTGCCCAAAATCGACAAGCTTGTTGGCATTGCAGCCGGCTGTGAACGAATGAGTATGCTAGATTGCTTATCTGGGTATCATCAGATTTGGTTAAACCCGACTGATGAAGAGAAGGCAAGCTTCATCACCCCGGGGGGGCACGTATTGCTACAAGCGAATGCCAGAAGGTCTGAGAAATGCTTGCCCTACTTTCTCCAGAATGACTGATGAAGTGTTTTATGAGCAAAAGAAGAAGCATAATCTCATAGCCTATGTTGATGACATAGTTGTCAAGAGTGACAAGAAGCAAACATACATCGAAGATCTAAAAGAGACATTTGCCAACTTGTGGTCCAGTGGCCTGAAGTTAAACCCAGAGACGTGCATATTCAGCATTAGCAACAGGAAGTTGTTGGGTTGTCTATTGTGATGGGGACGTGATTCCCTGATCTTCCGTCAGATGGAGATAACTATCATTTTGGTGGAGCACGACACACCGATCCGGCTTCAGATCCAAAGACCCGAACCCTGCAATCTGAGCACCACGACTCCTCTGGTTATCAACCATGTCTCCAACCGATTGACCTCGCCATGAAGGCTAATCCCTGCCTGCAAAACAAAGAACACAAGCAAGAACTCGAAAGAACGCAGCTCAATTAATGGGACAATCTGCAAATATATGATTAAGATCACAAAGTGGGGTTTCACAAACCGATAACGGCGACTGTTCAAAGACAGATTAATCTAAAGCAAAACCCAAACCCTAACGTAGGTGGCGGCTGTTCATAATATAGCCTAAGGGGCGTCCAAGGACCCCTACTCACGTCCATACGCAGCCCCGACACAATACAAGACCCAAACGGCCCAAAAGACGGCGACACAGCGCCCTGACAGATTCTAGAGGTCAAACTGTTTTGATGATTCCCGATGACTCCGGATGAATTTGGGCCTCCAACAAGATTCATTGGAAAGGTCTTCTTGTTATCTTTCTTTAGAATACAAGAACGTCCAATTCCGAGTCCGTATGTGGCCTGGACGACCGTTTTAGTGCTGACTGGTCCTGGAGCCCGAGATGGACTCGAACTTGACATGTATTGGGCCTCCAACTTGGCTTGGACGCCCATGCTGACCTCCAAAGGTGGTGGCCAAGGTGGAGGACGTCTAAGGGCTTCCTTGATATGTTCTTCAACTCTTTGGGGCGTGCTTCCACTTGGGCCAAGGTCCCAATGATGGATAACAAGCCCATCACAACGACGTAGCTCCCTATAGAAACAGCAATGGAGTGTCTTGTTCTTTTGACAGTCTTGCCAATATGATATGGAGATGGGACCAGACCTATTTGAAAGCCTATCAAACAAGCTTTTCATCAAGTGCTCATTGACCTCATTCGCACTCCGGACGGATGAGTTATGGCCTTCCCAATGAAGCACTATCGTGCTGCCGACGAACCGACTGTTGGATTTTGATGAGTTTGCACTTTGAGACACATTTGTACCTACACTCAAATAAAACCATATACATGTGGAACCAAATGAGTTATACCAAAAATCACTATGCACATATAAGAATGAGCTCACCTTATCTTTAGCCTCCACGGGTATATCCATAGGGGTCATGTCCTCATCATAGTGTCAGCCAAGGGCATAGAAGTGAATCCTGACAAAATCGCAGCCATAGTGAACATGAAACCACCCAAATCAAAGAAACAAGTCCAGAAGTTGACTGGCCAGATCACGTCCCTTGGTAGATTCATATCAAGGTCAGCCGAAAGAGGGTTGCTAAGAGAGGCCGAGAGATTCTAGTGGGGATCAGAGCAACAACAGGCGTTTGAAGATCTGAAAGCTTATCTAACGAAGCTTACCACCTTGTCCAAGTGTCGGTGTTTCTACCTCGGGGGCCGAGCACCAACGAGTGAATATGTACTGCGTGCTCCCTAATTCGGATGGTGACACAAGAAGAACACACAAGGTTTATCCTGGTTCGGGCAATAGAAGGCCCTACGTCCAGTGGGGGGAGTTTGTATTATCTTGTACCGAAGTGCTTGTACAGGGGTGAATACAAGTGAGTGAGTGTGGTTGGCTAGGACTTGAGTGTTACGGGCTCTGGCTTTCCTTTGTTTTCAGTTGAGTTTTTCTTCTATGTTTGCCCGACACCTCCTTTTATAGGCCAAGGAGGGGCACGGGAGTACAGTGTAACCCTAGAATCGCTGCTCGTAGGGCTGGCGTAGGTTATGACATCGAAGGAGATGCTGATCAAGTCACCATTGCTGTAGAGGTGTACCTCGGGCGTGACTCGCCCTGTAGCGACATGCTTGGAGACGACGACCATCCTTCCCGTGTGTGTGATGACGTCATAGATGTCCGGTGAAAGACCGATGCCCATGCGCGGGCGTGCAGATCCCTGTAGCTATCGCGTCGGGAGTGGTTGGAGTACTGACCGATGGCGTTGAAATCTTGCTTAAGGGGGTGGTCGAGGGGGCCGAATGTAGTTGAGGAGGTCGAGACCCAAATGCATAAGACCAAGCCCCGGGAAATACGATGTTTGTGTTGACGAATGAGTCTCGAGGGGGTGCCGAACGGGGCACAGTGTGCGGTATGGTGATACAGTATGGTACGGTCTCCCGGTTTCCTGGGTATGGTAGTAAAAGGAGGATTTGACCAGTGTACCATCCACTATTACCACGGTTATAGCCACGAGGTTAGACGGGAGTAGGTGAAATGCATTAAATGCCTGGGGAATCATACAGGAAGTAGGCGGGTCGAGGGGGAGCACGGTATTCGATGGGTGATCATTCGCCCGGGGGAGTTTCATCACTCGAGGGGGTGACCATCCCCCCGAGTGGACAACCTTGAGTCGAGAGGGTCCCGTCGAGTGAAGAGTAGCCTAGTTCGTCAAGACCCATTCATGGACCGGCTCAACATAGTTTGATACTTGGATCAGATATCTTATGTACCTTTGGGCTGGGGATAATAATGGTGGTTTTGGGTATGTTAATGTAGGGGTTGAGTTGCTTAGTCGAGGGTTAAGGGTACCCCTTATTCAGGTACCCAACAGTAGCCCCCGAGCTCCCGCGTGAGCGCTGGGAGTCATGCGGGAGGTCTTAAATCGAGACCGAGGTGTCGACCGTAATTTTTTGGAGGGTGCGCGTGAGCGTACCCTTTGGGGGTAGCCCCCGAGGCCTTGGAGGACTATGGAGACTCCTCTAATGGCTTTATTTGTCCTTTGCTGAAAGGTGTTTTCATCCAGTTGGGCTTAGTAGTCGTCCCTGAAAGGTTAGGATGATATGAACTGGAGTCATAGTGCCTAGTCGAGGGGTATCTCGAGTCGTCGAGCCCCTGGGTGTATTTGACCCTCTTTCATCGAGGGGTGCCTGGCGTAGTTGAGTCCCTGAGCCTCATGCGGCTAGGGTATTGCTAGCCTCGGGCGTCCATATCACGAGTCCTTTCAACCAGATGCGAGGTGAGAAGCGCCGTACTACCCTCGATTGGGCGAGTCTCGATGTTCTCTGTGAGCTGATAACGGGAGATCCAAGTGAGAGCTCGTGCCCCATTTGATGGGGTCGACTGGTGGCCCTGAGGCATTCTCATTGATGCAAACGTGTAGATACATGGATACCAGTTCCATTCGATAGGACTCGGCGGCTCGATGGCTCCCTCCGTGGGGACTCCAAGGTAATCCTTTCATTTTGCCTTGTATACGTCCGAGGGGATCTTGAGGGTCTGTCCTTGAACTGAGCTTCGTGTTGGCTCCCCTTGGGCGCCCCTAACTCGGGCACTCGAGGGCGGCTGTCGAACCCTGATCGAGGGTCAGCCTCCGCTCCCTCAAGGATTTTGGTGTGGGACTAGAGTTTGTTTTACTTTTGTAAAAGGAAACGCCATGGATAACTTCTCCCGTCTATTGGGCATGTCTTTTTAGGCAAGAGATGAAGCGGCGTGGTCATGGTGGACCCAGGTAATAGCTAGAGATCGTGCGGGCGATGCGTGTGCCTGTTCCAGGAATCGAGGGGCGGTTAGGTGAGCACATCAAATGTGGGGAATTACCGTACTATTGCTGGATCCGCCCGTTGCTTCTCGGCCCCATCGCTTATAAGTACGATGTGTAGTGTTTCTCTGTTTCCCATCTTGCCATCTTGCCTCTGCCACTGCCGCCAGAGCGCTCGAACCTTCGTCTGTCTGTGCTAAAGAAGAACCGGTGAGAGAGAAATCGGGGTTGGGAATCTTCCCGGTCGCCCGTTCACCGAGCACATTCGGGCTGCATCCATGGCACCCACGTTTCTCCCTCTAGAGGCCTGGCCCTGTTTTGATGTGTCGCAGCAGGAGCTGGAGAAGCTGGTGGATGAGGGACTCCTCCGCCCTGCCAGTTCGGCTGAGCGGTCGGAGTGGATCATGCCATCGAGGGAGCATCAGGAGCCGCAGCCGTCGGAGGGCTACGTGGTGATCATCAAGTTCCACCAGTTGGGATTTGGTTCACCTCCGAGCCACTTCATGCACACGCTGCTCCACTTCTACGTGGTTGAGCTCCAACATCTCACCTCAACGCCATCTCCAACGCGGCGATATTCGCCGCGCTCTGTGAGGGGTACATGGGTATGAAATCGCATTGGAAACTATGGCTCCACCTTTTCATGGGTGAGCACTACACCAAGTGGATCTCAGAGGGGAAGAGGAGGATCGTCCGCAAGGGCAGTTGTAGTCTGGTGCAGAAGAAGTCCGAGCTCTGTATCGGGATAGGCTTGTCCACCAACCACGGTCATTGGCAGTCTGGGTGGTTCTACATCCACAACAACGACAGCCTGCAGCCCGCCTACACTGGGCGTGTCATGGGGGCGCATCCGAAGCACTGGCTCTAGGCTGTGGCCTAGCCCTTCTAGCGGAGACTGAATCCCCTCCTCGATGCGCTGCGCACCATGTCCAAGCAGGGTGTGCATGCCGCGTACGTCGTCATGGGCTTCCACAGCCGAAGAGTCCTACCTCTGATGGCGCACCCGTTGCGCTTAGATCAGATGGGGCCCGAGGTGCTTCCTGAGCAGCTCGAGGGGTGCCAGATGTTGCCCACAGACCTGTGTCCCGAGGATGTGGCAAAGCGGACTAGGAGCTCGATCGCCGGTGACTTCGGGCCAGGGGACGTGGATCGTGTCCCCATGCTGCCGGATCCTCGCAGCATCATCTTGGTAAGTCCTTCAATTTCACATCCTCAAGTTTCTCCCCTATTTTTTGGCTTGTCTTGATATTCTGGCTATGGTTTTGAGTGCATGGTAATGTCAACTAAGGGTCTTGGTGCCTCTAGTCCGAGAAGACGACCCCGATCGCCAGGTGAGGTGCTTTGACGCTCAACAGGAAAAGAAGAGGAAAGATCCAGAGAAGAAGGAGAGGAAGAGGAAGAACCTCGCGCACAAGGCGCTCAAAATGTGTCGGGCTAAACAAAGGTGAGACGGGCTTCCTATCGAGAAGTCCCCTCTGAGGAGATGGATGTGGATGATGATGATGATGTCGAGGGGGTGGCGGGGCGTCTGGAGCCCCATCTTTCCAGCTTTCCTCGAGCTGACGCACCTCCTACGCAGGAGGATGTCTTGGAGCGCCCGTAGGAAAGAAGGCAAGGGGTTCCTTGACCTGTGCGGGGTCCTCGTCTCGTCGCTAGTGCGGTGTCACTCCACCGGCTTCGTCCCGGGGTCCGTCCAACACCTCGCCTCGCCAAACCAGGTCCTCGATGCTCAAGGCGAGGACCTAGGGCTGGACAGGCTCAGAGGAGTGGGTGACACCACCCTCAGCACACGACTCACTGGAGGCGGCTCCAGTGGAGCTCGAGGTGCCGAGGTCCGAGCTGGTCACCTTGCGCAGCTCTAGCTCTGGACAGGATCTGGTTCGGAGGGGGCCGTAGAGGCGCCCAGGTAATTTGATGGGGCTTGAGTCGGTCATCATTCATCTAGGGTAAGTTTTGCCATCAGAAAATTTCTTCCCTTTTCCTACGATTCATAGAATTTCCTTGATGTTCCTGCCTTTCCCTATGTTGCCCAGGCTCAAGCGTCAAGTGGAGGAGGCGAACCCTTCACCGACCAAGCGAATTAAGGTGGATGCATTCACAAGGATGGCGACAGGAGGGACAGGTGTGATCCCGAGGCCCCTATCAACATCGGAGGCGGCCTGGCAATCACAAGCCCAGGCTGCGATTACTCAGGGCAGGCTGTCAGGCTCTAGTTTTGTTGCAGGCTCGAGCGGTGAGGAGGCCGTGGCGGGCGGTAGCTCTAACTGGGGGCAGATGCCAGAGAGCAGGGTTAGTGCCCTAGTCTCGATGGTCACGGCCCCTACACCTAGCCAGGTTGAGGCCCCCGCAACCGACGAGGGAGCCCTCGACAGCCGTGAGCCTGGGTCAGAAAATGCCCTGATCATCCTTGGGGACGAAGAGGCCGCGGTTCCTCCTATCTCCATCGAGGAGATGGTGGAGCACCCCCAAGAAGCAGGAGCACTTCCTTCCCAGTGAGAGAGGCGGGAGCCATGGCCAAAGGGCCTGCACAAGATGGAGGCGTAGCGAAAGCGGGAGCAAGATAGCTCACAGAAGGAGGAGGATGGTCGGCTGTAGAAGCAGTAGGAGGAGTAGCCATAAGGGCGGTAGGAGGAAGAGGGGCTGGAGCCGAGCCAGCCCGAACAACAATGAGAGGTGGAGGGGTTAGCACCGATCCAGCCAGAGTTGCACCAGCAATAGCAACTGCAGCCGCACCCAACACAGGAGGGTGCGGTGCCCTCAGCCCCGCTACCTCGGCGATAGGATGAGTCGCTGGAGGAGCCGATATCCTCGAATCTCCCGCAGCTGCAGGGGGAGGCCTCGACTACCTCGGGTCAGCCACCACAGTAGCAGAACATGGCACAGGAGGTGTCGGTGGTTTTGCTGGCGCCGTAGGAGTGGCTCGAGGAGGTGGCTGTTGAGAGCCCACAGCCATCGCCTCAGTGCGAGGAGGAGGGAGACGCCCTTCTTCTTGCCAGAGTGGCAGTTGCTCGAGGAGCCCCTCACAGCCCTGGCTAGTCTGACACTAGCTCTTTTGCCCTGGCGAGGCAGGTGAGCAGTGAGGTTGAGTCGTCTGCGGCTAGAGCAGAGGTTGAGTTGTCGTTCCCCACCTTAGCCGATTAGGTGGCCTATAACGGCGGTTCACCTAACACGGTGGAGCGTATCAGGTCGACGGTGCAGGAGAGGGTCTAGGCGGCTCTTCCTTCTTGGTGTAGGGAGCACCTCCCGCTCCAAAATGCGCTGGAGCCTAGTGCCCCCATGATTTGGATGGATGATGCGGCAGAGGTAAACCGCTGGGAGGATGCGGAGGAGTAGCGAGCATGGATGGCCCATGCTCTGAAACTAGCCGTTGATGTCGCCGTTGAGGATCTGGGCCGAGTTTTTTCGGTAAGCTTTTCCTCGAGTGAGTTGAGCTTGGATAACTTCCTGAATTGATGCCTGATTTCTTGCTCTTTGTCCTTAGGACCTAAGGAGGCGCTCCTATGTGAAGTCTGAGTTCCTTCAGGAGACGCATGAAGGGCAGGAGGAGGTGCGGTGCCAACTCAAGGCTGGCCGGTCTGCCCAGGATGGGGTGGCCCGGGCTGAAGAGGAGGCAAGGAAGGCAAAGGAGGAGACTGCCAGGGCCAATGAAGAGGCTAAGACAGCTCGTGGGGAAGCGTCTCAGGACAAGGAGGAGGCCAACTGAGCCCACACGGAGGCGCAGAAGGCCCTTGAGGCCCTATCCTCCTCGGAGGGGTGTCTTAAGAGGGTCCGTGGAGTGTGTCAAGGTACTCAAGACGGATATCACACAGGCCTTCGAGGCCTGCAACGTCCTCCACGTCTCAGACGAGGCGAAGAAACATCGCGCCGACGCCCTTGCTGTTGAGGTTGCCGTGCTGAAGGAGACCCTTCTAGAAAAGGAGGGGCTATCGCCTTGGCCGGAAGGACGATCGAGGATCTGTGGCTCGAGAGGACAGAGGTGGTACGCGCTTTCAAGGAGGCCCAGAAAGAGCGCGACGAAGTAGTGGATGCGCGTGAGGTCCTTGACACCCACTGCACTAGTGAGTCTTCTTTCTTGACCTCAATTTTCTTGTCTCTGTGCGCTGTGACTGACTTTGTTCTGCCTTCTAGGTCTCAAGGTTGACCTTCTCTCCATTCAGACTGCCTCCAAGGCGCTGCAAGAGGGCCTTTTGGTCGAGGCGGCTTTGATCGACAGGCTTCGGGCCGCGATCAACGGGCTCTGCAACTCCTGGGGGGTCGAGCCTGCGGAGGAGGTCGAGAAAGAAGTGTGCGGAACCACTCTCGTTGATTGGCTGTACTACCTCATGGCCACCATGAAAGATCATGTTCGGGATGCCCTCCACATCGGCGTGAAGCGGGTGATGGCGGTCGTCTACTCGGGCTTTACGTATGACATGAATGTCGTCTCGCATGGCTTCCTCTCCGACCTCAGCAAAATGGACACCGAGAATGAGGAGAGGTGCTGGGGCTCGATCAAAGATGCCGAGGAGCCGGGTGAGAAGCTGGCGAAGCTATTCGAGCCCGAGGTCCTTCCTTTCGAAGGTGAAGAAGGCGCCGGCGATGAGGGTGGTGGTGATGGTGGCATGAAAGCCAAAGACTGTGAACCAAATATGGGCAAAGAGGCCCATGTAATAGATTAGTTTTTGTGACATTGTGATGCCATGGCCCTGAGGGCCTTAAAACATTTATGCATGTGTATATTTCGCATACTCTAAGTCCTTTTCTTTCTTGCATGCCCTGATTGTGTTCCTACTTAGTGAACTCGATGCACAGTCGTGCCACTCGAAGGGGGGAGTGAGTGGAGTTACCATGGCACAGAGGCATAGGCGAGCTCCTGGCTCAACAGCCCTCGACCCTCGGGACACTCGTGGCATTTTCGGCTAAGTAACGACACATATCGAGGCACGTAAGAAAGAATAGACGTTGAGTTTCGAAAAAGCGTTTGAGTTTTTTGAGGACTTCGGGGGTTCCCCCCTCGTAGCCCCCGAGGGAGGCTCGACTCTCATGGACCAGAGTCGAGGCTACCTTATATGAATAAATAAGAAAATATGCTGAATCAAAGCCATTTTTCATTTATTCATTTATGATGCCATAGTCATACAAAATACGAGAAATGTACAAGGCCCTGAAGCCCTAGGAGTAAAAGCGACGTAGCTGTTCGATGTTCCAAGCATTGGTGAAGGTTTCACCTTTGTTATTTGCTAGCTTGTATGTTGTAGGTTTTAGCACCTCAGCCATGGTATATGGGCCTTCCCACGGTGGAGTCAACTTGTGGTGCCCCTTGTTGCTTTGTCATCGACGGAGGACAAGATCGCCAACTTGGAGATCCCTCTTGTGCACATGTTTATCGTGGTAGCATCGAAGCTTCTGTTGGTACCTCATGGAGTGGAGGAGGGCCATATCTTGAGCTTCTTCGAGCTGGTCAATGGCATTTGTGAGGGCCTCCTCGTTCATCTGCTCGTTGTAGGCCTTTAGTCGAGAGGACCCGTACTCGAGATTGGTGGGGAGGACGGCCTTGGAACTGTAGACTAGGAAGAATGGGGTAAATCCTGTGGCTCGACTAGGCGTTGTCCTTAGGCTCCATAGGACCAAGGGTAGCTTGGCAGCCCACTTCTTGCCATACTTCTTTAACCGGTTGTAGATTCTTGGCTTGAGGCCCTGAAGGATCATGCCATTGGCGCATTTGACCTGGCCGTTGGTTCGAGGATGAGTAACTGCGAACCAATTCACACAAGTGGTCGCAGAAGTCCAAGAACTTCTTGCCAGTGAATTGCGTGCCATTGTCGGTGATGATGACATTGGGGACCCCAAAGCAGTGAATGATGTCGGTGAAGAACAAGACTACTTGCTCAGAGCAGATCTTAGTAATGGGCCGAGCCTCAGTCCACTTGGTGAACTTGTCAATTACTACTAGCAAGTGCATAAAGCCCATAGTTGTCTTCTTCAGAGGCCTGACGAGGTTGAGCCCCCAAACGACGAACAGCCACGTGATGGGGATCATTTGCAGAGCGTGGGTAGGTAGGTGCATTTGCTTGGCGTAGAATTGGCACTCCTCGCATGAGCGAATGAGGTTGATGGGGAAAACGGTTGACGACAGGGTGCTCGGGTTCCCCGTCTTCAATGATCTATTGGTTGACCTCTCGGGCTCTAGCTCGGGCCCTTCCGCTGGGTGGGGGTCGGCGCTCCTGCTCAAGGGTCCGCTTGAGCTGACGCAGGTGCTCCCGATCCTCTTCGAGCTTGGCTCGCATCTCCTAGACCTGCGTAAGCTGAGCGTCTCGGTCGTCCAGATGTGGACGTTCATCTTGGGGCGCAGCCGACGGCTACTTCTCCGGGTCCGCCACGACAAAGGCCCTTCCTGCCGCGGCCGCAGCTGCTGCCGTGGCCGTTGAGTCGATGGTGTCATCGCTCAACGCGACTCCGCCCTCGATGTGAAAACACTCATGGGTGGGGTTGTAGTGGTCGGACTCAGAGTCGGTGTTGCCGGAGTAGAAGATGGGGAACTACCCGCGCCGCTCCTCCTCCAGCCGACGTCGCGTCGTGCCGAGGGTGCACTGCCTTGGGCCAGGTGCTTGTGAGAAGCCGAGGTCCTTGGAGGCTAGCAAGACCACTGCCAGGTCCATGGTAGCACGCAAGAGAGCCCCCAGGTGGTCCTCATGCATGCTCATATTGGAGCGCATCATGGTAGAGTTCATCTTGGCGGCGTTATCCGGACCGAATGGGAACTGGCGGCGGGCTCCAAACAGCCCGTGCGGCAGCAGATTGGGGGGTGATGGAGCTATGCCCATCGACGAAACCTTGCCAAGCTCCCCTGATGAACGCATCATGAAGGTGAAGTCGGGGTCTCCATAGAGCCCTGCCGGCTTGTTTTCCGCTCCCAAGGGTGGGTCAGACAGGTCCCCAACTAGGGGCCCTACGCTGCCTGCCTGGGATGGATGAAACGCAGAAGAAGTCGACCCAGACACGGGCTGATGATGCGATGGAGCCGGTCGCGCCTCCTCCTAGGCACGGATGCGTGGTGACGAGACCGGCACGCGGCCCCTCCTGTGTGTGGGGGCTCGCTGCGGCCTCCGCTCGGATCTCTGACCGAGAGCAAGGTCATGTCGTAGCCATGGTCGAGTGATATGAACTCCAGGCTCCCGAACCAGATCACCATGGCTCATGGAAGCAGTGAAGCTGAGTCTGCCATCCAGAGACATGGCGGGAAGTCGTCAGTGGCACGCAGATCCCCTACCTGGCGCGCCAACTGTCGGTGTTTCAACCCTGGGGGTGGAGCACCAACGTGTGAATATGTACTGCATGCTCTCTAATCTGGATGGTGATGCAAGAAGAACACACAAGGTTTATCCTGGTTCAGGCAATAGAAGGCCCTACGTCCAGCGGGGGTGAGTTTGTATTATCTTGCACCGAAGTGCTTGTATTGGGGTGAATACAAGCGAGTGAGTGTGGCTGGCTATGACTTGAGTGTTGCGGGCTCTGGCTTTCTTTTGTTTTCAGTTGAGTTTTTCTTCTATGTTTGCCCAGTGCCTCCTTTTATAGGCCAAGGAGGGGCACTAGTGTACAGTGTAACCCTAGAATCGCTGCTCGTAGGGCTGGCATAGGTTATGACGTCAAAGGAGATGCCGATCAAGTCACCGTTGTTGTAGAGGCGTACCTCGGGCATGACTCGCCCTGTAAAGATGTGCTTGGAGATGACGGCCATCCTTCCCGTGCGTGTCATGACGTCATAGATGTCCGGTGAAAGACCAATTGCCATGCGCGGGGTTGCAGGTCCCTGTAGCTACCGCGTCGGGAGTGGTTGGTGTACTGACCAATGGTGTTGAAGTCATGCTCGAGGGGGTGGTCGAGGGGGCGAAATGTAGTCGAGGAGGTCGAGACCCAAACAGATAAGATCAAGCCCCGGGAAATACGGTGTTTGTGTTGATGAATGCGTCTTGAGGGGGTGCCGAACGGGGCACAGTGCGCGGTATGGTGATATAGTACGATATGATCCGCTGGTTTCCTGGGTATGGGCAGTAAAAGGAGGATTTGACCAGTGTACCGTCCACTGTTACCACGGCTGTAACCACGAGGTTAGGCGGGAGCAAGTGAAATGCATTAAATGCCTGAGGAATCATACGGGAAGTAGGCGGATCATGGGGGTGCGCGGTATTCGACGGGTGATCGTTTGCCCGGGGGAGTTCTGTCACTCGAGGGGGTGACTGTCCTCCCGAGTGGACATCCTCGAGTCGAGAGGGTCCTGTCGAGTGAACAGTAGCCCGGTTCATCGAGACCCGTTCGTGGGCTGGCCCAGCGTAGTTTGATACTTGGATCGAATATCTTATGTACCTTTGGGCTGGGGGATAATAATGGTGGTTTTGGTTTTGTTAATGCAGGGGTTGAGTTGCTTAGTCGGTGGTTAAGGGTACCCCTTATTTAGGTACTCGACACCAAGCCCATGCTAGATGTGGTGTTACTGTTGTATCTGGCAGTTTCACCGATGGCAGTAAGCACGGTGCTGGTAGAGGAGAAAGAGCACGAGGGAAAAATGAAGCAGTTCCTAATCTACTTCATGTCCGAAGCCCTATCCAGCGTGAAGCTAAACTATTCAGAACTGGAGAAAATTGAGTACACAGTAGTCATGGCTTCCCAGAAGCTAAAGCATTATTTTAAGGCACATCATATCCAGGTGCTGTGAGCTCAGCCTCTGGACTCCTTGTTCCGCAATGCTGAAGCCATTGGTTTCGTGGGCAAATGGGCTGCTGCGTTGAATGAGTTCGTGATAGATTTTTAGCACAGATCCACAATCAAGTCTTAGGTGATCGTTGACTTTATAGCTGATTGGACACTAGGGGCAGATAACACGACCTTGCAATTCGAAGAGTCAGAGTGGATCATGCACTATGACGGAGGTTGGTGCTCCGCAGGCGCCGGCATCTCAGCGATACTCACACCACCAAATGGCCCAAAGATTTAGTACCCCGCAAGGCTATAGTTTGTGACAACCAATAACACCGCCGAATATGAAGCAGTCCTGATGGGCCTCAAAAAATTGAGGGCCTTAGGTGTTCGCAGGTGCATCACCAAGTTCGATTCACAGGTGGTTGTGGGTCATGTGCAAAAAGACTATATCATCAGAGAACCTGATCTAATCAAATACCTAGCAGTTGTCAGACGGACGGAAAAGCATTTCCTAGGCTTCACCTTGAAGTACATTTCGCACGCCAAAAGTGCCAAAGCTGACGAGTTGGCCAAAGGAGTAGCTCAGAATGCGCCTTTACCTCCAGATGTCTTTTTCCAGACCCTGACAATCAAGGCCATCAAAGAAGAAGAGGATCAACCTGCAGCAATACATGTAATCGCAAGTGATGACTGGAGGGCGCCAATTTGGGCATTCTTGATCGGTACCTACAAGCCATTGTCAAAGAAAGAATAGCACCGAATGATATCTCGCGCGAAGCAATATTCAATCATAGGTGAAACCTTGTACAAGGAAGGGCTGGTAGCACCAAAGCTAAAGCTTATCAGTAGAAATGAAGGCATTCAACTGCTAAATGAAATACATTCAGGAATGTGTGGAGCTCATAGGGGACCGCATGAGATAGCACACAGAACAATGAGGCAGGGGTTCTACTGGCCAACCACGGCCGAAGATGCGAAGCAAATAGTCAAGATGTGTCAAGCTTGTCAAATGTTCGCAAAAACGCAGACTTTGCCCGCAAACCAAACTTCATCCATATGCCCAACTTGGCCGCTGCAACGATGGGGCGTTAACATCGTAGGTGCTTCACCTGTGGCACTAGGAAACTTGAAATACGCCGTTGTCGCACTTAAATACTTCACCAAGTGGATAGAAGCGAAGGCATTGGCAAAGATAACATCTGCCACCTTGATCAACTTTGTTTGGCAAAGAATTGTTTGCAGATTCGGGGTGCCAGCCTACATCACAGTCGATAATGGGAAACAGTTTGATTCATCACAGTTCTGAACCTTTTGCGAGGAACTCAGCATCAAATTGCCATTCGCATCGGTCAATCATCCCAAATCAAATGGTGCAGTCGAGAGAGCGAATGGCGAAATTTTCACTTCAGTCTCGAAAATCATCAATGACAACAAAGAGAAGGGGAAATGGGCGAAAGTCCTGGTTATAGCTGTCTGGGCTCACAACGTCTCCGAGTCAAGGGCGATAGACTTCACGCCAATCAGACAGTTATTTGGCGAAGAAGCTATCACTCCCGAAGAGATGAAGTTGGGCTCATTCCAAACAGAAATAGCTGCAACCACCCCAATCCAAAAATATGTGCAAATCAAAACATCTGAGCAGCTCAAGCTTAAAGCAGCAGAGAACCTCAACAAGTATCATCAAGAGACAAAGAGTTGGTGAGACAAAAGAATACTGCGAAAGAACGTATATCCGGGGGACATGGTTTTGATTCGGCACCCAAACAATAGGGCAAACTCCAGTCACAATGGTACGGGCCTTTCATCGTGGCGAAGATGATCAAGCCAGGCGTGTACACCCTGATGAACGAAGAAGGCATCGAATACGCCCATACCTTGAACGTGGATAACCTTTGCCGTTTTTATGCATGAGGCTCTTTGGCACAAAACGGGTTGTAATTTCTTTTTTAGTCTTTATTTTCGGCAGTACAATTAAAAACATTTTGGGGTCTGCACTCTTTTTCCTCACTGGAGAGACCTTTTCGAAGGTGTGAGATTTTTAACGAGGCAGCCCTTTGTACCCCTATTTTTAAGTTGCATCAGGTTCCCCCAACAAATTTTGCACTCAGAACTAATCAACGCCGCAAAAGAGCGACTCAAATCGTCTGCTCTAATATTTGACAGTACAAAATCAGGTTGCGAGCAACCAAGTGACCATCGAATATGGTGCCATAAGAATCCAGCCGAAAAAGGGAACCAGAACGCTAAGGCAAAAATGCCGAAGCCGAGTGCTGACGAGTACTCACGCAAGCACCGAACATGGTAGCCGGAAAACACAACGGTCGTGCAAATTTGGATGCCGAAAATGGATCCTAACTAAGGGGCGTTATTGCACATTGTATGCATGACTTTTAAAGCACGTCACCCACCGCAGCCTCTAAGTAATAAAATTCAAAATAAAACTCCCGATTCAAAAGATACGAGGGTATCCTGTCAATAATTATGGCACCGGGCAGTTAAACTGGCGACCTAACAAAAGGTACGTGCGATTCAGTACGCATCAAATGAGAACGCATTATTACATATGGCAGGCAGCCAAGAATGCCCTATAAAAGAACATTAGGCACGCCTTCAGATCAAACAAGAAACACAACTGCTCTTCTGGCCATCCCAGAGTCTTTTACCTTAGCACAAAATGCTTAGGTTAGGAAAAAAATAGGAATGGGAGGATTCGGGACTATACATACTTCAGGCGCTGTGCTTAGGGTACCTTTGTACCTTCATCCAGAGAGCTACGCAGGGGAAGCGTAGCAAATGGGTTGGCAGCAGTAACATCACGATTAGGTGCGCGGGCAAGATATTTCTCAAGGCCAGCAAAAGCCGAGTGAAGTCCCTGTGCCCCAGGATTGGCTTGCGCAGAGGCACAAAAGAGCCTTGCTTCAGGTGTCACAAACGCTTGTTGAAGCAGGCCAAGTTGCTCGGCTCCACGAGGTCCTCACGGTTCACCCCAAGAGCTTGCAAGCATAGCATCTTTGGGGTTCTAGCACCGAAAGGTTCGTCGTGCCAACGGCGCTTGTGACGCCAGAAGCACCAGGCTACCATGTGAATACAGCGGAACCCGAAGGCGTTCTAGCCAACCATTTCGCGGCGCAAATTAGAAGTCGCACACGTGAATGTAATGTATGTGAAGCTGTCAGCAGGTGAATGGTGCTTGTTCAGAAGAACGAATTTGAAGTCTGAAAGGCTCAAACTTATTTCAAAAGCCCTTTCAGCTAAAAAGTTTGGGGGATGGCGTTCTCTAACACCTAAGGGCACTTTCAGTGAAGCTGAAGGGCTTCAAGCTTATGTCTAGCCCTTTCGACCAAACAGTTCGGGGGACGGCGTTCTATAGCACCTAAGCGCACGTTCAGTGAAGCTGACGAGCTTGAATCTTATATGTAACCCCTTCGACCAAAAAGTTGGGGGGTATGGCGTTTCTTGACCCGATCGAATACCGCCGGAGTTCGAAGCAAGCCAAAGGGTTAGCAATTCTGTATCGGGCCAAAGGGCTATTGGATTGTTTTCACACGAATAATCCTTATGCAACCAAAGCCGGCTAAAGAGTGTGTAGATCCGGTTCGGATAAGACTCTTATTACATAACTGGCCTCGCCAAAGTCACACACCCACGATCGCACCACGAAATAGCCAAGCTAAATAATAGCACAACAAAGGCACAACGGCCAGCTGGCCCGAAGTTTAAGTCTCGCACTTACATCACAAACATTGTTTTAAACTCCCACACCCGGGAGCCATCACGAAACAAAGTTAAGTTGATCACACCACCATAAAAGTTTAAAAGAAAACATTACGCCGCCGGATCAGCCGGGGCAGTCTCCACATGCGGGGCATCAGTAGCAGAAGGGTCCGGCGCAGCAGCAGTAGTAGTGGTGGCAGGTTTGGCAGGACTAGCTTCGGTGATTGTGGGGGCCTCGAGCTGTGGTGCTTGCGCTTCAGTTTCGTCTCGAGAAGGGGTCCCAGCATCGGAGGCTGCCTCGCGTTCATCGCGGGCGCTGATATAGGCCATAACCTTCTGCTTGATGGCAGCGCGTTCGGCAGGATCCTACATAAAACATGCATGACAATAAAAATTTTATATCCGCCAAAAATAAAAAAAAGAGGGAAGTATCGTTAACGATGAGCGAGTGAAACAAAAAGTGCTCCTTCGTTGAAACTTACTGAAGAGTGGTTCATGGCAGCCCAAATCAGCCCAAGGTTGCGGCCACCTGACTCCCAGTAGTCCTTAAAAAACTGACAGCAACCGCGCTAACGTCGGAGCCAGGCTGCCAGTAGGCGGTTGCATCGTCCACTGCTTGGAGCCCTTCGAACTGACTGCATCCGGTGTCTTTCAATGCGGCGCACAGCGCCCGACAAGCCTCCAGAGCAGCATACTTCCGGCCCAGTCCATAGCACCCTCCAGCTAGCCCATCCCGCATGTGAGAAATGGCAGGTAATCGAACACCGAGATCTCCTCACCTGGGCTAGGCTTCGGGAGCTCGGCTTCGTCTCCCACACTGGTAAGCAGCCTAAGGTACATCTCCGAAATCTCCTTGAGGCCACGGCAAACTTGCCGTCGCTGAGACTTCGCGGCTGTGTCGCGTGTGTTCATATTAACCTGCAGCTGCTTGGCTAGCTCTTTTGCACGACGCCGGGCGAGATTTTCTTCAGTAAGCTTGGTCTAGGACTCAGTCAGATCCACATCAAGCTCTGTGATTCGGGTTTTAGTCTTTTCAAGCTCCGATTCGGCCAATGCCAGCGCCGCTTTGTCTTGCTTATGCAGCGCTGCATTGATCACCGAAGCCTGCATTGCACCAGTGGGCGAATAAAAACATACAAAATTAAAACAATAAAAAGTAAGACATGCCATTAATCTTCGCCGGTCGAACACTAACCGAGATGGCATGGAATTCCAAAGCCGAGTGAAGTTCCTCCCGATCAGCCAGAGTCAGGTCCCTCTCCGTATGAGTTGAGGAGAAGGACGAGGCGCATTCATGCGCAAAAGCGGCACCAGCGGCCGGGGAAAGGATGCTCGACGCCTGGCAGTCCACTCTTGTTACCAGCCGGGCTTCAGAGGCAGCCCCTAAAGCACGAGCAATTTGATAAGCTTTCTCACGAAGCGGACTCATCTCATCCGGAGAAGATAGACCCGAATACACTCGCATCTCACCATATTCGGCGGGGGTGCTATCCAAAGGAAGCACACCATGTCCGAAAAGCGTACATGCCGCCATCTCGGGAGTCATCCCTGAATGCTTATGGAAAAAGTAGGACTTACCAAGGGTGCGAGTCGACGGAGGTTTCAACATGATTTCACGCCCCGAAGCTGGGGCGGACCGAATCGGGGGTGCAGCGAGAGCCTCAACAGACGTGGACCGCGACGAAGTCGCACCGCACTTTGACGCCTTCATGGCGGCATCGTCCGACTCATGCTTGCTCGGTTTCCTCGGATTAATTTGAAGGCCAGCGCCGCTCAAAGCCGGCATGTCGTCCACGGCTAGTGAGAGCGGATCCACCATGTTCCTAGTGCGTTTTGGCGCCATGGGAACCGAATCACCCGGTACGTCCACGAAAAATCCCTGCCCATCAAAACCAAAGTAAATACCAAAAGTCGAGCTCGGGGGAAATGGAAAGCAGACATCAAAACACAAGCAGTTTTGAAAAGGCCTAGTCACTCGAGAGCAAACCCTAACCATATCACCAGATAGAATGTCAGGATGAGGATTCTCAATAGCGAACTTTGCACTTCTTTTGTTTGGCTTAGGCCGAAGACCGAGCATCTCTCGGCCAACCGCCACTTCGTGAGGCTCTTTAGCACTAAGAAGACGAAGCATTCTGTGTTTTTGTCGCTCTGCAAGAATCGTGTTCCGAACAAGAAGTACAACGTCGGCAGCCCCTTGACCACGCTGGCCTCGGCCACGCCCACCAGACTGCTTGCCGTCTCGCCCCGAAGCTGGGTTTGATAAGGTACCGACATCAACTTCGGTTCTTTGTCTCTTCTTCTTGGTCTTCACAGCCGGAACTAGATGATCACCATACGTCACCCCATGGCTTCGAAAGTGCAATTCACACGATGAGAATGGCCCATTCTGATTCGGGCTTCATGCTCGTCCCAACTGTAAGAGTCGCACAATCGATTCGCGAGCAGTTCGGTTCAGGCTATGATATCTTTGTCGGACTGGTAACCTTTAGGCCGAGCAAGATTCCAAACAGGCCCTTTATACCCATCCCGCTCTTCAAACATGTCAAAGCGAACCTCACTACTCAGTGGCCATTTGTCTGAAGCAATCATCTCATCAACTAAGTCCCGACTCGTTTGATGATGGGCGGTACGCTGATAAGATTCGAGTGACTGGGTGTCACCAAGAGTCGGAGCTTGAAGAGGAGCTCGCCTTAGGCTCGTCATGGGTGACATTACCGAAGCCAAAGAGTGAGCCTTCAGTAAGCCCTCACGTGCAGCCTCCTCTGCAGCTTCATTTGTAGAAACGCGAACATAAAACCAAAAGTCTTTCCAGTTGTCCCATTTATTCTTGAAGGCAGGCACAATGCACGAATCTTTTATACGATCCATGTTCGGCCCTAACATCATCAACTCCACCAAGCTTCCCAACTTTGGAGTGATGATAAGCATCATGAAAGCGGCTGAAAATATTCACACTCAATTCACTGCCCATCATCTTCATAGCCATAGCAAAAACGCTAAGGCAAGTAAAAGCATTCGGCGTGAGATGATGAATCTGTAAGTGATAACGTTCCAGCACCTCACCAAGAAAGGGTTCAACAAGAAACCGAAGCCCGGCCCTAAAGTAATCCCAGAACACAAGACATTCATAGGGTTTAGGCTTCGGTATAATCTCTTCTTCATCAGGCGCACGGCAAAGACTCCTCTCAAACACGGTGATCAGTCCCGTAGACACGAAGTTATCAAGGGTAGCTTTGTCAACCCTCGAAGGGTTCAGACGATTGGTCTAGGCAGCATGTTTTGGCTTTTTCGCTCGGTGGGCCAGATTCAGCATCCCCAGATAAATCATGAACTCCCCCTGCCTAGTTGCCAGTGCCCTCGGTGTAACCTTCCACGTCAATATAAGCCTCGGTGCCACCACCAACCGAAGCTTGTAGACTATGAGCAGCGAGGTCAGATCCGGAGCCTACTTTAGATCCCAAATCAGCAGCTGGACTCACACCCTTTTCAGCAGCATCAGGCTGATTAGTCGCCGCGCTAGGGGTAGCTAATGTACTTAAACTGCTATTAGAACTCGAATCTGACCCCGAATTCGAGCTGAGCTATCACCAGACCCAGATTCGGTGGCTGCCTCGACTTCGCCGGAGTTAGAATGACCCATAGTGCCCGAATCGAATGTAAAATGCAAATTCATCGAACTAAATAAGAAAACAAAAGAAATAAGAAAAAATGACACTCGCAATCGCCGAAGCGGCAAAATAAAAACACAAGAGTGCACAGGCATTGGGAAAGGCTCGCCGACAAGGCATACGATGCCGAATCTCGCAGGCACGCTAGACGGCGGCGGCTAAGACTTGACGTGGGGGGAAATGAGACCCGGTCCCCTAGGGGCCTTTTATACTCGGCTCGGAGGGCATCCATTGGAATATCAACGCACGCGATGGCTCGTTAATAGAGACAAATTCAGCCGTCTGAACTTGTCTCAAAAAAAATCCTTCGGCATCGTTGCTTGGGACGGCGTCAGTCGGGTATCAATCGCATTGTCCCCCTCGAATCAAGAGAGAAAATAGATTCGGTGGTGCATTGAGCCCGAACGCGAGATTTGGCGGCAAAGGCGACAGTGACGCCACCCGAATTAAAGCTCCAGAGCACACCGAAGGGCTACTGTTGGGGGCAGGGGAGAGATTGGTCACCCCGTTCCCCACCTGGCCGTGCGAATCTCGCTGAACGCGTCGGCCGATAATCTGATTTGGGGCCTCACTCCGAATTAGGATGATGAGGAGTGAAAGCCGAAACTGGATTCGGACAGGCGACAGTGAGACCGAAGCTGGTGACGGACCGAGGACGGGAGGACAGATTTGGGACTCTGTCCGAACGACGAATCCGCACGTGAAGCTCGGACCTGTTTAGCTTCGCGGTGGCATCAAATCTTCAAGTCAGTCGTTGCTAATGGTCCCGCCCGGTCGATAGGTCTTCGATCTGATGCCGGACTACTTTGGCAATCTAGCGACTCCGAATCATCGAGGCGAAGCTTGTATTTTGTGTGCAGGTTCAACCGGCCTAGAGGAGTGTCGTGTCAGCTCGACATGTGTTCGGGAGTCGCGAAGTCGACCGTATGAGGAGGCAACAGCAAATGACGTGTCCAACCCCGGTTGGCGTAAAGTATCGAACGGCAGGACGATTCGGAAGGGCAAAAGTGTCATGTAAATGCCTACGGGCCCCTATATAAGATGCTCCTTGTCGAGCATGTGAGATGGATGGTTCCAGTGCGTTTTAGCCGGGAACCGGTTTATAAGAGCGCATTCCATTTGTCTCGTCCGTGTATCCATGTTCCTGGATCGGATTCTGGCCCCAAGGGCATCGCCTCCGGCCCAGAATCAACACTCCGTGTCCTTATGGCACTTTCTCCGGCTGCCTTGTTGAAAAAAATCCACTGCCACCTTCATTACGTATCTATGTGAGCCTAGAGTGCTGCCTGGGCCTTGCCTTTTGCATTGTAGCAAATCCTAAGGATTTTGCTTTGAGGAATTTCTTGAACTGGACCTCCTCATCCAACAGCGTTCTCCTTTCTTGAGTCTTTTCTAGTTCTAGAAGAATGATTTGCACAAAGACCAATTTGAGTTTCCATTCGCTGAATTGAGATCTCCTCCAAATCTTGAGCGACCTAATGATGATTAGCGTGACTTCTAATTAACAATGATAAGATTGTTTTTTTGCAAACGTAATTGGTCACATTTCTCATATTTGTTCTTCTCTTTTTTGACTCTTGCATTCCAAATGCGATGCATGTACATGCCTAGAGTAATATATATAACGATAAGAAACTGCACTATCATTTTCACATGATGTTTTTGTACTTCCAATAGATAACCACTACTCTGACGAATTTGCTTTCTGACCTCTGAAGTCTTTCAAGGATGATGTGTCACTTCTCGAGGTATCAAATGGTAGTTAAATTTGTTTCTTCAATGATGACAAACACAAGGGCCCACCTCGACACAGCGCTCTCAGTGGCTGGTTTTGGAACACGAAACCAAGCTCTCACTGCACCAATTGCCATCGGATTGGAGATTTATAATACTCGACTAGTCAGCCAGTATACTCCAGTTTTTTCCTATATATAAAACCCCGCCGAGCCGATGCCTGGTCTTCTCACCGTCCATCCGAAACCGTCCCTTCTCTCCCTCTTCCTGTTGCCCATCCTCGAACGCAATGGGCACTGGCGGATCCTCGTGGGCAGCGTGCGGGACGCCCGTGGGATGGCGCTCGTGTACCGGAGCCGGGACTTGAGGACGTGGAAGAAGGCCAGGCACCCGCTGCACTTGGCGCTGACAGGGATGTGGGAGTGCCCGGACTTCTTCCCGGTGTCTGGGACGGCCCTACAGGACGGGCTGGACACCTCCGAGCCCGCCGCCAAGTACGTGCTCAAGAGCAGCCTCGACCTCACACGGTATGACTACTACACCATCGGGTCGTACGACAGGCAGTACTACCCGAACAACCCCGACGGCGACTACCACCGGCTCCGGTACGACTACGGCAACTTCTACGCGTCCAAGACGTTCTGCTCCGGTACAGACACACGCTAATTCACTTGTATGCTAATTCGTAACCACTCATTCTGCTAGCTTGCATGCACACGCACGGCACATCCAAAATCACCATGATTATTTTATGGTAAATTTGTTTATTTTGTTACGGTAACTGGTCCCTCATCTCATCATGATATAGAATTCTAATCATGGCAACTCCGATGCTAAACATCGTAACAATATATTCATTATCGTAAATAGGTATATTCTGTTGTGATGTTATTTTGTTCTGGTAACACATTTAGTTGCATGTGTACACTGGTTCAAATATTCTCGTAACCACCATCCGCTAGCTTGTTGGGTGGCGACCGAAATCACCGTGATCTGCATTTGCCGTGAAGTAATTACTACCGGACAGCTCGACGTACATTTACGAACCTGCTTTCCTCGTTCCTAGCTATATACTCTATATGTATAAATATATATAGTGGCGGCAAGGGTAACATGTGCCTTTGCCCCGCCCCCCCCCCCCCCCCCCCCTTAATTATAGTGCAGCTTCACCTCTGATTCTCGCATCACAACAACCACATTGCACATGTGCATATACAACATACGTGTATTTATCCCCCTCGGGCCTAACGATCGATGCATATGCTTCTTCAGATTATAATAATGTTTGCATAAAACTCAATGGGCATGCAGATCATCTCTTAGTCCAGATCTGTACAAGCCAACCTTCGCGGGCTTCGTCGACACTGACATTTCAAGCGGATAGATTGCTCTTAGAAGCTTGGTATGTCAAACTAACGCCTGCGAAGCAAATGTCACAATTGTTAATTGACTACTGCTGCCAGTCAATTGGATTATACGACTTTATCTTGTTGCTGTTTGTTTTCTTGTGCCGAATGGCATCTATATGCAGATCGATCGGTCCGTGGTCGAGAGCTTCGGCGCGGGAGGCAAGACGTGCATCCTGTCACGCGTCTACCCGTCCGTCGCCATTGGGAAGGACGCTCACCTCTACGTTTTCAACAACTGTGGGGTGGACGTCAAAGTGTCAGGCCTGACTGCCTGGGAGATGAAGAAACCGCTGATAAACGGCGCCTAGAAAGTCTATCCGTGGCGCGACGACATTATTCATTAGCGTACTTTTGCTGCAATAAATATTGGTTATTGTTAATTGTTGAGGTCCTTTTGTTTTCGCCATTAATTCATGCAGCTACACGACTAGTTTGATCACTTCGTTTTACGTGCTCAGCTGTCCGGCAAAGAGAGAAATTGACTGCGCTTCTTCTTCTATTGTACAATAACTAGTAGGATGTCCCGCGCGTTCCCGCGGGCACGAAGAAGAAATAAAAATATGTTAGAATAGTGAACTGTAATGATAGACACCTTGCATATCAGAATAAATTGCTAGTGGTAAATTATAGTGGATTGATGAAGTGGACGTATTGCATGTCAAGGAAAATCGATAGTGGAGTTCATAATGGACTGCTGAGGTGGACGTGCTGCATGTCAAGAGAAATAGATAGTGGGATTGTCTATAAGAGTTATAGATAGATTGATAGTGGAAAATTACAGTGGATTGCTGAGGTGGACGTATTGCATGTTAAGGGAAATCGATAGTGGAGTCAATAGTGAACGTGTTGCATCTCAACAGAAATAGATAGTGGGGCTTGTCTATATAAGAGTTATAGATATGTGACGAATAAAAGGCGGCTAATTTTATAGTGTCAAGTAACAAGAGATCATCTATCTCTTTCTCCAGATTATATGTATATGATGGTGCTTACTGGACTTGCTTCTAACGAGCCAACTGTAGGGTATCCTGATTAAGGGTACCCAAACCCACTGATTAAAAGGAGCAAACCCCTGAGAGAATCGATTCCTAAAACTCCACTTAAAGGAAACCAGAAGCCCACGAGGCATCACCAAACTAGGCCCAGCCACCGAGCCACACTAAATCTGCCCACGGACAGAGCTCACCAATCCAGGCGATGCCCCCTCGACGGGACCCCTCGAATGACAGAAATAGCCCGAGCAAACGACCCTGGGTCGACTCAGGGGACCCCCCTCGATTCACCTACTCTAGGAAAAAAACTCAGGATGGCTACATCCGCGTCTACAGAAGCAAAGTACTAGGATCAAATCCACCTTTTTACCGCCCATCCCCGGACGTGCGGTGATTTGCCCAGCACTATTGCACCATATCGAACACTGTACGCCACTCGATGCCCCCTCAAAACACAAAACGATAACACATCCATTCCGGGTTTCTCGGGGCTCGATCTTATCTACTCGACCTCGACCCCCTGGCTACCCCTCGACTCAATTCTGGCGCTTCCGGTCAACACTCCAACAGGAATCCACACACCCTCAACAGGAACTCTGGCCTTTCACCGACCACCATCGACATCACCGGGATGTCCCTAAAGGATGGATGCCATATCGAAGGCACGATGCCATACCATCAATTACAGTAATGGCGATTTCCCGCCATCTGGATGACTCCTTAGGGTTTTTTCTGTAAACCCCGACCTCCTCTTGAGCCTATAAAAGGGGACGCCAGGGGTAGCACTAGGGCAGAGAAGCAAGAAGCCTTGGGACTTAGCCTTTTCACTCTCTCTAGTTTCCTACAACCCCCATTCTCTTCGCTTGTAATTCCCTATACAAGCACTTCGGTGCAAGGCAATACGAACTCTTCTCCCCCGTTGGACGTAGGGCCTTCTCTTGCCCGAACCAGGATAAATCTTGTGTGTTTCGCTTTGCATCACCATCCGGATTAGGGAACATGTAGCATCATCACTTTTCGGGATCTGTCCATGGGACAGAACACCGACAGTTGACGCACCAGGTAGGAGGCGCTGCGTGTCGCGGTCGTCCTCCCATCGTTTTTTGAATGGCGGACACCATTCCACCACTTCCGTTCACCACGGTGATCTAGTTTGGGAGCTTGGAGTTCATGTCGCTTGGACGTGGCTATGACATGATCCTACTCGCCCAAAGGTTTAGGCAGCTACAACCATGAGGTCTCCCATCCAGGTGGAGCCGAGTGTCGGTCTCATAGCCAACCGGCGATGCAGGACTCCTTGTGGAGGGCCTGTGCGGGACTCCTCGTGGAGGGCCTGTCTGACCTGAATTTGGCTACAGAGGGTGGGCTAGAAGGACACCGTGACGCCCCACCATCCAGCTTCGTGCCACGCCCACCGGAGGAACTAGGCGTGATTCCTTCGGCAGGCACAGCAACAATGCCACACAACCCGCTGCCATTCGGGTTGCACAACGCTGCCAAGACGTACTCCTCCTTAGTGAGCACCAGCATGAGTGCGTATGAGGAACTCCCGGGGCACCTCCTATGCGCTACCATCGACTTGGTGGCATCCACGCCAATTTTCTAGTACCTAGACTCTTCGGAGACACCTGGTCCGAGGCGGTACACCCTCGGCACTTTCTGCAACCGTTTGGAAGAGGAGTGGCATCGTGAGGGATCTCTCCTCCCCGCCTACTACTATCATCTTGGTTATCCCGACTCTGACTCTGCTGATGACAGCTACGAATCGACTCGCAAATGCTTCCATCTCGATAGGGCTCTCGCAACGGATCCAGAAGCATAGGCGCCCGCAGTTGTGGGAGAGAACGCCATGCCCCCTCACGGTGCGCGACCAGCTGCATGCAACAGGGGCCAGCCTCCCAAGGCAAACCAGGCTGCTCAGCTTGCACAAATCTAGGAAATTCATGCCAAACTCAACGAAGAGCATGAGCGCCTGTGCCTGCTAGAGCATACCAACGAGCGGGAGCAACTGCACATGCACGTGGTGGAGGAGCTCGAGAGAGGGCTCGTGACTTCAACCAGCTCATCATTTAGGATGGGGCGAATGAGCACCCCGTCTTCAATCAAGCCAGTCAAAACGTCATCGCCGCCACCATGCTTCTTCGCAACACGCCCGAGCTGTCGAACCCTGAACCCCGACGTGCCAAAGATGGGATTCGAGGCCTCCTTGAGACCGTAGCCGCTTAGCAGGCTGAGAGCTCGGCCTGAGATGCCATGGGACAGCCTTAGAACAGCTAGCAGAGCCCTCTTGACAGGAGAGGGAGGCCTCAATCCATCCCGAGCCCTTGCCTAAGGGGAACATGGTGACCTCCGTTCAGGACCGCATCATCAACAACCGCGAGCCCCGTGACGCCCGCGAGGACATCAACGAAAACCATAGGTGCAAGAATAGCAACAGCGAGGTGCAAGGCTACAATGTACACAGGGCCGGACGGTATGACAGCGAGGAGGACCGAGCTCGGTCCCCCGAGCCACGAAGACCAAAGGTCTTCAGCCAAACAATCTGCAAGACGCCGCTGCCAATCTGTTTTTGCCCACCGATGACCCTCACCAAGTACAATGGGAGACGATGCCTGAGCTTTGGCTCACTGACTTCAGGTTGGCTTGTCAATCAGGTAGCACCCCCAATGATCATGTCATCATTCGCTAGCATCCTCTGTTCCTATCAGACATCGCTCGAGGATGGCTCGAAAACCTCCCACCTGACCAGATCCACGATTAGACTGACTTGATGAAGATATTTGAGGGGAACTTCAAGGGAACATATGTGCGACCTGGCAAATCCTAGGATCTCCATAGTTGCAAGTAGAAGTAGGGGGAGTCCCTTGGTGACTTCACGCAACGCTTCTCCAAGAAGTGTACCGAACTTCCCCACATCACTGATTCTGACGTCGTCCTCGCGTTCCTCTGGGGACAACATGCAAGGAGCTGGTCCAGGAGTTGGGCTGCAACACTCCTAAGACTACCAACAAGCTGATGGACATAGTCACTAACTACGTCGTCGACGAGGAGGCCATCAGGGCCATCTTTATGGCAATCAGAGCAAGGGAAAGGACAAGGAGGAAGACCTGAAGAGTTCCCACCAAGGCGCCAAGAAGAACAAGAAGAAGAAGAAGAAGAAGAAGAAGAAGAAGAAAAAGAAGAAGAACTGGCGAGGCAAGCGCGAGGTCACGGCCGACAATCTCGTTGCCACCGCCAAGCGCATGAAGCCTCGAGGCTCCCCGAGAGGGGTCTCTTCGAAAAATGTTGAAGGAACCCTGCCCCTATCACAAGGGGCCGGCAAACCATAACCTCAAGGACTATAGGATGTTTCACAAGTACTTCGACAGCTGGGTATCAAGAAGGACGATGAGAAGGAGGGCCCCAAGGACAAGGGTGACGACAAGGATGGAGGGTTTCCCGAGGTCCATGACTACTTCATGATCTATGGAGGCCCCCCCAACTTGTCCCACTGCGCGCCGCGCAAGCGTGAGCATTGAGAGGTTTTCATCGTATGACTTTTGACCCCTCTTTTCCTCGACTAGTCCGAGACAGCCATCATGTTCGACCATGATGACCACTAGACCATGTCCCTAATCCATGGGTATACCCGCTCGTCATCGACCCCATTATCGCCAACACGCACCTCAGCAAGGTGCTCATGGACCGAGGCTCATGGACGGAGGCAGCAGCCTTAACATCATCTACGCCGGGACCCTCGACCTCATCGGGATCAAGTGAGAGCAGCTCCGGCCAAGCACTGAGGGCTTCCACAGAGTTGTGCCTGGGAAGCGAGCGGAGCCCATCGGGTGCATCGACTTGCCCATCTGCTTTGGCACCCCTGTGAACTTCAGGAAGGAGACCCTGACATTCGAGGTGGTCGGGTTCCACAGAACCTACCACGCCATACTTGGGTGCCCTTGCTAAGCCAAGTTCATGGCAGTCCCTAACTACACCTACCACAAGCTCAAGATGCCGGGCCCCAAGGGCATCATACCGTTGGGCAATCTCACAAGCACGCCTACGACTGTGACATCGAATGCGTCAAAAATAGGGAGGCCGTCTTGGAGTCACAGGCTCTGCCCGCGACCCTCGAGGGCATCGCCAACGAGATGCCTGACCCCAAGCGCCACGCCGGCAACTTTGAGCCCACTGAGGACACCAATCTCATGCCCCTCGACCCTAGCCGCTCGGATGGGAAGGCGTTGAAGATCAGCACCGCCCTCAGCCCCAAATAGGAAGCAGTGCTCATCGAATTTCTTCACACGAACGCTGACATGTTTGAATGGAGTCCCTCAGATATGCCGGGCATACCTAGGAAAGTTGCCGAGCACACCTTGGAGATTCGGGCCGGCTCCAAACCGGTGAACCAACGCTTGCGTCGCTTTGACGAGGAGAAGCTCAAGATCATCGGAAAGGAGATTCACAAGCTTTTGGTGGCCGGGTTCATCAAGGAGGTTCATCATCCCGAGTGGTTAGCTAATCCTGTATTAGTTAAGAAAAAGAGTGGGAGTTGGAGGATGTGTGTAGATTACACTAGTTTAAATAAAGCATGTCCAAAAGTTCCCTTTCCTTTACCATGAATTGATCAAATTGTAGATTCCACCGCGGGATGTGAAACCCTCTCCTTCCTCGATGCTTATTCTGGCTACCACCAAATCAAGATGAAGGAGTCCGATCAGCTCATGACTTCTTTCATCAACCCTTTGGCATTTACTGCTACATAACCATGCCCTTCAGCCTTCAAAACACTAGGGCAATGTACCAATGATGCATGCAGCACGTGTTCGGGAAACACATCGGGCATAGTATCGAGGCTTACATCGATGGTCGTAGTCAAATCCAAGAAGGTCAACAACTTGATCGATGACCTCGACATCGTGTTCAAGTGTCTCAAGGCCAACAACATCAAGCTCAACCCCAAGAAGTGCGTCTTTGGTGTCCCTTGAGGTATGCTTTTGGGGTTCATCGTTTCCAAACGCGGCATCGAGGCCAACCCGGAAAAATCTCAGTGGTTACCAAGATGGGCCAGATCCAGGATCTAAAGGGCATGCAGAAGGTCATGGGCTACCTCATGGTTGTCAGCCATTTTATCTCCCACCTTGGAGAAAAGGCGCTATCTCTGTATTGACTCCTAAGGAAATCAGAGAATTTTTCATGGATTGTCGAGGCTGAAGAGGCCCTCGCCTAGCTCAAAGCCATGCTAACCAACCCTCCAATCCTCATACCTCCGACCAAGGGCGAGCCCCTCCTCTATGTCGCTGCAACGACCTAGGTGGTCAGCGCGGCCATAGTTATTGAGAGGACAGAAGAAGGACACACATTGCCTGTCTAGTGACCGGTCTACTTCATCTGCGAGGTGCTCTCAGAGACCAAGATTCGCTAACCACAAATCCAGAAACTATTATACGCCATTAAACTGACACGGCACAAGCTTCGACACTACTTCCTTGGCCACCCGGTGACCGTGGTCTCGTCTTTCCCCTTGGGGAGATAGTCCAAAATCGGGAGGCCACAGGGAGAATAGCAAAGTGGGGGTGGAGCTCATGGGCAAAACTCTCTCTACGCACCATGCAAAGTGATCAGGTCTCAGGTGTTGGTGGATTTCTTGGCCGAATTGACTGATACCCAACTTCCCTAGCTCAGATCCAAGCAGAGTTATGGACAATGTACTTCAATGGGTCCTTGACAAAAATGGGGGCTAGCGCAGGCCTGCTCTTCATTTCACCCCTCAGAGTCCACATGTCCTCTGTTATCCAACTCCACTTCACTGCTTCCAACAATGTCACAGAGTATGAGGCCCTTGTCAATGTCTTGCGCATCGCCATCGAGTTCGGGATCCGACGCCTCGACGTCCATGGTGACTCGCAACCCGACCAGGTCATGAAGGACTCGAGCTGCCATGACCCCAAGATGGAAGCCTATTATAGAGAAGTCCGACGCCTCAAAGACAAGTTCCATGACCTCTAGCTGAACCATATTGCATGCAGATACAATGAGGCTGTCGATGAACATGCCAAGATAGTGTCAAGTTGATCCCCGGTTCCACACGATGTCTTCTCGAGGGATCTCCACAAGCCGTCCATCGACCTAAGCACTATAGCAGGAAACGATGGTCCGTCCATCGATCCCTAGCCCGAGGCGGAGGCCCTTTCGATCAGGACTGACATCATGTAGACGGAAGGCTCATCACCACCAGCTGACCTCGAGCCTGACTGGCGCATCTCATACCTCAATTGTCTCATTTGAGGGGAGCTCCCTTTGGACAAGACCGAGGATCGACGGATCATCGATGAGCCAAGACCTTCATCATATATGGTGAGGATCGAAAGCTATATCGATGAAGCCCCACCGACATCCTCCAATGTTGCATCAAGGTCGAGTAGGGAAGGGAATTACACAAAGACTTACACTTGGGGGCCTGCGAACATCACGCAGCGACACGGACCCTCATCAGAAACACATTTTGGCAGGGCTTTTATTGGCCAACCGTGGTCTCTGATGCCATCAAGCTGGTGCACTCCTGTAATGGTTGCCAATACTACGTGAAGTGGACCCACCTCCTGGCTCATGCCCCACAAAGCATTCCCATCGCATGGCCGTTTGCTGTTTGGGGCTCAACATGGTCGGACCCCTAAAAAAGATGACCGGGGGATTCACCCACTTGCTAGTCACCATCGACAAGTTTTCCAAGTAGATTGAGGCCCGACCATCTCCAACATCAGGTCAGAGCAAGCCGTGCTGTTCTTCACTGATATCATTCACCATTTTGGGGTCCCTAACTGTATTATCACTAACAACGGCACCCAGTTCACTAGAAAGAAGTTTTTGGATTTCTGTGACAACTACCACATCCGTGTGCTCTGGTCTGCCGTAGTTCACCCAAAGATGAACGACCAAGTAGAGCATGCCACGGCATGGTTTTACAAGGCCGAAAGCCAAGGATCTTCAACAGGTTGAACAAACATGGCATGAAATGGGCCACCGAACTCCCCTCGGTCCTATAGAGCCTAAGAACAATGTCGAGTCGAGCCACGGGGTTCACTCCATTTTTTCTTGGTTTATGGAGCCAAGGCCGTACTTCCAACCGATTTAGAGTATGGATCCTCGAGGCTGAAAGCATATAACGAACAGAGCAATGATGCCACAAGGGAGAATGCCCTCGACCAGCTTGAGGAGGCTCGAGGCATGGCCCTGTTGCATTCCGCAAGATACCAGCACAGTCTCCAACGCTATCACGACAAGCATGTGCGCAAGAGAGACCTCCACGTTGGCGACTTAGTCCTTCGGTGAAGGCAGAACAACAAAGGGCGCCACAAGTTAACTCCACCACGGGAGGGTCCCTAAATCATCACAGAAGTGTTGAAGCTCAGAACCTACAAGCTATCCAATGGCAAGGATGAGACCTTCGTCAACGCTTGGAACATCAAGCAACTACGTCGCTTTTACCTTTAGGTCTCGAGGCCTTGTACATATTATCATCTCATGAATGAATAAAGAGTACATTTCATGTTCAAAAACTTTTATCATAGAAAAGCAGGTAGGCTCAACCCTGCCTTCGCAGAGTCGAACCTCCCTCAGGGCTAGAAGGGGGGAACCCCCCACGGCCCTAAAAAACTTGCTATTTTCAAAAAAATCTTCCACATAAGTCATCGAAGTCATGAGGGCACCTTAAGGCTCGAGGGATGTAGAGCCACGAGATCGCCTATGCGTCCATGCTACGGTAACTCCACTCGCTCTCTCGTGCCAAGAAAGACTTAGTAAAACTCAAGATTTCAACTTCCTACGTGCTTCGATATGAGCCCCTACATAACTAACAAGGCCGCGAGGACACCTCAAGGTTTGAGGGATGCCGAGCCATGTGCCCACCCACACATTTGTGCTACGGTACCTACACTCAGACCTCACATCTGAGAGTGCAATCATGCATCGAGATGGTTACGTAGGAGACTCAAACCAAGAATAAGAGGAATAAATGACCTTAAACTCGAAGAAACATGTATACACATTAATAAAATGTATCGAGGCCTCCCAGGCCACAAGTTACAAAGTACTAATTTGTTAAACGGGCCTCGATTTGGATCACAGGCTGTCTTCATCATCATCCATGCCAGGAATGGAAGGAAGCAACTCGTCTTTGAATAGACGCGTGAGTCAACCCCCAGGCTCTCCCGCCACCTTGATCAGCCCAAGGCAGGCCTCCTGGTTCTCCTTGTCGGTCTTATCTGGGTCGCAGGTGAAGCCGTCAGCAATGAGGTTCATGTCAAACTCAAAGCTAGACCAAACGACGGCCAGGGCCCTCATCACGCCGTGGTGCAGCTTTCCCCGCACTCGGTCATGTACCAAGCCCACCAGCGACGACATCCGATGCGTGAATGAGTTTCCAGGTGTGTCCTCCTTGGTGTTGGCGTTAGGCTTGACCCCTAGGGATTCGCACACCGAATTGATGGTGCCCTGGAGTAGCTGGTTCCGTGCGGTCTCAGCCTCGAGGAGGTCCTGGAAGGAGGAGATGTTCTCCTCCGCCTCCTGATGCTGCTTGTCTAGATCTGGAATTCAAAGCAGAGTCAGTTAGAAGACATGGGACCCTCGGCCCAAAAAATAGAAATATGGAGGAAAACTCACCCATGGCGTGGGTCTCCCAACTCACGATCTCGTCCCACAGGCCGGCAATTGTCTTGTTGGCCACCGACAAGGCATTTCTCTTGTACTGGATCGTCACCCATAGCATCTTGATCTCCTTGCTGGTGCCAGACAAAGCCTCTTCCTTCTCGCGGATGACCCCCTTCAGTACTGTGACCTCTTTGGCCAAGTTCTTGATGCGAAGGCTTGCCCCCTTAATCTAGACGTTGAGGACATCACACTGGCTGGTGGTCTGGGCGAGGGCCTCCTCGAGCTCCTTCACTCACACCACCAACAAGGCGAGGTCCTCATGGTCCTTGCGTGCCTCCTCCTGGGCCTTGGCAGCATCCTTCATGGCCTTTGCAACCTCGTCCTTGGCCTTGGTCACCTCCTCACTGGCCTTGAGTGTATCCTCCCAGGCCTTGTTTGCCTCGGCCTGAGCAGTCTTGAGCTATGCCCTCAGCTGAGGGACCTGTTCCCAGCCCCCATGCATTTGGCAGATGAACCGCGACTTCACGCGGGAGCTCTCTCACAGCGTCTAAAACAAAAACACGATTGAAATCAGAAGATGAAAATGAATAAGTCGATCCCGCCCCCAAAGGAAGGTTCCTACCCTAAAGGCACTGCCCAGGTCCTAGGTCATGATGTCGACGGCCCTGCGGAGGGAGTGCTCCATCCATAGGCAGCTAAGGACCTGCCTCCGGGTCATTGAGCATGAACAAAGGCTGCCTGATGGAATTTGCTAGGTTTGAGAACCGAAGCACGTCCTCACCCTAGATTGGGAGCTCCCTCGCTGCCCGCTTATGCACCACCTCAGTAAGGCAGTGCTCCATGGATGGTGACCCCCCGACGCTGACCACCCGCCTAGCCAAGGTCAGGAACAACCCGGCCGACGTGGCCTTGGTTGTCTCGACATCCTCTTCTCTCTGCTTCTCCTCAACCAAGGGGGGCTCGAAGGGGGCAATGACCGCGCCAGAGGTAGGAGGCGGCTTGTGGCTGGTCGACGCCCCCACTTGCTCAACAGCAGATGGCACGGCCACCTCGCACTCCTTCTAACCCGCTGGCTCCTTTGGCAAAACTTGCTACTGCAGTGCCTCCTCCCGCTCCTCCTCTTCCGTCACCGGCTTCTCCAGTAGGACCACCATCTCCTCCTCTCGCAGCTCTGGCTGTGCCTCCTCCTCTGTCCCCGCCACTGGCGGGACTTCTCTGGCCGCCGACTCCTTCGGTTGGCTCAGTTCCTGCAGCTCCGGCTGCTTCCGCTCTTGCCCCGCGTCCGACAGGGCCTCCAGCTACTGCTACTGTTGCTCCAACAGTTGCTCGCTTCCCACCACCTATGGGATCCTCGCCACCTCATCCAAGACATGGATGGAGGCCTTGGCCTTGCTAGCCTCGATGGCCTCCGGGGTCTTCTCGGTCGACCCCGTCTCCTAGCCTCTGCTCCAGGCCCCCTCGAGCTCAACGATGCTTGGGAGCGTCTTGACCTACTCCCAGACAGCGCCCCCCGGTCTCAATGCTTGAGGCTTCCTTCTCAATGACGCTCATCTCCTTGCCTCGGCTCATCACCGCCTTGGCCTTCTCGGCCCAAGCAGCATCGTCCGCCGGTGTCCGCATCTTCAAGGATGCGTCAAGCTTGAGTGTCTTGGCGGGTATGGGAATCGCTGCCTCTGCCTTGCGCTTGATGTTAGGTGATCCAAACATGAACTTGGATTAGCTCCGAGGGGCAACAAGAGGTGGAAAAACACAAGGAAGAACGCTCATCTAGAGATGGGGATCAGGGGGCTCCCTCTAGGCGTCCTCAGAGCACCCGGGGGCTTCCGCAATGACCCCGCCACCAGGCCCTGGCTTGATCTAGAGTCGCCCGGGGCCTTGGTGGACGAGGACCCTGGAGTTTTCCTCGCCGTCGAGGCTAGATGACTCCGAGTCCTTACGCTGGTCGATGACGTCCTGGCCCCAGGCTGCGACATAGCAGACTTGCTCCTCGACAGGGCCTGTGGGGACTGCTTGCACACACGAAGCACCACCAACCCCGCCTAGGTCGACGGCTCGGCAAACCTTCTTGCATGGGACCCTTCAGGGGCCCCTTTCTCCTTCTTCTGCTCCCCAACATGCACCGGGTCCACCCGTGATGCTTGGGCGGTCGAGCCTCCCTGGTGTGCTCCTGCAGAGACAGCGTGTCAAGAGGACGGGAAGAGGGAATCATGGCCTCATACCGTGACTCAGCATCATCGTCAACGTCATCATCCTTTTCCTCCTCCTCTTCCTCCATCTTAGGAGGGGATTCTTTCTCGGAGAGCCCATCGCACTTCTGCTGCACACGGCGCATCTTTAAGGCTTGATGACTGAGATTCTTCTTCTTCCTTTTCTTCCCCTCAGTGTCCTTATCCTTCTTCTATTGGGTGGTGGTGAAGCGTCTCACCTGGCGATCGGCATGGTCTTCCTTGACTGGAGACTATGACATTCTGAAGTCTAGTATCACCTGCACACAAGCCAACAACAGAAGGCATGAGGAACATGACTGGAAGAGGGGGAGATCTGAAGAACGACGGTCCATAGTGCTTACCAGGGAAATGTGGCCCTAGTTTGAGCGCATCGGGATGCGGTTCACCATCTCCGCTGAAAAGCTGCCGGCCACCAATGCCCTCATCCGCTTTGCAATAACCTCGAGTGGAAGGGTCTCACCTAACATCCTCGACCCCTCCATCAGCGCATCGAGCCCTATTTGGTCCAGCCGCAGATGGTGGCGCTTCAGTGGGATGACCCTCCAGCTGTGGAACATGGAGATGATGATCCCCGTGGTCAGCTCACTGTTGTGCCGCATCCTCAGCATGTCAAGGAGGGGATTCAGCCTTGGTTGATCCCCCTTCCCAATGTTGTACGCCCAATGCTTTGGGCGCTCCGAGATGATGTGCTCGGTGAAGCGTGGCAGCAGGTCGTTGTTGTTCCGCAGGTAAAACCACCCACTGTGCCACCCGGTGTTCAACGTGGTGAGCTGTGATGGGATGTACAACTCTAGCCTCTTGAGGAAAAGCGTGCAGCTCCCGACGTGGATGGCCCTCATCGTCCCAATCACCCTGTCGGCTTGGCGAAACATTCCACCTTGAAGAGGTGGAGCCACAGGTCCCAGTGGGGCTCTATTCCCAGGTACCCTTTGTAGACTGCGGCGAAGATCGCTGCCTGGGAGATGGAGTTGGGGGAGAAGGCGTGCAGCTCAACCCCATAATGATGGGTGAGCCCACGCATAAAGCGGCTCGGCGGCATCTCGAGCCCCGCCTTGTGGAAGGAGATGAAGCTGATGACATAGCCCTCCGGCAGCTCCGGCACCCGATGCTGGAACGGCGGCGCCTGGCACTCTGGCCGTTGACGCGAGATGATGTGGCAAAGGAGGTCGTCATCTATGAACTCCTACAGTGTCTCCACCTTCACAGATGAAGGGAGCCATGGGTCTGCCAGGAGAACCCTCAAGCCACCCATGGAGAAAGACTAGGTCTTCTACGGTGACGAACGACGGGAAGGTTTTCTTTCACTCTCTCGCTTTCTCACTCGTGAACTAGCTTGCTCTGCTCCTCTGTGGCGGCGGCAATGGCAAAAGGTAGGGTAAAAGAAACGACGCCCTAAGGCTCCGTATTTATAACTGAGCCAGGGACGACGGGCGGGTCTCAGCAAGGAGGCAAGTAAATCATTGCATTAACTGTGCCTACCTAACCACCTCCTAGAATCTCGCATGCAGCCATGCGTTCACTCTCCACGTCGCCCACTACCACGCCATTTTGACTTTTCCTAAAAAGATGTGCCCAACAGATGAATGAAGATAAATGCAGATGATTTCTTCCACGGGAAGGTACGTGGGCCTCAGCCCCATATTAAATCTTGAGGGAGCGGAGGCTGGCCATCGAACAGGGTTTGACAGCCGCCCTCGAGTAATGCTAGGAATGACTAGGGGGTGCCTACACATGGCCTTAGCTCGAGGACAATCCTCGAGACCCCCTCGGACATATTCAAGGCGAAGTGGGAGGACAACGACGGAATCCCCTAGAGAGGAGGCATCCAGCCACCGAACCCCATTAAACGGGACCGGGATCCCACTTGAATTTCCTGATAACAGCTCACCAGGGAACGTCAAAACTGGCCCACTGAGGGTAGTGCGGTGCTCCCTACCTCACATCCTTACCGAAAGGACTCATGAGGATCAAACCTCAGCGAACAAAGCTCTGACCGCTTGAGGCTCGGGGGCTCAATTGCCGAAGGGCTACCCTCGATGAGAGAGGGTCAGATATGCCCGGGGGCTCAGGCGCTTAAGCACTCCTCGACAAAACGCAAATAAGCCCTCGGAGGACCTTTCTACTCCTCCGAGGCCTCGGGAGCTACACCCAGTGGGTGCGCTCGCGCGCACCCACCGGAGCACAACGGTGCTATGATTCTAGTTCATGAGCTTCTGAGTCTCTGCAAGAGTGCCAGCACTCATGCAGAGCCTCGAGGGCTACTGTCGGGTGCCTGGATTAAGGGTACCCAAACCAACTGATTAAAAGGAGCAAATCCCTGAGAGAATCGATTCCTAAAACTCTGCTTAAAGGAAACCAGAAGCCCATGAGGCAGCACTAAACTAGGTCCAGCCACCAAGCCATGCTAAATCAGCCCACGGATAGAGCTCACCAATCCAGGCGATGCCTCCTCGACGGGAGCCCTCGAATGATGGAGACACGCCCGAGCGAATGACCCCAGGTCGACTCAGGGGACCCCCTTGATTCACCTACTCTAGGACAAAAACTCAGGGCATTTAAGGCAACAACACTTTCACCTAACACCATGGCTACATCCGCGTCTACAGAAGCAAAGTACTGGGGTCAAATCCACCTTTTTACCGCCCATCCTCGGAAGTGCGACAATTTGCCCAGCACTATTGCACCATATCGAACACTGTACGCCACTCGACGCCCCCTCAAAATGCAAAATGATAAACATCCATTCCGGGTTTCGCGGGGCTTGATCTTATCTACTCGACATCGACCCCGTTGCTACCCCTCGACTCGATTTCTAGCACCTCCGGTCAACACCCCAACAGGAATCCGCACTCCCTCAACAGGAGCTCGGGCCTTTCACCGACCACTGCTGACATCACCGGGATGTCCCTAAAGGACGGACGCCATACTAAAGGCACGATGCCATACCATCAATTACAGTAACGGCGATTTCCCACCATCGGGATGACTCCTTAGGGTTTTTGTAAACCCCAGCCTCCTCTTGAGCCTATAAAAGGGGACGCCAGGGGTAGCACTAGGGCAGAGAAGCAAGAAGTCTCAGGACTTAGCCTTTTCACTCTCTCTAGTTTCCTACAACCCCCATTGTTTTCGCTTGTAATCCCCATGTACAAGCACTTCGGTGCAAGGCAATATGAACTCTTCTCCC
Source organism: Bothriochloa decipiens (assembly GCA_023333625.1). NCBI lineage: Eukaryota > Viridiplantae > Streptophyta > Magnoliopsida > Poales > Poaceae > Bothriochloa > Bothriochloa decipiens. The sequence goes on from CM041647.1 coordinate 3,400,802, forward strand.
CCGCTGGACGTAAGGCCTTCTCTTGCCTAAACCTAGATAAATCTTGTGTGTTTCGCTTTGCATCACCATCCGGATTAGGGAATACATAGCGTGATCACTCGTCAGGATCTGTCCACGGGACAGAACACCGACACTAACTAATACATTGCACAGTATATTCTTTTCTCAATCACGTGGGAGAGCTATTGCATATTATAATTTCAATTCTGAATTGTTTTTAAGTGAATTAAATGTCTATTTGGTAGAGCTTCTTTTGCCCTTATTCTCCAATTAAAAACTTTGGCCACCGCGGACAGATCTCTGCCCCGACGCCGATGGGTGGTGAGAGATCCTCCACCAGTAGGAGGAGCGACCGGTGGCCACCTCGGTTGACCATAGTCCAAAGCATCTCCCCATCATATCAAGTGGCCTTGTGCTTGCTTTTACTTTGCTTTTGGGCCTAGAGTGAGAGTCTTTTGTTTTGCCTTCAAACCTTCTTTGCTAGGCTTTAGTGTTGGTAAATGAATTCATCAAGGGGGAGATTGTGAACACATGATGGAGATGTGCCCATGTGTATGTATGATGAATGAATGATACACAAGTGTGATAGGTTTGGGCTTTCCGGTTGAGTCATATTTCATATGTGCTTGGTTATGCTAATGACTAACCAGAGGTGTTGTGTTGAGTTGTCTTGTGTTGTGTATGTTGTGTGATATGTCTCTTGGCTTATGGTGCGTAGGTGCAGAGCTCAGAGGCAGTGGTCGACGGTGAAGGTGAAGATCAAGTAGAGATGCGCCGTGCTGATGGACTTGGAGCAGTGAAGGACAGACGTGAGGCTTGGACTGAGGGCCCAGAGAGGCCGGGTGGCCAGCCGCGGTGGCTGACACTTGGGGACATCAACCAGCTAGAGTACATGAGCCATGGCACTTGACGGAGGCCATGGCACTTGGCGAAGGCCAGACACGTATTTACATGGGAGATGTAGGTGGCGTTGGTCAAGTCAAGATGGAAGGCAAAAGCGTACGTAAGACTTGGCAAAGATCGAACTTGCGTCGACATCAGTTAATCACGCTTGGCGAGGCATGCAAGAGGGTTTTCCGGTTTGGTCCTCAAAAGTGGGGATGGACGGTTTGGTGGTTTGGGCCGCAAAACCATCGGGGTGGGTTTGACTGGTTTGGGCCTCAAAACCGGGGAGTTGTGGATTTGGGGACAGGTGGTGGCATTTCGAAGCTGCATCCAGAAGGCGCCGGGTCCATTAGATCGATGAAGAAAACTTGGATGGATTTACCCCTACAGGGTATTTAGGTTATGTGCTTTATGTAAGAGTGTTTTTGTCTTTTGACAGGTGTCTAATTGTATGTGAAGGGATGGTTGGGTAGTTGTTCCAAAAGGGCCACTCTCACTTTTGTGGTGTTGAGAGGAGGCTAGGGTTAGAGAGGAGTGACACTTTGTTTTTAAGCTTTTTGTCATTCATAGCTTTACTTTGGCTAGAAGTGGCTTGTAATCTGACAATCTTACTATTACTAATTGGAAGCCCCAACAGAAGCTACACATTAATTCTCACTAGATGCACTCACAAAAAAGATAAATGCTAGAAATTCTCATGTTACTTAGAAATATTTGACTATCGAATCAAAAGTCTGTAGCCACCAATGACCATTGGATCTATTTTAGTATAAAAAATTACCCACTTATGCCATTATAGATTAAAAAAGGCAAATTAAATATCTCCTTTTTATGACAAAAAAATTGAGATGAGAAAATCCATCCGATCCACTCCCGGGAGTAAGGTACCCTATGTATATATATATGTGTATATATATATATATGCACACACACATACATACTACGTTCAGGATTAGTATTAAACTAATATAAAAGCAAAAACAAAATTTCTTCTAGATAAAAGATATCGGTGGCAATCTGTCTACGCCAACAAATTAAATTCATGCAACAAAGGTATGTCCTTGCAGTTAATATATTCACAAAAATTCTGAATAATAGAAACAAATATACATCTGCCAGAGTGCCTTTATATGTGAGCCACGTACTAAGAGGCAATTATTATTTTTTTTTTGTGACTGAACAGGCAATTATTTTTGGTACGGACATACCAAACTGCCTGTATATACTTACCGTAGGGATCATTTATTCACTGTTCATTCTCCTGTTGTTTCCATCATCTTGAGCCGAAGGTCTATTGTTTTCATAATTCACTGGCCAAAGGTATGGCCGTCTTCTAATCTGTCTCTTGTGATCTACATGAAAAAATAAATAAATTAATATCATCATTATTATATTTTTCAGTTTATAATATGGTCTATTGTTTTATCATGATTCACCAACCAAAGGTATATGGCCGTCGTGTTGAATCCACTTATGAGTTAATCTGTCTCTTGTGATCTATATGAAAAAGGTATATTAATGTCATCGTTATTATATTTTCCAGTTTATAAGTTGTCAATATGGTCGGCAAAACTAAGGGAGATTAGGCCAGAAAAAGAATTAGGCCCTATGTTGGATACTTAGAATTGAATTCATTGCAATAAAATATAGTTAAGCACATATTTGGAACAGGCTATATAATTTTTATAACTTTATTTAATTTGGAGAGTACAAACATAGCATGGTGATCTATAGAATTTATGTTCATCTCTCACCCTATAAATTTAAGGTAAGCTTATATATAAATTTTTGAAAGTTTTAGAATCTCAAATTCTAAGTCAAATAGTCTAATCCATTAAGTAGATTCTAATTTCTCCAAAATGAATAAACCCAAACAAACCGCTATGGAAAATCTAGTCATCATTTTTAATATTCAGGCAATATTGTAGGTCACAAATTATTCTTAGAATACTTAATCACAGCTTCTTTAACTACTTACTCTTAACTGACGAGCAGATGAAAGTCGATATAGGAAGAAGCGAGAGATTGGGGCCGTACGGCGGTGTCACGGGCCACGTTGCTGTCCTGCATAGACGCGTTGACGGCATCCATGGATGTTCCTATCCAGGATCCGTGCGCTGCTATCGTGCCCTTGAGCTCCAACGCTACCGCGAGCTTAAAATCTGACGCCGGCACAACCTTGAGAGAAAGATAGGGCGCCGACGAAGGGAAAAAGCGTGACGGAACAAATGAAATCCGGATCCCGCATGCTAGGCTTGGAGACGAGCATTCAGTACAACGCTGCTCTTAACCGGCGATAAGATGTGGGAGCACGCGAGGCACCTAAGGAAGGAATAAAAAGAAAATATCCGACCGAATCAAGATAATGAACACTATTAGCAAAACCACTGTCTCAAACATGCCATCGCCAATTCTAAACGTGTATGAAACTCTGAATCTATATTTCATAAACTCCATTAGCTAATTCTCTTAACATGCAAGTTATTCATCTCATCAATCCATTATAAGATGTATTTATTATCAACTAGCAATTATAATTATAAACTAACGTTAAGAAGACACATCATCCACTAACTAACATCCACTTATAATTTCTTATAGATCCCTTTGTATAAATCGTTTTATTTCAAATCATTAGCAATTTTTGTTGCATTACACGAGGTATGTTTTCTCGATTCTTGAGACCCTTAAGATTTATATGTTTGGAATTTTCAAGAATAACTCATATTTTTATATTTCTCTTCTATTCACCAAATAATCACTAAAACTAACATTATATTTTTACAGCAATGCACGGAGAATCCACCTAGTTCAAATAAAAGTTAACCAAATGTAGTAATTTTTATTTAAACATAGTCATCGATGGAGCTAGGGATTTTTTTTTTTAAGCTGGGAGAACTTTCTACACAAGCTAAACATTGAGTCATCACCTGCTAACTTTCTAATGGCACAGCGTGTGGCGGCGGCGTTCACTCGATGAATGATGCGATGCGACCAGATAAACAGACAGCGATTCGAGAATTTAGGGAGGGAATTTGGGTCCTCAGTGGGCTAAGTACTGCCTAGAACAAGGCCCATCAAGGAGCCGAAGGGCAAGGGCATCGTTGCTGCCTGCTCTTTTCGCGTCGTACGTCGCCCCAGTTGCCGTACAGCGGACATCGGAGAACGGAGATGGAGAAGAAGGTGAAGATGTACTCCGGGGTCTGATGCTACGGCGCCGGTAGCTGGGGGGCCGTCTCACCTCGCCCTACAGGCAAAACAAACACAGTCCCTACACAGCCTAACTCATTTGGTCCAGTGAATCAAACAAGGGCAGTGGTGCTCTCTGGCCCTGGTCGTGGCTGGCCTAGGGCTCGCTCGCAGGCCTGGACTGGTACAGCCCCGAAAATCAAACAAGCTCTTGGTGGACAATGCCTACAAAAGCGATGTCGGCCGCTAATTAGCCGTTACACAAACCTTAATGCTCCTCGTCTTCTTTCCCCTCCCCGTCAATCTCAATCTCAATCTCCGCGACGCCACCACAAATGTCTCGGCAGGCCGCCTCCAATCCTGTGGAACCCACCGTCCGCTGCCCTCCAATCCTGTGGAACCCACCGTCCGCGGCCCTCCTCCACCACACCCCCCCCCTCCTGAAAAAGGTCGTCCTCGTCCAGCAGTTGGAGCAGCAGCAACAACTCCTTTGACGTGCTGGTGGACGAGGTCCTCTTGGACGACCCCATGGAGATGGAGGACCAGATTGAGGCAGAAGATCATGGGTCATCTCTTCCGCATCGCGGAACCGGAGGCGTACAGGCAGGCGGTCGTGCAGCCGGAGGTGCAGAAGGCGAAGAAGGCTGTGCGCTGCAGCGCGAGGTGGCAGAGAGCAGGGCGCAGATGCGGAGGCTTAGGGCGTAAACGGTCCGATGTGTCCGGGGACTCGGAACCACAGGTGAGTACCGGTGGGAGCTCCAAACCTCCAACGCCAGAGCTTGGAGTACGTGCTTTAGTAACTAATTAAAATATTAGTGGCGTTTTTAGGATCTTTCAGGTGTGACTGTCATCGGTGCAAATTCCTGGGGCCAGCAGAAATTTGGGAGTTGCAGTTGCCGAGTTGGGGCCAGCATTTCGGTGCATTAGCTCCCGTTAAGGTGATACAAAGAGCTAATTACTAGTTAGCTAAAAATGAGTTAAAAATTAGTCATAGTGCATCTACACAGGAGGACTAATACTATTTTTCAGTGAAACCTTCAACTAGTTGTTGACCAACTATCTAGCTAACCTTAGCGAATTTGAGCTAATTTTTTTAATCCAACTAGTAACTAGTTCTAACCCATCCCAACAAGTCCTAAAAGCTTTGGGATGATGTGTCCATTTGCTCGCCAGGTTGAATCAATTAAGAGGCCATGACTCAATTGGTCCCTCCACGAGGAAGTAGCAGCTGCGCTTGTCAGCAAATAAGTGAAATTGGTCACAATGACGACAAAAACGTGACGAGAGTCGAAACTAAAGCACACATAGACACGTAGTGCCATTGGGGTTCATTCCCCTCTTCAATTTATTTCCTTCGGCACAAATGACATCAGCCCCAGGCAATTGAAACACTGCTGGCTTGGAGTTGGACACTGGTAATTTGGGATCGGATCAGAGTGCACTCATGATAAATAAATGACACGCAAGAGCAGTTGTGTTCTTATGGAAGACTTGCACCAATGCTTTGCATGGTTACCATTTACAAGTTAAAACAATACTAATGTCTATTAAAAATATCCTACCCCATATCTAGAGCGCCATTGAAAAATGTTGCAGGAGATAGGATAACTTTGTTTATTTGGTTATGAGATGAGGTGAAACTCTGAAATATTAGAGGAAACCAAAAAGCCATGTTGAGACAAGCGACATGCCAGGCAGCTTAGTGTAGCATTTGCCCTACCTTGATTTCTTTACGAATATACATGTGAAATGCCGACCTCACTGCTCGGCCTGCCAAAATTAGGCGCGGCGACAGGAGCCTCCTGCTACTAATCTCCGTCAACTGGCGCACCAAGAGCTGCAGAGGCCAGCTGTGCTTGCAGGTCCAGACAAGCATTAGGGGGCTGTGGCTCCTGCTGGGTATTCACTGCGATGGTAGCGCTAGAGAGCCACCGCGCCATCAGAATTGCGAAAAACGAGGATCCAATATGATTGTTCGTGTTGAAGAATTGCTTGATAGACTTAACTCTGTTGTCTGTTGAAGAGTGCCACTATCGCTGATAATCGAAACCTGCGAATATCTTGTTTTAGCTAACCTAAGTCCATCCCATCACGGACAAACTTATTACAAATCCAAATAAGTGACCACACAAGTGATGTTGTGATTAAATTGAGCAATTCAAAATAGTCAGAGCACCGTACTATATTTGGTGCTTCGGTAGAATAAAACCTGAGCTGATACATTGAGATATCTGTAGTTCCAAGCAGTCAGAGAGTCTCAATGCCATGGTGATAGGGAGCGTTAAATATAGCTTGTTATAGTGAGAATATAAACACTAATCAGGAGAGTGCCACTATGGCTGATAATTGAAACCTGCGAATATTCTTATTTTAGCTAATCTAAGTCCATCCCATCACGGACAAACTTATTACAAATCCAAATAAGTGACCACACAAGTGACGCTGTGATTAAATTGAGCAATTCAAAATAGTCAGAGCACTGCACTATATTTTGTGCTTCGATAGAATAAAACCTGAGCTGATACGTTGAGATATCTGTAGTTCCAAGCAATCAGAGAGTCTCAATGCCATGGTGATAGGGAGCGTTAAATATAGCTTGTTATAGTGAGGATACAGACACTAACCATGAGGTCTCACAAACTACTGAGAAATACTGTCTTGGAAGAGCCATTGATTGTGACTTCAGCCTCAATGCAAACACTTGCCTTTGATGAGATAAACTTTTTATGTGTCCTTCAAATAGACTATTCATGTCTTCGTTTTCCCCACTATGTAAACAAAGTCATTACAAGAGCGCCTTTAGAAGCACTACAGGACGCATGTTGGCTCACCTTGTTTGAACCTTTGATTAGTCGTAGAGGACTCCAGCTTCAAACCTTCATGAATCAAGTTCTGCCTTGTTTGAACCTTCGATTGTCCATGGAGCACTGTTGGCTCTAACCTTTATGAAAATTCTAATCATATACTACATGTACCCAATCCTATATATGTGAGTACAGTGATAGTGGCATAGCTAGTATAACATAATTTTTTATAACTAAAAATAAATGATAATCCATCCTTCCATAATATTTTTTTAGTAAGATAAAGAATCAGATAGATATGGACTAGAAAAAATTCATTGCTATTTTAATATGGTACGTACGTATATTGCGTATTGCAGATGACCTGTTGTAGGCCGACGTGCCCGGGTACATGGAGCCACAGATGGAGGAGTCCCAGCGGGAGCTCCAACGCCTCAGCATGAAATAAGTAGGTGCCAGTCCGCAGTCTGTTCCTAGTGGATTGAGTTGCCTGAAATTGTGTATTATTCCACCAACTGGTGGCAATCTAGTAGGTTTGTGTATCAATTCAGTGCGTACACTCATATCCATATGCAGCTAGGAATTTTTCTGTTGACAGAGAACGTACGTTTCAACTTAGCTGTTCCATGACCAATTGACCAGAGGGATCTCACTTGCATTGATTCTAATCGTTTTAGGATCCTCCGAGTCACACAAGTTGGGATAGAGTTTCAGTTCAGACATACACCTCAGCAACTGAGGGGGAAACGCCACAAGTGTACATTTTGATGAAACTGCCAACTTCCGGCCAGATGCATAGTCCAGTTCAGTTCGTCCTTAACAACCATCCAAGACGAGAATTTGCTGCCGCCACACAGCCATAGAAAGCTGCAGATGATGGTACACCTTTTCATGCTGGGGGTGGCAAATTTAAACTGACGCGGCAAATTCACAGTACAGTACATATATATCAGTGCCATCTGTTCAGCAGTCCCCCTTTTGCATTTCCTTGATCTCACATGACATTATGGCAGTGTGGCACTAAGCAAACAAAACTATGATGCCTAATGCATGAACGTTTTGGAGTATAGTCTTGATAAACCAATGGTGCATGTACAATTTTGAATGACTCAGCGCCAATGGTTTGCATACATCAAAATTGCAAGCTTTGATGCCTCTTAGTCACAAATACATGATAGCAGACTGGAAGGGAGAGCTATGGAATGTTGGAGTAAACCAGAATACTGTAGTGAGCCACTAACTTGGTGAGGCATAAACATTGATTGATTTACCATTATCCAACCACTAAATGCCTATAACATTCCATTCTTAATTAGGACAAAACATACTATGCAGGGTAAAACTGTCATTCTCTACCATCTAAATTTCTCCCGTACTATGTCTGTAATAATTCCAATACTTGTCATATGGGGCAAAACCTATTTCCAGTGACAGAAGTGGAACACGAAGATGGCATGCCGTGGGTGTGCCAAGCGCGGGTGCACACCTAGAACATACAAGGAATTCGACAAGTTTATGATTGAAGTAGATTGTTCAAGTTTTCTAGTTTGTGACTGTTTTTTTACTTCTTAAGAATGTAACTGTAGAGGAATTAATAAAAACATTTTCGTTCAACACCGTTATCGTGAACCCCACACCGTAACACCTTTGTATTAGTTTGTAGCAGCAAGCCATGCCAAGCGATGAAGAAGGCCACCATTGAGGCCACCACAGACAACCACGGCGCCGTGGCCATCCATCAAGCTCATCCATCGTCCCGACTTTCAATTAGTCCACCATGATGATGCAATGGATACTGGTGGTGGTTTTTGATAGTTCGTGGAAGTGGATCTTAGAAATCTTTTGGAAAATCTTGAGGAACTGCCTAACAGGTACTATGTTGTCTTTTAAAGTGTCGTCGCTGTAACTGATATATAATCCAAAGCAAATTGTGTACCCCATCTTGAAGCTGCTGAACCAAGTCATATTTTTTTACAGTGGCGCTGTGATAGATTGGTCAAAGGCTACAGAGAGTTAAAAATGAAAAATTTATTTACAGTGACGCTGTGATACATTGGTCAAGAAGCGAATTCATCGTATGCAGGTAAGGTAAGCAAAAGCCGCAAAGAGTTAAAATACTATGTTGTCTTTTAACTAAGTGAATACGCCGTGCGTTGCTGTAGAAAATTTTAAAATGATATGTTGTGAATGACACGAATATGTATAAATTTGATGAAAAGCGAAATATTATGATAGATTTTTTTTAAAGGGAGAGTTTTCTTGACTTTTATTGAAAGCCAACAGTTGCTTACATCAAACGTAAAGCTGGGGAGACTAGCGTACAATAAACCAGCCTAACTCCTAGTCACCAGATACAGACCCGGTGTAGATTAACTATTATAATGGAATGTATATTGCATGTATGTAGTAGTGGAATGAGAAAGGATCAAACATAAATTAGTAAAATAAAATGAATAGAGAAATAGAGGGGATATTTATTAGCATGTTTGAGTTAATGATAGTAGACTTCTGGGTGGATGATGATGTGGTTATGGACCTCTAGAACGACATGGCTTTATCACATTGTAGAGAAATAGATAGTGGACATTAGCTTTATAGGTGTTTAAGATAATATCATTGTGATTGATATATAATCCAAAGCCAATGTTGTAATCCATCTTGAAGCCGCTGAATTAAGTCATATTTATTTAGAAGTGACGCAGTGATAGGTTGGTCAAAGGCCGCAGAGAGTTAAAAATAAAAAATTTATTTGCAGTGACGCTGTGATACATTGGTCAAGAAAAAATTTATTTGCAGTGACGCTGTGATACATTAGTCAAGAAGCGATTGCATCATCTGCAAGTAAGGTAAGCAAAGGCTGCAGTAGAAAACAAAAAGAATGCAGATTAAAACATTTCAAATGACTAGCTAAATATCCGTGCGTTGCAACAGAAACACTAAATACCATGATAATATTTATATGAGTGTGTTTTACAATGTTGATTCCAATCATAAATCTTCAACAAAGGTAGATAATTGAAATATAACTCTGAATTTGATTGCGAAACTGAAACATACATCAATGTCATATTGTTCATACTATAAGAACCTATAATATCACTTCATGTTCACGATACACAGAAGACAAGCTTGAATCTCTTTAGGAATTGACACTTTTCTTGAACTATCGTTGTATGCCAATAGTTTTGATCACGAGGTCATTTCATATTCTTTCCGAATTCCTCTATTTTTACCTGAAATTAGATGTATACAAAAAATGTCAGTACCATGAAGGTTCAGATTATATATATTATTAGTATATTAGTATAGTAAAGAGATATATGCATGTATCATTCCGAATGTTTCAGTGCTTTCAAATGATATGCAGTATATCAAAATCAAAATCCGTACATCCAACTTAATCACTTAACAACTTATTCAGAACTTCAAGGATTGAGAACAAACTTGTCTTTACTGTAAGCACAAATGTGCAGCGTTTAGTTGATTTAAGGATCCTAGCCAATCCAGCCAAGAAGCACTACAATATAGTAGTGGGTAAGTAAAAAAAACATCCAATACATTCCAGGTGGCTTTTTTGTTAGCATCAAGGAAAGGTTGTCAATACATTTGATGCAAAAGACATAGATGACGCCAGGTGGTATAGGTTAACTGAATGACAAGTTAAGGCAAGTTAATTTTCAGAATGATTCAAGGACACTGGCACTGACCTGGGGGGTCAAAATGCAAGATCTTTCAAACCTTCAATTCTCCAAACACGTGGAGTCGCTTGAGAATGTGCTCCAATATAAGAGAGTTAACTTGAGGAGCAGATTTACAGCAGAGCAAAAGGCATATGGCAGCTTTTCATGTCTCTACATTTTATATCAAAACTTGCAAAAATGAACTACACTCACCCTTACTGGATTCAGTAGTTGCTGCAATATCTCCCCCTCTTAGCTAAGTTGTGTCTTCTGTTTTCCATATGAAAATGAAAACAGTTACAGATTAAACTAATAAAAATATAAGTCTAAGTAGGTTGTGTAACAAATACATTTGACAATTTATTTATCAAAGATATCTAAATTGTATACTTTAAAACAACAGCAATTAGACATATATATATACACTGTAGGGATAGTTAAGTTCCACTCCAGATTATACAGAATTCCAAAAGCACATATAAGAACTTGAAAAATAAGCACTAAAAAGCATAGGACAAAGAGACAAAAGAAAAGCAAAAGTTTAATTGGTAAAATTTGATCTGGCACTTTATCATAGTAACTACTGTAGCAGCACAACCAGTTTATTGCAGAAGAGGCTACTACTGGCCCAAGCCTGAAATAGTGAAATCACATAGCTCTTAGCTATTAGGCTATGTATTGGGTACATTTTATATTCCTTGTCACCAGTAATTAAATACAAAGTGAATCTGAATGGCTAAGTACATAGTTAACTTGAAATAAAAGAACATTTTGTGTGAGCATATCATCATAAAAGCCTCTTGTGACTTTAGACAATCTGATAACTAATAAGGTGTCATATCTCAATTTTTATTTAAACCATTGCTATTGTTTGATGATATCACATAGGAGAACCACTTCTGTTAAGGTTGCCACTTCACAATTTGAATTTCTTAATTTTGACTTTGAAATAAAAGCCTGTTAGAATAGGAGCCTCATATATAGGCTGTTAGACAAATAATCTGCTACTATCCTATCTCTCTTGTCACAGCATGGTCGAGGCCATGCCTTTGTTTTTCTGTAGCAGCATAGCAGTAGGTCGTGCAAACAGTAGAAGTACGTCAGCCACGTCCTGGCTGATTTCAGCATAGTACTAGGAGTAGTTGAGTACTATAATCATGCCTCGCTTGTCCTCGGTAGAAGGTGAAGGTTTGTATATAAATTCTATGCAATGCAATGGAAAGAATAGCTATTTTACGACCATTCACTTGTGTACTCAGTTTCGGCCAATGCTGAAACCAGAGTGGTGTGTGTGTGTTCAGGAGCTCGGCTCGTCTTCTTCCTTGGTTCAGGAGGGTCTCGAAGGTAGGGTCGAGTAGGCACTACTCGCCCCGTCGGTGCTAGGTTCTAGCGCCAACATAGGCCAGGTGAAAAATTAAAACATGTATATAAAAAGGCAGAGAAATAAATTATACTGATGCAACTACAAATAAAGCAATATATGTTGAGTTTGACACTGATCATTAACCAGAAAGTGCTAAATTTCAGTTTTTGACACATATATTTGAAACTAATAATTTGGGGATTCCAAAAACAATCTGGTCACCCAATCTCTGTCAAAGTGAATCACTATGCCAAAGGGCTAATAAACTGAACTTAGGGAACATGATTACAATATTATCAGAACTCAGAAGCATATGCCCTTTTGTCTGAACTAAAAAGCATAGTTGTTTCTGCATTGATAAGGTTTAACTTGTACGCATTTGTTATTATCCTCAACCACAGAGCAATTACTCAAACCACATGATGCTAGTGTAGAAGCGGGCCTGACATGCCTATATAGCAAAGTGATCTGAACTCATGTTGGGATCACGAGAATAAACATGTCTGTAGGTAAAGTCGTAAACACCTAGCTGAACACAAGAGACTAAGAACTCACAAAGCAAGGTTCTGGGAGCTAAGTAGGTCACGGAGAGTCCTTTAGTTATGAAAGAGAGGCAATCACCTGGCTGTTATGTAGTGGTTGAGGCGCCTCACTTGTGATTGAACAATAACAAATTTGCAGTCCACTCTATTAAAAAAGGAGCTTCTTCAGATATTCTAGAAGTGAATGAAGATGAGTTTCGTCAGACTCAATCACGGAAGGGAGACAAGATGGCATACCTGCACGGAAATCAAAATTTGCGAGCTTCGCAGCGGGGAGGAGTTGCTGGGTGCGTCGGTGACTGGAACACGACATCGTCACCGTCGGCGGAGGGGCCGCTGGGCGCGTCGGGTCTGTTGCCGTGGGCTGCGAAGCTCGCAGCGGCGAAAGGTCGGCGCAGCTTGTGGTGCGGCTGGGGGGCCTTCTGGTGCCAAGGGATGCGAGGCGTCTTGGGGCCTCCGGCTGGGGCGCCCTCACAACGTCGAGGAGGCCAGGTGCCGAGGTCGGCGTCGCGACGTCCACCTGCTGAGTGCAACTATGGCAGCCAACCGTTGGGCGGGGTGAAGAACTCGACGACCGGGAACGACTCCGGTGAGGCCTGGAGGAAGGCAGTGAAGTTGGACACGCCGGCGTCCACGACCGCGTCCCCGTCCGGCCCCGCGTGGCGCTCCGAGGCAGGCGACGAGGACGGCGAGGTCGAGGAAGGGGCAGCTAGTTCCCTACGTCGCCGTCGTCCATGGCCGAGTCCCCGTCCGGCCCCGCGCGGCGCACCGAGGCAGGCGGAGAGGAGGGCGAGGTCGAGGTGGAGGAAGAGCCACCTCCGCAGCTCGTTGCCTCCGTCGGCTGATTCAATTTCATACACGGGGAGCAAGCTGAGGTGTAGCGAGATACTGCGGGGCTTGGGTGGAACCGTGCGAGTGCGTCATGGGCGGCGGTTCCACGGAGAGAGAGCGGGGCGGCGAGAGGCGGGCGGCGGTTTCACGGGTCAATCACAGGGTGAAGCCATATTAGCGTGCCGGGTGAAGCCATCAGTCGTAATCTGACGATAACAGCCGGGTCTTTTTAGAAGTAAGATTCCGTCCACAGCATACACCAAACCACCTCCGCTCCCAGGCCTTGCCTGGGGATTTACACGCGCGCCCTGCCTAGCCCGCCCGGCATCAATCATGATTCCTCCGATCGCGCTCCTTACAAATCAGACACCGCTATGAATTAGGCAACAAAATCTCTCGTTCCCTCCCCCCTCACCCACAGCAATCACATGGCGATAAGCTGCTGCCTCGTCCGACGTCGCCAGCCTCCATGGCCACGATTTGGAAGCCGCTCCGACGTCCGTGCTCTACACCACCAACCATCCACGGCCACGACACCCTGCTACTTCGTCGCTGTCCTCCTCAACAGGCAGATAGTTCGGACTTTAGGATCATCTATTGATTCTAATAATATTGCAGCACCCCTTTGGTCGCTAAACTTAGTAGGTGCCCTGCAGTTCTCTGAACTTTAGGCTTTGGACTCTAGCTAGATGACTGCAGAACTAACGCTTGACATTCTAAAAATACCGATCTTTGCTGTGGACTGTAGCTGTCTGATGGCATCTGATCATGTGCTCAACCATCAAAGATGATCACAAATATAAAGGTTATTGTAGTTTTGAGGGAAATTTCAATTTCTATAGATGGTTAGGTTAATTTTAGTATTTGTGCTAAACTATTCAAAATCTATAAGCATTTAATTAAATTTTAAGGAACAAGACATGCTCCTGACATGTGAGATTTCCGGCTGTATTTAGCCATGTGTGCTCTCAGGTTTCTGTATGTGGTATGTGCCACTTTTTTTAAAGACACCTATCACAGGGGTTGATGACCTATTCCCCCAATGCCATTTAATTGTTGAACATCTATCACTCAATAATGATTTGAAGAAACATATATCGTTGAATATCTGGATTGACGACTTGTCTATCATTTTTGGTAGTGGTACACAACACATTCAAATTCCAAATATTGTAGGTCCTTTGTATTTGTTTCCCATTGCTGGTCTAATGTCACCGGTCTACGGCACGCGTTCGGCATCCTTCACGGCACCTTCGAACAGTCCGAACATTAAAACCTCTCATTGGGTTAGATTGAGAGTCGCCCTGCCCTAGCGCCTTGGCTCCCCGGCATCTGACCATTTGGTCGAAGCCACAGCTGTGCCTGTGCAATTTGCTCTGCTTCTTAGGGGTGACATCATGATGTTGTCATATACACTCTTTTTGTATAGTAACGAAAGTCACAAATACAAATTGTATACATTTATACATAACACGAAACCATTTTTTTTGAGGGAACCAGCTGCTCTTGCCCCTTTAATACAGGTGATTACCTCAGCCTGCCATGCCTCCGGCGCCCTTTCTTTACAAATTTCACTGTCAACGTTGATTTTCATTGCTGACGTCTTCTCCATTTAGGTGGTGTCGCACGCTGCTGCATTGGCCTTTTGGAAGTCCACCAATCTGAAGCCTTGCACTGTCTCATGGTTAGTACAACAACATCTTGCATCTCATGATCAACGTATCCATCTGGCATCTCTCTTCTATTTGGTTCCCACCTCCAATTATTCAATAAGAAGCAGATCACCTCGGCCTTTTCTGGTTTTAGTTTCAGGATGGATTAATTCAGTGCACTGTTTCGCATCAGGCAACAGGTTTTACTGAACTCATCCTCCATCGCCAAATCCCGCCACACAGCCTCTTCGGTCCATTGGACTTGAATAACAGATGTGCGCCATCTTCATCCGCATATTGGAATTGAAAAAACTGAATTTAGATGCTACTTGTTCGCATGCATAATTGATTACAAGTGTTATTCCTATCTCCATTTTTTTATTTACAATTGAATATAGATGCTACCACTACACTTAATTTGAGTTGTGTAGAAAGGGTATATGAGGACCTGCACTCTACAGAGACCAAACTTATGTTCCTATTCCTATAGGTTATGCTAAAAGATTCACATGCTGTAGGTTCA
The DNA here is from genome assembly GCA_023333625.1 of Bothriochloa decipiens. Classification (NCBI taxonomy): domain Eukaryota; kingdom Viridiplantae; phylum Streptophyta; class Magnoliopsida; order Poales; family Poaceae; genus Bothriochloa; species Bothriochloa decipiens. The sequence continues at coordinate 3,416,271 of CM041647.1, forward strand.
ATCAAGTCGTTGTAATGCTCTGTTTGATATTTCCATGCATCCATTTGTTACTTTGAATTGAACCTGAAAGATACTATAAAATAGGCATTTATTTACCATAGGCTTGCATCTATACTTGAGACCTTCATATTGAAAACTGCTACTTTTGGATTCAACATACTTGACCCAATCTAACTTAATCTAATTAGTTATTTGTATTCAGATCTGATCTACTCCGTAAATAGCAAGGTGATCTTTGACTTCTATGCTGGTGATGACTATTGCAGCTTTGATTGTCCATTGTGCATTCGTGTGGCTGCCGCACTAATGCAGACCACCCTAGCAGCAATCCAAGTTTTGCCTCGCTCCCTATCGCTCATGAGACAGTATGCCTTATTGTTCATGGTCCGACACATTCTTGGCTCTGGTATAATTACCCACTTGGTTACAATTGATATAATGGGCGACTCACATGGATTAAAATGGTGAATGAAAACGCTATTTTTGTTCATATATATAATATTATAATTTATTTATATAATGCTATTGATTGTAGTTTCTGGTTTTAACATTTAACTATGCATAGGATGGCCAAAGAATACGAGATGTCTTCGTGAACAAACTATTTACATACCTAGTAAATTCAAGACAACCTTCAATTCCTAAAGAAGTGCAATCTTATCTTCCGCATGTCGTAGACATGAAGTGATGCAATAGGTTCTTACATTATAGACAATTGAAGTGATGTTTCTGTTTCATATTCTAATTTAGAGCTATATTTTAAGTATGAATCCATCTATTTTAGGTAAGCTATATTTTAAATATGAATCCATCTATTTTAGGTACCCATATAACACATGCTCATACATATATTATCGTGGTATTATGTGATCCCGTTGCAACGCACGGGCATTTACCTAGTTAAAAAAGGTTAAAATTGTCTAGCGCACATGTCATGCGCCTGCATGCAGTCCTGGTGGCCAAGTTGATGTATTTTTCACCCAAAGAAATTACGACAGTAATTGCTACGTGTGCATAACGCACAAGCTGCCTCCAGGCCGCGTCAAACATTGGCTGGGCCAGCATTTGAGTGCATTTTTGCCGGTTTGGCTCCCCATTACGGGACTAAAAGCATTGAGATGTGTCGGGTGTCTATCCGTTCGCCATCTTCCCAGTAATTGTGCTCGTTAGCAAGTCCAAATGCTTCCCACCACGCTCGAATCTTTGGGTCAGATATCAGCCAGAGCCCACTAACCATAACTGTAATAACCACCCAGCGCGTATGGATACCGGCCTATGTTTTATTTTGTTTCGGCCCAACAAAATATATTAATAGGTACCGTGAACACGAGCAAAGTGAGAGACAGGCTGCTGGTTTGTGTGCTTGCCGTGCGGAGCATGTACCTTATTTTGTGGCTCTAAAGTTGTTGACACCCGCACCAATTTGGCACTCTAAAGGCCAGGCAAATGTACAGCACTCATCACTATTCGCTAATGCATGAACATCCTCGATTTGGATAATTCAATCGAGATGTGATTTTGGGGAAAGGAGCGGGGTGCCATCAATTGTATTGTTGTACTCCTAAAATCGTTTACTTTCTGTCCCCGTGAAAGCATGTGAGGTCAGAGGAAAGAGTAGCCAATTAATGTGAAATGGAAGAAAAAAGAGGAAAGAAGAGCCAATGTGAAATGGAAGAAAAATGTGTTGTTTGGATACCATTATCAAGCAACTTAAGTGCCGCCTTATGATTTCACTCACATATAAATTAATAATAGGATAATATTGTTTTGTTATAACATTTTCTGTATGTATATTTTAACCATGTGGATATATGTCGTGAAATGAAATAAAACCCGTAGCAACGTATATGCACTCATCTAGTATATCATATACTAGAAGGAATCCCGGGCGTTGCCGCGGGTGTAGCTCTATTGCATTGTGAAACCCGTCTGTTAATAACTGGTAATAACTGGCTGCCAACATTATTATTTAAAATAATAGTATGTTGGTTTTCAGTGGATACATACATAGAAGCAAGATTTACCACCACACAATGAAATGGAACAGATAAGCTGGCAACCGAAAAGTTATTTGTGGAAACGTTGATAGGAATCACGCGCGTTGCTGCGGGCTGTAGCTCGATCGCATTGTGAACCGTCTGTTACTTAATAACTGGTAATAAATGGCTGCCAACATTTTTATTTAAAATAACAGTATGTTGGTTTTCGGTGGATAGCTGGCAACCGAAAAGTTATTTGTGGAACCGTTGACCATTTGGAAATAAGTATCTGGAAAACACACATATACATATAGTATATGGAAATGAGTATAGTTATAACATGGAATCCCATTTTTATATATATTCGTTATAATTTCATTTTTGCAGAAGATAGGTTGTAGTGATGGTGACCTATAGGTGAGATCCGTTAGAGTTTGCTAACTGGTTCAAAATGAACTGTTTTGGGGATCCGTTACTTTAGGAACCGGGTTAGCACTGTTTCTTAGTGGGGTAGATACTGTTCCTTAGCGGATTGAGGTACTGTTCACACAATCCGTTTCTGTTTCTTATCGGGTTGAGTTACTGTTGACACAATCTGGCTGTACTTAGAACATGGTTGCTACAGTGATTTGTGCGGTGATTTAGCACTGTACTGGGAACAATGCTGCTGAACCTAATAGAGTACGATATAAATAGGCGTTGCGCCAGGTGATGGCGGGACACCTGCCATGTGTCCGATGGGCGGTAGCGGAGGCGTTCTGGCAGCACCTTGCTGTCAGCCATGGGACCCACGAGCATGGCTTTGGTAGCAGGGGCTTGGGTCAGAACATCTTGGGTAGCAAAAGCAACAATAAGGTGTGACACGGCTCACACGGTTCAGTTCAGATATACAATAGGTCAGTTCGTGTCGATTAGCAACACAACTGAAAAGGAATCACTAAAAATGCCTGTTCTTGTTGAGTTCATACTTGATAGCCATCCAACAAGATAGAGTTTGACGCTGCCGTTGAAGCGAAAAGAAAAGCGTGAAGAGACTTCATACAAAAGCACACATAATGCCATATTGCTTCAACGCCTGTTCAATTCTTTTTCATTGGCACACACGACATCATCAACATCACGAAAATTAAACCCTCCTGCTGTTTGCGCACCGCAGATTCTAGATCCGATGAGTGCACTCGTGACAAATTAATGACACGTATGAGTAGTTTTGTTCTTTCGAATGACTTGCACAAATGGTTTGCATGCTTATTACAACTTACAAGCTAAATCAATGTCGATGTCTATTATATATACTCCTACCCACATGTCTAGAATGCCATTGAAAAATGTTGCTAGAGATAGTACTTTGTGTATTTGGAAAGGAGTGGAGGTAGAAACTTTGAGATATTGGAGAATACCAAGAAATCATGGACACTGCACTCGCTCTTCGCACCATTGTTTTCCCCACTGCATCTCGGTTTGACACTGCAACAGAAAGTCAGTAGGAGTGGGTCGCTTAGCTCCAGCTTGGAGCTGGTATAGTTGCTGAAAGCAAACCAGATGACGAGCAACAAGAGTGCCTAAACAAGGCTGGTGCTGCCTGTGCTAGTGACCTTGCGGAATCTACATTTCTATAAGAGTAGGCTAGTCTAATGAAGAGTGTATGTTTTCATTCTCTGTGTAATTATGAATTATAGATTATACTTAAAACACACTTCCTAGGTTGAATAAAAAATCAATTATTTGATATTCTAGTATGTGATTTTTCAAGCAATCATATATTTATTTTTTTAAACATAATATAACTTTATTGTTATCCATAAATTAAACGTAATACAACTTTATCTGTTATCCACAAAGAAATTAGTGGTTTGAGAAACATGTGACCGATGAAAAAAGAAACTAGTGGTTTGAGAAACACATGAGGACTCAAACTCCATCGATGAAAAAAGAACGAAAGTTACGCTACCGGAAATCGCAACTTTGCCGAGTGTAATATTCTTTGCCGAGTGCTAAATCTCAGGCACTCGGCAAAGAAAGTCTTTGCCGAGTGTCAGACTTCGCACTCGGCAAAGAGCTCTTTGCCGAATGCCAAAATTCAGGCACTCGGCAAAGAGCAGACTTTGCCGAGTGTCTTCCTGTTGGCACTCGGCAAAGATATTTTTAATATTACATTTCGAGGCACTAAATGAACTCAAATGAAAAAAATTTCTACTACAAAGTTGTATAACTTTTTAGGATCTATAAAGTTTATATTGGTCATTTTTTCATTTGATAAATCGATAGTAATGTTGTTTATAAAACCTACATCTCACTAATAGTTTTATAAGAATTGTGAACTATGTTAGAACCACCACATCGGATGAACAAATGATCAAACAAGTAAAATAATGTTTATAGATCTTAATAAGTTATGAAATGTTATAATTTAATTTTTTTTCATTTGAGTTCATCTTGCCATGCTAAACCTACGCGTGAATTTCAAAATTTAAAATTCAAATTTCATAAACGACCTCGGATGAAAAAATACCCAAAATAAAGTTTGTAGATCTCGAAATGTTATGAAACTTTATAGTTGATAACTTTTTCATTTGAGTTTATCTTACCATGCTAAAGCCATATGTGAATATCTTAAATTTAAAATTCAAATTTCGTAAAAGACCTCGGATGAAAAAACTTCCTAAACGAAAAGTGTAGCTCTCGAAAAGTTATGAAATATTATAGTTGACCACTTTTGGATTTGAATTCATTTAGGCCCTTAAACAAGCTAATTACTCTCGGTTTAGTATAGAATATGAGGAAATAAAACTAGTTATAGACACATGTGACAGAGTAGTGCAGTGGTTAAGGCAGGAGACACGCGAGAGAGAGGTCACGAGTTCGAATCCTACCGGACACGCGAGAGAGAGGTCACGAGTTCGAATCCTACCGGACACGAAGCGCGCGATTTTCGCGCGAAAATGCCACGACGGGCGCATGGCGGTGGGTCCCCCTCAGATTTAAATTTTTTTCTATTATTTTCGGGTTTTTTTTGGATTTTTTATTTCGCCGAGTGCCGGCCTTTGCCGAGTGTCTGGGACACTCGGCAAAGCCTTTGCCGAGTGCTTGCCAGGTGGCACTCGGCAAAGACTCCTTTGCCGACGAATTCTTTGCCGCCCACTCGGCAAAGCCTTTGCCGAGTGTTATTCGGCCTTTGCCGAGTGTCCGGGACACTCGGCAAAGAACCCGAATCCGGTAGTGGTTATTCTAAATACTTTCTATTGAATGTGGGAAGAATTAGGACAAGCATCGAGGATCTAAGAACTTCATTTCAGAAGACGTGACTATAGCTTTAAATATTGTTCGACACCATATGTTGCTATGATGTAGCCCGTGTCTCGCTAGGCGGTCAGCCGTCCAGTGCCTCCGTTTGAGTGCGAGCCAGAGGAAGATCTTGATCCGCATAGGCGCCCAGGTGTGCTCAGCCATGCCAGCCAAGCGGTCGGGTGGAGGACATAGTGTGATGAGGTATGACGCTCGTCCTGCATTGGTTTCTTCCATGTACCTGAATAAGTCGACCATGCATGATGCATAACCTGTTCTCCTGGCTGGTCTCAGATAGTGTCGAACGGAAAGGATTGAAGGCTTCGTTCTTTGCCTCTTCAAATTTCAAACCAGCTGTTAGAGTGCAGAGTGGAGATGTATGCCGCTAGCTGCTGCTGCTGCTATGCTGGATCCCGATTCCAAGCTCCTAGATAGTGATGGTAGCTCTACAAGTGGAGCGGTGGCGGTGGTGGTGGTGGTGGCGGTTTGCTGGGGTCTGCTCCCACATCGCGTACCCTGCGGTATTTAAGTAAACGACTCCGATCCATCTATTGTGCTGCATACGAGCTATTTTTTAATCTTCATAAAGTGCTGATTTCACCAATTTCAGTATGCACCTGGTGCGTATGGGCGCACTATTTAATACGCACTTGATGCTCTCTAGGTACCTCTTAAATTAGTTCCTCTTGGTTCCTCTATCTTTTTAGCCATCGGATCAGACGTCGTGAGCCATCCATTTCTAGACAGCCATTATAAAATTTCTCTTTATATTTATATTAAGAATCGAGGTGAAGAAGGCCAAAGATGTTTTTAAAGAAGAGTTCCAATATCCTGTTTATATTTACATTAAGAATCAAGAAGATAATTCAGCAGCAGATTCGGTGGCCAGGTGATTTTTCACTCAGCAGAAATTCCTAGTGATCATGAGGAAGCAGTGTGCTTGTGGCCGTTATATTGGCCAATGCAACGTGCTGGTGGATGAGGTTCTCTTCGAGACCCCGATGGAGGAGCAGATAGTGGCCCACATTTTTCGTCGGGGCCGCCCCGGAGGCATATGGTTGCGCAGCAGGAGGAGCCGCGCGCGCAAGGCGGCGCTGCGGCAGGATATGGCGGAGAACAGGGCAGAGTCTCAGGGCGTACACCGACCTGCTGAAGACTGACGTGTCTGGGTACATGGACAAGCAAATGGAGAAGTACCAGCGGGAGCTCAAACGCCGGAGCAAGGATTATTATTCAGCCAACTGGTGGCGATTTAGTACATTTGTGTGTTAATTGTTTAGCTTTTCCAGTTGATTCTAAGATCGTTGTAGGAATTGTTTGGCCTGCCGCTGATAGGTTGCTAATGATCGAATTAGAAACTTTGATTATTGTTGGCGGCAGCAACAGCAACACAAACATGGGAGTTGCCGAACTGGGACGGAGTTTCAGTTTGGAAATACAATTCCGTACTGATTTAGTACGGTTCATGGTTGTCATCAGTGCAAGTGAGGAGCAAACGCCACAATTATGCATTTTGATATGCCAACCCCCGTCCACATGAATGATCTCGTTCAGTTCGTCCTTGGGTAGCCATCCAAGACGAGAGTTTGCTGTCCCCACACAGCCATAGAAAGTTGCAGATGGTGCTACACGTTTTCACGGTAAGGGTGGCAAATTTAAACTCATGAGATCAGTAGTGTGGCAAATTCACACTACAGCACATATAGAGCAATCATTTCAGCAGCCCCTTCTGCGTTTCCTTCAGTTCACATGACACTGGCAATGTGGCACTAAGCAAACAAAACTGTGATGCATAATGCATGAAGGTTTTGGAGTACACATTCATGATAAATCAATGATCCATGTACAATTTTAGATGAATTGCACCGACAGTTTTCATACCTGTAGCTTACAACTTCGATGTCTATTATATATAGTGCTCGCCCCATAAGTGGAATACTATCTAGGAGAGAGAGCTATGGGATACCAGACTAGAAGGGAGAGTTATGAAATGTTGGAGGAAACCAAAATACTATTGTAAGCCACTAACTTGGTGAACCACAAATATGGAGTGCCATGTTTTTCTTTACCACCTAAATATTTATGATATTCCATCCTTTGGTAGAAAGTAAATCCTACCTGGTTGAAGACATCGGGGGGGGGGGGGGGGGG
>CM041647.1:3423785-3435192 GCA_023333625.1 Bothriochloa decipiens
GGGGGGGGGGGTGTGAGCCCATGGCTCCTCAAGATTTTTATGTAGACAAATCTAGTATTATATCAAATATGATAATTAGTCTCAAATTTGGAGCTATTAGTTTTGATGAGAAAAATAGCAAGAATATAGACAAGTTCACTATGGCTGGCCTGTCATCCAAGCTCAGTTTCAAAGCTGCAAGAAATCTCAACAAAGATATTAATTATGGAGATCATGCATATAGGGCTGCTGTGCCGGTTCAGATTAGCAAGGAATTTCCAACTTAATTTTGTGCAAGCTGCAGCATTAGTAAAGGTGCCGGATTAATTAATTAAATTATATATTATATAGCAGGTTTGTTTGAGGCCTAGGTAATTACGATTACGATTTGCTTTGGGTTAGGTAACTAGTCACGTTGGTCTTGTTCAAGTAGAGTCGGACCTTGAGTCCAGTACATGTGTGCGTGTACGGATGTGAGTTCAAGTCCGACCTAGACTCAAGTTTGGTTCGGTCGTTTGGCTGGCCTGCGTGCCATATAGCCTGGGCGTTGCCCATGTATGAGGGGAGACTAGATTTTTATTCTGTAGAGTTATATCTCTCGTCGAGCCGCCGCCGCCGCCGCTCGAAGCACCCTAGTTGGGTGATTGATCCGGATCCCTCGGTGGATTTGTGTTGGTGTGTGATCAGGCGTTCTTGTCTGGGCACATACTGGAATTTTTGGAGTTCCTCCCCATCTCCTGTTCGTGGTTGTCGAGGCTGCGGGTGGAAGAAGTTATCTAGGGTTTGGTTTACATAACTCTGTAAGCTAATCCCTCCTATCATTGTTAGTACTGCTTGTGCTCGATTTACTGGTGGAATTATTTGATCCTTGTGGTTTATACCATGCCCTATATTGTTTGGATCAAGGGTTGTTGCCGTGAATTTTATATTAGAATATTCAGAGTTGGCCGTGAGTTGCTTGTGGCTTTTGGGATCGTCTCTGAATGAATTAGTGCAGTGATCCATTAATTTACTAGTAGATAACAGTTCTGTACTTTTGAGCCGCGACAATATCGTTCAGTTCAAAGTTGTTGCTTGTTCCTGTACAAGAACTGAAGGTTGTGTCTATTGATTTATAAAAATTTAGAGAAGTTGTATTCTAAATATTTGTATCGTGAAAGATTGGGCAAAATATTTTGGACAGCGTAGCCGTGTCCATAACATTTGGCAAAGGCTGGAATGCAGTCGATGAAGGCTTTGCCAACTGCATTCCCCTCTGGCAGTCGGCAAAGGTCTGTAGGCAAAGATGCCATCGGCAAAGAATTCTTTGCCGACTGCCACGAGGAGGGCAGTCAGCAAAGCCTTTGCCGACTGCTAAAGGCTGAGTCGGCAAAGGTAACTGGCCGTGTCGTCTGACGTCCGCTTTGCCGACTGCTGACGTGGCAGTCGGCAAAGATTTTATTTTTTAAAAAAAGTCTTTGTCGACTGCCTGACCGGCAGTCGGCAAAGAAATATTTAATTTTTTTAAAACAGCCTTTGCCGACTGCCATGGCAGGCAGTCAGCAAAGCTGGTGCCTGTGTAGCTCGGCTCCCAGCTTTGTCGACTGCCTTGGCTGTCGGCAAAGCTGGAAAATATTTTTTTTCTTTTTTTCCTATTTTCCCATATATATCACAACAGTCAAATCGTATATATATATATAACATAAATGCACACATACATAACACAAATCCACATATATATCACATGTCCAACATCCAACAAGTCCAACATCCAAACATCCAATAAGTCCATAATTCCAACAAGTCAAAACATCCAACAAGTCTAAAGATCCAACAAGTCCATAAGTCCAACATCCAACAAAGGCCCTCACGATTGCTGCAACCCGTCGTCCCTATGCTCATCATGGACTGAAGACCACGAAGACCATGAGTACTGGCCTGGCGGGAGCGGCGCCGACACGTACTGGTGCCCCCGCCCGGAGTGCGCGTCCTGGGTTGGCGGAGGAGGGCAGCTCGCCCACGCAGAGGTCCCGTGCTGCGGAGGCCGAGGAAGACCGCACCCCGGAGGCCAGAAGTGTGGCTGAGGGGAAACAACTGGCCACCCATGGCCTGGAGAAGGGACATCTGGAGGAGTCGGGTTCGAACCTGCTGACAGTGCCTGCACAAAGAAGAAGCGATCTCATTAGTACCTACATGATGGCCGCACAAGCCAAAACAATGGACAAACATATATACTTATCGGAGTCCCCATAGGGCCAGGAGGAGGTGGTAGAGTGAACATCGTGGCGGGCAACGGAGGCATGACAGCATCAGGGATCTAAATGTTCTGAATGTTGCTGGCAAAGTCCTGCCTCCAGCGCGCCATCTCCTGCCGATGGGCCTCCTCTCGGGCCGCTATCTCCTGCCGATGGGCCTCCTCTCGGGCCGCCATCTCCCGCCGATAGGACTCCTGCGAGGCCTCCATCGCAGCCCGCAACTTGGCCAGCTCGGACTACAATGTTACACCCTCGATGTTTAAACAATGCAAAAGGAATGGTACATATGTAAACCAATTAACGACGAATGAAACTAAAGTTACCAGAACCGCCGCTAACGTGCTCAGCTGCTGAGGTCGTATGGGGACGTCGGAGGAGGTCGTGCTAGCGGATTTACGAATCTGACGAAGGGTGGGAATGGTGGCCGGGTCGACTGCGCTGTGGGCAATTAAGTACTTGTCGTGTTGTTTCCCTCCTCCCGTCCTCATCAGGATGTCTGTATCCAGGGGCTGCTTGGCAGGATCATAGGCCGGACCATGGCGCTGGCGAGCCGCCTCGGTGTACTGGACCATCTTCTCGTAGGTGTTCAGGTTGGTGTACGCCTCGAGCCTATCCACCGAGCTGAAGACATTGTTCAGATCTGTCGCTTTGCCCTTGTGAGACAGGGCATAGCCCTCGTACTCATTGATCACCTGCCCCTCATGCGACTGGGACTGCAAGGAACACACAAGGATGATTACACGTAATGAGATTGAATAAATAAATAAATAAATCGACTCAAGCTTACCCATGCGTCCATGAACCCTCCGAGGGAGTGACTCCCTTGGTGGTGTGCCGGCCCTTTCCTCGCCTTGGCACGTTCACTTCTATGGTGACGCTCCTCGTACAATGCCGGCCTTCTCCACTTGTCCACAACGGCCTCCCAGCAGTCCTTGTAGCTTTTGCACCATTCAACAGGAAACTGCATGACATGGCAGAAGATGAATCAGAAATAATATTTCCTACTTATTTTTCATGGAAGGAATCATAAGTAATGTTTCCTAATTACCTGGAGGTAGATCTCCTTGTCAATGTCAGTGTCGGGGTAGTGGATCATCTTCTTGGCATCCTCCTTCAGCAGCTTCTCACGCTTCACATCGGCGTAGTAGGTGATGAGGACCTGGACGTGCGCCTCATAGTACATGTCCTTGAGTCACCCCATGGCAACCTTGTCCTGCACCACCGACACCCGGTCCTTGTACCTTGCCTCACACGTGAACCAGTCCTGCATACAGATATCACGTATCATTTCATTATTTCAAGAACGTCCAACGAATGCGTATTGATAAAGCGGTGCAATGAAGACTCACCCAGAACTCCCTCTTGATCTTGGTCACAATGGGGACCTCGTGTGCATCCCTAGCTTTGTAGAAGTCCAGCCAATGCCAGGGCACCACCTTGGTCCTGTCGTCGAGGGTGACAAGGCCAGGGTAGTGCTGCTTAATCAGGAGGCCAAGCATGCCATTTGGACTGCGTGCATCACTCCCGCTCACAATCCTCCAGCCTCTGCACAAGTCATTAAGAAGAATTGTTAGTCTGAAGTTTCAATGTTAAACATGTCATATGAATAAGTCATAAAAACATAAATGGTTACTTACGTGGGACCTTCAGGTCGAATCACAGGACGGTGCTCAAAGGCGATCGGTGCTTTAGGGAGGCGTGTGATCCCACGCTGGTAGACCTTGTGTGAACCTGAGGAAGCCGTCTCCCCTGGTGTCGCCTCATGCCCATCCTCCTCACCCCCGCCCCAGTGCTGGTAGCCCCCGTCCTCCTCGCCCTCGGCCTAAGCATGTAGCTCGGTCGTACGTCAGCACCCCCTTTTCCCAAGCATGTTGCAATTCATCCCACAGTGGCTGCATGAACACACCCATATTGTTGTTCGGGTGTTCAGGTATTATCAGCGACAAGAACACATTCTTGGGCTCAAAAATAATGCCGGGGGGAGACTGAGGGGTATCACGAACAAGTGTACGGGGCCGCCATCATTCCATCAGTTTGAACCCATCAGTTGCCAATGCTACACGTACATTCCGAGCATCCTTTGCTTTGTTCCAATGCTGGGCATCGAAGTACCTCCATGCATCACCATCCGATGGGTGTACCATGTTGCCACTATATCTTTTGCCATCCTTGTGCCATCTCATCTATTTCGCAGACTCCTCTGTCATGTACAGCCGTTTGAACCTCGGTATGACAGGAAGGTACTGTAGGACCTTCTCAGGGACTATAGACTATTTCTTCTTGCCGTCACTACCCTCTACCTCCATATCCCTAGAGACTTTGCACTTTGGACAATGCGTTGCTTCCTTAAGGTCTTCCGCCGTAAATAGGATGCACCCTTTAGGACAAGCATGGATTGACTCATACGGCATCTTTGGTGCACGAAGGAGCTTCTGTGAATCGTACGTGTTCTTTGGCAGCATGTGACCCTTCGGAAGCATTTCCCCAAAAAGTGCCAATAGGAGATCGAAGCCATCCTGACTCATGCTCAACTGCGTCTTCAACACTATTAGGCGTCCAATGCAATCCAGTTGCGACATTGTCGTATCCCGTGAAGGGGCTTCTGTGCCGACTGCATCATTTCGTAGAACGCCTTTGCAGTTTCCTCTGGATCCTCCTCTACCACACCTTCATTGCCACGTGCCTCGTTATAGTCTACCACCATGTCGGCCGTCCTGGCATCTCCATCAAACTCCGCGAGGCATGCTCTCACCTCCTCCTCTCTATTACGGCCGTCTTCACCATGGAAGATCCACGTCTTATAGTTTGCCACATATCCATTCCTGTACATATCTTTCCAAACATCATCCTTTACTTTTCTTTTTGAGTTCTTACAATCGCTACAGGAACACCGCATCCGAATCGACCCTTTAGCAGCCCGGCCAAATGCTTGGTTCAGGAAATAAGTGGTCCCCCTAATCCATTCTTCACTCTTACTTGCAAAGCCCATGTAAATCCAATCACGATTAGCCATCCTCTGTCATACATATGCGTAAGCGAGTAATAAAATGAGCAATTGCATCTACACGACGTTCCTATCATCTAATAGGTGAAGGATAGGTCATAATCCCACCCGCGGATGCGTAGATGGGTTAGCTTTCATGTTCTGCTCCCGTCCGAGTCGAAATTTTGGCAGCACCTCCCCAATGTTCTCCCGATACACGTCCCCGCAGGGAGAGTGTGTATCCAGAGAACAACGGGGAGGTGCTGCCGAAACTCCAACTCAAACGGGAGCAGAACATGGAAGCTAACTCATCTACGCATCCACAGGCGGTCCAAAAAACATGGACAATCCAAAACAGATACGGTCACAGATATGTAGAGACCTGCATACCTTCGACCGTATCTCTTTCGGATGGGAGACGCTTAACTGGGTACGCGACCTTATATATATATGAAGAGAGGTGATTTATACCATGGATGGCAGTGGACAGAGACTAGCGGGGCAGTGGCAAGCTAGGGCAGACAATCAGGGTCCTCTGAGGTCCCCTATGACCCCCAACATGACATACAGGGCACGAAGGCTAACAATCGGGGATGCTTTTTACCTTGGATGGCGGTGGAGTCGGCCAACGCGGTGTCGGGGTCACCTTCTTCTCCGACGAGGTTCCGGGACAACGGCGGGGACGAACGGCGAGCGGATGGAAAACAACGAGGGGCGTGGCTGACGGCCGAGGCTCCTCTTTCCCTTCTCCTTCTTCTCCTTCTTCTTCTTCCTTTCCTCCATTTCCTCCTCCTTCTCCTTCTTCCCCTTCTTCTTCCTCTTCTCTTCTCTTCTCCTCCTTCTTCTTCCTCATCTCTTCCCCTTCCTCCTCCTTCTTTTTCCCTTCCTCCTCCTTCTCCTTCTTCCTCCTCTTCTCTTCCCCTTCCTCCTCCTTTTTCCTCCTTCCTCCTCTTCCTCCTTCCTCGGCTGGCGGTGGGGGAGGTGGGGCAGGTAGTGGGGGGAGGTGGGCAGGGGCGTGGGGCCCTGACGGCGGTGGGGGGAGGTGGGATGCGCGGCCGCTGGCGAGCCGTGGCTGGGCAGGCGGGCGCGCCGCGGCGGGGCGGCGGCGGCACGGCAGGCGCGGCCGCCGATGGGACGGTGAGAGGCGCGGCGGGGCGCGGCGCGGTAGGCGCGGCAGAGGGCACAGGAGCGCGGCCGCGGGGAGCGGCGCGGCGGCGTGGGCGCGCGGTTCCGGGGCGCGGCGAGGCTCGCCAGGGACGGGGAGGGGACCGGCTACGGCAGATCTGGCGGTGGCGCGAGGCAGTGGCGGCGGAAATGGTGGCGGTGGCGGGCTTGGCGGCAGCAGAGGCGCGGGCGTTCGGGTGTGTGTGGTGTGTGTGCTGTGTGTGCATGTGTGCGTGTGTGGACCGCTTAGGATTAGGTTTAGTTTCATTTTTATCTTTTTTAGCCCAAAAATCTTTGCCGACTGCCAGTCTGGGCAGTCGGCAAAGGCGTCTACTTTGCCGACTGCCATTGACGCGGCAGTCGCCAAAGTGTCTCTTTGCCGACTTTCTTTTTTGGCAGTCGGCAAATATTTTTCTTTAAATTTTGATCCAAACTTTTTCTGTAGCCCAAGCATATTGTTTACAAGCACATGTTCGAATTTGGGACCATCTAAAAATATTTTGCTATATTTTGTTTATTTATTTAATTTACTTGAATTTTTCCGCATAATCCATATTTGAACTGCAGTTACATGAAATAATAAAACGTAGCCATTTGAAAAATGATATTCCTGTTGAAGAGTGTATTTTGAGGCCGTGCCCATAAACTCACCCAAAAATTTGAATGTCTTGTCCACGAAACATGACCATCTAGTTACGGCAGAAGTGTTTTTAATTATATAAAATCCAAACGAAGTCCGAAAATCATGAAACTTGACGAGGTGCCATGTTATCACATATGGAGGCTATGGTAAAAATTTAAAAATATTTAGAATAAGTTGCGACGTCGGATATCTAAAACTTAGACATGTCACTTGTGATCACAGTTGTGAAAAGTTCATTCACAGTGGCGCTCTGAAAATTGGAGCAAATTCAGCAGCAGCACAGCAAGCATGCAAAAGCCGTAGAGGGATAAAAAGGAAATAAAGGGTTGAAATTGCCTAGCGCACATGTCATACGCCAGCCCTCTGATAAATTGGAGCGAATTCATCAGCAGCACAGTAAGCATGCAAAACCCATAGAGAGATAAAAAGGAAAAAAAACGTTGAAATTGCCTAGCGCACATGTCATACGCCAGCCCTCTGACAAATTGGAGTGAATTCATCAGCAAACTGCCAAGCGCACGTCATTTGCCAGCGCTCCGATAAATTGGAGCTAATTCATGAGCAGCACAGTAAGCATGCAAAAACCGCAAAGAGATAAAAAGAAAAAAAGTACAGTAAACATGTAAAAGCAGCAGAGAGATAAAAAGGATTAAAAAAAGGTTAAAATTGCCTAGCGCTAGTGTCGTCATATGCCTGCCACGGTCCTGATGGTCAAGTTGTTGTTTTTTTCACCCAAGGAAAATACTAAAACTATTGCTACGTGTGCACGACGCACACGCAGCCACCAGGCCGCACCAAACATTGGCAGGGCCAGCATTTGAGTGCATTTTTGCCGGTTTGGCTCCCCATTACGGGAGTAAATAAAAGCATTGAGATGCGTCATGTATCCATTCGTTCACTCTCTTCCCAGTAATTGTGCCCGTTAGCTAGTCCAAATGCGCCTCTAAGACCACCCGCACCGGGGGACTTTAAAGCATGGTGTATGGCGTATGCAGGAGAATTTTACAGCAAAACAAGCTGCACCGGGGGACTTTAAGACATGCTGTATGCAAGCGCGTGCGGTAAATTTGGAGCGGCAGGAGCCGTCCTTTAGCGCATGTTGAGGGACCCACGACGTGAGACAGACACCAGCGCCGTGGAGAGAGAGGGGAGAGAGAATCTAATGACGGGCCTCACTAGTTTAAGTACACAAAAAATACTATAACTCACAGACTAAAAAGTCAAATTAAATTTCGATTACATCATTGAACTCGTCTCAATAAATTCTTCAAAACTAGATTACATAACTATATATCTAGATAAAGTGACAAATAAACCTCATAGTGGATAGAGTACGCTGTAAAGAATGGATGAGTACGGAAGAATTGAGATAGAGTACGCTGTATGATGGATAGAGTACGAATATAGAGTTACGTGAGTGAGACCCCACATGACGGATCTTTTATCTCTGGGTTAGATCAGTCGAAGCCCACTAACACTCTAATAACCACTCAGCCCTTACGGGTACGGGTCTATGTTTTATTTTGTTTCGGCGAACATTCGTGAGAACATTTCTGCGGAGCGCTGGGGGCATAAGCTGTGCAAAAGTTCAGCTTATCTGTGGTGGGATCGGAAGATGCTCAATAAGCGGTCTCAAACCATGGCCTGTTGAAGTTTTCATTTTCATGAACGTGTGTTCTTCGAGGTAAGATCCATGTGACAAATAGACGACCCACGTCACACGGACTGAAATGCTAGGCATATATAGTTTATTTACAGACCGATGGTAATTGTTGGTAATGAAATAAAGGCCATACTTTCCGAAGAAATGTTGTTTATAAATCCACCTACCGCGCGCAGATGCAAGCATGCATGTGCGCGTCGTTGCCGTGTTTTGGATGGTCGAGCGAGACCGTCCAAAAGCACGGTTACGCGTCTAATTATCTTATTAGTATCGTCTGATTAATTTGGAGATCGATTTATGGTTTGGTCACTCACACGCTGGTATGGACGGACGACGCATCTTGCGGCGTGCTTTCGGGGTCAACAGAGTCAATACATCTTTGTCTGCCATACCGGCCAACAAAGTAAATACGGCCCACGTCAGACGCACTGAAATGCATGCTTGTGCGCGTCGTTGCCGTGTTTTGGATGATCGAGCGAGACCGTCCAAAAACACGGTTACGCGTCTTATATTATCTTATACGAGCATCGTCTGATTAATTTGTGAACAAGATATAATTGGCGGAATATTTGATATATTGTATTGGGCCTTATGCGTTGAATATATATAGTACATAGGACTAACACCTCTCGTGCTCACACAATATGGTACTGTTTCTATTTACACTAACACTTCCCCGTAGTCACAGCGTGAGCGCTACAGATGGTGAGACTGGAGAAGAAGCTGACAAGCCAACATCCTCCCATAGTCGTAACAGGCGATGCGACGCGTATGCTGTGGCTAGAGAAGAAGCCGATGAGTACTCATGCAAGGCGGTAGTCCTTTGTGCCGATGTCGAGGTAGCCGAGCGTGAGGGCGCAATAACCGTGGTCAAGGAATTCATGCTGAAGTAGCTGCGGTCGACGTAGTTGTGGTTGGGTACCATGTCAATTGAGCTGCAGACACACAAGGGGCGCCATGGTCATATGACAGAGACACGTCGAGGCAGTCGTCGTGGGAGGAGGCGATGCCGAAGTCGACACAGTCAAGGCCGTCGTGGAAGTAGAAGAAAGACGATGACTCCATCGAGGCAGACGGGGTGGGAATGGGAGGATCGATGCCGAAGTCAATGTAGTCAAACCGCCTGTGCGCCGAGGAGTGTACTGGGTTTGCTAGTCCCAACAACGCATCGGGGAAGAAAGCACGCATCGGTGTTGCCAATACTGGGCGTACAAGGGAGAAGGCCCCAACCACGGAGACACCGACGTGGTTGTGGATGAAGTAGAAGCAGTGTGGTAGACACGCATCGTCGAGTAGTACTCAGCGACGATGTGAAGGCCGGCGAGCTAGGCTCAGCGATGATGAGGGTGTAGTTGCAGCTCAATGATGAAGACCCAATCTGTAGGACAAAGACCTTGTGCAGACGGAAGCGGGGACGTGTCGGCGAGCACCGCTCAATGACGACGCGAGATGCAGCACAACCGTCATGTACAGGGGACGGCGATGTTGATGCAACGGTGAGGTGGACAGATGGACGGCGGTCTGCGGCCCGATGAGGCGACACAACAGCAGCCCTGTTGCTCGGAGAAGATGCGCGTAGTACATGGTGATGGTGTCGATGTAGTTGTTGCTGATGCCAGAGTAGTTCGTGCGAGGTCGACCGGCGGTGGGCGACTCAATCCCGACCAGTGATCGGGCAAACCAAAAATATACAGCAATAGTAGATCGGGTGTACCCAGCGAGCACGGCGGCGGTGCGACCTCATCATGGGCCTCGGCGCGGCGTCCTGGTCAGTGAGCAGGCCAGCGGCGGGGTGGGTAGCAGCCGAGACGAACGAGGCGCACGGTAGGTCGCGAACGTGCAGGGTCGAGGGCACCAACGTGGCGGGGATGTGCAAATCCACCCGACAGCAGCAACACGTCAGATCTGGCTACCTCCATGGCAGTCCGGGTTAGGTCGTGTGGCTGGGCCTAGCCACCACCACAGCAGCATGGGATGGGGCGAGATCTAGCAGCCTCCATGTGATGAAGATTGGGAAGGAGATGACAACGGTCCAGCGATGAGCCCGGGACGCACTACAGGAAATGCTAGCTTTGCCGACTGCCAAATACTTTGCCCACTGTTTTCCTCGACACTCGGCAAAGATCTGCCTTTGCCGAGAGCCATGTCAGGCAGTCGACAAAGCCGGCTTTGCCGAGTGCCTGCTTTTGCCGACTGCCTGGCACTCGGCAAAACCTTGGATTTGCCGAGTGCCAGGCAGTCGGCAAAGTCTGGCCATTGGCAAAGGATGCCAGTCCTGGATGGCATCCACGCCGTCACCTTTGCCGACTGCCACGCCGTCAGCAGTCGGCAAAGGTGGCAGCCTTTGCCGACTGCCAGCCTGTCAGGCAGTCGGCAAAGGCTCTTTGCCGAGTGTGACATGAGGCACTCGGCAAAGATTTTTTTTTGGTTTTCAATCCTAGTTTTTTTATTTTGCCTTGCTACAGTAAATACATTCTAAATTCCATGTTTGAGGTAATTTTGATTTGTTTTGCTATATTCCGTTAATTTTTTCTGTTTCTTTGATTTTTTCGGCAACTACAGATTTGAACTGCAAGTACATAAAATATTAGAATCCGGTGATTCAAAAAATGATATTCATGATTTTTGGAGCATGTTGAGGCCGTATGCAGGGCCTCGCGTGAAATTTCGACCGTGTTGGTGTCGAAACACGTCGAGTCACGCGCGTGAAAAGTATTTTTAAATTTTATAAAATCCAAACG
>CM041647.1:3435592-3454905 GCA_023333625.1 Bothriochloa decipiens
TGCCCGCCACCCCCGGCCGCCGGCCGCCCGCCCCAAGCCGCCCCGGACAGGAAAGGGAAGGGAAGGAGGGAAGGGAAGGGAGAAGGAGGGAGGAGGAAAAGAAGAAGAGGCGGAAGGAGAGGGAGAAGGAGAAGAGGAAGGGGAGGAGAAGAAGGGAGGAGAGGAGGAGGAGGAGGGAAGAGGAGGAGAAGGAGAAGAGGAAGGGGAGGAGAAGAGGAAGGGGAGGAGAAGGGAGGGGAGGAGGAGAAGGGAGGAGAGGAGGAGGGAAGAGAAGGAGAAGGAGAAGAGGAAGGGGAGGAGAAGAAGGGAGGGGGGAGGAGGAGGAGGAGGGAAGAGGTTCACCAGCCTTCACCCCGCCATCTTCTCTGTGTCGCATCCCCGTCAATGCATGTGTCGTGACTAGGTATATCACCCTTCTCTGCTTGTCGGCCTTCGTGCCGCTCTAGTCATCGGCTTGCGTGCCGTTGTGATTGTCGGCCTTCGTGCCGTTGTTTGTGGATGTCGGCCTTCGTGCCGCTCTTTTTGCAGGTTATCGAGACCTCCCCGTGTAGTTGTCGGCCATCGTGCCGTGTAGTTGTCGGCCATCGTGCCTGACATGTATCTGTGGTTGTCGGCCATCGTGCCGTCTTTTCTTGCAGGTTTGGTAACCTCCCCGTACAGGGGAGGTGCTGCCGAAATTTTTCATTCTCACTAATTGTTTTTCTTTTTCAGGAGGGCTCCCGTTGGAGGCTACCCGGAGGAGTACGACTGGGCACTGCCCCGCTATCCTGTCTTCACCGGCACCTGCGGTATGACCTCTCTTTCCGTCACATGTAGTCATAGGTTGCGTTACCTAGTTAGGCGTCTCCCGTCCAAAACGGATACGGTTGGAAGTATGCGTTCTTTGCATATGTATAACTGTATCTGTTTCAGATTGTCCATGTTATTTGGACAGCCCGAGGATGCATAGACGAGGTTAGCTTCCATGTTCCGCTCCCGTCCGAGTCGGAGTTTCGGCAGGACCTCCCCGTTGTTCTCCGGATACACACTCTCCCCGCCGGGATGTGTATCGGAAGAACAGCGGGGAGGTGCTGCCGAAATTCCGTCTCGGACGGGAGCGGATTATGGAAGGTAACCTCGTTTGCGCATCCTCGGGTGGGATTAGGACCTATCCTTCACCTATTAGATGGTAGGAGCACTTTGTAGATGCACTTGCTAGTTTTATCACATGTTAACATTGCCGCATGACAGAGCATGGGTGACCGTGAGTGGATCTACTCGGGCTTCGCAAGTAAGAGCAATGAATGGATTAGGGGGATGAATGAGTTCCTGGAGCAAGCATTTGGCCCAGCTGCGAAAGGGTCGATTCGGATGCCGTGTCCCTGCAGCCAGTTCGTACGGCCAGCACGGTTCAGAAGGACTACTACGGCATAGTCGAAGAGATATACGAGCTCAACTTTAAGGGTGCTGAGACTTTCAAGCCGGTGGTATTCAAATGCCATTGGTTCGATCCTGATGTCACGAGGCAAGACCTTACGATAGGGCAAGTCGAGATTCGACAGGACTCCAGCTATAAAGGAGATGATGTCTACATTGTGGCCAACCGAGACGCCACGCAAGTTTATTACCTCCCATGGGCGTGCCAAAATGACGAGAAGCTTGCGGGTTGGAGCCTTGTGCATTTGGTGTCGCCGCGCGGCAAACCGCCTCTCCCAAACGACGATGATTACGACTTTGACCCAAACCAAGATGAGTTCTATCAACCTGAGGAGCTAGAAGGTACTTTGGAGGTAGACATTGGTTCGCTCATGGGCATGGAAGTAGACAACGAAATCAATGAGGACGAGGGTGAGGAGGTGCAGGATGCCAAGGACTTACGAATGCTTGAGCGATGGCAGATGCAGCGTGATGGAGTTGTCCAGGAGGATGAACATGATGATGACTATGGAGGTGATAAGGATGATGATGACAGTGATGACTTAAGAGAGCTCGACAATATTGATAGCGATGACGACGATAGTGATAGTGATGACGACTCCACGCCCGCCATATTGCCGTTCGCGGAGATAATTACGAGTCCATGTAATACTATATTGTTATTATTATGTTCCTTTACAAGTACTTGTCATTTATTTATGCTAACTCTTTTGTTCTTTGTCATTGCAGGCACTCAGCAAAATGCCAGGCGGATGACGGTAGCGGCCGCATCGAGCCGTACGCTTGGCGTACCAGGTCCCCCCGCAGGAGACCGCCAATGACCACGAGGAGGAGGAGGAGGTGTTGGCGGGTGGGTCGTCCAGTAGGGGGTCGCAACCCCGCAGCGAACGTCTCCAGGCGACGAGGAGGCTGCCGTTCTCGTCCTCACACAAGGGGACGACGACGGACGACGAGGACGACGATGACGACGACGCCGACGACGCCGACGGCGCCAACGACGACGACGCCGTGCCCACACCAGGCCAGACGGCTTCGACTTCGTCAGGCGTGGCCAAGGTGTACTCGCGCAGGCCCACGCAGCTTCCTAGGGTGCGACCGCAATTCAACAGACGCTCGGTGATTACACCCGTGGGCTAGACATAAGTAACCATTATTGATTTCACTACTTGTTCATATGACATGTTGAAAATCGAACTGCAGACTAACAATTGTTCTTAATGACTCGTGCAGTACCTGGGCGTTTGTGAGCGGAGAAGGTGAATCACGCCATATCAATGGCATCCAGGGCCTCCTCATTAAGGAGTACTACCCTAGCCTTGTCAACGTGGACGGCGAGTTGAAGGTGCCCACGAGGTGGGCTCACTTCTACCTCGTCAACGTGGGTGGCGAGACCCTCGCGGCAAAGATAAAGAGGGAGTTTTGGGTGAGTCTTTCATCACACCGCATTGCTAAATAGTACGCATTCGTTAGACTTCTTAAAACAATGCAATGCTACATGATGTGTCTGTGTGCAGGACTTCTTCACGTGCGAGGAGGGTAAAGCGAACCAGGCGGCGCGAGTGCAGGAGGTGGTCTGCAAAGATCATCTAAAGGACCTATACCATGAGGCGCGCATACAGGCCATCCGCGACTACTACGCCGACGTGCATGCAGAGTCCATCAAGAAGCCCGAAATCCACCAGATCATGAACTCGAGGGAGACCGACCTCACCTTCGCTCAAATACATGCATGTAATTAAGTAGGAAAACATTCGTTCAGACTCCTTCAGTGAAACATTACACTAATCTTCTCGCATGTCAAATACTTGATGTCATGCAGTTCTGTTCGGGGTGGTGCGACAACCACAGGGACTGCTGGGAGATTGTGCGCATGTGGCAAACGGACGAGGCGTAAGCGAGGCGCAACGACTGTCGGGGCCGCCGCCTACAGATGCGAGGGGTGCCACACCACCATGTTTCTGTTTTCAATGCAGACGCAGGCGCACGGTGGGCAGGAAATCAACCAGTTCACCGGGTACCTCCTCTCCCACAAGGGCAAGGCGACAGTGCCGGACAACGTCTACAACCTAGAGGACAGGCCCGAGTAGTAAAGCAACCCCACCGCCTATGAGAAGGCGACCGAGTACACCGCCGCGGCTCGCCAGCGCTACGGGGAGACGTTCGACCCCACCGCCGAGCCCCTGGACACAGACCTCCTGCAGAGGTTGGGACCAGGGAAGCAGCACAGCCGGTACTACATGCCCCACAGCGCCATCGACCCGTCCGATGCTCCCACGCTGAGCCAGGTTCGATCCTGGCCCACGAGCTCCACCGACATCCCCATAGCGTCTCGGCAGCCGAGCATGTCGCAGTTCCAGGTAAGTGTGGTTTTGTTCATCGTTCACTCGTTTCACACCTATACTTACAATCAACACTGCGGATGTAATATTGCAGGCCCAGGTGCAGGAGCAGATGGCGCAGATGCAGGCGTAGATGCAGACGCAGATGCAGGCGCAGTTACAGGCGCAACAGATGGCTTACCAGCAGCACCTGACAGCCATGCAGCAGCACTACAATAGTCAAATGCAGGGCTTTGCCGGCTACTTCCAATCCCTGCAGATCCCCGGGCCGCCTCCACCGCCTGAATTATTAGCTCCACCGCCTCCTCCACCGTCTTTTCCTGTGCCTGCTCCTGTCACTCCTGCTGGGACCCCGGTGAGTACATTGACTCTTGCTTTAGCTTGTGCGTCCATCCTGCAGATACTAATGACATCACTTGGCCTTTAACTTGTGCAGGTACAGTCGGCGGGTTCGAACCCATCTCCTAGAGGTGCCGACCCTCAGATGATGCCGTATCCACCTCCGGGTGGCCCTTCTCCACCGTATCCACCTCCGCGTGGCCCTCCTACACCTTACTCGTGGCCGGTGGGCGGAGGGCAGCCGTACTGGTCGGCGCCGCGTGATCCAGGGTGGGTTCCGTGGGAAAACCCTGGGGGCTCTGGGGACGGACAACCTGACGGCGCCGGGGACGGCGCGACGAGCTAGGTACTTGTCGCTTGTCTTATGCTCCTGGACTTGAGTATCGTCGAAGTCTTTGTCATGTATTTTTTCTCTTCGTGATGGACCTAGACTTGTCGTGTTGAACTTTATGTGATGGACCTCGAGTTGTGGTGTTCGACTCGTTGCGTTGAGTTTTATGGTTGTAATGGACTTGTGGTGGTGATAAGAGATGCTATTGTGAGATATATGTGTTATTGTGGTATATATGGTGACGGTGGTGATAAATATGATAAAATTGTGATATAAATGGTGCTACTTGTGGTCCTGGTGAAATTGTGATATAAATTATGATTTTGCAATGTTTAGATGCAAGAAAACAGGAAAAAAAAAGGGAAAAAAATTTTCCAGCTTTGCCGAGTGCTGACACTCGGCAAAGCTGGGGAATCTGGCCACAAAATCCCCAGCTTTGCCGAGTGCCAGCGTGGCACTCGGCAAAGGGGTCATGCCTTTGCCGAGTGTCAGCACTCGGCAAAGAATTTTCGTAAAAAAAGATTTTTCTTTACCGAGTGCCGAACTGGCACTCGGCAAAGAAATTTTCAAAAAAATAATTTTTTTCTTTGCCGGCTGCCTCGCCGTCAGCACTCGGCAAAGCCAGCCGTCAGGCTGACGGTGCCACGTGGTTTTGCCGAGTGCCGACATGGCACTCGGCAAAGCCTTTGCCGACTGCATGCCACGTGGCACTCGGCAAAGCCGCCTTCGCCGACGTTTTCTTTGCCGACAGCCCTTTGTTGACTGCCACGTGGAATTGCAGTCGGCAAAGCCTTTGCCGACTGCTATTCTGCCTTTGCCGAGTGCGCATTGCAGTCGGCAAAGAGAGCGAACCCTGTAGTGACGAGGGCCGTCGGTGCCGATACGGTGATGTCAGGAGATCACGATCAGCTGCGCGACGACGACGATGGCAGCCGGATCAATAGGATCGGGCGCCTAAATGGGGGGCGCTGCCCCCGGCAGAGATCGACCTCTCCCCGGAGGTGCGCGATGCGGAAGCGGCGACAGCTATGGTTAGGATCTAAACCTAGGACAATGATACCATGAAGGAGAATATAATTGGTGGAATATTTGATATATTACATTAGGCCTCATGAGTTGATTATATAGAGTACATAGGACTACCACCTCTCGTGATTGGATAATATGGTACTATTCCTATTTACTCTAACAATTTGGAGATGGATTTATTGTTTGGTCACTCACACGCTGGTATGGACGGACGATGCAACCACCGCGCATCTTGCGGCGTGCTTTCGAGGTCAACACAGTCGATGCATCTTTGTCTGCAACACCAACCCCAGCAACGTTAAAGCTGCCATGCTTACAACCTCTTTAAGTAGAGCGCTGGAATGCATGTTTGAGCCAGCCAGACCAAATTCTTCGATCAGCAATGGCCTACAAAGTTAAGGAAGTTTTGGGTTTATTCTGCATCCTCTTGCCCTACTTCTCCATTGCAATCCTCATCTTCATCCCCCCACTACTACAAAACAAAAAAGATCACATCGTCGACCAGAAGGCGATGAACGACTCCTTCAAACTGCTCTTGGATACACTCCAATCCTATGACATGGTCATAGAATCATCAGATCCTTCTCTAAAGAGTTTTACCCGACGCGAGCTCGTCGGCATGCCTCCTCACACGGAAGGGCTGCTCATCATCCCACATACGGTACATCTCAGAAGCCGTTTTCCCAAGTCCATGGGAAGTGATGATCTTGTGAGCAAGTCGTCCTTTGCCGTCTCCTTCACCATGAGCTCGTATCAGCCGTCGTCGACGACGACCAAACAGCTGAATGCTACGGGCCTAGACTTCGTCGTCCTACCCAGCCTGGATGCATATGGCAGCAACGAACTCACAACGCCGCCGGCACCGCTTCTGGGTGCTGCCGGCACGCGCACCCTCTCCAACTCCACGTCTGGGGCAGCTCGTTTCGCTGGCGGTGCCAATGTCTCCGTCGAGATCGGAAGGCTGCTGCTTCAAGATCATGAAGACCTTCTGGTGGTCCGTGTTACTATCACCGAGCCTCCATCCCGTACATCATCGTCGGCGACGTACACTGTGTGGATTGAGTACGCCCATCTTTGGCAATACTTATCAGTCTACGTCGCCGCTGGTGAAGGCAACGCAGAAAGCAAACCGGATGAAGCCGTCGCCATCAGGAGGAAGGTAAGTTACAGTGATGCAAGCTACGGCACCGCCCGTTTCGGCCTGGCTTCATCTGTTGGGCAACTCATGCGAGTCAACTCCTGGAGCACCGAAGCCGAGGGCAATCCTTACCAGCTTATGAACTTAGTCATGGATTCTGTCTTGTTGGAAAACTTGAGTCTTAGCTCCCTATATGCGTCACTGATTATAATGTTAGTTGCCGTCGGGGTTGTTGCCGCCTTGGCGGGTCTTGGTGTGGTACGCTACTTCAAGACTCAGCAGAGGAGGTGGAAGGAGGAGCAGGATAAGCTTGCCATGGTCATGCAAAGCCTCCCCGGGGTGCCGACGCAGGTCGACTTCGCCGACATCAGCAAGGCCACCGCCAACTTCCACGAGACGATGAAGCTGGGGAAAGGCGGTTTTAGCTCCGTCTACAGGTGCACGCTTCCCCTTCCCACCGCTGGCGGCGCTGCTTCCAGTTCCGGTTCCGGTTCCAGCGGCGGCGGCAGCAGCAGCACGACGAAGACGACGGAGGTTGCCATCAAGAAGTTCACGCGCGGCGTCCAGGAACAGCGCTACGAGGACTTTCTCGCCGAGGTCAGCATCATCAATCGCTTGCGCCACAAGAACGTCGTCCCACTCGTCGGTGAGTACTGCCTCCTACTTAATTCAATAAGTATTATATTTGCATTAGTTAGCTAGTTATATTTGTTTCCACAATACAGCTAAAAGTAGCCTCATATAAAATTAAATATAATTATGTGAGTATATATGGGAATTTATTAAGTTTTTTGCCAATGGTACTGGTAAAAAAATAAAATTAAATATTACTTCCGTACAAATTATAAATTATTTTGATTTTTTTCCCACCTATTTTATAGGCATCTAAACATAATGTTATATCTATATGTATAATAAAATAAATATAAAAAAGTTAACGTGATGTATAATTTAGTACCGATGGAGTATAGCTAATTAATAATATATATGGGCAGCTCTGATAATGGCAGAATGCGGCCTAGATAATCCAATTGGACTAGTCTTTCGAGAAAGACGGCCGGTGCAAGTATCGCTTTATTATACTAAACTAGTAGCCCGCCAACTTTATGGGATCAGCCAAGACAAACTGCGCCAAACGCGCTCATGCACTAGCTATCCAAAAGCACGCATGTTCCATGCCATGCCGATGCTGTTGCACCATTTCCTAATATATATGCACCACATTTATGTAATGAGAGATTTTCATATATAGCAACAACTTACAAATCAACCCTGGACAGGCAAGCATCGGCATTGTCAAAAGATTTATTGTTGAAGTTGTTATATTTTTCTGTAAGTTTAATCAAAGTTAAACAGGTTTTACTTATTTAAGATATATGAAGCAAATACGACATCAAGTAAAAATAATCGGAAGGCCGGAGTGCTGCGTTGGTTGGCAGCACGCGTGACTGGTTCACATGAACAAGTGGAGGCGCGCTCCACCATGCCTTTCTATTATTCTAAAAATTTGTGGAGTATTTTCTAAGAAAAGTTCATCGAAGGGATCTGTAAAAGTGCGGCCGGAGTATAGGTAGGATATACTACTGGCCCTGCTACGTGTAAAAGTTGCAAATTAGTCCTCGATCCTACCTACTCTGGTCGAAACCCGACGATCTCCAATTGCATGCCAACTTTCCTGTTTAGTGCGTAACATATAATATTTCAGGCTGGTCATACAACAAAGGAGAGCCCCTGCTTATCTACGAGTACATGACCAACGGCAGCTTGGATCAACATCTCTTCCGTGGTGGTGGCAACGGGGAACAGCTCGAACAACAACAACTACTACTACAGGAAGAAGATACGTCTATTCGGCAATGGGCCACCCGTTACAGCATCGCAAGAGACATAGCCACCGGCCTGCACTACGTTCATCACGAGCATGAGCCAATGGTGCTGCACCGTGACATCAAGGCGAGCAATATTATGCTCGACTCCAACTTCCGCGCCCGTCTCGGCGACTTCGGCATCGCCTGCACGGTAGCTGCTGACAGAAGCTCCGTCACTGGCATCGCCGGCACCTGGGGCTATATAGCGCCGGACTACGCGATGAGTCACAGGGCCACACGCCATGCTGACATCTATGCATTTGGGGTGCTGATCCTTGAGCTGGTCACTGGAAGGAAGAACAGGGAGGTTCCACCTGACGATGGCCACATCTCTCATTGGGTCTGGCGTCTTCACGGGGAGGGGAAGCTGTTCGAGGCTGTGGACAATCATCTGCAGGCCGTCGTCGTAGAAGAGGCTGAACGTCTACTGCTCCTTGGCTTGGCTTGCACTAACCCCAACCCATCGGATCGTCCGAGCATGGCGGAGGCAGTGCAGGTCATCTCCAAGTTGGCGCCGCCGCCCAACGTGCCTCCTGACAGGCCTGCGTTCATGTGGCCGCCCAAAGAGTGGCATTCACTCGACTCTGATTATTGCACAACAGAGACTGTTCTGGACGGGATCTCGGTCAGCATGGTCGAGCTCGAGCTGGTGCAGACCGTCCAGGACCAGCCACCCCAGGAGAACCACAGCACAAGGTTCTTTAGCGTGTGATCGACATTGTACATTGGCACACGATCCATCTCTTTTTCTTTGGCTTTGCACCTCGCCGAATGCAAATATTTGGACCCATGTATTTGTGTTCCTTTGGAGTATGGACCAAACTTTTTGTTGGAATGTCAACCCATGGGCCATGGCCCCTGCCGGCTCAGGCTCCTCATCGTGCTTGTCTGAACATGGTGAAGACCATCCAATGAGGCGATCTTGGAATCCACGGATAGATTATCCGGAAGATCAATGCGAGGAAAGCAACTTTTGGCAGTGTCAAGTTTGTATATGAGCATAGAAACTCAAACACCGATACTCATAGAATAGCCCATAGCTCGATATATGCCGAGGTAGGACGACATTTGTGGTTCTTGAATCCACCTGATGGTGTGTGTAATATATGTACAATCCTCCTATTTAAATAAAGAGTTGTGTTTCTAAAAAAAGTGTACTCACTGATTATCATTGATCATTTGCTCAAAGAAAACTGATTGTCAATGATCAAGGTTAATCGAGAATTATCCAAACCCTAATACATACTCTCTTATGGTATCAACGAAATGGTTAGCTCATGTAGGCCCTCATTGTCCTTAATAATAACATCAAGGTGCTTGTTTGTGTGACGTTGGATCATGCCGCTAGCAACTACAGCTGGTGGTGCACCCTCTTTCATGTCGTCGTGGGCAAGTATGCGCTCATGGGTCATGTCCTCTCTTATGTGGCCAACATCAATTGCTCACCATGGGTGCAGATGCACTACACCTGCTCACCTGGATCTAGACACCATCACCGGTGATCTTCAATAGAGATGGTGATGCTTCGCAACCGGAGCGCCCACATTGCCTGGTCGGTTCTCGAACTTAAGTTCCTTGGCCAGCATGGATCGTGCATCCTCCTCTTCTCAGCCGAGTTCCACATGGTCAACCAAGGGGCAACATCAATCACCAACTTTAAACCATGTAGCTGGTGGTGGAGGTCGCCACGCTGTGCAATATTCTTGAGCAGTGTCCAGTTGTCGCAGCACCCGGATACCTTCTCTTGGAGGTTGACGGTGGATGAAAACTACTCAGCTGCCTCTGCGTAGGGGGCTATGTTCTTTGGCTCCTCCTTCCTGGCGGGCTGAAATTCATCTGGAAGACGGCGGCGTCGCTGCAGTATGTTTTTTTTCTTCTGGCTATTTATGCATGGCCGGTGTTGGATGGCGGAGAGGAGATCTCAACATGGATTACAGCAATCTAGCACGTGTGTCTTGTGTGATCAAGGCATTGAGACGATGGACCACATCCTGTTAGGGTGTTGATTGAGCAGAGTGGTTTGGCACAGTTAGATGCATCGTTTGCACCTTCTGGAAGTTGTGGACGTCATAGCGGAGCCGGCCTTGCAATGGTGCCTGCAACAAAGAAAGAGGATCCCGAAGGAAGTGCGCAGAGGGTTCGACTCCCTAGTCTTCCTGATTGGGTGGCGCCTTTGGAAGGAGAGGAATGCTCGCACTTCAACGGCGTCACAACAACGGCCACTCAGCTTGCGGCGGACATCCAGATTGAGGCTTAAGAGTGGCGCGGAGCGAGCTACAAGCAGCTGGCCAGGGAGGCTCCTCGCCTTGTTGTGAGGACTAGTCCGGGGATTGTAGCTTTGGTTTTTTAAAGATGCAGGCTTTGTATCTGTCAGGTTCGGGTTTCGGTAACTGTGGTTACCCTCTTTGTTTTGGTTTGTTTCGGTTGGGAACTCTTTTCTGCTTAATGAGAAACACATCCATTAATTGCTGGGCGTGATCAAAAAAAAAATATCGATCAGCATCCAAGTTTGGATCAATACCAGCAAAAACATCTCGGAACGAGGTTCGAGCGCCATGCCAAATGTGTCCGAAAAGAAGAGCAAAGCAATGGTAGCATAACCAAAAGTGAACCAACCCCTTGGACTGCTGCAAAAAACACCATCTGATTTCAATGTACCTCGATCTAATTTAAAAAATTTCCCTAACTGAGCACGCCACACATTTTTTATAGTAGCTAGATCAGAATAACTAACTCCATTAAGTTCGCCAACTTTTGCCATTGCATCAAGAAAACGATCGTTGCTCTCATTGAGTTAGGGGATCCATTCGGCGATCGCACCTTGCTGATGATGCTCCTTCTCGGGCTCAATGGGAAGTTCCATCATGCGGTCTCCAATTTTAAGATGCAGTGCCCATTCCTGACCTTCGAGGAGGATTGCATCCTGCTCCTCCTCGACGAGATTGACATCGATGATGCCGCCGAGGATGCCACTACTACCTGCCTCCATCCCGCGCCCCCTGCTGGTTACCTCCCACCAGCCCACCAGGTTGATCTGCACATTTTCCAACTGTGATGCTAGTTCATTTTCCAGCTAATTAATCCCATGTTTTGAACTCAGGATGCACATTCGCTCTTCGTAGAGGAATGCAGCCAAAAGCCTGATGTACACGGACCTGCCGGACGCCGACGTGTCTGAGTACACACCAAGTCACAGATGGAGGAATACCGCACAAGGAGTGCCCGTGAGTCCGTGACAAGGACTGCTTCGGTAAATGAAATAAGTAGGCGCCCGTCCGCAGTCTGTTGCTAGTGTATTGAGTTGCCTGCAGGGATACTGTAGAGTTGTGTATCGATAAAAGTATTGCTAGCATAATGTAAGTATTGCAGTGGCTAGCGTGCCAGTCTGTGGCCGCTCGCTCACGCCGTGCGGTCGTCCGTGCTGGTATATTTACATTATGCTAACAAAAGTATATTTACATTACGCTAACAAAAGTATGTACTCATCCGTATGCAGCTAGGAATGTTTCTGTTGATGAAAAGAGAACTATGTATGTTTCGTTCCATGAGCAGAGGGATCTCACTTGATTTTTTTAGTTTTAGGATCGTTTGGGTCACCGGAGTTGGAATAGAGTTTCAGTTCAGTCATACATTTCAGCAACTGAGGAACGCCACAAGTGTGTGTACATTTTGATGAAACTGCCAACTTGAAGCCAGATGCATAGTCCAGTTCAGTTCATCCTTAACAACCATCCAAGACGAGAATTTTCTGCAGCCACAAAGCCATAGAAAGTTGCAGATGATATGGTACACCTTTTCATGCTAGGGGCAAATTCATACTAGAGTACACATAGTATATATTAGTGCCATCAGTTCAGCAGTCCCCTTTTGCATTTCCTTGAGCTCACATGACATTGGAAACAAAACTGTGATGCCTAATGCATGAACGTTTTGGAGTATAGTCATGATAAATCAATGGTGCATGCAAAATTTTGAATGACTCAGCGTCAATGCTTTGATGCCTATTATATATATAGTCCGAGAGCCTTAGTCACAAATATATGATAGCAGACTGGAAGGGAGAGCTATATATGGAATGTTGGAGTAAACCAAAATACTGTTGTGAGCCACTAACTTGGTGAAGCATAAACATTGATTGATTTACAATTACCCAACCACTAAATGCCTATAACATTCCATTCTTAATTAGGAAACATTCCATTCTTAATTAGGACGATATGATGCAGGGTAAAACAGTCATTATCTACCATCTAAATTTCTCCCGTATAATAATTGCAATACTTGTTATATGGGGCAAAACCTAGCTATATCCAATGACATAAGTGCAACACGAAGATGGTGTGCCGTAGATGTGACAAACGCGGTAGAGAACCTGGGACATACAAGGAATTCGACAAGGTCGTGATTGAAGTAGATTGCCAAGTTTTCTAGTTTGTGACGGTTTTTTATACTTCTTGCTAAGATTGTATTCCTATCAATCATTCTCGTTCCACACCATTATCGTGAACCCCACGCCATAACACCTTTGGTATTAGTTTGTAGCAGCGAGCCATGCCAAGTGAGATGAAGAAGGCCACCACAGATGCGGCGCCGTGGCCATCCATCAAGCTCATCCATTGTCCCGACTTTCAATAAGTCCACCACGATGATGCAATGGATGCTGGTGGTGGTTTCTGATAGCTCGTGGGACAATCTTAGAAATCATTTGGAAAATCTTTTTTTAATTAATTAGAAAACAAGAGTACAAAGGTACATACAATGGTATAACTAAAAGCATCTAACCAAACATAAAAGGCTATCCTAACATCATCTCTAAAATGAATACATTGACGATTACATTGATGCTTAAAATTGGACAACCATAAATTTGGAGGGGTCTCTTCTTTGAAAAATCTTGTCGTTACCGAGTTTCCAAATCTCCCAAGCTGCTATCCGGGTTTGCTTCAGTAAAGCATGTAATGTTGTGCATTTGTTTAGCAAGATTATACACATCTAGCAGCGGTAAAGATTCATCCCAATTTATTTGCATACGCCCCCAACATTCCTTGGCAAATTGACAATCAAAGAACAAGTGGTCAATGGTTTCCTCTTCTCCAGCGGTGCACATCACACATATAGCGTTACCAGAGGTATTGAGATGCCGTCTTCTCAGCATGGTCTTGGTGTTAACTCGATCCAAGCAAAGAACTTTACACGGGCACGCATCTTGATCGCCAAACAAACTTGTATACTGGATGGGCATCTATGTTGTTGAACACCTGCTTGTTTTTTTGAAACCGCGCTTAGCGCGTTTTTCATTAAGAGAAGTAAGAAGTTTTACAATCTGAATGTTCATAAGGTCAGATGCCCTAGAACGAACAGGAAACACTTACACAAGGCATCAGCTTAAACGATGGAGCTTAGGGAGTCGTACTTTTAGGATAACCTATTGCACTACTGAGAAAGGTTGCGGCCAAAGCTTTAAACTAGAAGCTGCAAGATGCTCTTGAATCCAGCCGCTGCCCAAGCGTCGGCCTCTTCATCGATGGATGCCATGATTTGGGAGATGGTTGTCGCGACATGGTCGAAAGTTTGCCTGTTACGCTCCTTCCAGACTACCCACGAAACTAGCAACACCAGGGTGTCAAAGGCTCGCCTGAGTGCTCCTAGGATGCTATCGCGCACCATGAGCCACCAGTCCACCAGCCTTGAATCGATGTTTGGTCATAGGTGTGCTTGCCCAAAGCAATTGAGAAGGCGATGCCATACCTCTTGTGAGAAGACGCAGCCTACGAGGAGGTGGTCGCCGTCTCTGGCATTTGATAGCAGAAGACACAGTCGTCATGCTATTCCAGGCCGTGCCACCTTCTATGCTCAGCCATCCAAAGTCGACCGTGCAAGGCTAGCCAGAAGAAAAACTCCACCTTGGGCACTGCAACCACCTTCCATACCTCCACCGCCCCAGCCAGCTTGGTCCTCCCAATGAAGAAGGCTTCATATAGGCCGAGGAGCTGGAGTATATACCATTGGGCGACCACCTCCAGATCTTTTGGTCGTGGTCATGCGGCCTGAGATGGAACATGGAGGTAAGGTGACAGACTGCCATGAACTAAGTGATGTGGGCGATCGTAGTCCCTCCGAAGATGTCACGTGCCCACTGCTGCTGATGCAGGGCCTCACTAACTGTCCGCCTTCATCGCCGAGCTGGTACTGATCTAAAGAGGTCTGGCGCGACCGCACACAGCGTGCCGGCCGGCAACCAACTATCAGTCTAGAAGAACGTCGATTTGCCATCGCCAATGATGAAGTGCACAGAGGCCACGAACATGTCCTGAACTACCTATTCATGCCTGCATGGGTGCACGACCCAAGCTTCCTCTGGCCATGCACGCTTCAGCCACTCCCACCGCAGACGTAGAGCGAAGCCCTGTATCCGCAGGTCAGGTAAGCCGAGACCGCCCAGGTCCCGCGATGCACAGACACCCAGCCATGCAATCTTGCACTTCCCTCCTGTAGCCCTCTCAGTGCCGGTCCACAGGGAGCCACATCGTAGCTTGTCGATCACCTCGATCGCCCAGGCAGATAGCAAGCAGATGATGGTGATGTGCACTGGGATGGCGGATAGCGTGGTGTGTGTCAGAGTCTTTCTTTCTACTGCATTAAGAAGGTTGGCCTTCCAAGTGGGAATGCGAGCTGCGACCCTGTCCACTAGTGCCTGCTCGTCCCCTCGGCATAGTTTGCTGATGGAGAGCGGTGTGCCTAGGTACCGGCAGGGAAACTGCTAGACCGCACACGGAAAGACCTCGATGACCATGGCCACTTCATCCTCTGAGCATCTTATTGGCATTATTGGGCATTTGGAGAGGTTGGTGGCAAGTCCTGAGCAGTCGACAAATAGCTCCAGGATTTCCCTCATGCACTGGAAGTTAGTAGGTGATGTGCTGAGGAAGACGACCAGGTCATCAACGTTGATGGATGCCCTGCAAGCATCCGTGTTATCAGGTAGAGGTAGCAGCTGTCCAAGGCGGTCGGCCTCCAAGATGAGCGCATTAAGCACTTCCATGACAATGACGAATAGGAACGGTGATAGGGGGTCGCCCTGCCACAGCCCATGAGCATGGAATATGTCTCTTCCTGGCTGGCCGCTCAGCAGCTCCTTGGTGGTCGCTGAGGAGTATCGCCGACAACCAGTCATGCCAGCAGGAGTGGAAGCCCAGGTGTTCCAGAACCTCGAGTAAGAAAGGTCAGGCTACAATATTGAATGCCTTGGCAAGGTCCACATTCAGTAGGACAGCCGGCCTTCTCTGGGCATGTAGCCAGTGGTATGCAAGCTGAACGGTGCAGAAGTTTTCATGGATATGCGGCCACAGATGAAGACAGTCTGGTTGCCCCTGATGAGCTCAGTCATTCTGGGTGCGAGGCGCATTGCCAAGGTCTTCGCGAACAGCTTTCCAACAGAGTGGATGAGGCTTATGGGGCGGTAGTCGTGTAGCCCCTCCGACGCTTGAGTTTTGTGAAGAAGTATCATTATCGCCTCATTGATGTGGTAGAAGCTCCAGAAGTTGAGTTCCCAGAGTGATGTGAAGACGCGCAAGACATCTGATCTGACCACCTCCCACGCCACCTTGAAGAAGCTAGGGCAGAAGCCGTCTGGCCCCGAGTCGCAGTTAGAGGGAATATCTCAGACCGCCTTGGCCACCTCCTCAGGCATGAAGGGGATTGCCGGCTCGCTGAGGTCGAGGCATGGTAGGTCTAGTCATGCTAGATGGATCGTGTGCTGCCGCTGGAAAGGCATTCTGAGCAGCTCGTTATAGTAGGTGTAGATTATATTCGCTTTAGCCTCATACTTGGTGAAGGTTTGGCCATTGTGGTTGATGGGGAGCATGTAATTCTACCTTCGCTGATGGAAAGCTTGAAGGTGGAAGAACTTGGTGCACACGTCGCCCTCGCTAAGGAAGCGTGTCTTTGTTCTTTGTCTTGCCATGGTAAGTGCCAGCGAGGAGAGGCCGAGGACATTACATTTCAGCTCGCGATGCCAGCTCAGTTCCTCCGAAACCAGGCACCTGGACTCCTGGATGGTCTCTAGCTCGTAAATGACCACCCAAGAGGCGGCCAAGCGCATGAAGATGTCACCCACATTGGCCACGTGCCAACTCCGGAGCGTGCACGCTAGGACGCACAACATCGGGCCATGGCTCGGCATGCATTGAGGTCAACAAGGGCAGGCCCCAAGCGTGCTTGACGATGTCAATGAAACCCATGATTCTCGTCCAGAACCCCTCGAAGTGGAATCTAGGAATCGCCCAGGATTCGGTGCATAGTATGAGCAGAAGCGGGGTGTGGTCGGAGGAGTCGGAATATAGGCATCGCAGGTGGTGGCTTGGAAAGCGTGTGAGCCACCCCTGATTACCGAACCCTCTGTCTAGGCGCTCCAGCGTGGGCAGGTCTCTGTCATTGGACCATGTGTATAATCTTCCGATCAGGTGGATCACGGTCAGCAGGACGTCGTTGATGACATGGCAGAAGCTACGCATCATCCCGCGATGAAGGTAGCCATTGTTCTTGTCAGCTGCCATGTAGATAAGGTTGAAA
Source organism: Bothriochloa decipiens (assembly GCA_023333625.1). Classification (NCBI taxonomy): domain Eukaryota; kingdom Viridiplantae; phylum Streptophyta; class Magnoliopsida; order Poales; family Poaceae; genus Bothriochloa; species Bothriochloa decipiens. The sequence goes on from CM041647.1 coordinate 3,452,624, forward strand.
TCTCCGCACACGAGCAACAGCCCCATGCAGAACACATGCACGTCATGGAGCTCCTGCACGAAGTCCTATTATTCAGCCCTCATAGACAAGCCGTAGACATTGCAAAGCCACTAGGGCACACCACCAGCGGTTAGCCACACAAGCAAAACAGAGACAAAGAAGTGACGGGTATCCTAGGCGATCATGCGCCAGAGATCACGGTTCCACACCGTGACCGTGCCACCCGTGGCCCCGATAGCAGGGAGGTGCACGTAGTCGAAAGCTGGCCCTACGATATCATTGTTTAGGGTTACATCATATGCAGCAATCTTGGTTTCTTGCACAAACGATAGAGGCGTGTTGCTGGGAAACAATGTTGCGGACAACGCTCTGCTGCGCAGGGGAGTTTAGCCCCTGCGTGTTCCAGATAATCATGTCATCGCTACTCATGGGGACACCGATGTGCAGCACCTCGAGGATTGGGGTTTCCCCTGGTGAATGGTTGATGAAGGCATGGTGGAACTCTTTGTTGATGGTGTCGTCGGATACGTCGCGCCTCGAGGATGTGGGGTTTCCATTCCACCTGTTGAGGAAGGCCCGCTTTGCTTGCATCTAGGGCCTGGGGTCACGGAATGCGGACTTGGCGGCCAGGCGCGTGCTGGGACACGGCAGCCAGTCATCGTCCTCCATACGGGCTACATGGGCGTGAGGCGGCGAGAAAATCAGAGGTTGTTTCAGAGATAGGCGTAGCGAATCGACAAAGCTTGCCATGGAGGCGGCGATCGGCTGGTTCGTCATTGGTAGCACGATCGAGCGACCCAATAGGCACATGCGGGCATGGCATACCCAGGCTGCGCTCCTCATCATTGCGCTGCGAGATGGGTGGCTCAGGCAGTACCTGGGCCTCCTCGACATTGACGTCGACCGACGCCGTCGGCCGTGGTCGGAGCTCCGCATCCACTAAGTCCGTCCACCAATCCTGGCTCGCGGGCGCAGGGGCAACCTCCTCCAGCGCATGCTCACCCGCCGCCACGATCTCGGTGGCAGTGGGGAGCGCGGCGAGGATACTTGCTGGAGGTTGAGTGAGCTCAAAGCCGGCCCAGTCCGCGGCCACCAGTCAGGCCGGTGCTGCGCGGGCAGCGTTTGGCAGCTCCGCCCACCCTGCAGAAGCTATGGAGCAGTTGTCAGGGAGCATAATGTTCGCGGGGTGACAGTTCCGCCAGAGCGTGGCGCAGGTGGCGGTGTCCATGGTGGAGTGTGGGTTTGCCAGCATTCCTCAGGCCTTGTTTAGCTCCACCAATTCTGGTGGCGCAAAGTACTGTAGCACACTGTAACGTATTGTAGTTTGTGAATAATTGTCCAAATATTGACTAATTAGATTCAAAATGTTCGTCTCGCAAAGTACTATCAAACTGTGTAATTAATTTTTGATTTCATCTATATTTAGAAGCCCATGCATGTGCCGGTATTTTGATGTGACGGAAATCTTTTTTTTTGCATAGTGTCAAATTAAGGGGTAACGTAAGTCAAAGGCTGTAGAGTTAAGAAAGGGGGTAAGGTAAGCAAAGGCCGCAGAGTTCAAAAAAAAGGTTAAATAAATTGCCTAGCGCACATGTCATGCGCTTGCAAGCAAGCCTGGTGGTCAAGTTGTATTTTTCACCCAAAGAAATTACGACAGTAATTGCTGCCACCAGTCCGCGTCAAAACATTGGCTGCTGGGCCAGCACTTGAGTGCATTTTTGCCGGTTTGGCTCCGCATTACGGGACTAAATGCATTGAGATGCGTCCGGTGTCCATTCGATCGTCATCTTCGTCCCAGTATTGTGCTCGTTAGCAAGTCCGAATGCGCCTCCAATTCACCTGGCTCGAATCTTTGGGTCCGATCAACCAGAGCCCACTAAGAATAACTCTAATAACCACCCAGCCCGTATGGATACCGGCCTATGTTTTATTTTGTTTCGGCCCAACGAAACACGAGCAAAGTGAGAGACAGGAGGGAATTTTTTTATTTTTAATTTTTTTAAAAAAATTTACAATTTTAATTTTCTGTTTCGAAATATGACAGAACTAGTTGCCTATAGTGGGCGTTTTTTAAAAAACGCCCACTGTGTGGGCGTTATATGTGACGTGGCACAGGGCCGGCCGCCGCAGGTGCCGGCTTTTGCGGGCGGCCCCCTGGCGTCCAAAAAACGCCCACTGCGTGGGCGTTTTTTGGTGGCGAGGGGGCCGCCTGTAAAAGTGCACGCTGTTTTGTGGGCGGACCTCGGAGCAGCCAAAAAACGCCCACTGTGTGGGCGTTTTTT
>CM041647.1:3455005-3642505 GCA_023333625.1 Bothriochloa decipiens
CGAGGCCGGCCGCGCACTTTTGCAGGCGGCCCCCTGGCGCGCAAAAAACGCTCACACAGTGGGCGTTTTTTGGGCTCCGCCTATATATACCCAGCCCCCTCTTCAGATTTTTATTTTATTCACTAAATTTTCCAGAAAAATAGAAAGAGAAGAGGAGGGAGGGGAAGGAAGTAAACGGCGAAGCCCTGTCAGTTTGAGACCTCGGCTTTTAGGTAAGTTTCTCATACATTACAAGTCTGTTGCTATGCATTAGTAAAATATAATGTGCACTAGAGTTGTTTAGTTTTTAGTTGACTCTGGGTAGATCTGTGAGTAGTATGTATATTAGATCTATAAATAATGATGTTAGAGCATTACAGTTCATGTTAGAAATAATGATGTTTCTTCTATGCTTTAAACAATGGATTGCATGATTTGAAATGTGACGAATATCGTATTTTCTCTGAATAGATATATTTAGGGTTTAGGAATAATGATGTTTATGCTATGCTTTAAACAATGGATTGCATGATTTGAAATGTGACGAATATCGTGTTTTCTATGAATAGATATGTTTAGGGTTTAGGGTTTAGGGTGTAGGGTTTAGGAATAATGATGTTTATGCTATGCTTTAAACAATGGATTGCATGATTTGAAATGTGACGAATATCGTATTTTCTCTGAATAGATATGTCAACCAAAGTGATGTTTCGGTTGTTCCATGGTAGTGGCACTGTCAGATATGGCCTGTACGGTATAGATCTGTTTGAATTTGGGTCAACACTAAAAGGGATAGATAGGCCAGCGGAAATAAATTTTCGATCAGTGTGTAACTGGTTAATGAGGGCATTTCATATCAACCCAGAGGTTAACACAATAAAAGTAATTGTAGTAGTCAACCGTGGCAATGAAGAATGCTTCTGGGAATTAATGTTGGTAGATTACACCGAAACATGGAAATGGTACGTAGAAAATGCATTGCAGCGGGGCTGGGAACCCAGCATTTTCATAGAGGTGCACGATAAAGACAATGCAACCTTGCAATATGTAGAGGGTACAAGCATGGTTAGGACTGATGCTGAAATAGAAGAGGGAAACGATCGTGCTCAGCAAGGAGAAGAACAGGGACAGGATGTGCGGGAACCAGAAAGAGAAGGAGAAGCCAGTGAGCCGAGAGGCTTGGCAGATGAGGGCGAGAGGATCAACTCCATTGTTCAGGCAATGGAAAACAAAGATGCAACGAATGAGGAAGTGGAGGGTGATGAATCTTCTGATGAGGAAGGATGCAATGTGAATCCGTGGCAATGGTCTAATGAAGACTTCTCTGGACTTGCTATTTCAGAGGGATACCATGTTCCATGGGAGTATAAGGAGAATGAGGTAATCAAGGGAGCGATGTACGCAGAGAAGGAAAAATTGATGGAGGCAGTCAAGCATTGGGCTGTATCACTGCAGAGGGAGTTTTGGGTAGCAAAGTCCACAAAGTGTGTATATGAAGTTAAGTGCATGAGATCCAGCGATGGTTGTCCGTGGAGGGTGCATGCATTCAAGGAAAAGTGGAAGGATTATTGGAAAGTGTCAATAGTCACTGAGCACAACTGTCACTTGGAAGGTGTAGAAAAGTACCACAGAAACATGACATCTGTATTTATTGCTGCAGAGATGTATTCAGATGTTGTGCATAATCTGGGATACGAGCCAAGGTCAATAATAAGGCATATCGAAGATAAATTCAAATACACCATTTCATATGCTAAGGCGTGGAGGGCAAAACAGAAGATTATCGAGATGAGATTTGGCACATTCAAAGCCTCATATGATAATTTACCATCTCTTCTTCAATGCATAGCCGCCAAAAATCCAGGGACGTGTACAGATCTTATAACATACCTAACCATGAAGAATGACCGTGCAGTATTGGTCTTGCAACGTGCTTTCTTTGCACTAGGTGCTTGCATCAAGGCATTTGTGCATTGTCGTCCAATACTCTGTATTGACAGGACATTTCTGACAGGTAAATACAGAGGTCAGATACTAACAGCAATTGCCGTGGATGGGAACAATCAAGTTCTACCACTGGCATTCGCTTTTGTGGAGAGCGAGAATACCGATAGTTGGTACTGGTTTCTCAAGCAGGTGAAGGTTAGCATTGTTGGTATGAGGCCTGGTGTATGCCTAATTTATGACCGTCACGCTGGCCTTCTTCGGGCAATTGAATATCTGAAGAACGGTGATGCAGAGATAGGATATGGTAAAGATTGGCCAGATGTTCAAAGTCGGTGGTGTATGTGTCACATGGGTGCTAATTTTTACAAGCAGTTTAAGGGCAAGAGCTTGATGGATCTATTCAAGAGGCTGTGCGGACAGAATCAAGAGAAAAATTCAACGAGCTTTGGAGGAGGTTGGACGAGCTCACAACGAAGCAAAGGGAAGAGCACTCAAGCCGATCAGCACCTGTTGGTGAGGATGGTCCAGAGGCCTTAGAACCGCTGCCCACAGCTGGTCCAAACATCAGAAGGAGATCGGCATCTGCTGTGAGAAAATTTTCGCACTGTATAGAGAATGAGCCTAAGGAGAAGTGGTCTTTGCTGCATGATGTCGGCGGAGCACGGTTCGGCATTATGACAACTAATTTGGCCAAAGTTTACAACTGGGTGATGCGTGGTGTTAGAGACCTTCCCCTGGTTGCCATTGTTGAGTTCATCCTGCATGGAACATGTAGATATTTCAGAGACCGGTACCAAGTCGCTGCCCTATCAATGCAAGTGTGAGGTGTTTTCTTCGGACATATGTTGACAAATTATCTGGAGAAAAAACCTAAGAAGGCAAAGGAGCATAGAGTTATAACTCAAGGTACTAGAGAGCACCGATTTGAAATCTTGTGTGCTGATAGGGCCAAGCGTGGAATATATAGAACAAGAGTTGTGCAAGAATGCATACTTAAAGAGGATGGGTATTGCGCATGCATGTGCCATAAGCCAAGACTCTACCACAAACCATGTTCCCATGTTATTGCAGCGAGCTCGGAGTGTGGAATACTTGATCGTACTTTTGTATCTCCCTATTTCACCAAGGAAGCCATATTGCATACATGGTCACAAGAAATTTACGGTTTTGGCATAGCGGGGAATTTTACAGGTACAGTACCGCAACCTAGCTATATTCCAGACCCAAGTAAGATCAGAGACAAGGCTAGGCGTCGAAAGACAAGACGTATTCGAAATGCCATGGATGAGTCCGAAGCAAGTGGAAGGTACAAACATTGCAGCTAATGCGACAAGGAGGGACATACTTACAAGAAGTCCCCGAAGGACTCAGACATACCCACAACAGCAGAAGCCCCGCCATCAGGATCCGGATTGGATGGTACCCCGCCAACAGGGGAAGGGACAACTTCTAGGCCCACCAGGCCAAGACGTGCACGCGTGCCTCGTGGTTTGGTCGTGTAGTGATGTGTAGTAAGCTTGGTTAAGATTATGTAATGTACGGTTTTTGCTTTGTTGTAACTGAAGTGAATAAACTTGTTGTTTCAACCTATCTTGCAGATGTAATGTTCTGTTATGTTCTTAATCTCTGTCTTGTATTTGAATATATTTCAGTTACATGTTGTACGTGCATTCTTTATGTTTCAAATTCGATCATTTCTTGTTGTACCATAAATTTATTGTTGTATACTTTTTCGCTTTCTGTTTGCATGTGTCATATGTGTTAACTGTGATAATGCATGCAGGGATGGCGGACGACACACCAGAGCTGCTAGATCGAGGGATCGATCTGCACCACCGTTCGTATCGTATTGCGGTGCAGAACGCCACTCTGCCCATACTTCGACCGCGACCGTCCAGACGTCTACTTTCAGTGGACCCTCGGTTCTATTCCAGGTATCCGTTGACTCTTTAAGGTCTCCCAATTAAGTACAAATGGCTTGTTAATAACATATAATTTTTATGTGTAGGTTACGTGAGGCAGGCCTCCTCCCGTTGTGTTGCCTTATGGAGGCTCGAGCTGCTGAGGCCGATGAGACGAGGAGGTGGAGTTTCGATAGGTCTCTTCTAGCAGCCCTAGTCGACCGATGGAGGCCGAAGACACACACGTTCCACTTGCCGTGCGGGGAGGTCGCACCGACGCTTCAGGACGTTGCGTTCTTTCTTGGCCTTCCCCTCGCTGGCGATGCCGTCGGGCCAGTCGACGAACTTCATGATTGGCGAGACGACATTATGGCCCACTTCGGCCATGTGCAACGTCACCCTGCACTTCCAGCTATGAGCAGCCTCCCTCCGTACATGACCATGGGCCCATCACAGCAGTGGCTCATGCAGTTTACCGTAAGGCCTATTTGAAAAGAATTTTATCAATTTGCAGTTCTACTCAACTTTATTAACTGTATCTTTTTCAGTCCGATCAGCTACACCCAGAGGCTGACATGTACTCTGTGTGACAAAGCTTGGAGGCCTACTTGTTGTGGCTTTTTGGCTGGTCATGTTCACCAGCAGCGTAGGACATGCCATCGACAAGATCATGATCCCCTACGCGCATGCGATCGCTGATGCTGACGAGGGAGCAATGCCACAGTGGAGCTGGGGATCCGCAGTACTGGCAGCGACGTATAGGGGGCTTTGCGAAGCATGTACCAAGATAGAAATAGGTTCTTTGCTCACTGGTTGCCCCCTCCTTCTACAGCTATGGGCAGCTCAACAGTTCGCAATTGGTCGACCTGTGGTGGATCACACCGCCTACGAGGATGACCTGTACTTGCAGCATCCGCCCGAGGACTTCCCCACCATGGGTACAGTCTGGTGCCGTCGTCGGGTTCGTGTTCCTAGCTGACGTATATAGTTAATTCGTATCGTACCTTCTAACCTATTGATTGTTATATTTCAGCAACGATGGGCACATGTGCAGGTCACGCGGTCGTACAACGAGTTTATGCTGGAGTTCAATAGGATACAGTTGACCGACGTGATCTGGGAGCCTTACAGCCAAGAGGCTATCCACGCACGAGCTCCCCTTGGGCTGTCCACGTTGTGCACATGTGACCAGGCCTTCTGGCTGACGCTCCGACCGATGGTGTTCGACATATTCGTCGAACCGCACTGTCCAGGGCGTGTTTTGCGCCAGTTCGGTCTCATGCAGCCGTCCCCCGCCCCTATCATCCATACCATCCCTGTAGATGCTCACAGGTAAGTACTACTAACAACTGACTTTGAAAAATTAATCGTAATAGACATATCTTACTCAAATTTGTGTTCAGGCTGACTCGGAGGGGACAGGTCGGCGGCAACTTATGGGTTCCACGTCTGCAGCCATACGTGGACGACTGGTTGCTTGCCACAGAGGACGTCGTTGAGGAGTACCGCCCCCACACCGAGGACTCGTACATGAACTACCTCCGGTGGCACCAGCCTCGTACCCGCACACGTGTCACCTTCGTTCCTCCGGAGCAGCAGCCACACGTCGCCGCCGTGGGTGACGCTTACCCTACGCACCGTGATCAGGATTACTTCCGCGCTATGAGTACTTGAATCTCTCATATATATCAGTAGTTCATTACGTATATCTTTCATCCAACTTAAAACTGAAATTAGGTCAACGGTGCGCAACTACTTTACACGGAGGTTGACTCCGTGTGCCGCCGCTTGGAGGGTGGCTTGGCGTTGACAGTGGACGAGCAGCGCACCTCGTACACGCGGATGCGTACAACACTTAGATCCGTGCTGAGGGCTCTGACTTGTTGGACCTCCGATGTAGCGCCTCGAATTCCTGCACCGACACCTGCAGCACGTCCTCCTACACCCCAGACCAGAGGTAACTCCGTGTACCCCACCTCGTCTGCCTATGTTTTTCCAATCTAGATGACTGTGTGACTTACGACGACACCTTTCACAGCGTTCTCTACACCGTACCTTCGTTCCTCCGGAGCAGGGTCCTCGATGCACGGAGCAGAGGCATCCAGGCACTTCACTCATGCTCCACCCAACGCGTCGGCCCATGGTGAGGGTTCCTCCGCTCAGGGAGCAGCCTGGGGAGCCTGGCCTTCGCCCCATGGAGTGGGTACCTCCTCTCAGGGAGCAGCCTAGGGAGTCTAGCCTTCGCCCCATGGAGTGGGTACCTCCGCACAGGGAGCAGCTTCGACGTCGGCCTAGGGAGCCGGCACCTCATCACGGACCTACCGACTACCTAATGACCCCCCCACTGACGCACCGATCAGCGATGAGGAGGTCGAGATCGGCCCTTCACAGCTTGCAGGAGCACCTCCGCCCTACACGCCGGAGTTATCACAGATGACTCCAGTGCAGCACGTCCGTGCGACTCGAGGTGTTCCACCGGATCGCCACACCTACTCGTCGGGCACGTGCGACCGAGGAGGCCGAAGAGGGGTAGGGGGCAGGGGCAGGGACAGGCTCGGGGACAGTAGTACCCTATATGATGTAATTACTGTCTTGATGTATGATACGCACTTTCCTTTTATCAAAATTTACCTTCTGTTATATTCTTCGTTTCCCGTCGGGGCCCTGGTGTATTGTGACGATTCTTTTGAGTACTATATCTAGAAATCCCCGTCGGTTCCTTATTCGTACCCTTTCGAACACAACTAATACATTCCAAAATTATAGGTCCGCTAGGGCGATGAGCTACTAATCCGAATTCATCTAACAAAACGGCCCTAATAATCCGAAACATAACCGGGAAGCAAGTCTTCATCTTCAGAACCACTATCCTCTCCCATAAACTCATTGGTACGGCTACACTCAGCTGCGTTGGCCTCTTCTTCCTTTTTTTTGTAGTAAGCGGCCTCCAAGTCATCGAGGGCTTGGGTGAACGCTTCATCATACTCCTCGTCCTCGTCGTTCATCGGCATCTCCGCCTCCGCCATCTTCTGCTTCATCTTCGCATCAGCACTCCTCTTTTCGGCCTCCTCCATCTTCTCCCTCGCATGCAAGGATGCTTCCTCTTCTCTCTTCTTTTTCCATGCATCACAGTCTTTCTTCCACCGAGCAGCACTTGGGGTTTGGACACACAATCATCGGGCATAGTCAACCTGCGCTCGCTTCCGCATCTTAATATAGTTGTCCACAAGCTGAGTACCAGACCTGAACTTTAGGTCCATTAGTTGCTTTTGCTTCATTGTATCTATGTATTCCCTACGGTCTTCACCATGGGCAAAAACCTCCCACTTGCATTTCCTAAGGCTCTGTGATCGAACGGAACAATTTAAAGTCAGCAAATACAAAAAGTTTGGATATCAAGTGAGCAACAAGTGGAACAAAAGGACCTCATCGTAATCAACCATATGGCCGCACCAATAGCCTATTCCAAGCTCCGATGGTAGTAGGCCATACTGCGCTTCGACACCACATTTGCACAACACAGGAGGCTTGGGGGTAACCACTTTTCTCTTCTTGTCCACCTTCGGCTCAGGCCATTTGTTCTTTGGACCCTACAGCCACTCCCTGAAGTTACACTTCCGCAACAAGGTATACCCACCCTACAATGTAAAATATTAGTACATGCACAAATACTAAGAAAGCCATGACCGCATACAATTTGCACTTACTCCGGCGGGGTTAGGACATTCGAACTCGTTAGGCCTATCTGAACTTATTACAGAATAATCTCCGCATTTGCAACGAGGCGAAGATTCAAGCCGTCTCAATTGGGCTATTTTCTTCTCCTCGTCTGTCATTGGGGGGTCAGGGGGAGGTGCCACCCACCGCTCGAATTGATCGGGTGGATTATGCTTCCCTTTCCACCATTCGTCAAACTGGAGATACCTTGGGTCGAATTTGTCTGGACCGTCAATCCACTGAAAGAAAAAGCACCGCTCATGGGCCTACAAAACATGATTGCTAACGACATTGTTAGAGATGCAAGAGCCGCAATTACTAGCAATGAATAAAGGCGCAATGACAGAGGTGCAATTACTTACATTGAATCCACCGCATGTGTAGTAGCAACGGGCAGCTGTGTCCTCATGGCGAGATTGGCCAATATCAGCCAGTTCTCCACAGTCACAATTTGGGACAGGGACTGCAGGAGGAACAGGAGCATCCTTGCTAGACACGTCGGGATACAATTCTCTAGGGCGACCTCGTTTTTTCCAAAACTCCGTCCGCCACAAGTTTTGCATATCTATTCAGAGAAAATATGATATTCGTCACATTTCAAATCATGCAATCCCATTGTTTAAATCATAAAAGAAACATCATTATTTCTAACACGAACTGCAATGCTCTAACATCATTATTTATAGATCTAATATACATACTACTCACAGATCTACCCAGAGTCAACTAAAAACTAAACAACTCTAGTGCACATTATATTTTACTAATGCATAGCAACAGACTTATAATGTATGATAAACTTACCTAAAAGCCGAGGTCTTAAACTGACAGAGCTTCGCCGTTTACTTCCTTCCCCTCCCTCCTCTTCTCTTTCTTTTTTCTGGAAAATTTAGTGAATATAATGAAAATCTGAAGAGGGGGGCTACGTATATATAAGTGGAGCCCAAAAAACGTCAATTGTGTGGGCGTTTTTGGCTGCTCCGAGGTTCGCCCGTAAAACAGCGCGCACTTTTGCAGACGGCCCCCTCGCCACCGAAAAACGCCCACGCAGTGGGCGTTTTTTGGGCGCCAGGGGGCCGCCCGCAAAAGCCGGCACCGGCGGCGGCCGGCCTTGTGCCACGTCACATATAACGCCCACACAGTGGGTGTTTTTTAAAAAACGCCCACTGTGGGCGACTAGTTCTGTCATATTTCGAAACAAAAAATTAAAATTGTAAAAAAAATTTCAAAAAAAATAAAAATAAAAAAAATTCGACAGGAGCTTGGCTGGCTTGTGTGCTTGCCGTGCCGAGCAACGAGCATGTAGGTTGTTCACACTCGCCAGCACTCAAACGACATAGAGGACCTGGCAAAAGACTTTTTTAAAAAAAAAACTTTTGTCATAATGCCTCATTTGCACCTAAATTCGTTTCACTTATGGATGTTTTTAAAACCGGATCTTGTTCTAACCATCCCTGACGCCGGCCTAGTCAACTAAAAATGTAACAATTTACTGCAAGGCCGTTTGCAGCCATAGACACCATGCTGATGACGACGATGGCACATCTTTTGATTCTCGAGTCAGCTAATTAAAACTAACGAATTGACGAGGCTCACGTAAAACACATATAGTGCGGCATCAGGTCAGCAGCCGTCCTTCAATGTCGCACGACACTGGCACTGGGTAAATACATCATCACTCATCGGTTATCGCTAATAATGCATGAAGGTTCTGGAGCTCACTACTACTCATGATAATCAAATGATGCATCAACTGTTTTGAACGATTTACACATGACAGTTTGCGTGCTTCCATCTTATTACAAACTATCAGATCGATACTACTACAGTTTGCGTGCTTCCATCTTATTACAAAATATTTTTCAAGAGAAAGTGCAAACACATACAACACAAACACAACTTATGTACTCTTGTTGTAGTGATATTTACATACATGGGGGACAAGAAACTTTAACATATTGGATGAAACGAAAATATATATTATTGTTATCGACATCGCTTGGCCTGCTAGTTCCTTGATCATTAATTTGAACCCTCATTTGTTGTTAAATAGAGTTGAGATTATGGTAGATGAGCATGATCGAAGCATCAATCATTGAACCTACCTTTCACAGGACCTACTAGGTCATGTTTTTGGCCTTCCCTCTTGATTTTGAAACCAAAGAGTATATTACGCATGGCGGTCAATAGTTTGGGCTCATTTGTAACTTGGACCAGTGACCAGTTCGCTGTTGAGCCCTTCACATGAGTAGCATCCCTCGTAATATTATTGTTTGCAGGGAGCTTTGATTAGTGATGCTAGCCACTCCTGGAGAGTACAAGTGTTCGTTTTCAATTCTTATTTTAATGATGGTCAACCAGCTAATGAAGATCCAATCCCAGATAAGTGCCCAAGAAGTGCTTACTACCCTTCTTCCTCAGAAGAAGAGAAAATCTAGGAAGAGGCCTACCCTTTTCCTTGATAACCAAGTCAAACGGAGTGCCGGACTGCACAAACCAAAAGATTTTCAGCTTATGGAGTTTCATGACAAAGCCTAGCCAAGGATAGTTGGTCGAGCTGCACCCTCCTAGACTCCGGCAGCGCACATAGGCATAGACTTAACCATCAAAGTGCCTTATTTTTTACCTTAAGGGGGAGGTCGGATCCTATAAAGGGAAGGCCAAAACAAAACACTCCATTCCAGATGTTGCTTGACTGGCTTCTGTGCTTGCCGTGCCGATCATGTAACATATTTTGTGGCTCTACAGATGTTGACACCCGCACCGATTGGGCACTCTACAGCAGAGAGTCTAAATGTTTCTCTCTTTCACATTATGAATCTATATAACTTAACCACACAATTCAGTATGTGATTCTACTCCTCGTGAGAAATGTCTGTGGACAGATTTTGTATCAATTTAAGTTTGTCTGGAAATCTGGATTCCAACCGCTTCAGTCAGCAAAAAAAAAATCTGGATTATTCCAACCAAACATTCCCTAAGAATCAAAGGACATAAATCCAAGACCCCTTGTCTCAAATCATATAATACTTTTTATATATCCTATTCTATTATGTTTTCTTCATCTCAAAGCTAAGTTTTTTTTGTTCTTCACCAACTGTGCCATGCTTCAACAGCAGGACATCAAGTCCATCACTGGCGGCATCCCTACTGTGCAATCCGCCGACCCAGCCAAACGAGATGCAGCATCAAGCCAATCAAGTTATCTGATCTGATCCGAAGCAGCAGCATTATAAACTAGGAATAATAATGGACGCTGTTCTGTTAGAAATAGAGCATTAAGCACATCTCATCTCCAGAATTCATATTACCCATATATAATAAACTTGCTTCATGGCTCTCAGCAACCAAACCATCTCAATGTAAAAGGCCACTATTTTTAATGCCGCGGTGATCTAGTTGTAGAACCCCAGGCATGGGATCGACCCACTAGCGTGCCTTTTGTAGCCGGGATTTGGGCCAGTGCTGGGCGTTTGTTGTCCTGCAGATGGTTATTGTGTTACACGCATGGCTGGGCTTTTGGTCCCCACATAAGTGCTAGATTTTCCTAAAAACAATTAAATGCTAGATGAGCTCGTGGTACATAATAAACTCAAACAAAAAATCAGCTCAAAAAAGCTAATATGAATGTGTTTTAGTTTAATTAGCTCTTCCATGAGTAGAGGGATTTCTTCAGATGAGTGTCAAATAGATTTAGGATCCTTTAATTTGCCGTTGGTAGTATGATGATAGTTACTTTGAAGAGCATCTTGGGTAGAAAATAGCAGCAGCAAGGTATATCTGACACAGCTCACACTTCCGTTCAGGCTGCAGGTGCTGCTCGTGCTATTGACCTTGCTGCAGAATCTACATTTCTAGAAGAGTAGGCTAGTCTAATGAAGAGTCTATGTTTCCATTTTCTTTGTAATTATGAATTGTGGATTATACTGAAAATATATTTCCTAGGTTGAATACAAACTCAATTACTTCATATTCTAGTATGTGATTTTTCAAGCAATCATATATTTATTTTTAAAATATAATATAACTTTATTGTTATCCACACATTATCTATTATCCACAAATCAACTAATGGTTTGAGAAACACGTGAGGACTGATCCTTCAAAAAAACACGTGAGGACTCAAACTTTATCAATGAAAAAAGAAACTAGTGGTTTGAGAAACAATGAGGACTCAAACTCCATTGATGAAAAAAGAATGAAAGCTATATCGAATGTGGGAAGAATTAGGACAAGAAGATGCGTCGAGGATCTAAAAACTTCATTTAAGAAGATGTGTCTATAGCTTTTAATATTGTTCGACACCATATGTTAGCTATGATGCACCCCGTATCTCGCACGGAGGTCATCCGTCCAGTGCCTCCGCTTGATTACGAGCCAGAGAAAAATCTTGATATGCATGGGCGCCCAGGTCTTCCACACTAGGTTGTGCCCGGCCATGCCGAGCCAAGCGGTCAGGTGGAGATGAGGTATGACGCTTGTCCTGCATTGGTTTCATCCATGTACCAAAATAAGCCGACCGTGCATGTTGCATAACCTATTCTCCTGGTCTCAGTGTACGTAGCCAGTGTCGACAGAAAAGGACTGAAGGCTCCATTCTTTGCCTATTCAAATTTTAAACTAGCTGTGCTCACTTGTGCTGCCGGCTTTGATTTAACTTGAGAGCGCAGCCATACACAAACACAACACGCATGATGACCACAAAAACGTGACGACATTTTAAACTAAAGCAGACATAGTGCCATTGGTTCAGCACTCTCCAATTCATTTTCTTCGGCACACACACAAAGGTTTGTATGCAGCGCACTGGTAATTATTGATCTGACATGACAAATGAATGACATGCATGAGCAGCTTTGTTCTTTCGAATGACTTGCACCAATGGTTTGCATGCTTATTTTAACTTCCAAGCTAAATCAATATAGATGTCTATTATATATACTCCTACCATGTCTAGAATGCCATTGAAAAATGTTGCTAGAGATAGTATTTTGTGTATTTGGTAAGGAGCTGAGGTAGAAACTTTGAGATATTGGAGAATACCAAGAAATCATGGACACTGCACTTGCTCTTCGCACCATCGTTTTTCCCACAGCATCTCGGTTTGACACCATGTAGAACTACAACAGAAAGTCACGGTAGGAGTGGGTCGCTCAGCTCCAGGTCGGAGCTGGTATAGTTGCTGATAGCAATGACGAGTACCAAGAGTGCCTAAGCAAGGCTGGTGCTGCCCATGCTATTGACCTTGCAGAATCTACATTTCTAGAAGAGTAGGCTAGTCTAATGAAGAGTGTATGTTTTCATTCCCTGTATAATTATGAATTATAGATTAGACTTAAACATACTTCTTTGGTAGAATAAAAAATCAATTATTTGATATTCTAGTGTGTGATTTTTCCAGCAATCATATATTTATTTTTTAAACATAATATAACACTATTGTTATCCACAAATTAAACGTAAAATAACTTTATTTGTTATCCACAAAGAAATTATTTTTTTGAAACGAATCGAGGCAGAAGAGCTGTCGATTATATTAAAAAGAAGATAAGCTCAGGCTGAGCATAACAAACAATTCGACGACGACAAAACAACAACAACAAGAACCACCGAGGACAACAAAGACGCTACGACTACCAACAAGCTACTCACAACGAGAACAACCAAAACAACAAACAACCACTACAACAACAAAACAGGCCCTACGACACATTACAAAGATGCAACGAGACCTCTGCCACAACCTCCGCTACAAGGTTCCAAAAGGCAGGACCCTTTAAACCCATCAGTGATTTGAGAATGTCTGGCGGCAACAGTTCCTTTAAACAATCTACGACGTCTTGCATTGCGTCTTCATCAAGCTTTCTATCCTTTCGAACAATGACCAAATCATCTAACACGTTGCATCGTGCAAGACGAACACTTCGACGAAGCGAAGACTTATCGTAGGATTTACGTCGACATCTTGTTGTCAGGCTAGGTGGTGAAGAAGAGTGTATAGGAGGACATGCCACGTCCTGCTCCATCATAGTTGTGGCAGACGAATAGGACGTTTCCTTCATCGGTGGATCCTCCATCAGCTGGGGGGCTCCTGTGTTGACCTTAACCTAGAATGCATGGGGAATCTTCAATGATGATAAGAAAGATTGGGTCAACTGTTACTTGAGAGACAACTTCATCGTCATCGGATGCTTCCTCCACTAGAACAGATTCGGAGACAACTTTCTCTTCATCGGATGCACGCTCCACATGTACAGAATCCTCAGCAGGGGTGGCAACATCTAGCAACGTCCCCACTGTTATAGTAGGGGCATCCAATGGCATTACAATGGCTTGCTCAATTGTCTTCTCAGTAGTGATGGACTCTGCAACGATTGCACATGCTTCCTCACGAACCAAGGAGTCGGTAGACTTGCAAGCCCCTACGAGAGAAGGGAGGATCACCGGTGTCGGGGAGCGCCGAACAGGAGAACAGGGCCCAAAGAGCTCAGCCATAATGGAAAGCTCTCCAGGTGGCTCTACATGGGAACCAACTAGTCCAGGCACGTCAACAAAGAGTTCCTTGCTTGGTAGCTCTGTATGCTTCAAGTGGGTGGCCACACGTGCTAGCCAACAGCTTGATAGCCGAAATCTCGTCTATTATGGGCCTCACCATATCCTCAAAATTGGTTAACTATTGCTGAAACTCTAAGCGTAGTGACTCCAGCAAAGGTGTAAGCATGGATTTGGGATCAAAAATCATCGAAGCTTGAGGCGCATGATCTTTGCATTCATGTACACCCTTCCTTTGCGAGGGAGAATGGCTTTGTGGAGGCGGTGGCCGAGTGCATTGCTGACTTGATGAGGGCGCAACCACAACGTCGACCCAACTACGAGCTACTTGGGGGTGGTGAGGACTGGCAGATGAGGACGGGGGGCACTGATGGGGACAGTGCTGCTCCCGATGCCCAGGTCGACGACAATGAATGCAACGGAACAAATCCCGACATGAACTAACCAGATGTCCACGAGAAAGACAACGATAGCATCTGCCACAAGCCCACTGCTTGAAGGCAAGGCTACGCTCAGACTTCACGAGAGTCGGGGATGTTGATGACTGCTGGAAGAAGCGAGAGCGACCCTCAGAGCCGTTGTTAGCTGCCATGAGTTGCTTGGAATGCTCAGGTGGGGTGGTCGATGGCAGTAGAGGCGACATAGCTCGGAGAAGCAGAATTGCAGCTAGCCAAAAGATCCAGCAGTCGAGGGAGGAGATGACGTTGTTGCTGACAGCAGCGAGGTGCGGCTGCCGCCAGTGGCGATAGCAACCAAGACGAAGCTCGGAGCTTCCCTACATGAAGCTGTCACTATGCCAGAAAATGTCATCAGTGACGCGTCTAGATGGTCATCAGTGACGTGTAAAAGACGTGTCACTGTTTCTGCATCAGAGATAAGGAGACATTAGGGACGCATAAAAAACGCGTCACTGATAGCGTTCATGTGTGACGCATCCAAGCCAACACTCGTCACTGATAGCGTTCATGTTTGACGCGCCCAAGCTAAACGCATCACTGATAACAATCTTAAAACAAAAAAAATTTAGGTCGCTGGTTTTTTATACAGCACAATAACAAATACAAAATCCACACTTTTCAATACAAGATCCGCTCATTCAATACAAGATTCACAATTCCTATTCCATCCAAATAGGCCAATAGGATTGTGAAAAAAGACTACATTATGCAAGTGCTGTGGAGAAATGTAAGTTTAGTTTTGCAGACTACTCTGCCAAGCTGCTATGAAGATGCCAGTGTCCTACTAGCCCACCATTATCAGTAAAGTTAAGGAAAACATACGGTCATTTCAAACAAAAATGATGAGAATTGAAAATCCTAGTAATTGCAGCTAGCATTCTTCAGTCATATCCTAAATAAATGGGTTAGCCTTGTGTCTAGCTGTGTTTACTATTGGTAATCAGCAACCGATTACCAATAGTAAACACAGTCTACATTTAACTGAGTTGAGAGGGAGGTAACTACTATGATCATGGTCGAAATTAAAGTATTCCATTGTATGCTCTAATCACAAAAAAACACCAGTAGTTTACCAATTATATCCTTATCCAATGAACTCAAACTATTTCTCAAACTACAATGAACTCTTGGAAAAAAATCCATCTACTTGGACTGAAAGAAAGAATACAACCAAAGATCAAAAAATAAAGAAAGAATGTAAAGGACTACAGAAATAACAATACCAAATTAGTATACATTGACAAAGAAAGGAACAATTAGTAGTACTGGCTTTGGCCAGAGCTGGAACTAAAGGCAGTTTAACACTCTGGTTCATCTCTTGACCTTAGTAGCAATGAAATCAAACTAATTTTAGATAGAGAGCAACTGATTATTTAACATATCTTGGTGGACACATTGTTTGTTAGACATTGGAAAAAGCGAAACATGTTTACAAGAAAAGTGCTGCATATAGTGATTTTGAACCCAGCAGCACATCTCACACTGACGAACAGTGGGGCAGCATTCCCTCCAATTTAACCTTGGACTGAATTCACTAACCCTTAGGAATCACGATCATTCTACTACCCCTACAGATGTAATCATAGCACCAGCTATGTTTTTCATATGCCAGGTGGCCAGTTTCCAGCACATACGAGACACTATTATTACTAGTAATATGCTACTATGCAGCAGTTGATTCTGAAAGAGCATTCAGAGTAAGAATGCTTGGTGCTCACCTTCTGTACACACCTTGTTGAACATTATTAGTCACCCAAGATACCTGAAAGCATGAGATACCTGAAAGCATGGATGAAAGTTTTAAGTCAGTTCTCTTAAACATAGTACTCTCAAAATAAACATAGTACTCTCAAATATAGTTTCTCTTTTTTATTTATCTATAGAAATTTAGTCACTAAAATTCAGTGCATTGGTTGACATGTAAACAAAGTTGCTTTTCTGAGTGAGACATCTAAATTTAAGTCAGTTCAGACTTCAGAGGGCGGCGGTCCGATTTCGATCTGCTGGCGGTGGAGGCGACCTTGTGGGCGGTGGCGTGGCTGCGGATTGGGGAGGAGGCAAGGAGCCATGCCTCTATGAGGGCGGCGGTGCGCGTGTGCGGTGGATCGGGGGCAGCGGCGCGGTGCGTGTGTGCTGTGGAACGGCGGAGGAGTCGGGGCGAAGTGAAGGGACGGGATGGGAGTCGGGGTAGTTGTTGGTAGGGCTGGTGGAGATGACGACGGGGCCTGAGCCACCCCGCGCCGCACTCGCCGGTGAAGAACGACCGCACGGCGGCACCAGGGCCTGCGCGGCGTCAAGGCCAGGGCGACGTGCTACTGGAGAGTGGAGGGCTAGCGGCAGCTGCACGATAGGGTTACAGGTTTACTTGGGCCGCCAGGTTTCGGCCCAAATACACGCTACTTGTTGTCCAGCCTTTATTAAATGTGACACGTTTTGTCAATAAGTCACTCATATGTCTTCCTATCAGTGACACGTCTAAGTAAAACGCGTCACATTCTTTATCCGTGACACGTCCTGTTAACCCGCGTCACCATGTTCCTGGGGCACGGGCAATTGCTAATTGGTGATGCGTCTCGTGAACTCGCGTCACTGATAGATTATCGGTGACGTATTTTGTTTCTGTGTCACGAAACAAGGTGTCACTGATAAGCTTTTCTGGCATAGTGTGTGCTCGTTAGGTGGCCGAATGGCGAAGGGCGCGACGAAGACCTTTCATCGGCAGCAATAGATGGCGCGCACCGACGGACCAGCTCATGGCCGCTCCCGTGGCATATGGCCGCACGTCGTCGTGTTCCGCGGCGCCGGTGTTCGCCTTGGCCTTCTCCGAGACAGATCTGGCTGGCCCGCCTCTTGTGCGTCCTCCGTCTGGCTCTACATCTCTTTCGGAAGTTGGGCAGTCAGAGCAGTCGCGGGGGCAATGCGAAGCGGTGGCGGTGGACGCAAGGTGAAATGGCGCCGGCAGCGGGGATTGCGAACTGAGATCTGCTGCTGCTGAGGCGCGTCCGGTGCTGGAGTCGTACGGATGTGTGCCGCAGCTGCTGTTGAAGGGCGAGGCGGAGTGGATCTGCTAGTTGAGCTGGTGGTGGTGGGGGATCTGGGTGGCGGAGCGCGAGTTGCGGCGGCGGCGGCTTCGCACCCCGGCGCGAGTCTGGCTAGAATCCCAAGTGCATACAAAGCAATTAGTGGTTTAAGAAACATGTGAAGACTCAAACTTCACCGATGAAAAAAGAAACTAGTTGTTTGAGAAACTCGTACGAACTCAAACTCCATCGATGAAAAAAGTATGAAAGTTATTCTAACTAACTTCTATCGAATGTGGGAAAAATTAGGACAAGAAGATGCGTCGAGGATCTAAGAACTTCATTTAAGAAGATGTGCCTATAGCTTTAAATATTGTTTGACACCATATGTTAGCTATGATGTAGCCCATGTCTCGCGCAGAAGTCAGCCGTCCAGTGCCCCCGCTTGAGTGCGAGCCAGAGGAAGATCTTGATCCGCATGGGAACAGTGTGATGAGGTATGACGCTCGTCCTGCATTCGTTTCTTCCATGTACCTGAATAAGTCGACCATGCATGATGCATAACCTATTCTCCTAGCTGGCCTCATTATAAGTAGCTAGTGTCGACTGGAAAGGATTGAAGGCTTCGTTCTTTGCCTCTTCAAATTTCAAACCAGCTCTGCTCCCTTGTGCCGCCGGCTTTGATTTAACTTGAGAGCGCAGAGCGGAGATGTATGCTGCTTGCTGCTGCTGCTATGCTGAATCCCTATTCCAAGCTCCCAGATAGTGATGCTAGCTTTACCAGTGGAGCGGTGGCTGTGGCGGTGGCGGTCCTCCCGGGTCTGTCCCCACGTCGTGTACCCTGCGTTGTTCAATTAAACGACTCCGATCCATCTATTGTGCTGCATACGAGCGTATCTATTTTTAATCTTCAAAAAGTATGTTAATTCTTGAACCGTGTATAAAAACAAGAACATCGAAGATTGATTCACAAGTTATGGCCAGCTTGGGTGCTCTAAGTATATCTTTGATTTGTGATGTGTCTTGGGATCGTTCTGGTTGGTGAGGTCACTCGTTACATGCTTAACGCGGTCTGTCGCTGCATGTCAATAGCCATGGGCTAAGTCCGACACAGAATCGAGCTTGATATTTGTTTGAACTTATAACATAGTTTGTGCTACAATAATAACCTTGCTTGGCACACATACATCTTCTTTTGATCACTGCAGTGTGAAGAACAAAAAGATTTAAAGTGAGGCAGTCCTTATAGCAGAAATAAAATAACAACTTCTTTCAAGATTGATTGACTTTTGCCTAAATCATTATGCTGTTCGTGATATATATATATGAGTTGACTCATCTCGTGTCTGATGGAATGCCTTTCTTGTCCTGCATTTTTTTTCTACAAGTGTAGTCATGCAAGGAATGCTCGTAGAGTCTGATTGCCCTGGATGGAACTCAATCTTGCAAACCATTGTTTGTTGACGTCAAGCATTCCAAACATTAAATTATTCTAAATCTCCTGGCCTTAATAAAGAAATTTCGGCATTAGGTGAAGAAGGGCATAAATGTTTACAGAAATATAAGAATTGAAATATTCTAGCTATATCGCAATAAGATTAGCAAGGTGAAGAAGGGCAAAAAGGTTTGAAAATATGAATCAAAATATCCTAGCTACCGCAATATGATTCGATTAAAAAGGTTGAAAAAATGCCTAGTTCAACGTGGCATGCGCTTACAGGCGGATCTAGTGGCCTGAACTTTATGAAGGAATTTCTTGAAGAGATTGTTGTGTGCGCATGCCGCACACAGGGCCACCAGCTTCCTCCTGCTCTGGTTGTGCCATCACGCGGCACGCCAACCATTTGCTAACAATATATATGTATCTTTGTTTTGCTAACAATATATATGTATCGGTACTCATTATCAATTCCAGTTTTTGTCATGTTATAATATTTTCAGTATGTATATTTTTACCATGTTGATGTATGTCATGAAATGAAATAAAATCTCTAGCAACGCACGGGCACTCATCTAGTATATCATATATAGGCATTGCGGAAGGTGATGACGGAACACCTGCCATGTGCCGCGATGGGCGGCAACAGCGGCGATCTGGCAGCACCTTGCTGTCAGCCATGGAAACCACGAGCATGCCTTTGGTAGTAGGGCCTTCGGCCAGAACATCTTGGGTAGCAAAAGCAGCAGTAAGGTGTGACACAACTCACACGGTTCAGTTCAGACATACAATAGGTCCGTTCATGTCGATTAGCAACGCAATTGAAAAGGGATCACCAAAAATGCCAGTTCTTGTTGAATTCATACTTGACAGCCACCCAACAGGATAGAGTTTGATGCAGCCGTTGCAGCGAGCAGAAAAAACGTGAGACTTCATACAAAAGCACACATAGTGCCATATTGCTTGAGTGCCGGTTCAATTCATTTTCATTGGCACACACGACATCATCAGCTTCACGAAAATCAAACCCTCCTTCTATTTGCACACCGGTAATTCTAGATCTGATGAGTGCACTCATGACAAATGAATGACATGCATGAGCAGTTTTGTTCTTTCGAATGAATTGCACTAATGGTTTGCATGCTTATTACAACTTACAAGCTAAATCAATGTCGATGTCTATTATATATACTACTACCCACATGTCTAGAATGCCATTGAAAAATGTTGCTAGAGATAGGACTTTTTGTATTTGGTAAGGAGCTGAGGTAGAAACTTTGAAACATTGGAGAATACCAAAAAATCATGGACGTTGCACTCGCTCTTCGCACTATTATTTTCCCCACTGCATCCTGGCATCACGGTTTGACACCATGTACAACTACATAGACAGAAAGTCACGGCAGGTGTGGGTCGCTCACCTCCAGGTCGGATCTTGCTGATAGCAAACCAGATGACCAACAGTGCCTAAACAAGGCTGCAAGTGCTGCTCATGCTATTGACCTTGCGGAATCTACATTTCTACAAGAGTAGGCTAGTCTAATGAAGGTTTATGTTTTCATTCTCTGTGTAATTATGAATTATGGATTATACTGAAAACATACTTCCTAAGGTCGAATAAAAACTTAATTATTTGGTATTCATGTGATTTTTCAAGCAATCATATACTTATGTTTTTAAACATAATATAACTTTATTGTTATCCACATATTAAATGTAATATAACTTATCTGTTTTCCATGAAGCAACTAGTGTTTGAGAAAAACGTGAGGACTCAAACTCCATCGATGAAGAAAGGATGAAAGGTATTTTTAATACTTTCTATCGAATGTGGGGAGAATTAGGACAAGAAGATGCGTCAAGGATCTAAGAACTTCATTTAAGAAGATGTCTACGATATAGCGTGTCTCGCGCAGCAGTCAGCCGTCCAGTGCCTCCTCTTGAATGTGAAGATCTTGATCTACATGGGCGCCAAAGTCTTCCACACTAGGTTGTGCCCGGCAATGCTAAAACATCCTCGATTTTTCACGAAGGTAGAATTCATAGAATGAGCTATAATATGATAGTCCCAAAAGAATTTCATCTCTTTTAGCATATACAGTTGATAACTTCTTCATACATGGTAAGATTACAAGAGATTACAACACTTGGCAACACTTGGCCACACACAGGGCTACCAGCTTCCTCCTGGTCTGGCTGTGTCGTCACTGCGGCACGCCAACCATTTGCTCGGCCAGCATTTCAGTGCATTTATATGCCAGATTTGGCTCCCCGTTACGAGACAAAAGATTGAGACTGATCCATTCGTTTTTCATGTTATTCCCCAAGGTTGTTCTTGTCAGCAAGTCCAATACATTTTTAAAGTAAAATGCACCCTGATTACTTAAACTATTAGGGCATTACCATCTGGGTACTCGAATTGAAAAAGCTACCACATAGGTACTTAAATTGTTAGAGCATTACTATCTGGGTACTCAAACTAAAAAAGCTACCACCTGGGTACTTAAACTATTAGGGCAGTATCATCTAGGTACGTGAGTGGGCTGTGGTAGCTTTTTCATTAACACATGCTTCTTGGGCAATTAATTTAATAGGTAAAGTCTATTTCCAAACCTTCAATTTGCATGATATTAAGATTTTCAACCCTAAACTATGGAATCATGTATCATGCGTCCCTCAACCGTTAAAAACAGAAAATTTTATTTCTCCAGTTGTCCTCAAAGATACTTTTCTATTTCACAAAAATATTAAAAATATTTCATCTCCAAATTTCATAACTAATATATGAATTAAAATAAAAAATGGAAGTAGTACTATTTTTTAACAATGTTATCTATCTAGTGTTGCGGAGGTCGATTCCATTGTTGCGGAGGCCTGAGATTATTTCCTATTGAATATTTAATATTATTCCGGTGGATCCTCGTGTTAGTCAGTTAATGACGTGCTCAACAGTAATACTTTTGGCTAGTGGCTTATTATTATTTATTGGCAGCTATTCTCGCAACTAGCTTACTATCTGATTTCGAGCCATTTGATATACACACAAATTGTTCACTTGGGCTGCCTAAATTTCTTTTGGATATATAGATCGAGGTCGATTGCAAGCTAGTGTGTTTGCTGAGATTGTTAAGTTCAGCTCCGTATTTGAGTCACTTAGTTGAAGAACAGTGAAAATTCAAAGAGAATTATTTATATTTATTTGTACTCATATACAAGATGATACTACACCAATAGCTTAAGTACGCAGGTGCTAGCTTTTTTTTAGTTCGAGTACCCAGACCGTAATACTCTAACAGTTTAAGTATCCAGGTGGTAGCTTTTTCAGTTCGAGTACCTAGATAGTAATGGCTCAATAGTTTAAGTATCTCAGATGCATTTTACTCTACACTTTTATATAGTCCACTCAAAACACTGAGTCTGATTTGCTACCACAAGCCTCGAATCACAGTGTCTGATAACCAGTCCAAGCACCCAGTCGATTCAAAAAAAGAAAAGCAGCACGGGCCTATGTTTTATTTTCTTTTGGCCCAACAAAATATATTCACTCCAGTGGTCTCAACCCCAGGGCTTTGGACTTCCCTTCTCGAGCTCAGGCCATGGGGTGATAGGGAAAACGAATCCCCACATGCTGCTGCCTTGGGTTTGGTTGATCTCCTGCTCTCATCTCTCGCGACAATGGCCATGGCCGGCCATGGGGTTAAGAGGCATCCATAACCATTATATTGCTACACTTCGATCTGGCGGACATATGCTTCGGCCTTCTGCGCCTCCGCCCCCCCCCCCCCCCCCCCCCGCAGGTGTGGCTCGGTGCCTCACGCTCTGCATACCCGTGGCCGGAGCTCCCGTGGCCTGATGCCCCAACGGCCGACACCCCCTACCCCTAGCACCGCTGCGGCCAAAGCGCCTACCACCACAAGGTGCCGCCACAGCGGCCAAAGCCCGTGAGGACATTACGCTTCTGTCTTTTGTTCGCTTGTGCTCACAACAAGACAACATTAGAATGCCCACTTTGCCCGTTGCGGTAAGTTGTTTAAAAATTCAAAAAAATAGTAGCCCGCCAGCGAGCCCGTTTTTGAGCCCACCGGCGAGCCCATTTTTGAGCCCACCGACGAGCCCGTTTTCGAGCCCACCGGTGAGCCCGTTTCACATAATGAAACCCTAGTGTCGCCGGATCCGCGCGCCGCCGAGCCCATCCAGGGCTAGGGCTGCCACGTCGGCCGCTCCACCACCAGATCCCCGCACGCTGTCATCGATGTGCACCGCCTCCGCTTCCTCCGCCTCGCGCATCGCCGGAGACCAGCACCTAAATTGTCAACGAGCTCGCTAACGCGCCTCTGCATCGGATCGAGCTCGCGTACGCGTGCCCTCCACTGGATCGATCTCATCGACATGTGCCTCCACCGGATCGAGCGCGCCGTTGCGCAAGATCAAGCCCGCGGATGCACCCCTCCACCAGATCGAGCCCGCGATCGCGCTGCTCCACCAAATCGAGCCTTCCGTCGTGCAGCTTGACCGGTTCTGGCCGTTGTCGGGCCTCCACCCTGCCATCACTTCGTCGTGAGCGCTTCCCAATCCTGCGCCGCCATGGCTCCGCCCGGGAGCCCCTTGCGCCAGTGTGAGAGGGAGGAGGGGCGCCAGGATGCGCCGGGATGTGCCAGTGTGAGACGCGTGAGTGAGAGAGGGAGAGAATACATTCCGAGAGAGAGAGTGGAGCCGAGAGACGCGGCGTGAGGGGCGGAGGCGATGCTGCGGAGGCGGGTGGTGGCGGTGCCTCAGGGGCGGGGAGAGGAGTGGGTGAAGTGGAGGCCGAAAACCCTAAGTTGTGCTTTCATACTTAGTCCAGTATTGGGCCTCGCCCTGGGTCTGGTGGGCCGGCCTTTTATCATGGCAGGCCTTATAATATGCCCGCTGTGGTAAATCAATTTACTGCTGCGGACAATAATGTCCGCTACGGTAAATAAAAATTACCTGATCGATTTACCGCAGCAGGCAAAAAAAGAGCACGCCATGGAGGGCCAAAGTGCAACGCTGCAGAAGCTCTTTTATTAAGTAGTAGTGATTGGAACGAAAAACCACACATTTATCTTATGATTATTATACATGGACACGTGGTACTATTCCATGGTGGGTGCTTATGGTTGCCTCGTAGGGTTAATCCCTCCCCTTCTTTTTGGATCGAGGATGAAGTCACAAGTGAAATTCACCTTCTAATGTGCCAGCTCCCTGTCTAATGGTACTTTTATTCTTTTCATTTATTTAGCATTTAACTGTGGAAAATTATTGATAAAATACTTTGGCGAAAACCCTGCATAGGTGTCGTTTTCTACAAGTTGACATCGCCCGCTTCCGCTCGACTCGATCCTTTCCAGCTCCACCGTCGCCTACTTCCTGTTCTTCCAAATCAGTCGATCCGCCCCAGCCACCGTCGCCTCATGTTCGATTCCTGGCCCCGTTGTTTGAAACTCTGTAGCTCGATCTGCAGCGCATAGAATGTGGATGCTTGTCTAAGGCCTTTTTTGTTTGCGTCACCTGTCGCCAAGCAACAACCCGCCGATCTAGCTGGGAAGACCAACCTCCGAGGCCACCACTCTCAATGTTGGGGCGGCTGCTCCGGGGCACACCTGCCATGTGACGCGATGGGCGGTGGCGGTGGCAGTCTGGGAGCACCTTTCTGTCAGCCATGGGACCCACGAGCATGGCTTTGGTAGCAGGGGCTTGGGCCAGAACATCTCGGGCAAAAGCAGCAGTAAGGAGTGACGCAGCTCACACGGTTCAGTCCGGACACACAATAGGTCAGTTCGTATCGGTTAGCAACACGACTGAAAAGGAATCACCAAAAATGCATGTTCTTGTTGAGTTCATACTTGATAGCCATCCAACAGGATATAACTAATTTTGACATTCCTGTTGCAGCGACCAGAAAAACATGAACAGACTTCATACAAAATCACACATAGTGCCATATTTCTTCAGCACTTGTTCAATTCATTTTCATTGGCACACACGACATCATCAGCATCACGAAAATGAAACCCTCCTGCTGTTTGCAATTCAAGATCTGATGAGTGCACTCATGTCAAATGAATGACATGCATGAACAGTTTTGTTCTTTCGAATGACTTGCACCAATTGTTTGCATGATTACTACATCTTACAAGCTAAATCAATGTCGATGTCTATATATACTCCTACCCAAATGTCTAGAATGCCATTGAAAAATGTTGCTAGAGATAGGACTTTTTGTATTTGGTAAGGAGCTGAGGTAGAAACTTTGAAACATTGGAGAATACCAAAAAAATCATGGACATTGCACTCACACTTCGCACTATTGTTTTCCCCACTACATCCCGGCATCATAGTTTGACACCATGTACAGCTACACAGACAGAAAGTCATGGTAGGAGTGGATCGCTCACCTCCAGGTCGGATCTTGCTGATTGCAAACCAGATGACCAACAGTGCCTAAACAAGGCTGCAAGTGCTGCTCATGCTATTGACCTTGCGGAATCTATATTTCTAGAAGAGTAGGCTAGTCTAATGAAGGTGTATCTTTTTCATTCTCTGTGTAATTATGAATTATGGATTGTACTGAAAACATACTTCCTAAGGTTGAATAAAAACTCAATTATTTGATATTCTAGTATGTGATTTTTCAAGCAACATATACTTATGTTTTTAAACATAATATAACATTATTGTTATCCACAAATAAAATGTAATATAACTTTATCTGTTTTCCACGAAGCAACTAGTTGTTTGTGAAACACGTGAGGACTCAAACTTTATCAATGAAAAAAGAAACTAGTCTTTTGAGAAACACGTGAGGACTCAAACTCCATTGATGAAAAAAGAATGAAAGTTATTTTAAATACTTTCTATCGAATGTGGGAAGAATTAGGACAAGAAGATGCGCCGAGGATCTAAGAACTTCATTTAAGAAGATGTCTATAGCTTTAAATATAGTTTGACACCATATGTTAGCTACGATGTAGCCTGTGTCTTGTGCGGCTGTCAGCCATCCAGTGGCTCCACTTGAATATAGGCCTGAGCAAGATCTTGATCCGCATGGTCTCCAAGGTCTTCCACACTTGATTGTGCCTGGATATGCCAAAACATCCTCGATTTTCCACAAAGGTAAAATTCATAGAATGAGCTATAATGTGATAGTCCCAAAAGAATTCATCTCTTTTAGTATATACAGTTGATAACTTCTTCATATTCGTAAGATTACAAGAGATTACAACACTTGGCAACACTTGGCCACACAAAGGGCTACCAGCTTCCTCCTGCTCTGGCTGTGCCGTCACTCCAGCACGCCAACCATTTGCTCGGCCAGCATTTTAGTGCATTTATATGCCAGTTTTGGCTCCCCGTTACGAAACTAAAAACATTATGCGTCCATTTGTTTTTCATGTTATTCCCCATGACTGTTCTTGTCAGCAAGTCCGAATACACTTTTATATAGTCCACTCAAAACACTGAGTCTGATTTGCTACCACAAGGCTCGAATCACAGTGTCTGATAACTAGTCAGAGCCCTTTATAACAGTCCAAGCACCCAGTCGGTTCAAAAAAAGAAAAGCACCACGGGCCTATGTTTTAATTTTTTTTTGGCCCAACAAAATATATTCACTCCAGTGGTCTCACCCCCTAGGGCTTTTTGCTTCCCTTCTCGAGCTCCGGCCATGGGGTGATAGGGAAGACGAATCCCCGCACGCTGCTGCCTTGGGTTGGGTGGATCTCCTGCTCTCATCTCTCGCTACAATGGCCATGGCCGGCCATGGGGTTAAGAGGCATCCATAACCATTATATTGTTGCACCTCTGGCTTTGGCCTTCTGAACCTCTGCCCCCCGCAGGCATGGCTCAGTGCCTCCACGCCCTGCTTACCCGTGGCTTGATGCCCCAACGGCCGGCACCCCCGGCCTGCTCCCAGCACCGCTGCGGCCAGAGCGCCCACCACCAGGTGCTGCCACCACGGCCAAAGCCCATAAGGACAACACCCCCGTTACGCTTCTGCCTTATTCGTTTGAACTTAGCAGCCTAACTTATCAGTCATATTCTACAATGCTGACAACAAAACAACATCACCCGGCTTGTTAGCCACAGAGAAACCATCAGTTGGCACACTAGGAGTGCATTTAGCGGTGAACTAAGTTGGCAGCAATGGGTTCTGTTTTGCATCCTCATCCATCATTATCATGTTTTAACTAGACAGAAATCCGATTCCACACTATAATCTCTTTACATGGTGCTAGAACGAAACATAAAACAACAAAATCAGATCGCACCGTAATCATCTCATGGAGCAAAATGCACAGTTGGTCAGTACTTCAGCCATCCTAGTCCTTCATATGTCGCACGACACTGGCACCTGGCAATTGTAAAGCTCATCATGACAAAAGAATGATGCAGGAAGTGTTCTGAATGATTTGCACCGTCGGTATGCATGCTTAGTACTTATTACATGTTAGCATATACTAGCAAAAATGTCCGTGCGCCACAAGAGGAGATAATCAAATATAAAATGTTCATGGATTATAGATACAGATATTGTTTAGATAATGGATACTTAAAAATATCCGGCTTCATCTATCAAAGATAGAATCAGGCCAATTATTATAGAGTTCTAATAATGAGCACTCACACTGACTGCAAGAAACAAACTTGCAGCTCTCCTGATGGTAACACAAACGAAGTAAAGTTTAAACTAAACATGACCAATGTATCTTGAGGATAACCATCCATTGGAATTAAAAAATTACAGAGTTGATAGGAACTGTGCGGTTTGGACCAGCTGATCACGCTGATCATCATGTCTTTGAAGACTTGCCCACTGTTATAGCCAGTGAGTTTCCCTGAATAGTACCTGTAAAAAAGTTTTTGGTCAACATTTATCAAAACCACTTCGTACCAAATTGCCCAACAAAGTGCCACAGCTGCTATTAATAACATACAGATATTGAGTATCTATTTATATTTTACCCTTTTTAGAAAATAAAAAGGCTATAATTTAATTTGATGAGCATGAAGTCCATCATATAAATTAGTATTAACAATGATATGACAATATCCTATTAAATCTATGTTTAAAAAATACTACTTTGTTAGATTGTTTTTCAAACTTAAGCTCATGATTTGTTTAATTGGATTATTGAGTTATCCGGATTCTAACAAAAATGAGTTATATTCACAATCAAAACTACATCAAAAACAGGCTAAAAACTACATCAACAACTTAGCAGTCAAAATATTTATTTATTAATGAAGGATATGTATTTATCATTTGTTTTTATATAAAAATGAAATGAAAAGAACATGGGAAAAAATGGTCGCATACCTTTTTCCCATGCATGCCCAAATCACACCGATGAATACGTGAGCCTGGGATGACAATACGTGAATCTAGAATTTTACTGAAGGGTACGTCGTGCAAAAAAATTTATATACAATTTTAAAAATCCATTTAGAAATTCAGTAACACTTGTAAAATTTCAACTGTGATTTGATATAAATAAATTGAGCAATACTATAAGGCTTAAATTCAAGTATTAAGGTCAAACTATCCACCAAAATAAAATCTAAAGAGTTCAAACTATAGTTAATATATAAGAATAAAAGAGTACCAGTGACTTACAATGTTATTCTTCCGATGCGTTTGAAGGGGCAGTGAAGACGGTTGTAGCGGTGGCAGTGGCATAGGATTTACAATTCTTCAATTACTCTCTCATCGTTCTGCTCTTCCAACACAGGTTCAACCGGATAAGTAGGCAAAAACCTTCTTTTTTTGTGGTGCATGCTTCCAAAAATTATATGCCATGTCCTAGTTTATGTTCATAACTGTGCAAATATTTAAGAACAATTTGTTATTTATGATGTTAGCCAAATAGTGAAAGTGAACAATAATTTTCTAAGGACAAAGGGCAGAAGAGACTGAAGATCATAGATGAAATTTCGCATAAGCTAGACGGGTGTGGCTACGCAGAGACTGTAGACACGTGACCAATTAGAGTGTAGATAATGCCAAATAGTGAATACATGGTAAGCCCTAGATCCCGAGGTCGGTAGGGCACCACGGAGTCACCTTACAATCTAAAAAGTTCAAATAGTTAATATACGGACATAATAAAGTACCAAAGACTTACAATGCTACTCTTCCAATGCTTTCGAAGGGGCAGTCAAGACGGTTGTAGGGTGGCGGTGGCATAGGATTTACAATTCTTCGATTACTCTCTCATCATTCTGCTCTTCAAATTGAATTTCAAACATGACAAATCAAATGTAGTTTTGCATGACAAAATGAATTAACAAAAAAGTTACCATCGCCAAAGTTTTATAACTTTTAAGATCTACAAAGTTTATTTTGGGTGTTTTTCCATATGAGCTCGTTTGAAAAAATTTGAATTTTAAATTTTTTAAATTAAAAAATATTTTTGCATGACAAGATGAACTGAAATGAAAAAGTTTTTAACTACAACATTTAACTTCTCAAGATCTATAAAGCTTATTTTGGTTGTTTGGTCATTTGTTCATCCGACATTGTTGTTCTAACATTATTCACAAATCTTATGTATCTTTCTTGTAGTTTCTTGAAACTTATGAGAGATGTAGATTTTATGAACAACATTACTATGGCATTCTAGAATAAAAAAATGATCAAAAGAAACTTTGTAGATCTTAAGAAGTTATACAACTTTGTAGTGGAAACATTTTTAATTTAAGTTAATTTACTGCTTCGAAATGTGTTTTGAAAAATCTTTTTGTCGAGTAAAAAAACACTCTGGCAAAGAAGCTCTTTTCCGAGTGCCAAAAGAGACACTCGGCAAGGAGCTTCTTTTCGGAATGTCTCTTTTTCCACTCGGCAAAGAGCTTCTTGGCTTAGTGGTTTTTTCTCCAGCAAACCACCTGGCACTCGGCAAAGAGGCGGTTTCCGGTAGTGTCTTGTTTGCCGGTACTAGTGTCGTGTTTTCTATACAATTGCTCTGAACCTGTATGGATGCATGTATCCTCTAAACCTGATGTTGCTTTTCAAATTTCTCTAGACCTTTCAGTACTGCTATTATTGTTTACTGTTTGATAACAATCAGCACTTGTGCATGTCAGTTCCTACTACATAGTTGCTTACCTGCCTCTATGTGGATGTGTGTGATTTTGTCAATAGACTGCTCGTTTACATTGGACTCCAGGACTAAAGGTAGTATTACTTCCTTTTACGGGCACCAAAGACCTTTAGTCCCAGTTTGTAGCACCAACCAGGACTAAAAGCTATCTTTAAATCCTGGTTGGTGTTACAAACTGAGGCGAAAGGTCCTGCAACCTTTAGTCTCCTAGGGTTAAAAGGTGGCCTTTTAGTCTCAGTTGGTGTTACGAATTGGGACTAAAGGTCTTTCACCCAGGACTAAAGGTCCGCTACGGGTCAATTCAAAAGGAGAGCGTCTAGGACTCTGTCACATGTGGTGTGCAGTTGAGTTGGTAAGGACTTTACAGTTGAGGCAAGGGGTCCTGGTTTCAATTCTCACACACAACAAAAGAGGTCTTTAGTATTTCATTTATCTTTTCATTCCGAGGATGGGCTTTAGTCCCAGTTGCGAGACCTATGATTTTAGTCCTGGGTTCACAGTCCCAGTCCCCAAAATCCGAAATAAAGGGGGGTTGAGCGGGAATACAGCCCCCTTCTCTACTAGTGTGAATATGGTTTCTTCAGCTATGATTTGGTCAGTTTGAAAACTTAGAAATGATCTTTGTTTTCAAAGATTGAACGGGAGAAGTATGGATATGCTTCTTTTCAATATAGTTGGGGCTTCTTATGAATTGGACAATTCACTGTCGATCCGACAAGAAGGAGGTGTTGGAACACTATCAACGAGATCAAGATTACTACAAGGAGGTGCTATGGATCCCTTTTGGGAGTCTACACACCAGTTGAAGGCCCTGAAGAGTGAAGCTATTGCTGATGCGAGGAAGGCCTCTTCTGGAAAGGATCTGCTGGTGCTGATGAATACTGGAAGGCTTCCATGGCGGAGGGAGCTGGAAGAGAACATGAACTGGCGTGGTTCTTCTTATGCTAAGTCATTTTTGAAAGGTATTAGTCAATCTTGTTGTTGGTCTGAAGTTTGGCTCTAGTAGTTTTCTTTCATCTAGTGCTTTTGTTCAGGTTTGGTCTTTGTTTTAGCTGACCATGGAGGGGTGCCGCTCAGTGTCCAGGCTGGACAAATTTTTGCAAAACTTTAAACTATGTTGTAAACCATATTATTTGGACTTTGTTGGTCCACATATTTATCTTTTAATAAATTTGAAAGGCCGGGGTGACCGCCCTTGAACTCTAAAAAAATGGATGGAAGCATTTATTTTCTAAGTCAGCTACTATAATCATGTTGCTCTAATAAAGTAGCACCAATTGCAGTATCCAATCCAATAACCCTGTCCATGTGCAAGACGGACAACACGCAAGACCTTCTCGGACATTATTTGATTTGATCCGTATGTGCAAGACGGACAGCACGCAAGACCTTCTCGGACATTATTTGATTTGATCCGTATTTTGACTCAGAATAGTGCATCAAACAGGATCCTCGGGGTTGAAAATGTGTACCAACGAGGCATTGTATATCAGATTAGGACTCGTTATGCAAAACGGTTATCCGGCATTATATATACTAGTCCATCAACCCGTGCTCTCGCACGGGTTAGAATGTTATGAGATGTAAGCATTAGTTACTATTTCATATTTCTAACTAATTAAAAAATATTGTATTAAATTGTACATTTTTCACTTTGGTGTTTTCTAACATAGACAGCTACAATGTAGTCTCTATCTAGTTATGATAACCGTATCAATTGCTGATTTTTTATACATCATACTTTCTTTGTATTGTGAACATGCATTTAATTCATAAATTTAGGTTCACTTTAAATAGGTGGCCAATTTAAACATAGGTTCATGCGTTAAACATTACATTGTTCTACACAATAGCAAAATTGAGTGGATTTTACATAATAGCATATGATGGTTATTTGAATGTAAACATAGGGTTACATTTACTATCTTTCATTATGGTTCAGATGGCTAGCTTTTAGAAAATAATTAATAGATTATTTTAAATTACCATTAGAAAATATTAGTAGCTTTTACACAATAGTAATGATGGTTATATATCCTATATGCATCTCTAGCATATGTCTGTAATTTAAATGTAAACCTAGGGGATAAGTTTTATTTTATCTTTCATATTGTTAGAGATGGATAACTTACAAAAAAATAGTAGGTTATTTTAAATTATCTTTTATAATGTCTGAGGTCCATATTCTAGTTATAAATTTAGAGGGGAATTTTACGTTGTTGTTCACAATAGAAAAGGGGGTCAATTTAGAAAATACTTGAGGAGGTTATTTTGAAATACCAGACATAATAACAAACATTAATTTAGTTGTAACTTAAGAGTTATTTGTATCATCTTCGCATTGAAACAACAAAACGGATGTTAAACGAAAGGACTCCTTGTTCCAGTCTTTCATTGAACTGTCGATTGTTTTAAGTTAACATGAGAATTATTAGCTTTTATCATTGTTTTCTAGCATGTCTAGTGAAAATTGACACATAGGCTGGCTCCAATTAAAAATAGTATGTACTGTTGGATATGGATGGATGGATGTACTTAATTTTGAGAAAAGTTCAAGGATTATTTTGAGTTACCTTTTATAAAATTCACGGTCTATTTGGCTACAACTATAATGTACATCAATCTACTCAGCACTCCAGCTGTAGAGCAACTTCTTTTATGCAGTCAAACACCGTGCAGCAATATAGATTTAAGGTAATCATTAGATTAAAATTTGGATCACTTTTCGTGTTGTTTTACACATTACCAAAAATGGGTAATATAGCTCATGGATCTTACATAACAACATATGCTGAAAATTTCAATGTAAACTTATCGGTTACATCGTATTATCTCTGATAACAGTGGACGTGGGCATCTATAGAAAATATTAGTAGGTTATTTTAAACTATAATTTATAATAGTATAGGTCCATATTCTAGTTATAAATTTAGAGGATTATTTTAAGTTGTTGTATATTATAACAAAGCCAATTAATTTATAAAAACATTTAAGGGGTGATTTTGAATTATTTTTAAAATAACAAACATTTTATAAGTTAGATGCGTATTTTTGAGTTCCATTGAATCATCTTTCCATGTATGAGAGTAATTAATTGGTTAGTAGTCAATGTAATTTTGCATGAATGCTACATTTTTTGCACATAGTGTAAATGCGCATTGGGATGTAGATGTTTTCCTTTATTTGATATTTTCTACCAATATTTCTGCATATCTTATTTTCTATTCTATTGATTTTTTTAGTATAAGTGTCTTCAATGTTTGACTGTCCATAATTGGGAGCTATGTAGTCTTCTAAGTTTCATGTTACTTTAGTTAAAATTTCAGTGAAAATGAATATAGCTTAGTCTTCTTTGTTATATGCATCATAAAATTAATACAAATAAAGGATGCCACGACTAAAAGTGTTGTAAAGTACTTAGTAAGGATCAAGCTATGTTATCTTGTAGTCATTTTCCATGGCGGTCATTGAACTCCTCTTCCTCCTTTTAAACAAAAATAGTCTTGAAATAGTATAATCAAGTCTAAAATTTATGAAGTTATCATCAGTCATTCGGATTTGGAAAATCATTATTTGTGCACATATTTTTTTTGGGATGCTTTTAGTGTCCCAATATATAGTATCATGATTGATTAAATTCATCATCAAATCTACTTATTTGGTTATCAACATTTTATTCATACTTTTTAAAAAGAATACTGGTCACAGTTCCTATTGGATCACTTATTTAAATCTTTGTTTTATACCTATTCATATTATTACTTTATTAAAAACTCAAACAACAATATTATAATTTATAAATATAAATTAATAACAAATCAGTTACCATAGATTAGCTTTAGCTAAATGTAGTAGCATCCAAATGTTATATTAAATGAATTTGTTGTTCCTTCAACAGAAAATTTTTTTTGGTAAGTCTATACACATAATTCATATGCATGTAAGTTATTCTAGAGTAGTTTGTATCATCAAACTAATGCACACCAGATTTGATTCTTCAAACATAATAAAATTTAGTTGTTCTAAAGTTCTTATATTGTGATGCATTTGGCCCTAATTCTATTTAGATGGTCATCAATATGTTTCTCTTGGATAAGATTATCACAATCATCAATATGTTTGGATAAGATTATCATTGAATTTTTTTACATAAAAAGACTTATGTAAAGTTTGAAATTACATAAATTAGAATATAGAAAAGAATATGAATTTGCATGTGGAATTTTTTTGCATAAAAAGACTTATGTAAAGTATGAAACTACATACATTAGAATATAGAAAAGAATATGAATTTGCATGATCCATTTTTGGTAGACCATTAGAGTTATCCTTTGATATTGCAAGCCACCTGTACCTTTAGTACATGAAAAGAGCATTATAGATGTATTTTGTACCTTTCTAGATAACAACATCACAAACTTGGTCCAGTTTGAGGTATAGTACTCTTGGATGTAGATAATTTAATAACATTTAGTATGTAAAGGCAAAAAATAGTTGCATAGTAACAATGCATCATGTAGAGAATACTTGTAAAAATGAGGCAGTATCTTTCATTGTTATTTTCTAGAATATATTGTTTTGTATGGAAGTCATTCCACTCTACATTCAAACATAGTTTTACTTCTCATTTTTTTCATAGTTTGATCCTTTTTCAGCGAATCTAATTCAGGTATATCTTGTTTTTTGCTAATGAAATAATTTTTGATCCATGTAAGAAAGATGGCAAAATGGTTCATTGGTTTGGAATACTTTACATGGCATTCTTTTTTCTGTAAGTATGTAAATCTTGACTATCTTTTTCCTATAAAAGATCTACGGAATATGTACGCAAATAATCGGTACTGATATTTCAGTTATATCATTTTTCAGCTAGTGAAATAAATTTTGATGCATTAGGCATGTAAAGAAAGATGGCAAGATGGTTCATTTGTTAGTAATACTTTACCTAGCATTCTTTTTCCTGTAGGTATGTAAATCTTAACTATTTTTTTCCTGTAAAAGATCCAGAGAATATGTACGCAAATAAGTCAGTACAAATATTCCAGTTTAATTGAGCTTCTAAAAAGATGATGATGCAATTAACTTTAGTATCCAAATCAATACCTTTTTTTTGTTTATTAATACTATCTTTTCCCTGCTTGTTCGCTTCTCTCTCCATCACGTTCTGGTTGATCTTCGATGATTTCCTCCTTATTTCAATTTTACGTAAAGTACTAACTGGACTCTGGAAACATGTGGAACCAAAAATAAATTCCCTAGCTGCACAATCCTTTTTCTTTAGAACCAATATAATGTTGAATATAAAACTAAATAATCTAATATGGAAAGTATTATTCACAAATTTGATTATACTTAGGGTATAATCAGAGCTTATCGTGGCTACGGGTGTTGGAGGGCAGAGCGGCAGTAGGACGAACCTTACGTCAAAGTGGTTCTTCATGTGAGTTGTCTCCTGCACCCTGATCCTTGTCGTCACGCCGCCCACAACCGCCACGCTCATCTTCACCTTTGCGGCCTCGGCTTCGTCGTACACAATTTCCCGGACCTCCTTGCAGATCCAATCCACTCCTTCTGCCCTTCCTTGTACAGCTCGTCTTCGTGCACACTGTGGGGCTGACGTTCGGTCTGCCATCGAAGTGCTCGTGAGAACTTTCCTAGCACCAAGGTCCAGGGAGGACGACCAGCCGTCGCCGCCAGTGGAGCTTAGCCACTCCATGACGTGAGTTATTACCGATGAAATTGATTAGAGGCGAGATTGGCTCCATGACGTGGCTAGAATTAACGTGGACTTTATGGGCTTCTAGTTAATAATGTGATGTAACCATAAACATGTTGGGTTAGATTGGCTAGCGATCAAGATTTTTTGAAGTTTGTGTAAATGCGAGTATAGG
Organism: Bothriochloa decipiens; assembly: GCA_023333625.1. Lineage (NCBI taxonomy): Eukaryota > Viridiplantae > Streptophyta > Magnoliopsida > Poales > Poaceae > Bothriochloa > Bothriochloa decipiens. The sequence goes on from CM041647.1 coordinate 3,491,026, forward strand.
AGATTTATTAGGTACATTTTTTCTTGAATAAAAGTTTTCCGTGCAACAAAATAATCAATGTTAGTTTGTTTGTTATCTACCGTGTTGAAGAGGTAACTTTTTAAAAAACAAAACAGATCTAGTAATAGTTAAGGATAGCACGTGAGTGCAGATTTATATAGAATTATTACGCGGGTTATTTTGAATTATCTTTTATAATGGCAGAGGTGGGTAATTTCTATGCAAAATTAGAGGGTTACTTTATGTATTTTTTATAATGACAGTGGTGGGTAATTTTAATAAACTACAATAGATCTGATGGCTATTATCAGTTATGATGATTAGAGATAACCAAATCAAAGGCCGGATGTTTCTAATTATTGTAAGAATTTTTTAGATTTATCTTTTCTCCTAGTGCGTCTCATGAGAGTTAACGTGGTGCCTCCGTTGAAGCCTCTAATTAGTAATAGTAAGATTTATATAGAATTATTACGCGGGTTATTTTGAATTATCTTTTGTAATGATAGAGGTGGGTAATTTCTATGCAAAATTAGGAGGTTACTTTATGTATTTTTTATAATGGCAGTGGTGAGTAATTTTAATAAACTACAGTAGATCCGATGGCTATTATCAGTTATGATGATTAGAGATAACTAAATCAAAGGCCGGATGTTTTTGATTATTGTAAGAATTTCTTAGATTTATCTTTTCTCCTAGTGCGTCTCATGAGAGTTAACGTGGTGCCTCCGTTGAAGCCTCTAATTAGTAGATTAGAGATAACCAAATTAAAGACCGGATATTTCTGATTATTGTAAGAATTTCTTAGATTTATCTTCTCTCCTAGTGCGTCTCATGAGAGTTAACGTGGTGCGTCCGTTGAAGCCTCTAATTAGTAATAGTAAGATTTATATAGAATTATTACGCGGGTTATTTTGAATTATCTTTTGTAATGGCAGAGGTGTGTAATTTCTATGCAAAATTAGGGGGTTACTTTATGTATTTTTTATAGTGGCAGTGGTGGGTAATTTTAATAAACTATAATAGATCTGATGGCTATTATCAGTTATGGTGATTAGAGATAACCAAATCAAAGGCCGGATATTTCTGATTATTGTAAGAATTTCTTAGATTTATCTTTTCTCCTAGTGCGTCTTGTGAAAGTTAACGTGGTGCCTCCGTTGAAGCCTCTAATTAGTAATAGTAAGATTTATATAGAATTATTACGCGGGTTATTTTGAATTATCTTTTATAATGGTAGAGGTGGGTAATTTCTAAGCAAAATTAGGGGGTTACTTTATGTATTTTTTATAATGGCAGTGGTGAGTAATTTTAATAAACTACAATAGATCCTATGGCTATTATCAGTTATGATGATTAGAGATAACCAAATCAAAGGCCGGATATTTTTTATTATTGTAAGAATTTCTTAGATTTATCTTTTCTCCTAGTGCGTCTCATGAGAGTTAATGTGGTGCCTCTGTTGAAGCCTCTGATTAGTAGATTAGAGATAACCAAATCAAAGATCGGATGTTTCTGATTATTGTAAGAATTTCTTAGATTTATCTTTTCTCCTAGTGCGTGTCATGAGAGTTAATGTGGTGCCTCCGTTGAAGCATCTAATTAGTAATAGTAAGATTTATATAGAATTATTATGCGGGTTATTTTGAATTATCTTTTGTAATGGCAGAGGTGGGTAATTTCTATACAAAATTAGGGGGTCACTTTATGTATTTTTTATAATGGCAGTGGTGGGTAATTAATAAACTACAATAGATCCGATGGCTATTATCAGTTATGATTATTAGAGATAACCAAATCAAAGGCCGGATGTTTCTGATTATTGTAAGAATTTTTTAGATTTATCTTTTCTCCTAGTGCGTCTCATAAGAGTTAACATGGTGTCTCCGTTGAAGTCTCTAATTAGTAATAGTAAGATGATAAGATTAGAGATAACCAAATCAAAGGCCGGATGTTTCTGATTATTATGAGAATTTCTTAGATTTATCTTTTCTCCTAGTGCGTCTCATAAGAGTTAACGTGATGCCTCCGTTGAAACCTCTATCTAGTAATAATAAGATAAGATGTACGAACGACTCAACAATTGGCGGCCGTATACTAGGTATCCCGTTCCATGGGTTATACAAGTGCCTCGTGGCAAGAAAAGGCTTGCGCTGCGGTATTGATCGCCGGGATCATAATCGCTTTGGGCTTTTTCGTAAACTGGATCGTCATCACCGTAAGACCTAGCTACATCACAGTGACCCTCCTCGACGCACGAGGGCTCGACGTCGACGAGGACCCCAGTAAGAAAACCCCGGTGGAGTTCGATGTCGCCGTTGGTCTCCTGCACCTCCAGAGCTACCTCAAGGGCGTGGCTCATGACGGCGGACACATGACCATCTCCTACGCCGGTATCGAGCTGGCCGAGGGCCCAGTGTCCAAGTTCTTCATCCCCGGCGGGCACCGCGACTGGGTGGAGGCGACCAGAGCTGTCGTGTCTGCCGGCAGGGATCAGGCGCCGCCGTCGCAGCTGTTCCGCGACCGCCTGTGGGTGGACCATCAGCAGGTGCACGGCGAGGCTGATTTTGATGTGTCGTTGACCCTTTATAACGTGAACATCACCACCGGACAGACCACGTATTACTACCACAGCTGCAAGGCCGGTCTGGCGCGTCAAGGAAGAAAGGCCAAGCCAAGCAAGTGCGGGCAGGCTTCGCATTTTATTGATTAGTACTCTCTGGATTCGTTCTAGAAATTTTGATATTTTAGGATTTATATACAAGTATATATTCTAGAAAAGTTATGTTCAGCTCAACTAAGTTCAAGCCATTTTGTTATGAGAAAAACGTTGTACCATGGCTGATAAGTTCAAGCGAACAGGGGCTCACGGGTGTTCTGGTCACTTTTGTTCGGTGTTTAACTTGCTTTTATAGTGTTTTTTTGTTACCGCGCCTTTTAAATGGTCTATAAAAGACGGAGACCTAATTAATCGATCTAAATCGTGATACTATGCTAGAAAATACATCTATTTGAGTTAGAGTTTCACTTCTTAATTTCTTCTAGCGTGCTGCCGTCAGATCCTGCGGACTGGAGGGGGAGGACATCAGAGCATATTACCGACGGTCAAGCATCACGATTCATCTCTGCTTTAGAACTCTGCCATCATACGACTCTCAACACGTCAGAAGAAAAAAATACCAGTTTTTGTATAAATTCTGATATATATCTTCGCCGAACTCCTGGCCAAATGCCTAATCCTACTGACTTAGAAGGACTTTAGGAGCCATCCAAGGCAGTCTACCACTCTTGAAAAGGTCATTTGCACTTTGCAGCGCCATTCATAGCAGCTATAAATCTTTCCACTGCAGGGCAGCAAAACTTCCCCCTCACTCCCTTTATTTGGGTCACACGACTTTGGTATATATCAGGCAATCAAAACACTTGTACCACCATTCTGATTCCAAGAGAGCACACATGGTAAACGGATGATGCATTAACAACTGTTTGATGACATGCACTGACAGTTTGCATATGCTTAGATCAATAACAAGGACTACTATATATATATATATATGCACCCCATGCTTTGGAAGCAATCTCAAATGTTGCCAGAGATAGAGTAATTTACCTTCTATGGTTATCGATATATGGGGCCAAGGAACTCTGAAATATTGGAGGAGATCAAAATATATTGTTTCAGGTTTGAAGTGTACTATTGAGTACATCCCTAGTAATATGGTGAGGCATGAGGTTATGTTTCGTTTTGATTTCGATGGTAACTTTCCATTAGTTCTACATTATTAGTTCCTACTAGTTAGTCAAGGGTTTTACATGTGTTGTAACAATTTAGTCCTTTTCATTAGTCTTAAAGGAGTCATCTGATTTGTAGGTATTTAGAGCTAGTTAGATATTGTCTGGTGGCTCCTTCAATCATGCCATGAGCTACAAGGATCTTTAATTGTGGGAAACTTCTCAAGTTCTTCCGCCAAGCCTTGATTAATGAATCTACAAAATCCCTCGAATTCGATCTGACTAAATCCGGGTATTCACCAAGCCACAATGAACCCATTTTTTCATCGGCGGCGATAATTAATATATTTTTAATCAAATGCGTCAAATTAAAGCCGGCAGGACTCAACAAAAGCACATATATATGTGTAATCAGTTCAGCCCCTTACATCATAAATTTCGGAGGAAAGTTTTCAACCACACTGAACATGAAACCCCATTTTATTCAACACGGCGATAATAAATATATTTTCAATTTAGGGCACCAAATTAAAGCCGGCAGGACTCAACAAAAACACGTATATGTCATTTGTTCAGCCCCTCCATTTCATTCATGTCACACGACATTGTTACTGGGCAATAAAAAACTCACCACCAATCACTAATGATAAATGAATGATGCTTTACCAGTTGTTGGATGTCTTTCACTTACATGTCTTTCAGCCAGCGTGCGCGCCCCTCCGCCTGCGACGCCGCGCCCGTTCACCACGCGCACATGTTTCTCCTGCCCCCGCGCGCCCGCAGTCAGTGGACGACTCCACGCGCTCTCGGCGGGGCTCCACTGCCTCTACCACGTCGCGCTATCGGCGACGCTGCCCAACAAAAAACAGAAAAAGAAGCTTGGAGGAAGCAACTGCTCATGCAACAAACACTAGAAAGCTGATGCAACAACTTCGTATTGTCCAAATAAACAACTTCAAATCGCTAAATGAAACAACAAAAGAAGAACAAAGTATATGAAACACCTAATTCAAGAACAAATTGGAACCTAGCGCAACAACAATTGGGGCTCTATTGAAGCAACAATAAAAACCTTAGTGAAACGACGACTGGGACTGCTGAAACAACAGATTTTGACCAATTCAAGCAACATGACAATACTAATGAAGACAAAGAGAGATGAACTATTGAAACACATCCAATAAACAGGTTTTTGCAACAAACCATAAAGAAAATCCACACCATTGCAACAACTCAGATCTGCCATTGCAAACAACCAGAGTGTACAAAATGCAACAACCAGAGAGAAAAAGGTTGGGGAGAGAGGGGGAAGGCTGGCAGGTAGGGGCTTCCTCGTCGCTGGCGTGCGGTTCCTTGTCGCCATCGGCATCTCCACCCGCCGCGTAGGAGGTAGCCGGGCCGGCGCACTGCCGAGCCACGGGCACACCTGTGTGGGCGGCGGAAGCCGCAGCACGCCTGCGGAGAGCTGTGTGCAAAAAGGCTCGCTGCCACCGCCGTTGCTGCCGAGGATGGGGAGGGAGCTGCGAGGCCCGCCGAAGGCAGCGCGGCGTGGGCGGGGAGGGAGCTGTGAGGGGCAAAGCACTGCTGCCAATGAGCCATGAGCGCCACCGCGGAGGAAGGAAGAGAGAGAGAGACGAGAGAGACAGAAAGGAGCGGTGGACTGGATGAGTGTGTGAGGAGGAAGAGAGAAGATGTGCTGGTGGCATGCAGGAGGCATCACGGGCGTGTGGTGTTGTGTGGCAGTCGCAAACATGCATGTGGGGGAGGCACATGTGGTGGAGGTGGCACCGCCCCTGCTCGCGAGCATTGTCGTTATGAAAAACCATTTACAAAAGAAGTTTAAAAAGTTGTTTGCAATACGAAACATTCGGATAGGTCATGGGCCAAAATTCTATCTAAAAGGAGTTCAAAAAAAAACCCTCTCTCTATTTTCGTCTATTCCGTTGTTTTGTTTTTTTGAACAGGCCGAGCCCGTCTAACTACTATATCCCCTCCCTTCCTTGTTGCTGGGCCAGCAGCCTAAGTTCCCCAGCTAACCAGCCCATTTTCTGCTCAAAAAAAAAAAAGCAAAACCAGCCCATGAGCATCCATTCGTGTTGCAACGTGACCATCGTCCTGCTCGTGCATGTAAGCATGCATTGCACATCCATTCTACGCGGGCACGTAAACCGGATGTATAACATTGGTTTAGCTCTGGTCCTTGACGCTCAAGTGCACGATAACTGACACCATATATATCTCCATTTCATGATGGCAACAACTTACGAGATTCGGTAAATCATGTTGGTGCCATAGAGTCAGCTCCTTCTTCATTTCTTTTAGGTGACAAACACACATGGCACATGATTCTTACAGGGACGACACACTCATGAAAGATGGATGATGTATAAGCAGTTATTGGCTATGTTTCACAAATGTATGCAAGCTTACAAGGAGATTATATACACTTCCATGCCCTGGATGTGCCATTCAAAGTCTTACGAGAGAGAGTGTTTCTCCTCCGAGTAGGTATATATACATTTGCGCTATGGAACTTTGAAGTGTTGGAGGAAACTAAATTGGAGTTTTAATTTGTTTTGTAGACCTGAATGCATATGGGTGTCAAGAAAACACCATGACAATACATTTGCGCTATGGAACTTTGAAGTGTTGGAGGAAACTAAATTGGAGTTTTAATTTGTTTTGTAGACCTGAATGCATATGGGTGTCAAGAAAACACCATGACAATTAAAGTGACAGTCAATGGGTTAGCAGTACAAGAAAGCACCGTACGCGCCTTCTCAAGCATTTTTTTTTAGCTTTTACACAAATACAATTTTTTTGAATATTTTTGTTTGACATGTTGCTTTCTATATACATAGGCCTTAGATCAAGGGAAATAAAGAAAACAAAAAGAAAAACCGATGGGGTTCAACCTCAACCAATTCACAGTTTGCTAATGATGAAAGAAATGTAGATAAAGTAAAGCCTTTAATTTATATAATGTATTGTTTATGCATTTTGTACCATATGGAGCTATCGGTTTCAATATATTATTATTATTATTATATTTTTTTCAATTAATTCCTCCATTTTAAATTATATGGCACCATCTTTTTCACTTTGTCTTTCTTACGCAAATAAACCAGCCGCTTCAATCTGCCTTCATTTTGTCTCTTTTGTGCTAATAGAGCGGTGCTTCTTACACAGCCGCTCGGAGAGTCGGAGCCAAAGAAAACACTTTTGAACCGGTGTTTTTCTTAAACTCACTCACTAAATCATCATCTGGAGAGAGACATTTGAATAAAAATGTTTTCTATATTATCTTTCACCCTTCAATATTTTTTTCTATATCTTCGCACGCTATAGAAAGGCAATCCCGCTCATATTAGGATACTGAGAAATCTGGAATAGAAGCTGTTGGAGGATATATATTTTTTCACTAAAAAAACTGTATTCATGTCAGTAACGAAGGATATAAAGCATTTATTGGACTTACTCTTCACTCATAAACCAGATGATAGCGATTAAAGGTGGATCATCATAAAAGGCATCCTACCTGTGGAACAGTGGAACAAACTGAGTGCATCGAACTTGTGGCAGCCATTGCTGTGTTTGGACGTGGGGAATTGCAGGCTTACTTCCCATTCTCACTTCGCACGACGTGGTAATATAGAAAGGAGAGAGGTTGGGAGATACATTAGGATTAGGCAGCAACAGAGGAATTGGCGGATGAAGAAAACAGTGTATTTGGATCGCTTTTAGTGGACGTAAGTTTCAGTTAATATTGTTCCATAATTCTCCTCTCTCCCTTACAGCAATAATCCAAGGGTGTTATGTAAAGAGGCATCTCTGCTTCCTGGCCCATGCATGGAGACTTGCCGGACAGAGGATTCGCGAAGGGGCTGGCACTTGGCAGGATTCCTAGGAGGTAGAATGATTTGTTGGAATTACCAAACTCCTGCGGGCATCATCTCCATTGCAAGGCAGAACCAATGACACCTGCGCATACTTTTTCTTGCTTATTGATCGTTCTTTTTGGCAGTCGGGCAATAAGCTTGCTTCTTCACAAGCTTATCCCCACCCCTTTCCTGTCCATCCCACCGGCTGCAGTTGGGTCTCCCCATGTCCCCTCAGATCTTGGCCTCACGCTCCATGTTTGCAGCCATTTTACGAAATCGTTTTGAAGCATTCCTAAGATCACCATGGAGTTCACCAACCATATATAACCAAAAACAGCAACCATATATACCCAAAAACGGATCACTTGACATGCTACCCCTCATTCCCATTAGAGCTATCTTTTTCTCTCTTTTCTTTTTCTTGGAGGTTGATGAAGTTGAATCAACAGAGTGGAACGTATGTGGGTAGAAATGATCTGATTGCACCTTGCAACATAAAATGATTGCATTAAAATTGGGCAGCTATACAAATTAGTACTTAACAGGAACTATACCAATACTAAAATCAATATAGGAGATACTGTAGTACATAAAAATCGCTCCTCTTAACTAAATAACTATATATCTAGATGTGAGGTAGGATTTCTAATGACCAAACAATCTGCAGACTAGGAGAAAGTGCTTACCAGATTTGCTAGCGCTGAGCGCAGAGGTCGCCGGCATTGGGTGGCACATATCTAGAGTCACGGCGGAGGAGGTGCAGAGAGAAGGTCCTCGACGCTGGTGGTGCATCTGGAGTTGAGACGGAGGAGCTTGGCACAGAGGTCGCCTGCGGTGGTGACACGTCTTGAGTCAAGGCTAAGGAAAAACCGAACAAGGGAGACATAGTCAGTAGCGAACAAATCAGTAGTGGCAGCCAACACAAAGAGTCGTGAGCGCTTGGGGTAGATAAGCCAGCCAAGCCAATTAGCCAGGTTGGAGCGTGTGGCCTCAATCGCAAGCTAGTCGAGCCAATTAGCCGAGAAACAATAGAATCGATTAAAGATGGCATGTATGGGCGTGTGCATGGTCACTGGGTGAGCACCATCCACATTAAAGTTTTTTTTCCAAAAAATCAGGTTCACAAGGAAATTAGATTAGAGATTGTTTATTTAGCTATTGGGTTTGGTAGTGAGGCGTCCCAGACAAAGAGGAGCGGGCCAAGGCATAACTAGCCATGGACTTCACGATCTCTTGGAGTATGTTTTCCAAAGAGGAGGACGAGGAGGAAAAGAAGGAGGATGATGAGGAGCTGTCCCCGCGCAAGGTCCATTCATGACAGCATCTGCAATGATCGACACCGGAGCTGACAACTCCTTGTCCATGGCTTCTGTGGTGGCCTCCACGTTAGCATCGGGTTCGGTTGCTGGCCGAGTGACGACGCCAAGGTGTCCGGGAGTCGATGCAATGGCAGTAGGAGCAATGACATGGAGGTCATCGAGAAGGAGCACATGTTCCACAAGGTGCTGACACCCGACAACGTGAGGAGAACCGGCTGAAACTTGATCCTAAAGCTGCATGCGGCGAAGTACTTCATGCTGGATGATGCGGCCAATGAGAAGCAGGGCATCCTACTCAGCTTTGAGGACCGCGGTGGCACTAGAGCTTCTAGCACGGTCCTGGACCGCGGTGGCACTAGAGCTTACTAGCACGGTCCTTGAAGCTGAGCAACAGACCTTGCTTCTCATTGGTCGCCGTGTCCAGTGTGAAATACCTCTCCGCATGCTACATCAGGATCACCAGCCAACCGATTCTCCCCACCTCGCTGAGCGTCAACGCCTTGTTGAACATGCACTAGGCTGGACAGTGGTGTGTTGGCGTGGGCAATGGAGAAGAATGGCTACTATTCTGTTCGCTCAGCATACAGGTTACTCAAGGAGGATCAGATGGCAAGTGCTATGGCCCGGACCAGTGAATAGACGTCTTCTGAAGTGTCGGGACACTGGAGAGCGGTCTGGCGCCTGAATGTTCCACCAAAAATTCGGGTGTTTTGGTGGCGAGTGCTGCATAACTCGCTGCCATCCAAGATGGAGTTAAAGAGACGACACATTGAAAAAGGAAAGTTTCTGTGAAGTCTGTGGCGACCCGGAGGAATCCCTCTATCATGTTCTCTTCTTGTGTCCGGTGGCAAAGAGTTTCTGGAGGGAAGTCAAGAAGATAGCCGGGGTGGAGATCATAGCTCTGCACCCATGTTCATGGGCTACAGACATTTTCAAAGCGGAGGTATCTCCTCCGTCTATGGTACCGTGACTTGTGTGTGGAGCCTAGGCGCTGTGGACCGGTAGGAACAATTGGCGTCATGGCCGCAAAGTATGGGAGTCAGGATCAATGGCGAGGGCCATATCCAATATGATCGAGGAGCTGGCCTCGCTAAGGGTACCAAAGAAGCTGGACAAGCCTGCACGGCGGAGTCAGTGGCGGCCGCCGGAGTGTGGGTGGATCAAGGTGAATACTGACACTGCCTTCGACCCTATCTCCTTTACTGGATCGGCCGGGGTCGTGATCCGCGACCACGAGGGCAAGGTGAGCTCGGGAGCAGCACGACGGTTCGATGATAGTCTTGATGGCCTGACGGCTGAGGCCCTGGCGGCAAGGGAAGGTTTGGAGCTAGCCTGGGAGATGGGACATGATCGGGTGATCCTAGAAGTAGACTACAAGAACCTGAAGAGTCTACTGGAGGATCAGGCTGGAGTGTGTTCTTCGATAGGGGGTATTTGCTTCAATATTACAGAGCTTATTAAGAATTTCAGTGATTTTGTAATTTGTTGGGTGGGTTGAGAAGCCAACTCAGTGGCCCATTACTGTGCCTATATGGTTACGTCCATTGAGCGCACGTTTTTCTGGCTTGACGAGGTTCCGGATTGGTTAACCGAACTTGCGGCCACTGATTGTAATCCTACCGTGATATAATGAAGGCTCTGTGATACTCAAAAAAAAAGAACATGCACTCCTTTCTCAATGACCTGCATGCCATTGCTCTGGGTGTCACCGCCTTTACTCATAGATGCCCCGACATTGTCACTTGAATGAACGAACCGGACGCTGATGCCAAGGCTGCCACGAAAGCCTCGGACGAAGAGGTAGTGGATCCAGTGTCGACTATAATAACCGCTATCATGGAGATATGGTGCAGGGACGCCTCCTAGTCATCCGCTTTGGAACTCAAAGAGCTCACAAACTCCATAACTAGCTACACCCTGGCCTCTTCCTCTTCGTATTGGACGCCTCCCCACTCAACCCGATGGCTAAATGAACAATTTTTATCCTATTTCTTCGTGACCCTAATTTTTTTTAAAAAAATGTGATTGTCCTCGCCTGATGCTCATGTGGACGTCCACACATATCATGACACATCACATCTTTAATTGACACAATTGTTTCTTGGCTAACTGGCTCGGTTGGCTAGAAATTGAGGTTGTATGCTCCAACCTGGCTAATTGGCTCGGCCAGCTAAAATACCCCAAGCGCTAATGAATCATCAGTAACGAATGTTGTTGCTGATTCTTCTGATGCTAACTTTTTCTCCCTAGTTTGGTTTTGTCTTAGCTCTTGCATGGCACAAGTTAAAATACTCTTGTGGACTATGTTGTGGACTTTGCATAGTAAAACCTATGGCCTCGATGTGGTGCTAAAAACTCATTTGCACTAGTGATAAGGTAATAACAGCCTTGAGGGACACATAATACATCTCATCTCAAGGTACATGGCCTTCATGTGCAAAACCCTCCCAACCAAGTGATACATATATAAACTACATCTCTGGTGCAGAAACACCTAAGAAATTTTTCACAGTGTTTTCCTTTCTTGATCTATACCTCCCCTTCAACAGTTGGAGAGTAACCTTTACATGTGTACCATCCAATGCACCCAAAAACTTTTATGTCATAATCAGTACTAGGATTAATCAAAATCAAATCGACACACTTTTCCTACTCATATTGTGCTAATATATGTAAATTAGGCAAGGAAGGAATATAGCCTTTTAACTCACCTGACAATGTCCCTCTTTCCTGTGTCACCTTTCTCTAGACGTCTGCCAAAGGGCACCACTGATGCTGCTGCTCCTCAGTCAGATAGAGGTACAAATCACCTTCAAACAATACCTCCTTTCAGTGGCAGATCCAGGATAAAAATTCACATGTACTATTAATTTGTGAAGAAGCTAAACTGTACTAAATTATTTTTTCAAGCCTACAACTATTAGTTCAAGAATAGCATACAAACTATCGATCATTAGCTGATTGCTGAACTACATGAGAATCAAATTCACACTAGGTTAAATCAATTTTACGTACCTTTTTCCCGTTTTGTGCTGCTGCTGCTGCATGATAATTAACATTGACATGTCCGAAGTCCATCATTGTAAACTCTTTGGGATGCGGTCACTGGCCAATGGCGGCGGCACCGGCACCACAGCACGATACTGCTGTCCAGGAGAGCAGCAGCAGACGAGCTCTTGGAGTAGGTTTTCCAAAGAGGAGGACGAGGACGAGGAGGAGGTGTCCCCACGCAAGATCACATTCATGACAGTGGCTGAGATGATCGACGCCGGAGCCGCCAACTCCTTTGTGTCCACAGCTTCTCTGGTGGCCTCGGTGTCAGCATCGGGTTTGGTTGCTTGCCTTCACTCGAACAATGGCGCCAAGGTGTCCGGGAGTCAATACAATGGTGGTAGGAGCAACGACATATAGGATATCGAGAAGGAGCACATGTTCAACAAGGTGTTGACACCCGACAACGCAGGGAGAACCAGCCGATCTGTGATCCCAAAGCAGCATGCGGAAAAGTACTTAATGCTGGATGATGTGACCAATGAGAAGCATGGCCGCCTACTCAGCTTCGAGGACCGCGGTGGCAATAGAGCTTACTAGCACAGTCCTTGAAGCTGAGCAACAGACACATCGCTGAGCTTCAACGCCTTGTCAAACATGCACCCCTCCTCGATCACCTCCATGCCATCGCTCTGGCTGCCGCTGCATTCACTCACAGATGCCCTCGCACTGCCGCTCGAGTGAAGGGCAACAACTGAAACCGATGCTGATGCGCGAAGGTCGCCACGAAAGGCGTGGACGAAGAGGCAGTGGAAACGGTGTCAGTTGTCATATAACTGCTGTCATGAAGGAGATATGGTGTGAGGAGGCCTCCTCTTTGGAAATTCACCATGACAGTGCCCCTCGTTCCTGTGTCAGCTTTCTCTAGACTTCAGCCACACCAAAGGGCGCCACTCTAGACCTCAGCCACGCCAAAGGGCACCATTGATGCGCTGCTACTCAGTCAGAAATGTAGGTGCAAATCCCCTTCAAACAGTACCTCCTTTCAGTGGCAGATTGAAGATAAAAAAAAATTCGCATGTGGTATTAATTTGTGAAGAAGAATTGTACTAAAGTAACTTCTCAAGCCTACAACTATTGATTAAAGAATACCATACAAACTATGGATCATTAGCTGATTGCTGAACTAGATGAAAATCAAATTCACAATAGTGTAAATCAATTATTACTTACCTTTTTGCTCCTTTTGTGCTGCCCTGCTGCATCAGAATTAGCATCGACATGTCCTAAGTCCATCATCATGATCTTGTGGGGATGCTGTCAGTAGAGCAGTGGCAGCGATGGCCGATGACGCGATATAATCACGCGGCGTGGAAGGTGCTTAGCCCTCGGGCGCTCCGTGACAGATCAGACGAGAAGATGCATGATGGCAAAATGAATCGTCATGCTGCATCTACTGGCCTCCAACATGGGGCTTCAAGAACTCAAAATAGTTAAGGTTCAGAAAACACTTGGATGGAGGCGTTAGGCGTATGAAAGAGGGGCGGCGTCGAGGACTTGCGATGGGTACAGGAAGAGAGGAGGGGTGTTTCTTACCGGCGAAGCGGCTCCAGTAAGCTTGTGGTGGCGGCGATCTGACCTTCAAGAACACAGACAGTTAGTGAAAGAGGCTGGGTGTAGTGGTAAGAGATCAGCCGTCAACCGATCAGGCGTTCCTTATGGGGAGGGGCCGGCGAACCTGCTAACGGCGTATGGGCGGCGGCGAGTTCATGAGTGGCGAGGGGTCGCGAGGTTTCTATATATATGTCGCGTGGCGGCGTGGGGAGGAGTCATGATGCAACGACTTGAGGAGCGGATAACCAGATTGCAAGGGCAACCAAACAAAATGCAACGGAACCGAATAGCGCTGTAAGCAGATCCTGCAACCTCGCCCTACGTTTCGGACCTGATGGATCAAGTCCTCCGGCAACCATATATATCTAGAAGAAATGCACCGTTTTGTAAAAAACAAATATTAGCTAGGGACTCACAATTAACAATTGATAATAGACGACATCCACTGATCCACACAGCAGGCATACCACCTTTTCTGGCACCCGAGTGCTGAGAGCAAACTTGGAATGGACTGAAGACTGGACCATTCCCGATTCAGCATCAAACATCATCCCCCCATACATCTCGTATTCTGAGTTCAGTAGTGCAATTCAGTTAGCTTCGTGGCTGTCAGCGAAGCGTCTAAACGAAGAGGAAATTAACAAAGTGAGTCTAGCTCAATGAATTAGGTGGGTGCTGTAGTCATGCTCCCAGCTATCGTGCCATGGTACTTCTGAGACTCGAGAGCCTGCAGCCACGTCACGCCCTCGCCACGTCACGTCATGCAGATACATATGTTAGCTGCTCAATGTTTGGCATTTCTTACGTGTATAGGAACTTTGTTGCATATTGGTACCATTGGTTAATCGCTTGGCCGTTGACGCTCAAGTACACGATAACTGACACCGTATTGTTCATGTCAGTATGGCAACAACTATCGAGATTCCAGAAATCATGTATGGTGCCATCGGGTCAGCTAGTGGATGCAAGTCGAACTCATGGTTCTTACACATGGCAGAAAAACGCCTAAACACCAATAGATGCATGTCGAACTCATGGTTCTTACAGGGACACACTCATGAAAGATGAATGATGTATAAGCAGTTGTTGAATGAGTAATGAGTTTCACTAGTGGATGCAAGCTTACAAGGAGGTTATATACACTCTGGACTGTATACACTCGCATGCCTGGGAGGCTATTCAAAATCTTAGAAGAGATAGGAGTTGCATGAGTTCCTGCGTATACTCATGATAACTGAATGGTGCATATAAGTTGGTTGTTGAATACCATCCTCCAATGGTTTGCATGCCTACAAGTTACAACCTAAATGAAGACCAATGGCTATTATATATACTTCTACCCCATATATGCCTTGGATGTCAAGAGTAACTTCCATAGTGTTGTAAGTATATGAATGATAGTGAAACTCTAAAATATTGGAGGAAACTAAAGTGCCATGTTTCAGCTTTTACTTGTAAAACTGATTGCTTCGCCACTAACATGGTAGGGTTAATTAGACCCTACAGTTTGGCGAACCTACCAATAGAAACGACACTAATGCTCACTCCTCCAATCCATGAAGTTGCTTATGTTTAATGGATCAAAATGCCTTGAACCTTAGGGTCTAGTAGGTGGATCCACTCCAACCTGCCTTCCGTGGCTTATCTGTGTGGCCACGAGGACCACAACTCGTCGTCCAGCTCTATCTGCGACGCCATCATTGAGCATCGTCGTTATCTCAATCTGAATAGCTTGATCCACCTCCTCCATCGCTCTGTGCCATCAGCAGCGTTGTGTCATTAGTGAGTTGTGGGGCCACCACCTCCGCATCAGTTTTTTGTGCGTTGTTGCCAAATTCATTTTCGAGTTCTTCATTGAGGTGGTGTTTAGCCAAGTCGAAGGGATTAGTTTTCAGACTTTTCCTTTGCTTCTACTTATGCTTATTGGTGATTTGTATGGATCATAGCAGAATCACCTTCGACATTTCCATTGGAGTGTTCCTCAGCTTCGTCTTAGGGAGTTTGGTGTAGTATTGTTTTTTAGGCACCATTGTTGTGATTTTGGACGACTTTGTGTTACCGTAGTGTAAGATTTTGTCCCTTGGCAGTTTAGTCTACGAGGATTTAAGCAGGATTTGGGGCTGAGGGTTCAATCTATAAGAGATCTTCGCGCACATCGACAGATATTGGTTTGCAGCTGTCAAAAGTTTTATTTTCGACAAACTAAATTTAGAGTAATGTTAGGTTTCTTGTCGCAATTTCCCTAGTTCTCTTCAGGGTCATCCGGCCACAAGAGAGTGTGCAAACTGTTCTACCGAGCAGAGGGTGTGCGAGCTGTTCGACCAAGCAGGGACCCCAAATGCAAGTCCAATCACGTGCAGCCATGATGTGACTTGGAGCCTAGCCAACGATTCAAGCTGCCGATCAAATCATTAATGATTAAATCAAATAATAAAAACTATTTGAATATTTGGTAAGTTTTGTATAATTGACTGATTGACCGTAGTTTATATATCTATTGTGGCAGAATGAACCTCTATATATATAAATGCCCGTGCGTTGCAACGGGATCAAATTAAATAATACTCAAACCGCCTAGTGCAACGGGGACATATACTCTACTTCAGAGTGTCAATGCAAAGCAAAATGAGAAAGGAAAGAGATTGGGTTTGTGGGACTTGTGATTCAGAGGCTGACATTTTATTTTCATCATTTTGAAAGTGGCTTTAAAGCCTGCAGGAACTAACTAATTTTATAAAAAAAAATGCTATGTTAAGTCCTAGAACAGGAGTGCACATGCTATGTTATCCTAGAACAGGAGCCTGCGCCGCGGCATGGCGAGCGCGTCCGCCGTGACGGTGTCTGGCGGCCCGTCTACGAGCTCGAGAAGGAGCGTGACGCTGCCGAGAGACCTGTGGGCCCACCGCCAGCCGCGATGGGACCCGTCGGCCCCCCAGCGACCGACAGGCCCCCTGTCAGCGTACTAGATTATCCAGCTATTAAATTCGCAATTTACCATTAATCGTCGCGGGCGCCGGGCTGTTTCCCCTGCCTCTTTCCACGCGCGGCACGCGTCTCCGCCGGTACGCAGCCGCGGTGCCATCCGAGATGCCTCTCCAGCTTCACCTACGCTATTCCCAATCCCGCATCAACCGTCATCCTCCATCTCATATTCAGAGCTCAGTAATGCAACTTATTAGGTCGCGCGCTTCATGGCTGTCAGCAAAGCGTCTGAAGACAAAATAACACTGCTTTGCATTTTTTTTATACAGTCAATAACTCCAGGCAAGTGAAGTCCTGTTCAATTCGTACTACACAAATAACAAAGTAAGCCTAGCTGAAACGGTTGCGTGGGAATCACCTTCCTTAACTCTGAAATATCGGAGGAAACTAAAGTACCATGTTTCAGCTTTCACATGTAGAACCGATATAGAAACGATCCGGGTAGCATTGGATATGGACACCTCCACTTTAGCCGTACATAGCAAAGCACAGCATAGGCACGTAACTAAGTATATGTTATAAGAGCAATACCAAAATGACTAACTCTAAGTATATGTTATAAGAGCAATACCAAAATGACTAACTCTGAAGTATATGTTATAAGGCCAATAATTCAATAATGATACCATTTGTTAACACTCCAAACAAATATATTTGTTTAGAATATCCAATCAGGGATCCTGAATATCTGGCATATGGTAGACTAGATTGATGCGGCTTCGTGCTATTTGTTGTGTTGTTTGTTACCATATCTTTAGCATCTTGTATAGGAAGTATATTATCGATGAAATCTATTTGTTATTCCTTACTTGTAAACCAAGATTGTATTGCCACGTTGGGGGTTGCTCTCAACCTATATAACATGAAGCCGTGAGCCTGAGAAGGTATCATATTCAACCAAACTTTACATGGTAATCACAGCTAGGTTTTCCCTTAGACTCATCCGTGTCAACTATGTCTTCCCCTATCGGTGCTGCCGCCCACCCATTCTAGTTTTCCCTCATCGGCTGCCACGTCACCGACAAGCTTTCCAAGAACAAATTCCTTTTATAGTAGATGCATGTGCTTTCCGCCCTGCATGGTTGCCAACTTGAGCATTACATCAAGTTTGAGATGGCGGCTCCACCCAAGTAGATCCCCAAGTCTGCTGAGAAGCGGCCATACTCCAGCCTAATCATACCAATTCGCCACCAGGGCGGCCATGTTGTGTCGATTGATTGTGCTTATGAAGCATGCAACTGCACACCGTTTGCTTTGGCATGGAGAAGTAGTGGATTGAATCTAGTTTGTGTCCGTCCAGTGAATTTTTTTTTAGCATCACCCTACCTGAGACAATTAACTTACCTCATAGAACATTTCAATATAGTTTCATACTGGATCCACCCATGGTTACCACTTCATAGTGCATGAATAGAGAGATTCAATTGAAGCATGTCATGTGGCAGGGGGTAGCAACAGGGCACTAGTAGATTTTTGATATATTTAATGGTAGCAATTTGTGAACAACACTTAGGCAACTCTAAGAAATGTGTTATCTTGATTTGCTAGGCTATATTTGAAATATTTGAGTAAAAATAAGCTCCAACAGACGTACTATCTCGTCTTCCGAAGTACCAAGTTCGCTCGTCGTAGAAAGCAAGCCTGCCTCGCTCGCCATCTTCCAAAATCACTCGCCACGTCTGCTTCCCAAGCGCAGAGAAGACTTTCCCGCGTGCGCTGAAGTTTCCGGTCGTGCGGATTCGCTGGTTTCCGCAATTCCCCATCCCGTCCATCGTCTTCTCCTCTCACCCGCTCCTGCCGCCGCCGCCGCTGCACAGCGGAGCTGCTAATCGCGGCCCCCTCCGAGTCGCCCTTCTCCTCATGGACCGGCTACTTCCTTCGAATCGCCACCTCACCGCACTGCCAGATCAACTTCGTCATGGGCAGGCTGCGGGAGATCCCAACTGCTCCGGCCTATTATCCCAACATCAGGCGGATGGCAGCAGCATCCGGCGGATGGGCAGCAGTTGGGATGGGAGCAGCTGGCGGATGGGAGATCCCAGCTGCGCCGGACAGATTACAACTCGTCTTCGTCGATCCCGGTAGCCGGCGGATGGGAGCAGCAGGGCGACGCGCGGCTTCCTTGGTTGGAGAATGTGGCGCGAGGAAGCCAACAACGACGAGTCCTTGTACCGAACAGTTCTGTTGCTGCACCGGTGAGTCAGATTCAGTATGTATCTCTCCCCGTCATTTAGTAATTGTAGGTGGTCCATGCTTGATGTTTCAGTGTATGCGATGTACCATTGCTGGTTGAATGATGCACAATGGCAGCCATAGGCAGTAGCAGAGATCAATGCGAACTTGTGGCCTTCAAGTTCAAAGCTGCAGTAGTACATCTGAAAATTTTGAGAAAACTCTACCTTTTTTACTGAAACATATGTGAAATTTTCTCATTGTGCTACGACGTCTTTCAAACCTCATATATGACTGGTTATTTTAGCACATTGGTGCCTTTCATCAAAGTAGCAGATAGTACTTGGAGGAAGCATTACAATATATTCATTGTATTTTGTTTCTACTCATCTGATACATGGCCTAAATAAATATCTCAAGCAAATTGATGAATATATGTGATGATGAGTCAGAATTACGGTAGCAGCAGCCCGTCGTCGGCAAGATAAGCGCCTCTGGTCCTGGTGCTGGATCGGAATCCTGGACAGGACGCTTACGTCGCCGCCAAGCCTAGACAGGACGCGTAGGTCGCCGCCGGGAAGCACACGATGGATCAGAGCCTCCGAGTCCTATTCATGGGAAGCCCCCAGATCTGCCAGGACGCCGCCGCGGATGAGTCCATGTGTAACTAAGTATTCACGCGCGAGGAATAGGTCCGAGGCTCCGAGCATGGTGGGAATCAGGTGGTAGTTAGGCGACGTGGCATCTTTTTAATATAGCAAATGAGAAATAGCGTGTCTCTTTGAGAACAATAATTTTTTAAGGAGTTTTGTAGTTTATAAAATTGCTAAACAACAGGATCTAGCTTTTTTTTAGCAAATCTATTGTTGATGCTCTTATTATTTTTTTTTCTAAAACCATAACTCTTTTTTTTTTGTATGCAGTCAATGTTTTGCTTTTTGTGCTATGGTCCTAGATTTTTAGAGACGGCCCTGATCATGAACAACACTACAAAATATCCATGTAACAAAAGAATGTATGTAAGTAAGCTAGCCCCTCCAATTAATGCCCTCTCGCAAGGGGCATATATTTGTAAAATATTTAGAACACTTTTAAGAAAAAAATTGAATCGCAATTAATAATTGGGATCCGCATAACTAGCACTCTTTTGCCGGACGAGTGCTACTAATATAATAATTCCACCATTAGGCAAAATCAAAGTCTGCGGCTGACCAGCTTTTTGGGCCAAGCGGAAGCCCAATATACTGCAGAGCATGGTCCTTTTAGTCTTTTAGAGGCCTGGTAAACGACTGATTGGGATCCCCCGCCCGCGTCAATATCTGCACCGATCGATCAGGCCGTGTGCAGCAGAGCCAGCAGGCAGTCTCGTAGCTAAATGACTTGACAAGATACTGATAACTTTGAAACAGCAGTACAAACTTGGAATATGGACGCTGATCTGCTCCCCGATCCAGCATCAAGCATCATCCTCGATCTCATATGCAGAGTTCACAGTAATGCATCTCAGTTTGCTTCAAGGCTGTCAGCAAAGCGTCTGAAGAGGAAATACCGCTCCTGTTCAATTCGCACTACATACATAAGAATGCAAACCTAGCTCAAGTGGTTATGGGAACCAGCTTGGTTAGTCCTCGTCCTTCGCTCAAATTTAGGTGCATATTTTTCTTCATATTGATGAAAAACCACCTACTGACACGTACATTTTGCTTCTTAATCCGAGTATATTTTATTTTTTCCCTATCCATACTACATAACCACGAGAGTTTGCTGACGCTAATGAGATTCACATGAAAGCACATGTAGGGCTAGCAGTTCAGTCCCTTTGTTCTTCACTTCATTAATGTCAAAGGCATGGCACCAGCAATACAGTACACTCATCACAAATGGACATTGATGCATGATGGTTCCTGCACGTACTCATGATAAATGAATGATGAATCATCAGTTGTTGAATAATTTGCATCGATCCTTTGCAGGCCTACGAGTTACAAACTAAGTCAATACCAAGGACTATTATATATATATATATATATATATATATATATATATATACTTCTACCGAATGCTTTGTATATATGTGAAGAGTAGCTTCCATCGTGTAGCTACAAGTATATGAGGAGATAGGGAAACTCTGAAATATTGGAGGAAACTAAAATAGCATGTTTCAGCTTTCACTTGTAGAATTGATCCGCTAGTAACATGGCAAGGCATGTAACTATTGAAGGAAAGGCGTCTGACGCGATAAACATAGTGTATTTATGTGATTAATCTACCTATACTCTTAATCCTGTGGATCCCTGCCTCCTCACAAAATCCTGTACATTAGCAGTACCACACCACCGCCCTCTCGCGCCGGCCCTGCCGCCGCCGCGGCCTCGCATCTCAAGCTGCTGCAGCTCCCAGGGCGAGCCGCCCTCCTCCAGACCCCATCCGGCTCTGGGCTCCGCCACGCGCCACCTTTTGATTTGTCGTCGCCGGGGAGGCCACTGTCCACCATGTAGCCCCACCGGAGTTGTCCTCACCGGTTCCGAAGCCACCAGTGAGGTCTCAGCCGGTTCCGAAGCCACCAGTGAGGTCTCAGCCGGACTCGTAGGCCTTGCCTGCGGCTTGCTCCCTTTTGTCTCTGTGCGAGGTATCCTCTTCGGCAACTATTTCAATTTGCAATTCGTCCTCTGTAATGCCGGTACCCTCTAACGGTTTTCTAATGCATGCTTCTCATTTTTCCTACTTATATATAGGAGCAGCAAAGGCCTCCAAAATCAAGCACACTTCCATGCCGATGAATTTTATGTTGTATGCCGGACACTTGCTGCTCACAAACTCTACTGATTTTTTGAACGCAATCATGAACTCTACTGATTGAAGCAGCTACATCGCAGTTGATGGCCATTCACAGATTATAAATTGCACTTATAGCCAGATTCATCTTACCAAGGTTAGTTACAATTTGCAGCCTTGGTTGACTAATACTCAGTCAATGCCTCTTCTGCTTGATTTTAAGTCATCTGCATTTAGCAAATCCAGCAACTTTTGTTTCCTATCCCTGTCTAAATATACCAGCTGTTCTTAGTCCAATCAGTTTCGTAGACTGAAACCAACATGCGTCATTGACCATTTTCAGTGAACATTAAACTTTTTGTGTGTTTTATTCTTCCTCTGATAAAAGGCTTCGTTTCAACTAATTGTTTTGCTTCTGTTTCGTGCAGGTGCAACTTAGACAGGAAGCTGTGTCAAAACCCAATAATTGGACAGTTTTTTGCTACATTGGGGTCCCCATGGACGTCGCCAATTGTTGGGGCCTAGATGAGTTATGACCAACTCTTGGGGAGCTTTTCACGAATGTAAACTTTGGTCTATTCTCAATTTACCTGGCCTTACCCCTCCACCTAGGTCGAGAGGCCTGTTATAAGGCACCCTTCTGCATTTTCCTTTGCTAAAATTATCATGTGTGTAATTTAATATATAGGTGGAACTTGTGTAGGTTTTATCAATATATGGTTTGAGGCTTAAATTTTGGGGAAAATAGTGGGGTGGCCTCTGTATATAATGCCACCATGGACACCTGCCACGAATTCCTATTCAATGTCGATACATATGCATCCAACTCATGGAACTACTGTACAAATTCTGGAGGAGTTGAAAAGAAAACCTAGAACCACATCATATTGTGAACCCATGGTAGGTGTGCTTGCTGCAACCATGGACAAGTTGTCTCAAACAAGTTCCCCTGTGAGTACCTAAGAAAATCTCCTATACTCATGGATCAGTGAGGCTACTCTAGCAAATTAGGAGCCGATTCATCTAAAACATGAAAAAAAAAACCTAGCGGGCTTTTATTGGGGGCTGCAGAAAAAAAACGACCATGTCGTGTTGTGCCACCCTCATACGTCTAGGAAGCGGCCCAAGCACGACCCTTTAGTTGTTGGGTTTGGCTGGCCTACATATAGCCACCACCGGGCCAAGCAAAAAAAAAAAAACTATGGGCTCGTACAACTATACTCTCAGTTTGCAGCAAACAGTAACAGAGTTGTAACTTTCTTATAAAAACAAAAACGAAGAGATAGTGTGAACGTGTGATCAATTTGTAGCTGGGAAGGATTCAATTTAAGGCATGGACGCATGGTGCATATATCTAGACGGACGTGACGTTTTTGCAGACGAGGAGGCGAAGAAATAATCACCAACTGAACAAATAATAATTTGGCAACCCGCGAATGAAGTTGCCACGGACAGCCTGTCCTCTGCAGCATCTGCATCTTGTTTGGGATTAAGGAAACGCGGCGCCTGCTCTCGTCGTTGACGACGCAAACGTATAAATAATAATCTGATTGCTTAGAAAGGACATCAATAGTTGTACCTCGGTCCCAAAAATTTTGTCAACGCTGTACATGTGGGCCCCATGTGCGTTGCACGAGGTTTGTCCGCGAAATATATGTTCTCGTTGAAGCAGGATCACACGTTACACGCTCGGGGATTGCGCCGTGGATTATTTGGGAGCATATATATGTTATATTATCCGTCGATCGTCATATGATCGCATAGCATGCACGAATCATATCATATCAGCGTCGGCTCGTTCGTCGTTCCCTACAATTATATCTGGTTTCTCATTTTGTTTATGTGCACGGGATAGGGATTCCTACGCGTAAAGCTAGCACATAGTAATAGTGCTGTACTTGCTTCAAAAAAGAACAGTGCTGTACTACTAGCATGCTACCTCCCTCTGGAAAAAAAAATACCTAACAATTATAATATTTAGATTAGAGGTAGTTATTAGAGACATAAATTTTAATATTATTCACTATAATAATCTTAGTAGAAGATTCCATGTTACATTAGAGCCTTAGAGACAGTTAGAGATGTAAATGTTGATATATATATATATATGTTATTCAGTGTAAACTTGGTCAAAAACTCAAGTTAAGCTAGTTTAACTTGCGCAAATCCTATAACACCATAATTAAGAAGAAGAAGAAGAAGAAGGGCACCGCAGCGGAGTTTAATTTGGTGGTTTGCATGCCCCAAAATAACGACCGATAATAGCGATGACAACATAACATGTGTGCGATGTCGCAAAAGAAAAGAAAACATGAATGTATACATCAATAATGCATTACATCCATCTAGCTTATGTAATGTACTGTTACACGCGATGCAAATTAAGTTAGTAATAGACTCCACAACAGAAGCAACCATGCATATACGGCAGCACCGCAGATCTGTTGTATATAATGTTAATTTTCATGTACTCCCTCTGTCTCGTTCTCTTTATCATTTAAAAACCGTACCCTCTCATATTCACGTTTCCCGAGCGATAAACTCTGCGAAGACGGAGGGAGTACGTGAACATGATATTCTGTACCAGGACAAGCATCATCGTGGATGGACACCACGGATGTACCTGGAAAACATATGCTATGTGCTTCCTTTAGCTGCTTGTGACGTAATGTCGTAGTACGACTAGTTCTGCCGTCACCCAAGGACTCGCGAGTATTTCTACTTAAAAAAAAATCCAAGGTGTTTGAAAAGTTATTATATTTATGTAATACCTTTTTTGAAACAATATTTATCTAGACATCCAGCCAGCAACTTATAAAAAATTCAAGTGTTTAAAAATCATTATATTTATCTCGTATTCCGAAAATACTATATATGTATCTGCACTGCACGTAGTTGTAATCTTGTTCGTATTTAACAGCAGGCTGCAAAAGATCTGCATCGTATGCAACCGCACATGAACCACAGGATTCAGGATTGTATATGCGTAGCTCGAAAGTTGCAAGTTTTGGCCCCGTGCGCAAGCGTCCATACATACATAGAGATCTTGGTAGAAATGGACAACATTTCATATCCACAGCGACGACGGATACCGTAGCTAGCTAGGCCTTGCCTGGCCGAAACAGGCTGCCTCGTCAGTGTTACTTCGTGCTACATCTCTCAGTTCCTGTTGTGTATGGTATGTAGAGTAATCCAGAATTCCAGATAACTGTGTATAGTGACGTATGATGACTTTGACTATGTAAATAACGTGACTATTGTTGTTACTGCATTGTCTGTTCGGTTCCTTCCATTCTAAATATTATAAGTTATTATATTGGTTTTACCTATAGAAATCAAATTTCTTTTAATTTTTACCAACTTCGTCTTAGGCTCTTAACTAGGAAAATATTTTGATATCTATGACTCAAATAATGTTCTATTAAATATATTTATAAATATGTTAACGAGCTGGTTTGATGTATGGATTTTTATAAAAATCTAGTCAAATAAAAGACAAAATCAAAATGAATTATAACCCATGATTTTCGGCCAATTCGTTCGTGTCTTTGTCACTTTGGTTCTGAAGCTCATTTTTTTTACAAGAAACATCAATATATTAGCAGGAACTTGCTGCAAGAACTCGTACAGAGTTCAATTTTACAGAGTGCAGTGCATCCATAATAGGGCACTGTTGAGCATGGTCATTGTAATTACATTCAGCTTGCACAACCTGATCCATAGAAGTTGCTAAGTGCAAAGCATCTCTAGCTAGTACATCAGCCTCTGAATTGTGATTCCTGCTAATTCTGTAGATAGTAACCTGATGACTTGAGGCAAAGTTGTTGAAAACCTGAGTGAAAGGCTGAATTCTCCAGTCCGATGGGCTGCAATCCCTTGAATGGAGGTAGGTCACTAGGAGCAATCAGACAGGATCGAAATGCCATCGAAGTGTAGTCGATCTGCCAACATTGCTGCTAGCGCAAGAGCAGCCGCCTCCGCTATAATGACTAATCGAGTTCCAGTCATTGTGGCCTTGATGTAGATTTTTTACCCCGGCTGTACCTGTGAGTTGAGAAAAATAATACCAAGGCCAGCATTCCTAGACAGCTGTGAAGGTTGATCCGGTGTTGTAGAGGCATCAACAAAGCATCTTATTCTTGATAGGAGGTTCGGCTCATGGACTATGTATCTGTCAACAGTTGGCGACCTGTGCCTGAGAAAGAAGAATTCATACCTTGCACTTGTTGAGTGATATATAGTTCATTAGTGCTTTGGTTTTCCGGTATCCCTTGACAAATGCAGCATGCAGCCGACTTCAAACGAACTTATTCTGTTATATCATATTTTTTGCGAGTTATTCCAATTTTATAGTTTTAATTCTTAAAAAATATTATAGTTTTAGTTTTTTTCTTTTTTGTGAATTACACAGTACAACGCAGACATCCATAACACGCACGCACACTTATCCCTATGAATACACGTACGCAAACCCTACCTCTATAGACTGAGCACCTGACAGATCTAGAGATTCTCGAAGTCACCACTGGCGACTCGTTGTTAACGGGAACGTCGCTTATTACTTAACGCATAATGCTGGAAAATCCTAGGGAAAATTTTAGAAAAAGATGTGAGCACCAGGATTTGAACCCTGATGAGTAGTGTCCCATTGAACCATCCTACCTTTGGACTATAAGCCAATTCTTAGAGGGTGCATGTAACAACCCTAAAAATCTCAAACTCCAAAAATCACAACCAACAAAATTTTTTCTAAAATAACCTATAGTTGGTGAGTGTCATGTAGGAAAACATCCCATAGTTGCACAAGTAGCACCTAATATTAGTTGAAACATTTGCATTTTAATTACAAGAGTATAATTTGCCTCTTATTGGTTTTATGTGTTGCTAATAAAATCAATAACCCTTTTATATCACATGTAACAATATGTCTACTAACCATGTACTTGGTACCCAACACACCATGAGACCTTTGTGGACCTATCATGATGTATGCATCATAGACACTAACACTTTTGCTAACTTAATCATGCCATAGTTGGTTTAGTGCTTGGAAGAGAAATAGAAAAGAGAAAGAAGAAATGGAGAAAAAGGATACGGCAAACCGGCCTAGTCCAACAGCCAGGCCAGCCTGCTGCCCCACTCCCCCGCGCCTGCCCGAGCGGCCCAGGCCACTTTGCCCGCACCAGCTGCCACTACGGCCTGCCAGCCCAACTGGCCCGACGGCCAGCAAGCCACCGCACCGCCCTGTCCTGCCTTCCCCCGCTCGCAGCCCGTGCAGCCATGCAGCCCAGCAAGCGCCGCAGCCCAGCAAGCGCTGCAGCCCGCGCGCGTGCCCGCGCCTGTCGCCCCGCGCCCATTGACCGATAGCCCCCACCTATCATAGTTCTCGCTTCCATTTCTGTGCCTCGTCCCATTCCGTCCGTTTTCCAGAAAATCTCACGTCACGCCTCCGCCGTTCGCCCGCGTATGGCACCATTCTCTGCCGTCCGTCTCGCCGCCAGCTTGCGCCGCGCCCCGGCCAAACCTAACCCTAACCAGGAGCCGCGCAGGACCGCACGATGAGCATCTCACATCCTCTCCGTCCACCACGGCCGGCGCCGGCTATAAGAAGGAGCAGCCCTGGCCGCTTGTGTTTTCCCATCGCCCCAGCCGCCACGAGGTAAGTCTCCACCACGCGCCCAAGCGAAGAGAAGGAAGCAAGAGAGTGAAGAAGAAGGAGAGCCGGAGCACGTCGGCGTTGCCATGGCCGCGGGACTTGAAGACGACGCCGTGGTCGCCTTCGGCCCCCGACACGCCGCAACATCGCACGGTACAAAGACGTCTACCGTCACGCGCGACAGCCTCCACGCGACCTTGCCCCTGCTCCACGCCCGCCACGGAACAGGGGAGATGGAGTGAAGGACCGCGCGCCGCTGCCGAAGCCGCTCGCCGGAGGAGCCTCGGCAACCTCGAACGACTACACCAGCCGACGCCGCTCTGCTTTCAGTTCCCCGAACGCACCTTCTCCGAGCCCAGCCGCCACCGACGCACCAGGCAGGTGAGACCACCGCCACTGTCGCCCTGCTCTGCCATGGCCGCCAGCCAGCTCACCACCCGCGTTCCCGCTCTCCCGTCCTCCTTTCTTCCCATTAACTTCACCATCGCGTCCATGCTAGTCTAAAACGCCTAAATGGCAACCTCTTGGGGCCTGGCAACGACCACGGTGGGGCCACGCAACTTGGTAGCCCCAGTCACCATGGCACTCGGCCGTCGGAGCGCCGCTGTGGCAAACTCGCCATGCGCGCCCCCTCCGAGCCTCTGTTAGCTACGCACTAGAATCCTTGAGCTCCAAGCTGCTCAAAACGGTAGGAGATGAAGAAGAAAGAGCTCCATGGCGCGCCAATTTGACGCTCGGTCGTTTGCTATCGCCGCCGTCCGCCGCCGTCGACCACCGGCCTAGGAGCCCCCATGTCCCAAATTAAACGTGTTTCCTTGTTCGCCTTGGCTCCGCGTAGCCGTAGCGCCTGACGGAGCCGCCTCCAACGCGCCGTAGCGCCTTGCAGCCATAGCCGCGCCGCCCACCACCGTAGCCATGCACGCGCCGGCGAGCCCTCAGGCCGCGAGTCCACCGCGTCCCCACGACTGCGTCTGCCTTCGCCTTGTGAGTCCGTAGCACCCGCCGGAGCTACCTCCCTCGCGCCAAGGCGCCCTGTCACCGCAGCAACGCCATCCGCCGCCGCCACCATGGGCCGATTCATGCATGTCAGTTCGATTAACACGCCTCGCCGTGTTCGCAATAGCTCCGCGAGTCTGTTGCGCTAGTCGAAGCCACTCCCACGCGCCGTAGTAGCTTGTCACCGCGGCCATGCCACCGGGCGCCGCCGCGCGCGCACGCCGGGTCGCCGGAGTGCCGCAAGCGCGTCGTGATCCCACAACCACCTGCACCGTGCTCCTACGCCGCCCTTGTCGCTGTCTTTTCTAGCCAGCACCGCTCGCAACCGCCGCTCGCTCACTCACCGTCGGCAAAGGCCGCTGTGCCGGCCGCGCGTAGGAGACTCAGGAGATGGGGATTTTTCCCCACTGCATGGACCACGTCCACGGGTCCACCTCAGATCCACAGTGGACCAACCACGTCATGCCACCTGGTCGCCCTGTCACCAGTCCACGGTGCACCGAGTCCGTGGAACGAACAGCAGTGGATTCGGCCCATCTGAGATCCAGACCAGCCACGTGGCTTGACCGGTATGCCGACACGTGTCCGGGCTGGGTCGGCCCAACCCGACCCAGATCCGGCCCTACCCAGGTCCGCCGAGGCCCGGTTGAGGCCTGGTCGTCGTTAACCGTTGACTGGTCAACGTTGACCGTTGACCGTGGGTCCCACCTGTTAGTGACCAAAACAGTGGGCCCCACCCGTCAGTGACCAGAACAGTGAGCCACCGGACCCACGCTGACGTCAGCATGACGTCAGCCCTGCGCCACCACTGCTGGACCTGCAGTGCCACGTGGACCAACCAGGAGACGCCACGTGTCATGCTCTGATTTGACCCCCTCCTTTTTCTTTTTCTAAATATGGATAAATCTTGTAAAATTCATAACTTCTTCATACGATCTCCGGAAAAATATGAACCAAGTGTCCAAATTTTCATAAAAATGAGCTCTACGTCATAGGCTTATGTATGATTACATTTGGAGTTATTGGTTTTCATTTGGTTCTTTGCGATTGATCTATAGGGGTCGCTCCCGCGATAATTATGTCTCGTTTTTAGATCCTACGAAGGAGTTGTTCGAGGAGGAGGACTAGGAGCGCGCCAAAGACTTGAGGGAGGACTTGAGTGATAGCTATTCAGGTGTCACACCCCACCCAACCTCGTAGAATCCTATTACGCATGGCATAATATCTAGGTTGCTAGTGCTTTATTTATAAATATCACCTGATGATAGGTTACATAGTAGAATTGCTTGATGAGCCTTTACCTTGTCGCAACCTTATTCCTGCACATCCGCTGATAGGCTAGACGCATGCTTATTTACTTATGATGCTTTACTTCTACTGCGCTTATATCTGTGAAGTGATGCGTGGTGGAGAGTATGGTATGGTATATGGTTAAGGCACGTGGTGCCACTTTACTCGGGGAGAGTGCTGCGTGTGTCTTGGGTGTGCGGTGAGGGTTGAGTCGATCGGATAGGGTTCTATGACGAGCTTTTGGAGCAAGTCTTGCCAGGGGATGTGATCTAGGCATCCCCGTATGAGGTGCTTGTGGCGGGCACATTGTGAGGTATATGGTGATCCCGGGGACGAGAGCCTTCGTGGAGCGAGGCCCGAGGTAGGAGGTGCTGTTGTAGCACGGACTGTTGTAGTCCCTATGAGAAGATAATCTTGTCTGATCCCCCTAGGACCTGATATCTCTTGAGAACCGGAACCTTGTGACCTACGTGCTCACCACTTGCCCCTGAATGGGCGGGGGACGGATGTCTAACTAGCTAGGATGCTGCCACTACTACTAGGTTGTTAGCAGATAGTGTCGGGCCGTACGGGCATTGGGTCCCACACCCTTCTTAAAGCCGCAAAGTTACCTTGGTAGCCCAGGTAACTACGCCTCATAGTCTCAGTGTGCCGGTGTACCTATCGGTGTTCCGGTGGTATTTCGGGGTGTCCCAGAACTGAGTGGTAGGGTGGCATCGCATCGGTTAGAAAGCAGCCGGAATCAGCCTAGGCGGAGCGCACCGCCGAGGATGATGATCTTGTAGTTATGGGAGTACACACTCTGCAGAGTTTTGAATCTATATATAGTCTGCGGCCTCGGTATGGCCTTTCCCTCGACCTACGCTTCTCGGGAGTAGTGAGATGAGTCTTTCTATTCTTTCCCTGGTTTTACCCTTTCGGCTGTGAGCCGCTAAGACAGGCTCCGAGAGGGAGTTAGACCTGTCGACTGAGCGCGAGAGGGTGAGATGTGTGTGATGTGATGGGGTGGAAAAGATGTGTGGATGAGATGGGTTAAAAATTTGATGAACTATATTATATAATATTAGTCACTACTTGCATAGGAAACCACAACCATATATTAGGCCTCTTTGATTATATCCTTTGCATCCCACCAAATACTACATAGCAGAAGCAAAACATAGGGTGAGAAATGTGGCCAGTACAAAACGTACTGAAAATTTGGATCCAGGTTTGGATGATGGCTTGCCGACGCCCCTGAAGGACGAAAGGATTAGATGGTCTCGTGCCTACGCTCAAGATGGTGAAAGATGATGCTTCCGCAATATCCTTCTACTTTCGTAGCTGTTCTATATGCTAGATACTCTGACGATTTCACCATGTGGGGATGTAATAAATTATGTAAACCCCTCTATTGTATTCTTTTATTCGATGTATAGCTCTGTAATCAACTGAAATTGAATAAGTTGATGCTTGACCTCCTAGGCTATCATTATATCCTTTATTCTGTATATTTTCTCTTCATAGAAAATTAAAGATGTTTTAATGCATCAATGGTTAACGGGTTCTTTAAAAATATAATCGATGATGATAAGGAAGAAGGCTCATCGTTGTGGTGGGCCTCAGAGCCCTTCTGGTCGCCGGCCGGATCAGGATTGGATGGCGGCCTCAACAATGTTCATCAGCCGAAGCCCAAGTCTAACCAGCGGCTACGAGCCAACCAAATGCTATGGCTGTCACGTCATCTCTAGATACAATAATATCCCTGATTCCCTTCAGAAAAATATATAATACAACTATGAGTAGCATTCATTCATGCATGATGTGGAGAATATATAAAATTAACTGAAACATGATAAGAAAATGAGGTCTCCACACGCATCCCTAGCGAAGAATAATTCCACTACTTTTGGTATTGTATTAATTACTGTCATAGCATTTTAGTCTTGGTTTGGAACATTTTTTACTCATAACGTACTGTCAAGAAACCAAAATAAGTTAAAATCCATTTGGTGCCACTTTTAGTGCCTCTGGCTGAAAAAAACTAAGAAATGATTTCGCTTGGTAAAAAAAACTATATATGACACATGATAAGCTACGGGAGCTGGCTCCATTACAGTACTACACTAGTATTGAAGAGCCGGAAGAAACCTCTCCAAACAAACCCTAGTGTGCGCGGTTTGAAATGCGGAGTACATGGTTTTAGTGTGCGTGGTAGAAATTTAGTCGCTTTGGACTCTCAATTGCATCTACCATAGAACCATGGATGACTGAACATATATACAAAATTACAAATATATCCAAAATGTTCGGGTCTACCCCGATATCAATAATGTGAGTATGCGACCCACAAATCTTCAACGAGATCAGTACTAAACACATTTTCAAATGCACAAGCAAAGTTGCTATGCTGACCACCCCACAATTCCTATTGCACCGACTGGCAACAAGAATCTCAAATCTGATATCTATTACCTAATTATAAAGCGTTAAAATTTCAATCTGCCGTGAACTTTCTGTCCGCCAGCCCCCTGGCCCCTCTCCTCTCCGTAGCATCCTACTTTTTTAAAAAAAAAAGTTCCTCTCCGTATCCTATTAGTAGTACTGTATTGTTTATATTTTGACACAAGAAGATCATGAGCAGGAAAGATAATATAAACAAATACGTAGTTCTAGATATAAAAATGCTAGAGAAAGAAAAGGAGGAAAGACTTTAATAGTTTTTTAATAAACAGGGTCCTGATGCAAAATATCCAAAGCTGAGTGAGTCTTGCAAAATTCACCAAAAATCATAGAAAAAATATTAAAATATAAAATCAGTTTTGTTAGTTTTATAAAAATGTGATATTCCACAATGTTATGAATTTTGTGATGATGTGAATTGTCTACATGTGTGTTAAATCATCCTTGCATATCTCGTATGCACATAGGTTCGGCGATAACTAAGAACGTAGTGGAGGCAGACCCAGAATTCATGAAGGTGGTCGAGGAGTATGAAAAACTAAAGTTATGGTATCGTACTTCCTTCGTCCGCACACGGTGGCTCCGCGCTTCTCTAGCTAGCAATAATATATAATTATAATTAATTATAAAATATATTATTGCTGGTATCGATATAGGCCAGCTTTACCAAACATTAATGAATTAATTAAAATATATCTCAGATTTCATTACTTGCCTCAAACAATAGCTAATAGATAAGAGGTGTTCAAATTATACTCCTACACCAATTAGTGAGTTCGTATAGGACTGTGGTCCTTGTCCAAATAGGAGTACATACAACAATTCTCCTACCATATAATGAAAAAAATAATACCGTAGAGAGCATAAAACACTGGAATCAAAAAGCCAAGCATTTACGTGGTAAGAAAAATACTCCTCCAATTTTCATAGAAACTGTAATACACAAACAACACGAAGATGTGAGGATTGATGTCCGTCAAGATTTATATTAGGCAGACAATCCACTAAGATCAAAGTATCGGATTATGGATGCGAAGGAAAAAATAAAAGAAAAAAGTAAGTGAGTATGCATAAAACATCAATTATTGTTTTCTCTCCTTGCAACGTAAGGATATTTTTTTGCTAGTTTTTCTGATGAAACCTTTTTAATTAAATCCAGCATCGTGCATCACGGGTGCACGCCGGCAGTACTCCACACTGGCACAGTCCATCCGGATTCCGGAGGCCGCCGGAGCCAAACGCTTGTCCAGATTCAACGAACGCCGTCGGCCTCCGCTCCGTGCCACGTCCAGCCATCGGAGTCATCTCCCCAGCGGGCCCCACCTACAGCGACACGGCTCACCTTGGACCAGACGCCCCGAGCTCCTCCACTGCGCCAGCATAAAGCCACCAGCCGGCATCATCATCTCCAGCGGCTTCTTCCAAAGTTCCCACTCCAACCCCCAACTCCGACGACGAGAGCCGCCAGTTCGTCCGCCAAAGCAGGATTTCTGCGCCAAATCCGTACGTTTCCTCTCTCTAGTTCTCGCCAGTCACGGAGGGAACCAAATCAAACCAATTGTTGTGTTTCTGTCTTGGAAGTTCTCATCCCCTTCGGATTTTCAGCTTCGTGACCCAATGGGAGAGGCCTCGCCATCGATCGCCAAGGACGTCACCGAGGTGAGCGCCCGCCGCCCGCCCATTTCCGCCGGTTTCTTTCGGGGGGAGCGGATTCGGTAGTTGCTTCGATGTCGATGTGGCCTGGCCCCGTAAAAGCTGAATCTTTTGTGGTGCTGATGATGCGCAGCTGATCGGGAACACGCCGCTGGTGTACCTCAACAAGGTCACCGAGGGCTGCGTAGGCCGCGTCGCCGCCAAGCTCGAGTCCATGGAGCCCTGCTCCAGCGTCAAGGATAGGTGAGCGCTTCTGATTCTCAAGGAGCTCTCTTCACTCCTCACCCCTGTTACTGTATTCTGCTTCTGCTTTCTCTGAACGAAGGCTTTTTTCGACTTCAGAATTCGGGTCGATGTTTTGCTTCTGTAAAATTTCATATTTTCTCCTTGTTATTTTGATTATGTTTTAACTTCTGGTGGATGTCTTGCTTGAATAAAATATTAGATGTTGCAGCAATGATTTTAACTTTCTTTTCCTTATTATTTGACTGAAAGTTCGGTTCTTCCTTTTACATTACTTCGGTATCTCGGACCTTAAATCTTGTGTCTGCGTGTTGTATTTGTGCAGGATTGGCTACAGCATGATCACAGACGCTGAGGAGAAGGGGCTGATCACTCCAGGCGTGGTGGGTAACCGAACCTTTTGGAGCATTTCCTCTGTTCGTCCTATCCTAGGGAAATAGCTTGGGTTCTTTATTTGCCCAGTGCCCAAAGCCTTATATCTTGTGGAATACTAATTCGTATATCGCTGAGTCCATAAGCATGTGCTAGCTGCCATTTTCGTCCTCTAGCATCAAACTTGCATAAGAAAGTTATCATGTGATGGTCAGCCTGTCCATATCCGGTGGTTGTTGACAACTTGGGATTATTAGTTTATTCTGCATTGCTTTGTGCCTAGTAGTGCCTTATTGGAGCATATGCTTCATTTAATATGTGTTTGCTCTGATCTGTCCAACTGTTAGATAGAATACCCTGGACATCACTAGCATAGTGCTTTGAGCCTTTGTTTAATGGAGTACATGTATTTTAAGTACAAGAAGCAAGCTTGCTTTATATATCTTCTTAGAGGAGGGCAAATCAATTCTCTCTTTTTACCATCTCAGCTACACAATTATAACCTGCAGTTATTGGATAGCTCTTTCCCCATCCTACAATAGCATACCTCTCCTAGTCATCGATGGAGAGTCCGATTGCTATTATCCTCGTTGGTATTATTCTGCATCATAAATGACCTGGCAACCATTGCTTCTGCCTAACCTGGTATTGGTAACACCCATGGCACAAAACAGAATCCATTTGTTTGGCTTGATCAGTAATGCTGGACTCACCTGCTAAAGTGTCTATCTAGTTTTGACCTTCTATAAGATTATAAATGGCTGTTTTCTTGTTTTAGACATGGTTTAGCTGAGTCTCTATAGCGGTAACAGCAAGGCAGTTATAATTATAGGATAGTCAACATGTTCTGCAGGCGACTTATAAATCTACATTTGTATAAATTTCAGAATGTTAATATTGGATTCTACTAACATTTTGCTTTCAATGTCAATTGTTGACAGAGTGTTCTGATTGAACCCACTAGCGGCAACACAGGCATTGGGCTGGCCTTTATGGCTGCTGCCAAGGGTTACAAACTTATTCTCACTATGCCTGCCTCCATGAGCATGGAGAGGAGGATCATATTGAAGGCCTTTGGTGCTGAACTTGTCCTTACCGACCCACTCCTGGGAATGAAAGGAGCTGTCAAAAAGGCGGAAGAGATTCAAGCAAAGACACCCAACTCATACATCCTTCAACAATTTGAAAATCCAGCTAACCCAAAGGTGCAGTACAACATGGCGTTTATTTTTGGACAACTTTCTGTTGGCCATGTTGATATTTATTTTCTGAATTCGCATGCTGAAATATGTTATGCAGATCCACTATGAGACTACAGGGCCAGAAATCTGGAAAGCTACAGCAGGAAAAATTGATGCCCTTGTATCTGGTATCGGGACAGGAGGTACCATTACTGGTACTGGGCGATACCTCAGAGAGCAAAATCCTAATGTCAAGGTACATGGCAGTTTTAGCTGACACCTTGATAATTGTTCTTTTTTTTTTCCACTGTACCAGATGAGTTAGATGTTTTTTGTTTATCTTTATGTAGCTCTATGGTGTGGAGCCAGTGGAGAGTGCTGTTTTGAATGGTGGAAAACCTGGTAATTTTTGCACCTTGAATATGTTCCTAAGTACATAGTCTTTTTTTATCATTATAAGTGTATGGTAGTATAAATTTCTTACTGCGCTTTGACTTCCCATGGTTACCAAAATCTAAGAAAATTCCATAAGAGTTTCCCTTTTATAATTATTTGCTTTGCTTAGCACTTGGGCATGTGATGTATTTTAAAAGTGATAGAGATATAAAAAATTGTATCCAGATAGTTGTGGTTTGAAACAAGAATATCAGATAGCTAACAATTTCTGACCTGACCTTGTAACGCTTTCTTTGTGGCCAACTATGCAAATACAGATCTCTTTTGGAGAAGTAACCTTGTGAACCATTTTCTTCCAACAAATTATTGATGCTTCCTGTTTTGGACTCATGAGATGTAAGTGCCCATAATGCAGGACCACACAAGATTCAAGGAATTGGAGCTGGTTTTATCCCTGGAGTCTTGGATGTTGACCTCCTTGATGAAACTCTACAGGTATGTTCTCTTCTATTAAGTTGGGCTGTAGAAAGGGCATACTACCGCTGATCCCATGTTTAAGTCCATGAGTCCATTTAGGATTGTTGGTTAGACCTTTTTAGCTTTGACCACTGATTTCTAAGAACCATATGGACTGACATCATAATATTGGTGTTATTACTAGATTTATCATGAAAAATGTTTTTTGTAATTACTGTTTTCAATTTGATTGAAATGGTATATGTTCATAGTATTATTAGTCAAAGTGGTGCAGTGATTCCAATATCATGTCAGACCTATGTATCCCTCCCTCATATTATGATGAAGTATATAAACATGCATGTTATTTTTTACTCTCTTTGGTTATAGTACTGTTTCCCCTCATTGACAGAATTTATGGCTGATCCACATTTATCTTGTACTAAGTGTCTTTGTGTTTGCTTTCTTCTACCTGGCATAACACTTTGGTGCCTTCAATTGTTTCCCAGATTTCAAGTGATGAAGCTATTGAAACTGCCAAGTCTCTTGCTTTGAAAGAAGGGTTGTTGGTAGGTCCCATTGTTCTCTACTATTAAAAACTAATAATCTATATGCCTCGGTTATTAATGATTTATACTTCTGTAGGTTGGAATCTCTTCTGGTGCGGCTGCGGCTGCGGCAATTAAGCTTGCCAAGAGACCTGAAAATGCTGGAAAGCTATTTGTTGTAAGTGTTACATTTCCTCCCTCTGAATTTCTATCACTTGTGTATAGCTCTTTCAGTCACATGAGTCTTTCAGGAAATTCATCTCATGTCTATAATTAATCACAGATGAATAGTTCTGCTTGTATATTTATTAGACCTAAGTCCCCTATGGGTTTTGGGGGGGATACCAAACGCTGTCTTTTTGTCAATGCAACATCTGCACTTCTCAGTGATGGTTTGTGAACTTTTGAGACCTGACTTAGGTTGTGACTTTTGGATGCGCCAGACAATTGGGCCCAAATTGGCAGCTAAGGCTTTCCAACACTCTGTAGACGAAGATCAACTGAATCATCCATTAGTTAAAAAAACTAAATTGCATATTTAATGTGCCATTTTACCTGAATTTCAGAAAATTTAGACATGTCGGTGTGCTCTGTAATGATTTTTTAGGTTCTAAAACCAATTTGTTCATCAACGCAGGTCGTGTTCCCAAGCTTTGGTGAGCGCTACCTCTCCTCAGTGCTGTTCCAGTCCATCAAGAAGGAAGCAGAGAGCATGGTGGTCGAGCCCTAGAGCGTACAATTCTGGCAGCTATTTTTGGAGACGTTCACCGTTTTCATCACAGAAATAAAGCTTTGGTGCCCTTCTGCTTCTGTTGATTTGAACATACATCTGTCAGCCGATGATGTCCAGACCATTGTGGTCGTTGTTTTACATCGTTTTTAGACTTGTGATGTTTACTGCACTTTGACACTCACTGTATACTGTATATCGCGTCAGCCATCGTGAAATAAAAACGGTACAGTGTGTTTCTTGCATGGATGCTTGGTTAGAGCTCTTGTGGGACAAGAAGAATCCATGTGTTCAAAACTTGTCCCATAGTTGACCAGGTTAAAATTTATACTCTATTGACAAAAGAATGCTATTCTACCACAGTAGCAAACTATCTTGAGTTTGATTAATTATAAATAAAAAATGTCAATATTTATAATATCTAATAAGTATCATTGAATTTATTATGAGATATTTTCGTACTATAATCATTTGGTTACATAAATATTAAATTTTTTTACCTATTACCTATATTTGGTTAAACTTTAGACAAGTTAGCTAGAAATGCAGGTAGAGTTGTCTTCTTCTGTGAGAGGTAGTATATCGTCAGAGAATAGCATTGAAGAATGGGTAGTGACGTTTACACAGAACTGAACAGCACTTTTTTGAGTCATGACTTAGGCTGTGACTTTTGATGGGCCTATCTGTTTGGCTGGACTGAGGCGATTGGGCCCAAGTTGGCAGCTAAGGCTTTCCCACTCTGTACATGAAGATCAACTAAGTCGTCCATTAGTTTTTACAAACTAAATTGAATATTGTTTTGATGTGCAATTTTACTTGAATTTCAGAAATTTTAGATTTTGAGAAATGATTTTTAAGTTGTGAAATCAATTTGTTCCTCGACACAGGTCGTGTTTCCAAGCTTAGGTGAGCGCTACCTCTCATCAGTGCTGTTCCAGTCCATCAAGAAGGAAGCAGAAAGCATGGTGGTGGAGCCCTAGGCTAGAGAACACACAATTCTGGCAACTATTTTCATCACAGAAATAAAGCTTCGGTGCCTTGTGCTTCTGTTGATTTCAACATACATATGTCTGTCGATGATGTCCAGTCCATTTGTTGTCGTTGGAGAATACATCGTTTTTAGACTTCTGATGTTTACTACTATTTGACATTCACTGTATTCTGTATATCGCGTCAGCCAGTGTGAAAAAAAAAACCAATACAGTGTATTTCTTGCATGGATGCTTTGCTAGAACTTTTCTTGTGACTTGTGAGACAAGAATCTCCATGTGTTCAAAACATGTCCTATAGATGAACAGGAAATTAACGTATATAATCCCTCCATTCACAAAGAATGCTATTCTATATTCTAGCACAGCAGCAAGTTACAAGTATCTTGAGTTTGATAAGTTATTATATTATAAATAAAAAATATCATAATTTATAATATCAAATAAGTATCATTAAATTAATCATAAGATATTTTCATACTATGATCATTAGACAAGCTTTTAGCTAAACATGCAGGTAGAATTGCCTTCTTTAGTAAACAGAGGCAGTACATCGTCAGAGAATAGCATTGAA
Source organism: Bothriochloa decipiens (assembly GCA_023333625.1). Taxonomy (NCBI): domain Eukaryota; kingdom Viridiplantae; phylum Streptophyta; class Magnoliopsida; order Poales; family Poaceae; genus Bothriochloa; species Bothriochloa decipiens. The sequence continues at coordinate 3,530,015 of CM041647.1, forward strand.
GAATGGCCAGTGAGGCAGTGACGCTCACACGAAACTGCAGCAGTGATGTGCTCGGTCATTGCCTTGCTGCTGCAGCAGCAGGAGGCCTTGTTTAGATGTTTTAAAAAGGCTATAAATTTTATTTTTTTTCTATCACATTAAATATTATATTATATATATAGAATATTAAATATTAATAAAATAAATAATTTATACGGATTAGTTGTAAATTATGAGATGGATCTTTTGATCCTAATTCAATCATAATTAAATAATATTTATTAAATATAAATAAAATATTACGGTACTTTCCAACTAAAATTTGACGATCTAAAGAGGCTGTTTGCCAGGACAAGAGCGAGCCCACCAGTCAAAAAAGCGTGTGTAAATGCGGCAGGGCTACGTTCATGCACTGCAGGCTTCAAAAAAAAAACAAGAGCACTGCAGGCACCGGAGCCACAGAGACTTGACCAAACACAGTCGGTTCACACCATTGGTGCCATGGAGCCGGGATTACACTCAAAGTTTTAACTTTTTTTAATCTCTCTATCACATCAATTTCTAGACATATATATGAAGTATTAAATATAGATAAAAAATTAATTAATTACATAGATTAGTTGTACATCATGAGATAAATCTTTTAAGCCTAATTAGAGCATGATTGGATAATATTTATTAAATACAAACAAAAGTGCTATAGTATTCTAGGTTTAAAAATTTTGCAATCTAAACATGGGCTAGGGCCTTGTTTAGATTATAAAAAATTTTAACCTAATAAATAGTAACTTTTTTGTCATATTTGATAAATATTGTCCAATCGTGGACCAACTAGGTTTAAAAGATTCATCTCGTGATTTCAAACTAAACTGTGTAATTAGTTTTTTACCTACATTTAATGCTCCATGCATGAGTCAAAAATTAATGTGATGGAGAGAGAATGAAAAAACTTAGAATTTGAAGGCAATCTAAACAAGGCCTAGATGTCAAAAACACATGCCAGGTTTCCTTTGCAATTTTGATACTGGTACAAATAAACCTCTAGCTTCAACTTCAATTCAACACCAGGATGATGTACAAATAAACCTCTAGCTTCAACTTCATTTCAACACCAGGATGATGAGGAGGATGTTTTGTTGGCATTGTACTTTGTGTCCCATCCCGTAAGCCATCGCTGTGTTGGACCTAAAAAACAGAGATGAAAAGAATTAAAGGGCATTCCAATCCATGCGCAACATAAAAGGTGAAAAGGCTCACACATCATGATGAATGAACAGGATGGGTTTGTCTCGACCCCAAAAGCAGCATGGTAGACGACCATGACCTGCAGATATCTGTGTTCTGAACCTGCTGGGACTAACAGGCCATTGGTTCAAAGCAGAGCAAAGCACAGCACCTGGAGGTTTTGGTGCCAAAAAAGGCCATTCATTTGATGAGAACAACTCCCAAATCTTTCAGGAACTGATGGCTTTTCATAACAATCCTGTTTACACAAATCAGGAAAAAGTTACCACACAAGACACGATATAGAAGGTACACAGCATGTGGCCTCAGTTAGCCGGTCTATGGAGTTAGGTCTATGGAGTTATTGCTTCCCATCTCTAGCAAGGCTCCTGCACAAGAAACGGAACAATTGCGATTAATACTCCCAGGATGGATCTCTTCAAGAAAACAATTTCAGAGGCTGCTCAATTTAAAATCTTGAATATCTAATAGGACGAAAACCCATAGCACAATTCAGGATAATATTCAAGAAACCACCAGATTGTATTGAATCCAATGTCTAAAACACCTAGCAAATCAGTCTCAGGTAGAACACTGCTAGAGCTAACAAGGATGCCTACTATAGCACAATTCAGGATAATATCCAAGAAACCACCAGATTGTATTGAATCCGACATCTAAAACACCTAGCAAATCAGTCTCTCAGGTAGAACACTGCTAGAGCTAACAAGGATGCCTACTATTACCAAGGCTCTGCTCTCATCTTCTGAGCATCGACTAAACTACAATCTAAGAGAGCTTCTACGCTTCCAATGCGATAGCCATAGATTTTGGAGATGTTCTTCTTGGCACTGCTCCTTCACTGCTGCTGCCCAACAGCCTGCCTCATCTGCATTACCTTCTTGTGAGAGTTGGAGTGTATGTAGCTCACAAAAGTCGGGCTGTTGGCAGGCCTATACTCCGGCAGCAGCCTGCCAGACTTGTACCTCACGCCACAGGCATTGCAAAGAGTCTTCGGTCCCAAAGGTCCGGCCCTCCACTGTGGGGTCTTGGAGGACAAGCAATGGGTGCAGCGCTTCTCTGCCTGATCTGACGACAGGGGCTCACTCACATATGTCTTCTTCTTCTTCTTTTCTCGCTGTGCTCCTGGTTCTTGTTCTTTCTTGATTTCTTTGCCACAATGCTCCTCAGAAATGGTGGCAAACCTATTATCTGCCTTAAGCCTCAGCCCACATGCATTGCACAGCATCTGCGGCCCGGATGGGCCATCCCTCCATCGTGGTGTTTGGCATGACAAACAATTGCTACACCTCTTCACCAGCCGCCGCACACTCTTCCCACACTTCTCTTCCTCTTGCCCTTGCCCTTGTTGCTGGCAAACTTCTTGGTCTTTCTCTTTCTTGGGGAGGATCAGCTCACTCTCTGCCATCCAATGTTTCTGATCAATTAGGATTAGCGGTGGCTCAACATACAATGGGAAGATGTATTGTTGATCATCGCCGTTGCTCATAAAAGAGGCCAGGTTCCTTTTCTTTCTCCTGGCATTGGAAGATGCAGGTGGCGGTAACTTCGGTTTTCCAGCACCCTGGCTTGCCATTGCAGGAGCAGATCTTGCAAAAACAGGATTTGTGTAGGATGTAGAGCTCGAAAAGCAGTCCTCTACGTAGCCAGAGAGCCATTCTAAGTTGCTCTCGTCACTCTCCTGCAAAGTAAAGAGTAACATGGCATGGAAACAGTTAGTAACAATGCAATGACCAAAATAAATACCAACAGTTCAGTTTCAAGCTCTGGTTCTACATGGTTGAATTCAATAAGAACGATAAAGCATGAATAGAATTTCTAGTTCTAAGGCCTATAAACAAGTGAAAATTTACTCAGATACGGATTATTCCAGTAAGATTTCAAGGCAAAGAAGAGTAGAAACGTTATTCCAGTAAGAGTTCGAGGCAAAGAAGAGTAGAAACGTAGAGTAATAAATTTCTCCTCTCCAACAGATTCTATAACAAAAATACTAATATAGACCAAATTCTCATAACCAAAATCATGAAGCATGATCATATAGGGATTAACGGAAAATGAATCAGATATTTGAACAGAAACATCCTGCATTTACAATTGTTGATGTGCCAGCAGAAACCGCCATGGCAGTTTGTCAGTTATTACAATCTAAAATTATAAGTGTTACAGTTTGTGCAAGATGGAATGAATAACAGTGAATGCCACAAACAGAATGAACTAAACAACAACCGCAAAGCAAGTCATACGAACAGAAAAATGTGACAAAAGTCCAAAATGGGGATGCAAGGAAAATGGTATGTCCTTGAATTCTGGAAGTTCGACGTCAGAATACCACTCAAAAACTGAATAATTTAAAAAGAAACCGCAAACCACTGCAGCGGTTTCTCAGTTAGTACAATCAAATTAAGCATTACAGTTGGAGTGCAACAGAATGGATACCGAATGGAAACGGAATGAACTAAATGACAACCGCAAAGCATGTTTTATAAACAATAAAATGTGAAGTCCAAAACGGGGGTGCAGGGAAAATGATATCTCCTTGAATTTTGTAAGTTCTACAACAGAATTGCACCAGGAAACTGATTAATTTTCAAATAAACCGCAAACCACTATGGCAGTTTCTCAGTTACAATCTAAATTAAACAGTACAGTTGGTGCAAGATTGAATGAATAGCCGTAAATTCTGCAAGCTGGATGAACTAAACTATAATTGCAAAGCATGAGTTATAAACAGAAGAATGTTACTAAGTCCAAATATCCTCTTCAATCCCTGAAGAGGCACATCAGAATCCACCCACAAACTGAAGAGTTTTCAAAGAAACCAGTTGTCATTGTCTTAGAATTGGGGATGCACGAAAACTGATGTCCCCTTGGGTTCTAAATGTCCACCATCAGAACCCCACCGAGAAACTGAATAATTTTAAAAGAACCCGCTTGTCAATGTCTCTGGTGGTGATGTTTCCACTCAAAGTGACATCTAACCGAAATATCACCGTCACAATCTCATGTAGGCATCATACCACAGTCTCAGTGAGCAAACGGTATTAAACAATGGGATACACTTACGCAATGACCATGACAGGAGTCAGGAGGGAACGAAGGGAAACATATGCACATCAACAACAATAAAGGTAGCAACCACACATTTTCTCTCCCCCCACCCTTCCTCTTTTACATGACCTCATACAGCTCACAAATGGCCAAAAAGGACACGCCTTTCCATTGCTTAATTGCGAGAATAATGCCATTGATGAGCACAGCACAAACCCTAGCGGAAAAGAATACAGCAAGGCCGCAAACGCCGGATTGCTCCGGTATTCCGTCCCCCTGAAAGCTTGCACGGTGAATTTTCCCTACCCGAACAAGAACAGTTCTTCAGGACAAGAGCAGTTGAACTGCACAGGAGTTGAATTGCACGGTGAATTCCCCCTACCCGAACAAAAGACTCATCTAAATGACAGGAAATTGAACAAAAGCACGGGGAAACCGCTCCAAAACGAGGATTGAAGCATTGAAGAGCCCAGAGACGAAGCAACCGTTTCTTCCCCCCAAACATGCAAGCCGAAAACCGCTACCAGCCTACAAACGGAGGAAAGAACACCATGGCCCAAATCTCCGCGGACAATAATCTCAAGAAACCGCGCACCAGACACCGGAATTCTCCAACAGGCGACGCATAAACCCCCTGCGCCTCCCAAGAGCGCAAGAACCAAGAAACGAAAACCGTCCCCTGTTTCTTGCCGGACACAAAAGAAAGAACACCACCCAAAACACTCTTCTTGGCGAGACAACAAAACCCTGGTAATAAAAATTCTTGCAAAAGAAACATCACCACCCAACAGGGGAACGAAGGAGCTCTAGAGGGGAGGGGGAGGCGGCTAGGAGACTGACCAAGCCGGCGGGCTGGTGCGGGAACAGGTCTCCGAGGGAGTCGGCGGCCGCATTCGCCGGGTGCACGTCCATGCTCCTGTCTCGCGGTGAGACGGAGGCGCGTCGAGGTCGAGGCGCGGCCGCGGAAGGCGCAGGCAGGCAGGCAACCGCCGGCGAAGGCGGCGCTGCCAGAGGGAGAGGAGAGGGAGAGGAGTAGGTGAGGGGATTTCGGGAGCTTTTTGTTTTGGAGCGGAGGGAAGAGGCTTTTATGGGAAGGCGCCGGGGTTCCTCTTTTTTTTTTCCTTTTTTTTTCTTTTTGGGCAACAGCTGTGGAGAGGCTACAAATGGAAGTTCATTTTTCGTTTTTCCGGGTTTCTTTTTCACATTTTATTTATTTATTTTTGCTTGCTTCGTCCTAAAGTATGCTGCTGCTTCAATCCATTCATTCATGCTTTTTTGGGGTCGGTTGCATATGCATTGCGTGGGAGCTTTGATGATTTGGGTTTCATTTTTTCCCAAGTTTTATTTTATTTATATTTATATACTGGAAAAGTTACAAGTTTAGTAGGAGTATATTTTCTCATAATAGAAATAATAAATATAAAGATATTTTGTAAATATGGTAAAATAAGGAAGTTTCTTAGAGGTGAAGCACCGTGTGAAGACAACTGTTTGAAAATTAAAAAAAAAATCTTAGGTGATTCATTGTAGTATCATCACTACATCAATTGCATATAAGCCAAATAAACAGATAGAAAACACTATAGATATTAGTACTGATACACATCTATCAAATCGAATTAAAGTAACAAAAACATTGTCGATTTATTTTATTTTTGCAAAGAGGAAAAAATGTTGGCAAAGCAGATGTACTACACATCGAATTGAATTAAATTGCTGGGAGGAAATATACATACTATATATCACCCAACAAATCTGCCCCTTTGCATTTTCATTAAATTTTGTGCCGGTCCTATGGGTGGTGTGGTGGTGGATTTGAAACGGATACGGCGTGCCGGGCTGGCCGGTTGTTTTCAATTTTCGTACTGCTCTCCCTCCTCGCACGTACTCCCGTTTGCTTGCTTGTGGCGGCCACTGGCGTTTCAGTTTCGTCAGGTCCAGGCTGATGATGCCGAACGCAAGCTCTCAAAGCCAAAACATGTGTGATGTGAGCTACCCTCCCTTTTGACCCTTTATTGCATCCTTCCCAAGAACAGAAATACTCTACCTGCTGCAGCAATCTGAAAAATCTTTTGCTATCTTATTACTGACCCCCATTTTCTAAGCTTCAAATTTCATCAGAGTGGAAATTACTACTGTTAGAAAATATGCAAACTGGCACTTTCTGTATGGGGTGGAGGGAGGAAAGAACATCATGGAAGCTTCTGCAGATTTTTACCGCGGGATATTGGGGGCCGAATAGAGAAACGCGTGAGGGTAAAAAAAACGGATGCTGTTCTGGCTCTGTGGTTCATGCTGCCATCATGACTTTTCGTGTGCTCAAAGCCATGTCGCACTGTTGGGCATTAAATTTGATAAAAATTATCTAAATTTTAATTAATTAAATTTAAAATATTCATCTCGTAAAGTATAACAAAACAAAACTGTATAATTAGTTTTTAATTTTATTTATATTTAATACTCTATACAGCTGTTAATATTTTAATGTGATGAAGAAATAGAAATTTTATATAGTGAAATGGCTCTGCCAATTTGACCATATACTACACGTCAGGTCAGGCTTGGGATAGCAGCAGTGCACTTTATCCAGGCTTTCTACAGGAATGGTGCCGCAGACCCCAGTCGGAAAAAGTGTGTGACGAAGACGAGTTACAGTACGTACTCCGTACAGGCCAACAAAAGAAAATTGTCACATGCTGTCCAAATTGATCCTGACAGAGATTCAACAGCCAAGCTTGGAGTTACTGGCTTTACAGTCTCCAAATGTTAAGTGATCATTGCATGGATTTCAGAAGGGAAAACGAACAAGGGCAGAACACCGAACACCTATCGTTCTGAGTACAGCAGTTAGCAACAGTCCATCCATCAAAAGTCCACATGTTTCAGTATCATCATCATAACATGTAAAGGAGTACATACACTAAGTTTGCCTTTTTTCATCATCAGAAACATCTAGGGAAAGAAAAAAGACTTTCGAAAAGCCAGGACCAAAACTTGCTTTTCAGTCTTATTGGCGTACCACGTCCACTGAGGCATTGCAAGCTACAATCGCTGCCCATGAATCTACTCGACCAAGCATGATCCATCATGAATAATTCAGCTGTGTGGACATCGACAAGTGCATCGTGCCAGGTCTCATGGGACTGATGGGCAGGGTATAGGCTCCTCCGAGGTCCAGATTATATGTACACTTGGAAGTTGGAGCTGGCAGCCAGCAATAGCATTTCCCCATTCAGCACTCTCCTGCTTGCGTCCAATAAGTTGTCTGCATACACAAAGTGACAAACTTAGTTTTCTGAGACAATGTGGTCTGATCACCCATCCCATCAAGAAACAACCATTACCAAAATGATAAAAAGTGACTGCAACAACTAGGCACAATAGTTGAATAGCAATCCCCATTTACTCATGCCCGTTAACATGTACTTAGATGCTACATACCATTGCTGGACTTTTCTGAACTCTGTGAGGACAGGATAGATATTTTCAAAGGCAGTGTATGTCTCATCTCTCACCTGGAAAGAGAAAAGCTTAGATATAGTCCAACACAATCAGAAAAGAAAAAAATTGCTTAAATGTACTTAAATGTGTTTGGTTTGGGCTACTAAATTTTAGGAGCTACTAAATGGTTTAGTCCCTTTTAGCAACTTCAGGGCTGCTAAAAGCTGCTAGAGAGGACTAAAGCTCTTTTAGTCCCATTTAGTAGAGGTGTTTGCTTAAAAGCTACTAAATGATACTAAATTTAGGAGCCACTAGGTGAACCAAACAGGGCCTAAGGCAAAGGAAATGACCACTAACCTTAGCTCCAGTCAGAACAATCTTGCCTGAAACAAAAATTAATAGCACAATCTTTGGCTGCTTCATCCGATAGATTAAGCCAGGGAAGAGCTCTGGTTCGTACTGGAGAGTGAAAGCCAAACAAAATATCAGGAAACTGGCAGGAAAATGCAAGGTAGCTGAGAGAATTATGGTTAAAAAAGACAAGGAATGCATCTTACACTTGAGAAAGCACCATGAGAATATGCAAGACCCTCAAGCCTGATTGGGAATTTGACATCACAGGACCCAACAATATTCTGAATCTTGAAGTCCTGATAACACAGAAATAATAGAAGTTCAATGACATTTCTCCAAGAACTAAAGCACGCCACTGTTTCAAAAATGTTATACATACCTTGAATTTTGCTGGAAAACCAAGCTTCTGGATGATGCGAGCATACTGCAAACAGTGAAACAGTTATTATTCAGACACCCCTCAGCAGATTAAGAATATTTAGATTATGAGAAAATAACACGAATTTACCTTCCTAGCTGCAAGTTTAGACTGTTGTTCACTTTTTGCTCCAGTACAAACCTGATAATTCATAAAAAGTCTCTTTATATTAGCGCACAATTAGGTAAATGATGACTCCTCAGACAGTAGCACATTAAGAATAAAGTCAAGCAAAGGATAACTGGAAAGTAACCCTTAAATACCTATGAGGTGTTCACACTAAATTTCAACAGCTATAACAACTAAACCATAAATAGCTACCAATAATCTCATCTTATGGTACAGTCAGAGCCATACCTAATATAATAACTAAAAAAGAACATGCACAACACCACTCATACAGAGAAGTTAAACTTACCATTTTCCCTGACGCAAATATCAATGCCGTAGTTTTAGGTTCTCTTATCCGCATAATAACCGCAGCAAAACGCTGTTTTACAAAGAAAGAGTTATTGAAGCAAAGACAAAGTACATTGCTGGAACAAAATAAAACATGAAAATGAAGTTGCATGATGTCAGAACTGAATTTTCACTATATATATGCTAGACATAGTTTGCAGAACAATATATATACATATCAAAACATAGCATATTAGCTATACATATATGAATTAAACATATTCATATAAACTGTAGGAACATATGGAATTCTAATTTATCATGAGTTCATAACCGGATACTTATATTGAAAAATGAGGGATGAAAATTGTATAGAGATCTGGTCAGTATTTTCTTAGAAGTTTACAAGACAGTAAGCATGATTTTGATATATAATTAAATCATGGACCAATAATTATAATATGTGAAATGATATGATTTTCATCCCAGAAGACATGAACCATGAATACTGGATAACAAGCATACATGAAGCGAAGGGTTTACAATAAATCGTACTATCAGAGTACATGTTCACCAGACCATTATGGAAATACGGCACTATGATCCATTCATTTATCAAAAAACCTTAAAACAGAGAGGCAAACATGTACAAAATAGTTCTGGAGAAGTAGCACCAGCAGTTGTTACATACGTACAGAACACTGGCAAAATATCACTACGAACAGAATAAAAATGAAAACAAAGATGCATTGAAACAACAATCCCACCTTGGGGTTATATTCTGCATTACGTGCTTGAAGGGCAATTGCTTTGAGGTCCAATTTACAGTCCAAATTGACCGTCGACACAATATTCCTGTTACCAGACCAAACAGCATAAAGCGGAACACAACAAGGACATCAACATCTCTGTGTTGAGTATACAAGGAAACAAACAGAGAATAGAACTGCCCCACAACAACCAAGGTCAAAACAGAAACAGAATAAGATGCCTAGCTAATCAAACATGTGCAGCTATGTTCATTTCACTTTAGCAGCCTATGAAAGCAGTGGAGACAAAAAGCACTTATAAGGATGTACTAAGCTAATTCCTCTTTCATTTTTGTAGCAGAAATTTATCAGAACCACAGAAATACAGAAAATACAGGGCACTTAGCAAAGCTTTCCGCTAACAACCAAGCATTAGCATCAGGACAAATTCAAACGAGGTTTTAGACATTCAAACATACACATCCACCCTCTCTTCTAGAAACAACCTAAAGATCCAGAAGGTCCTGCATAGTGTAGCATCAACTCAAACTTTCAACATTAAATCCAGCTCGATATTTAAAAATTCGTGTCGCCTTAATCTTCATGGTTAAATCCAGGGGAAGTAGGGCAGGTCAAAATAAAATCGTCATGTATCATGAGCCAACATGAGGATTGGTCCTTGTGACACCACCCTGGATCCAGCCCCAAGCAGTGTAACTAAAGATTCAGCAGATTCGCTAACTCCGCCAACCAAACACACCAAGCCCAGCCGATTAGTACGAGCTGAAGCACTATCAATCAATCAATCACTCAAAAGCAGCGAGATCCCAGCCTGCGTTCATCCCCGACACAATCGAATCTTTCGGGGGAGGGCGCTCAATCCAGCTGACTTACTGGAGCGTGGGGACGATGCCGGACGGGTGCTTGGACAGATCCACCGGCTGGCTCCCCTCCAACGCTGGCTCCGCCATCCACGGCCGCCCGAATCCCCCACACCACCAGACGAAATCAATCAATCCCCAAACAATCGCCCCTACGACAGCGGGGCGGAAAAGGCTCAATCCGAGGCCGATTCGCGCGGGAAACGCGAGGCCGTTAGGGATCCCGCGGAGAGAAATTCGAAATCCGCGGTCTTTTATAGAGATCGAGGAGCGGATGAGGAGGGATCTGGGGGTCTCTGTGGGTGTGGATGGCGGGGCTAGGGTTTGCGTCTCCGTCGAGGAGGAGGTGGGTGGTGGTGGGGAGGTCGCCGGGGGTAGGTGGACGCGTGCGTGCTTTTATGCGGACGGGGAGCTGGCGGTGGGGACGGGGACGGGGTATTTATAGACGCCCAGGGGTGACCTGCTGTCGCCGGTCGCGGGCGCGTGGTGGGAATGCTTGCGAGGGGATTCGTCACGTGGGCTGTGGTAGATCATGGTCGCTGATGGGTGGGGTAGGGTGTTTGCGGGTCCAGAATGGCAGTGGGCGAGTAGAGGGGAGCGGGCGTGTGGTTAGCAGTTAAGGGACCTGGACATGAATTCTGAGGTTCTGGAAGGATCGTTTCGGGAAAGGAGTAGTAGTATGCAAATGCAAAATTGCGTGTCCGTCCTTGCAAGACGCGAAGTGCACATCTTTGACCTTTCAGCCCGTCTCTTGGGTGGAAATTGGCAAGTGAAAAAAAAAAACAATCAATGCTTGGTTAAATTTGCTTTCCTAGTTTCGTACAGACTACCCCTGTTACGGAACCGACATCAACGGGAGTATATCTGTTGGGCGACCACGTATAAATCCCGAGATCATCAATGGAAAAGTATATTTTAATTCATTCTTTGTCTTGATCACCACTGTTTTCAAACAACTAGTAGTAGGATCACATTTCATATATAGAGAGAAAGGATTGACCTACCGTTTTCTCCATGTGGGCGCTATCTTTTGTTCTACCAATTAAGCTCTTATTTGAATCGGATTTACGTTGCTAAAGATTGAGAAAACAAACTTGTGTCGCCTTCAAATGAGGATGATAACTCATGGTAAAAGAAAACAAATGTCTAACTTCTCCATGTATCAAAATCCACAAGAATCATGATATTGGTTACTTTGTTACTTGCTGAGTTGAGTGGGAGATTTAGCAAATTATTATGAGCAATATAACCATTCCACCACCTATAATTGATGACCTAGACTTTTAAAAATCTATATCTACAAAGTTTCTTAAAATCTCTAGGCGATCCAAATAGAGCCTAAGTGGTCTTAGGTTTAATGTAATGTGATGGTTGAAGCAAGATTGAAATGTTGACCCTCGACACTACATTCTACAACACCAAGTTGGTTTTCATCCTTACTCTAGAATCATCTTACTAGAAAAACCATTGTTAGCCCTTAACTTACTCCCATATCTCTTAGGACGTGTGAACTCTTATAGTGCATATATATTTTATGTTTAGTACTCATATGGTCATACGGGGCAAGTTAAAGGATCACTATCCAATGTTGATTTCACTCATATTTAAAGTTACTCCCTCCATCTATAAAAGAATACAATTCTAGTGCAATATCAATTTAAGTTTGACCATTATCATGTAATAGAAGATAATATTTATATTTACAATCTAAAATAATTATTAATAGATTTGTCATAAACTATATTTCTATATTATATCTATGTAGTATCATAAATATTAATGTTTCATTTATATAGATGATTTTTAGATACGTCAATAAATATTACGCCTATAATTATATTTTTTTGGGGAAGGCGAAGGAGATAGTAAATCTATTTAGAGAACATGTGGTTCCCACTCCAAAAGAGATTAGGCGATAGTTCATGAATCCATTGTCTAAAAACATTAATATCCATGCGTAACTCGGGATTCGATTTCAAGATTCGGCCTAGATTTGCAACTTCATCACAACACGGAAAAAAAAATGTATTTTGGAAAGAACAGAAAAAAGGAAATACTAAAAAATATGCTGACCTTATCGGGCGTCACGCCTCTCCACGTTGGGCCGAAACAGGCAGGGCCCAAACTCCGACGCGAAAGCATCTAGTAGCCGAGACGACCCTTCGAAAAGAAATCGAAAAACTCAAACTGCCGCTGCCGCTCCCTCCCCTTCCTCCGACCGCCGCCTCTTCTTCCGCCGACCCCGCCCCCACCCCACCAACCACTACCCTGGAGCCGGAGCGTCCAGTGCAGCGGCGATCCATCTCCCCGCCGCAACAACTCCTCGCTCGCCGGGCGTCGGCGTTCCTCTCCTCTGACGCTTCGCCGGCCTCGGGGATCCGCCGGGATTCGTCGGTAAGGAACAACCCTACCCCTCCTCTCTCTCTCTCTCTCTCTCTCTCTCTCTCTCTCTCTCTCTCTCTCTGCTCTGACGGATGCTTGCTGTTCCCCAACGCGGGGGGTTCGGTCTGCGGGATCTTCGAACCGCAACCCGAATGGTTCTCTTTCTCGATCACTTAGACTAGGGGAGATCTGGGGCCGGTGCGCTCTGCTTGCTTCGTGTTGGTGCGGAGATGGAATCCGCGGCGTCCACGGTTCTTGGCTTATTGTTCGGCTCGATTGGTCATGTTTCTTCGTTCTTTCTTGCTAGTTCGCGCAAGATGAATGAAGATTGGTCCTGATTTGGTTGGTGTTTCAGTGGATTTCATTGGTGTGGCCGCGCGGGTGCCGTTTCTTTTGAATTCTTGGGCGGGTTCCAACGAGGTTTTGGGGGTTAGCCCTGCTTCAGGGGCGGTGCTGTTCTGATGACGTATGGAAAATACTGATTAGTTTTACAGGATTATTCCGGTACCCGTTCTTTGAAATTTGAATGATGGACCGAAATCTTTGTTTTTTCGAAAGAAAATTAGCATCTGTCTCTGAACCCCTGAATGCCTGAAGTGACTGTCATGATCTCTGGAAAGTCACTAGTTTGGTTGGCGTATCAGTGGATTTCATTTCCATGGCAAGGCCGCGCGGGTGCCGCTTCCTTTGAATTCTTGGGCCGGTTCCGATGAGGTTTTTGAGGTTAGCCTTTCTTCAGGGTGCAATGTTCCGATTCCGATGACGTCTGGAAAGTAGATTATTCCGGTACCGTTTCTTTGAAATTTGAATTGAATGATGGACCGAAATCTTTGCTTTTTGGAAAGAATTAGCATCATATCGCTTTTACTTCATTATTACTACTCTGTTCTGAACCTCTGAATGACTGAAGTCACTGTCATGGTCTCTAGAACAGTCACTAGTTGGTCATCCTCTTTCTTTCTTTGTTTTTAAATTTTTTTGGCATTATTATATGTTCTTTTTCCTGTTGTTATTATAGAAGGGGCATACTTTGTTTATCTTGTTAGTGGGAAGTAAATCTGAATTCTGAACAAGTTCTGTGTTTCCATTTTGGTACGCTTTAACTGAAGAAACCATAGAACTTTTGGGGGTTAGCCTGCTTCAGTGGTGGTGATGTTCGTCTGGAAAGTTAATTATGACAGTACCATTTCTTTGAAATTTGAATTGAATGATGGACCAAAATCTTTGCTTTTTGGAAAGAATTAGCATCATATCACTTTTACTTTATTATTACTCTGCTCTGAACCTCTGAATGACTGAAGTCACTGTCGTGGTCTCTAGAAATAGTCACTAACTGGTCATCCTCTTTCTTTCTCCTTTTTTAAAATTTGTGGCATTATTATGTGTTCTTTTTCTTGTTATTATAGAAGGAGCATACTTTGTTTATATTGTTAGTGGGCAGCAAATCTGAATTCTGAACAATGCCTTAACTGAAGAAACCATAGGACTTATTAGATTCTGCTGCTGATCCATTTATTCACTCCCCAAAACTACATTATGCTTTTACTTTTGTCGACAGCGTGTTTTTTGTTTCTTTGAATCCAGTGTATGCAATGGCTACAAGTCTTGGGATGGACGGATATGCAGAACTGGATGTCTCTATGATGGATCCCACTGACAAGAAGCCTGCCTTCAGAGGCTTGAAACAGTACGTGAAAGAACTTGACTCGAAGACACTTCCTCCTTTTCTTGCCCGTTTGTGTGCTCCCGACAAGCCTTCCACATACTCTGAGGAGGAGATCCTGTTCATTTTCACGACTGCTGCAGAATTTCATGGCCGCACAATTGTGCCGCATATTGGACAGATTGTCTCAGCCATTGTCAGGATCATGGCCTCAGGTTCAAGGCCCTCGCAAAGTGCCGGTTGCTCGAAGGTTGTTTGCACCCTATCACGCTATTGCGTTGATCCTCTGGGCAGAGAAGAAGAGAAATCTGAGATCATGAGCTCCCTCTGTCGCCCCCTATCAGATGGCTTAATGATCGCTAACAAGAGCATCTCTTCTGGTTCGGCTCTTTGTATCACTGCTCTTGTCCAGTCCAACAATTGGCAATTTGCATCTAATGAGTTGGTCAATGATGTCTGCTTGAAAGTGTCAGGCGCTCTAGAGGAGGCTCACTGCCAGACTGTTGTCCATGTTAGCTTGGTGGTTGCTCTGTTAAAACAGAATCCTTTGACTCTGGAGCCTTATGGACGATCATTGATAAGGTCAGGATTGCAAATATTGGACCATAACACTAAGAAAAACAATTCTCGGATGATTATGTCGTCAATTCAGATGATACATTCTATCATGCGAAGCTTAAATGTTAAGATTATATCGTCTGAGATGAGCAACATTATCCATGCTTTGGACCACTGCCAAGATGGCTTTATTCCAGATGTATGCACTGCAGCTTTTCAGGCAGCCGAGACAGCTAAGCAACTTGCTCGGCAAGAGGAACGTGGAGTCCACAAAAATGTCAGTCCTTTGGGAAACTGCAGTGCTGGAAACAGCAGGAAGGGGTCAAATTCTCCAATTGATCATGAGGATATCAGAGACAGTGGATCTAGTGGATCTTCTCGTGAGTTACAATCTGTTCGTCGTTTCAGTGACTTCAATTCTCAGCCACCAGTTGGACAGTGCACTGATATTCTTGGAACTACACGTGCAAGGCGACGACTTTGGAGTTACGGATCTGATTTTTCACATGGGGCGTCCAATGATGAGCTTTTCCACACTTCAGCACGTGATTATCATGATAATAATCTGGGTGTCATAGCACACTCTGATTCTGCTGATCTCGTAAAGTCAAGTAGGATCCACTCTGATTTGTTTACAAGAATTGGTGATCCATGTCCTACATGTTTAACACCTCGAGCTACTAATCAGGTATATATGGCATATCATCATGTAAATTGAGCAGTTTGATTGACATATTATATTAAGTTCATGATGCATGTGTTACTGTTATCTGCCCTTTGGAAATTGGAATATTATTTCTGTTTACATTGTTCCTTGAATGATACCAGAAACTATCACTTTGACTTTTGGTGCAGAAGGAGCTGGTATCTTTTTCATTTTCCTTTTCTGGTCAGTTTTCTTTTGTAAATACTTCCTTCCTATTCTTCGAGTGGTGTACTGGCATATCCGTGTATGGTAATTTTATTGGCATGCTGAATGTTTCTGTGCAGTGATACTCTGTCTGCAGAATAAAGTTTTTGTGCAGTAATTTTTTTTTTAAATACTGTCTTCCTTTTCTTCAGAACTTTGTTTGCAGAATGAAGTTTCACGATACTGCACTATTTGTAGATTAAAGTGAATTCTTCATACTTTTCTTTTTGAACTCAGGCGTGCAGGCGGCAAGCTTTGTCAACTCCAAGGAAGCAGCTACTGTCTTTGACCTATTGCAGTGATTCAGAAAGAGATGGCCATCGCCGACCTCCAAGATCAGTTTCAAGGTTGATGCAGCGCCCGGACCATCTTTTGCTTCAAAAGAATTTTCAATCTGAGGAAAGGAAAGGCTGCAGCAGCTCGACTCAACAGAGAAACCAATTGCGTACACAGACCACAGACTTGCTGACTGAAGACCTCAAGTTTCCCACCAGTAGCGGCAGTTCTGATAGTGCACGGGCTCCTCCATGTGAAGAACGCCAATGTGATGCTGCTGCTGAACATCAGAACGTGACTGGAATGGAGAAAAGAGAAACAAACCGCCGTCGAAGCAATCGATTAATTCTATTTATCTGTGCTATGGTCTTCGCTGTGTTGTTCCTAGCTTTGTGGAAGCAGCAGGACCCCGGTAACGATCTGTATTTCGTACCTACTTAGCATATGCCTATGACTGTGTAGGCTTGTCCCTTTGTAAGAAAAAAGAGGTTCTTTTCGTTTCTGTGCCATTGTAATTGTGCATCAAGCCACCCGCTTTCAGTAAGTCGTGTGATGTCGACTGTCGACAGATGTGTTAGTATACATGGAATGGTGTAAATTGGTCCGTTTGATACAAATGACTAATGAGATAGCTGTTGGAAAGCAATGGAAACTGCAAAACTGGTTGGATTTCTGGTTTGTCTGTGTTTCTGAATGCGTTTTGAAAACGGCATGATTGCTGGACGTTTACTTCCAGTGCGAGCATGCATGATGATGGCAGAACCTTCAGTCATGTTTATTTTATCATCTGACTGTAATTCTATCCTGTTTGTACTTTTGTCTGTCCGGTAATAAGTAATCAGGATGCATTTGTCATGGGATTGCAGCCACGCAAGGCCTGATCCTCTTTGGATCTGTGATTCTGTCTACAAGAGTTCATAGAGTCCAGGTATTTTGTTTTTCCGGTTTTACTCAATTAAATATTAAATACTAGTGCTAGTTACTAATCTTCCTGATTAGTGTACTGGGAAAAGAAAAAGAATCCATCGGAAGCTTTGTCACTTAGCAAGTCCAGGTGCGGCTTGCAGCCATGGATAACATCTATGTTATTGTCCAGGTGTGGCTTGATGTGAGAATGCGAGGTAACAGTTTTGTGTAGAATACTTGCTGGGTGATCGTAGCTGATGCTGACAGCTTTTTTTTTTAGTTTTAATTTATTATACAGACAATAGGCAGGCATGTATGGAGTCTGGACAGTCGAGGGAGATCTTGGATGGTCAGACAAACCTCATGGAGCCTTTGCTTCTGTAAATGAAGCTCACGGCATCGTGGAGTGTCGACACGACGGCGTCATCCAATCCACGCAAGCTAACTACAGATTGTTTATAAATCCTGTCATTCAGGTGATGCAAATGCTTATTGTGTGTTCGTTGACTTTCGCTGTGAAATCTAGTTAGCAGGCTTGATGGTTGCACAATCTTTAGTTATGTTTTGACAGAATTAAATTATTGAATTATTTTATCATCTGGTGTAATCATCACCCACGTGTCATGGGATTGCAGCAAAAAGGTTAGTTTTGACAGAATTATTGCCCTCAGTAGAAAAAAAAAATCTCTTTTGACTCCGTGGACCACGATGCTATACTAGGTCCGTTTCGTTACCCAAACATGTTGTACTCGTAGCATACAAGTCCTTCCTCAGCCTTGTGAACCTTCATAGGTATGCATCACATTAGAAATTCAGATTCTCAATTAGAGCTCGTTTAGACTATAATATCTTAATACCTTTGATTTGTAGTAACCAGATAGCCTTATTACCGTTAAAATATAGTAACCAGATAAAATGATCTAGATGAACGAGAAATACCTTATACGGTTGATGGAATGTACTCCGTGTCATGGCCCAACCAGACGAAGCCCAGGAGCAGCGAGGGAGGCTAACCAATCGAGAAGGCGTATTTCCTATGTTTACGTTTATTCCGTTAAGTTTGAGACTATGACTTGTGGGGCCTTCGTGCCAGTTCGGGCATGCCTCTTAAGGCCGATCCCGTTGCTTGTAATGAACCAAGTTTATTCGTAATAGCAAAATAGAACACGACAGAGGTGTCCTCTGTTCGTCGGCAGCGATTTCTGCTGTCTGCTCACGTCCCGGCGATCGCCGGCGGCAACGGGTATTACAGTGGTATCAAAGCTCTACCCTCCTCGGCCCTAAGTCCCACCCACCCTCCCTATTCGGAGCTTCATATGACAGCGGCGGATTCCGGCGGCGGCGGATCGAGTTCTCGCAGTTTTGCTCTAGTGAACTTGCGAGCCTTGTTCGATCTGCGCTCGGGACACGCCTGCTCAGCTTCGGGTCGCGGCCATCTACCACATCTACCCAACGCGGGGCGTAGCGGGTCTACATCAGCATCACGACTTCCACCTCGTCGCGGCGAAGCGGGGAGCAACAAGCGGATACGGCGGAGCATCAACCTCAACCAGCGTCATCGCCTACGTTTCATCTTCGTCTGGGGTTCAGTGTAACAAAACCTCCTAATGGGCCACTGTTGGGCCTTGGGCTGAAAGCCACGGTTACTGTAGCTAAGCCGGGTACTGTAGCTTCGCGAAAATTACTGTAGCGCCGAGTTTAGTACCGTATCGTGGATTCTCAGAGAGCCAGACCAACTTAAATAGACAGGCCAAGGACGCGTATTAACCTTCGGTTAACCGTTTTGAATGAAGCGAGGACGAAAGTTCAAGCGGGTTTTTACGCAGGTGGGGCCCACTCCTCGGTAGAGCGGCTCTAGCCGGGTGTCGGGTCTGGGTTGTTACATTTGGTACCGGAGCCGACTCTCAAGGTTTCACGGGCACGTGGCGTCAGATGCGTGGGCATGATGCGCATGCGCGTGGGCCCGACGTGGACACGGCGTGGCATATGCACCGGCACTGGACGCACGGACGTGGCCAAGAGAGGAGATCCCTGGTCAAATGGCTCGAATAGGGTAAGCCAGTCTGGCATTCGACAGGGACGTCGAATCCTTAGGGGGGTGATTGTAACAGAACCTCCTAATGGGCCACTGTTGGGCCTTGGGCTGAAAGCCACGGTTACTGTAGCTAAGCCGGGTACTGTAGCTTCGCAGAAGTTACTATAGCGCTGAGTTTAGTACCGTATCGTGGATTCTCAGAGAGCCAGACCAACTTAAATAGACAGGCCAAGGACACGTATTAACATTCGGTTAACCGTTTTGAATGAAGCGAGGACGAAAGTTCAAGCGGGTTTTTACGCAGGTGAGGCCCACTCCTCGGTAGAGCGGGTCTAGCCGAGTGTCGGGTTTGGGTTGTTACATTTGTAACGTCCCGCCTCTTCGAGGCCGAGCCCGCTTACATCCGGCCGCTTATCTAGGACATAGACTGTCTTCACAGACCAACACTAGTTTTTTCTGCGCACTTTGTCCTCACTCGTGTCCACCCGGGAAGACTTCCCGGTCGGTCACCCATCCCTAAATTACTCCAGGCCAAGCACGCTTAACCTCGGAGTTTTTAAGAGATAGGCTTCTGGAAAAGAAGTTGCAACTTGTTGGTATGAGTATCCTATTAATCCTATTAAGCCCTGGGCCGGGTGTTACATTCGGCATCGACTAGGATTCGGCAGCGTGAACCACTGTGAGCTCTCAATTCCTAGCTCACGATTTTTATTCCCCTTATTGCCTCAATCGATTCATGACGAGGGTTGCGAGGCGCTTGTTCTCGCGTAAAATTCCGTCAGTCATCAATCGATTGTAGTGCGGTGGCATTGGAGAGGACCGTCCATGGATTCCGATTGCGGAGCGTTGTTTTCGTGTAAAATCCCCTATTCGTGCCTCGGTCCGAGAGTTGGGTGTTGTGCATGTCCAAGATTGGGGAGGCTTTTGGCTGAACCAGTGACACCACAAGCTGGAAGCAGTTCCTAGAAGCAACATGACAGTGCTGAAGAAGAAAGCGGTCCAGCCGTCGGCTCAGACTCAGTTCATTTTGTCCCATATGGATGCTCGTTCGCAAGCTGAGGACTCCAATTGGAACGATCTGATGGAGACTCTAAATCTCATGTCCCAGAGGATGTCTGATTTGGGCACTCTTCAGCAAGACATGAAGAAGGAGCTGAAGGCAACAAATCTTAAGGTGGATCAAAGTTTGGCTGACCAGAAAATGCTCTTCAGGCA
Source organism: Bothriochloa decipiens (assembly GCA_023333625.1). Lineage (NCBI taxonomy): Eukaryota > Viridiplantae > Streptophyta > Magnoliopsida > Poales > Poaceae > Bothriochloa > Bothriochloa decipiens. The sequence continues at coordinate 3,550,474 of CM041647.1, forward strand.
GGTGGATGCCAATGCTCAGGCTCTGAACAAGCTGATCCTAGAGAAGGATAGGGTTTCTGATGGTGAGAAGTCCATGATACATGGTGATGCTGGGTTTGAAAACATCTTTGCTGGCAAGAAATAGTATGAACCTAGACCATATTTTCAGTTTCAGGATCATGGCAACCGAAACAGAGATGAGGGTCCCAGATACAGAGACAGGGAACATCAACTTCCTCACCATACCCTGGGTAAATTATCATTTTCTTCTTTTGACAGGACTCACCCTAAGGTTTGGCTGGATAAGTGTCTGAATTACTTCAAGCTTTACAAGACACGAGAACAGTTATGGGTGGAAGCAACTTCAATGCATTTGATGGATAATGCAGGTACATGGTGGCGAACATTCAAGCATACTCATCCTGCTGTTGACTGGCATACCTTTTCTAGAGAGTTGCAGGGCCAATTTGGTCTGGATGATTATGACAATGCCTTGACTGATCTGCTGGAGCTCAAGCAAAATGGTACTGTGGAGGAGTATACTACTCAGTACAAGTCCCTACAATATGATGTATGCTGGGATCAGGCTATGATGATAAATTTTTTGCATGTTAGAGGGTTAAAGGATGATATTAGAGTTGTTGTAGCACCACAACTTCCTGACACAGTTGAAAAGGCAGCTGTCATTGCTATGATTCAGCAGAAGATGCTGGATAGAAACAAGAACAAGTTTTAGCAGAAGTATCAGCAACAAAAAGGTCCTCAGAACAAACAAGAGACTAAGCAAACTAGGGTGTATGGTACTCTGTGGAGAGGTAAGCAACTAAGGGATTATAGAAAAATAAATAATCTGTGTTATTCTTGTGGTGAGAAGTTTGAACCAGGGCATGCTGAGAAGTGCACTAAAAGAGCTAAACCACAACTTAATGCTCTAGTAGTAAATGATCTGGATAGGCCACTGGATGAGGAATTGTTGAATGAGATGGCTATAGATGATATGATCAATGAACAATTTTTTCAGTTATCCATCAATGCAATTGCTGGCACCCCTGCCCCAGATGCTTTTAGACTCAAGGCCGCTGTGCAAGGACAGACCATGCTAATTCTGGTGGACTCAGGTAGCTCACACCGCTTTGTGAGTTCTCAGTTTGTGCATCTCAACAAACCGCCAACCATAGTGATGCAGCCACTAAAAGTCAAGATGGCTAATGAGTCTATTATGCAAACCACTGAACTAGTCAAGGATTTGAGATGGTAACTCAGGGCCACACATTCCAAACAAACATGCTGGTAGTGGATACTTTGCCTTATGATGCTATTCTTGGATATGACTGGCTCAAAACAGTCAATCCTATGCAATGTGATTGGGAACAGAGAACCATTTCTTTCCCTTATCAGGGCAGGCAGATCACATTGAAAGGGCTGTCTGCAGAAATTGTTCAGTGCAATACCATCAGTCCTAAACATGTTTTCAAATCTATTAAAGGCAATGACATTTGGGCCTATGCAATTATAGATGCTCCAAAACCTCATACTGTACCATCACCTGTCCTTCCAAAATCTATAGTGCCTGAAGTCCAGGATTTGCTGGTACAGTATGCTGATATATTCCAAGACCCTCAGTGCTTACCACCTCAGAGGTCATATGACCATGCTATACCATTACTGCCTGATTCTGTTCCTGTGAATGCAAGACCTTACCATTATTCTCCTCTGCACAAAACTGAGATTGAGACACAAGTCAAATAGTTATTAGAGGCTAGACTGATCACTCATAGCCACAGTCCTTTTGCATCGCCTGTGCTGCTAGTTAAGAAGAACGATGGTCAGTGGCACTTTTGTGTTGATTATAGGAGGCTTAATGCCATGACAATCAAAAAAAGTTCCCTTTACCCATAGTGGATGAGATATTGGATGAGTTAGCTGGTTCCAAATTCTTTACAAAACTAGATATGAAAGTTGGGTACCATCAAATCAGGATGCTCCCTGAAGATGAGTACAAGACTACCTTCAAAACACATCAAGGGCATTATGAATTTAAGGTAATGCCTTTTGGATTGACAAATGCTCCAGCTACCTTTCAGCGTGTAATGAATTAGTTGCTACAACCTTTTCTAAGGAAGTTTGTATTAGTCTTCCTGGATGATATCTTGATTTATAGTAAGAATATCTCAAATCACATTGAACACATTGAGCAAGTCTTTGAGGTCCTCAGAGCTCATCAATTTTATCTCAAGGCTAGCAAGTGTACATTTGCTTAGCATAGTTTAGAATATCTAGGACACATTATCTCTGATCAAGGTGTCTCTACTGATCCCACTAAGACCTAGGACATGCTGAATTGGCCTATTCCAACTAACATGACAGAGTTGAGGGGCTTTCTGGGGCTAATAGGATACTACAGGAAATTTGTGAAGAATTATGGGATCATTGCCAAACCTTTAACAAATGTTCTCAGGCTCAAAACTTTTCAGTGGTCAGCTCAGGCACAAGAGGCTTTTGACAACCTCAAGGTGCCATGACATCTACCCCAGTTTTGGCTTTGCCTGACTTTAGTAAGCCATTTCAAGTAGAAACAGATGCTTGTGCTGATGGAGTGGGGGCAGTTCTCATGCAACAAGGGCAACCATTAGCTTATCTGAGCAAAGCTTTGGGAGACAAGATGAAGCAGTTGTCCATCTATGAGAAGGAATTCTTAGCCCTCATCATGGCTATTGAGAAATGGAGAGCTTATTTGCAGCGCCAAGAATTTACCATCCTTACTGATCATAAGTCATTATTTTATTTGAATGAACAGAACCTCCATTCTGATATGCAAAGAAAGGTGATGATTAGACTCATGGGATTGTAGTTCAAGATTGTATATAGAAAGGGCAAGGAAAATCAAGCAGCTGATGCCCTGTCCAGGATGCCTCATCTGATAACTCTGCAAATAGTGTCTCAACTGCAACCACAGTGGGTTCAAGAAGTACTAAACTCATACACTACTGATGCACAAGCTCAAGAATTCTTGGCAAAGTTAGCTATACACTGTCCTGATCCTCAAGGTTATGTGTTGGACAGAGGATTGATCAAGAAGGGAACTGCTATTTGGATTGGCAATAATTCTTCCTTACAAACCAAACTGATAGCTATTTCCACAACTCTGCCATAGGTGGGCACTCAGGAGCAAATGCTACTTATCATATACTCAGGAAGTTGTTTTGCTGGAAATGCATCAAACAGGCTGTGGATGACTTTGTCAAGCAGTGTTCCATTTTCCAACATACAAAACACTCTCACCAGCACCCTGTAGGTTTGCTACAACCTCTTCCCATTCCTCAGGGCATTTGGCAGGATGTGTCCATTGATTTCATTCAGGGCCTTCCCAAATCTGAAGGGTATTCTGTCATCCTTGTGATAGTGGATAGACTGACAAAATTTGCACATTTTCTACCTCTGAAGCATCCATATTCAACTGCTACTGTTACACAGTTGTTCATGGAGAGGGTGGTGACCATGCATGGGTTACCAACAACTATTACTAGTGATAGAGATAAGATATTTGTGAGCCACTTTTGGCAGCATTTGCTCACTCATACAAATGCCAACTCAATCTGTCCACTGCTTACCATCCCCAAACTGATGGGCAGACTGAAAGAGTGAATCAATGCTTGGAAATGTACCTAGATGTGCTGTTCAAGAATCTCCAAAAGATTGGAAAAAATGGCTTCCTTTGGCACAGCCGTGGTATAACTCATCCTATCATACTGTCTTGGGGTGCTCTCCTTTCATGGCACCGTATGGAGCTGAACCTAATTTGGGGACAAATATCTCACCTAATGAAGATAGTCCAGTCTCTGTCAGTGACCTGATCAAGGATCGTGAGCAGCACTTGCAAATGCTTAAGGGCCGGCTGCAACAAGCTCAGAACCGTATGAAGGTGCAAGCTGATAAGAACAGAACCGATCGCTCATTTGCAGTTGGAGATCAGGTCCTGTTGCGTCTGCAACCATATACACAGTCATCGGTTGCCAACAGACCATATCCTAAGTTGTCTTACAAGTTCTTTGGACCATGCACTGTGCTGGAGAAGATGGGAGCTGTTGCCTACAAACTTGACCTGCCTGCTCATAGTGAGATACATCCAATATTTCACATTTCGCAACTAAAGCCGTATCTGCCAAACTACACACCGGTATATTCAGAGCTCCCTTCAGTCACTGACCTGCAAGCATCAAAGGCGGTGCCTGACAACATCTTACGGCGTCGACTGGTAAGGAAAGGTAACCATGCTGTTGTGCAAGTTCTTGTGACTTGGTCAGGTTTGCCAGCTTCGTCTGCAACTTGGGAGGACTATGATGTGCTCGAGACTCGGTTTCCGACTGCGCCTGCTTGGGGACAAGCAGCATCTTCGGCGGGGGGAACTGTCATGGCCCAACCAGACGAAGCCCAGGAGTAGCGAGGGAGGCTAACCGATCGAGAAGGCGTATTTCCTATGTTTACGTTTATTCCGTTAAGTTTGAGACTATGACTTGTGGGGCCTTCGTGCCAGTTTGGGCGTGCCTCTTAAGGCCGATTCCGTTGCGTGTAATGAACCAAGTTTATTCGTAATAGCAAAACAGAACACGGCAGAGGTGTCCTCTGTTCGTCGGCGGCAACGGATATTACACTCCGTAACCAAAAAATTTCAAGCAATAGAATGTTACTATATTTTAACAATAATGCTATAACTCATTGCAAACTTATTATACGAGAGTACAGTTGCACAATTGTGCTTATAATGAAATATCCAAGCTTTTACTGTAGTTGACAGAATGTAAGCCGAAGTAGAGAACCCACCGGGCACCTTCTCTGTTCCCAAATCTCCTTCCGTCCCGTGCCAGCTAACATGCCAATGTCACGGTTCCAATTAAACTGTGGCACGGCCGCACACACGCATCCCTTGTGTCGTTGTCGCCGTCATGGCTGGAGAGGAAGCAGGGAGCCGCGACGGCAAATTAGAGATGAATTAGACACTCCTCACCATTAAATGGTTAATTACATGGATGACAAGGATCCTAACGGTATTATGAATGGAATTGATGAAAACAGAAACAGTCGCTCTCCTCGGATGGTTCTGTTGTCACAATGTCGCCACCACCGCTTGCTATTGCTACTACTCGCAACGGTATTTGGAAATGAAGATAAGAATACGGGTATATGCATGCATGGGTACACGTAGAAGGAAGGAAGGAACGAATGCTCGATCTCGGTGGGCCCGTGCCTCTTTCCGTCGACCCCACCCTGTCAGTGACGGAAGGCTAGGCTGCTCGTAGTTGGAAGGAGGGAGAGCAAATGTGGACTTCCCCTTGTGCCCCTGCGTCGGCCTCTACGTCATCGGGCATTCCGTTGCGTGTCTCCCGACTCCACCGGCACCGCCTATTTCTCCCCTCCCCCGTCGATTCCACACAAGAGATTCGCCGCGTTGGTTCACCCCGTCGTCGTCCTCCTCCTCCCTGCGCGCCCTCAGGAGATCAATTCCGCCCTCGACCCCCGAGCAGGCCTGCTCCCCTCTCTCGCGCGCTGCTATGGCCGCCCAGGTAAATGCCCCCCCTTCCTCCTCCGCTCTAATCGGAACGTACTAGCTAGATTCTCGGAGTCCGGTTCGCTTGCGGATCAGTAGTAGGTCAGAATCAGGTGCGGGCGAGATCGTTCCGGCCTCAGGGGATGATGGGCTATGCCCGCCGATCAGTGTTTCTGACTCACGTGCGCGTAGATCTATGGTAGGGTCTCGTTTAGGCCTGCTGCTGCGTGCCCGTTCATCCCACGTCTCGTCTCCCTCGACCCTGTCGAGTCAACAGTTTAGTTTTGGTATAATTCTCAGGCTGCTGTATGTACGCTGGACTTTATTTATATGCAATCAGCTCTCCAAGGGTGAATGTTTATATCTGTTAATTTGTTTACCTTATGATGATAGTTGGGGCTCATACTTTTTCATGGGGTGGGTTCATCCACCGTCTAGTCTGCTGCTGCTGTGTGGACATGCTAGAGCTAACACACATGCTGTAGTGCTTGCTGTACGATTATGTGAGATAGAGGATTTATCACCTCTGTCCCCGTTCCTGTTTCCAAATTACATGTCTTTCTGGCTTGTTTTAGATACATACACAATAGCTTTTACTAGCCCACATATAGACCCATATCAAAGGCAATGCTGACGGTAAATGTATTGAAAGTTGTTCTGTGCATATAAATACAAAGGGTTGGCAAAGCTAGTATATACCAGGAAGAGTATGCATTCAGTAGCGTTGGTACAAGTTTTACCCACACGAATTTATGTAGCGTGGTATGGAATCTGGAGAAGCACGTCTATGCTTTAATTTCCTCCTTCATTCAGTGATGAACTTACTTCCAACTGATTCCTACATTTTTTTTTTTTTTACCCTCAATGTGTGCAGACTGTCGTGCTCAAGGTTGGCATGTCCTGCCAAGGCTGCGTTGGAGCTGTTAAGCGGGTTCTTGGCAAGATGGAAGGTCGGTTTCTCACTCCTGCTTAATCTTTGTGTTTCCTCATCCTTCTACCAGCTATTAGCAATTTGTATGCAGAATTGTCTGCCTTACCCTCAACTTTTATTGAGTGTTAGTTAGCAAAACTTGGCCGGCCATGCTTTCCAACTGATTCTGGATTAGAATCTGTCACAATGGCCTACTGAAATCTGGAGCAGTCACATGCTTTTCCAAATTATCTTCGTTATAACTAGTTACCAAGATATTCATTGATTCAGTAATTCTGCCATTAACCACAACACAGCCTAACAAGATAGCATGCTGTTTTGTTTGTCTCAAAGTTCTCACAGAACAGAAAACAGCTAGTTTCTAGGCATGGCCTACTGTCTGTAATTTCATTTTTGTCAGCATACCAGATTTGATGAGTAGCAACTTTCCACAATTGAAACAAGACATTTATGTAACTTGGAAGACTGCAGCAGATAAATAAGAAATCATATAACCCTGAAATGCACCAGAAAGTTTTTGTAGGATGTTATGCGTAGGATTGCAATCAAATAGCATAATCCTCTCTTCACAGAATTCTTTGTGGACAAATTCACTCTGCAAGGCTGGCTACTACTCTAAATTCACCAGCTTTCTGTATTTGAATCATGTTAGTACAACATCTGGACATGTTAGTGGTCAACTTGTAAAATTGTTTACTTGAGTAGATGTAGATTACTAGATTGAGGTTTTCATGTCTGTGACGGCTGATTTGTCACTCTTGCTTAATATTTTTATTTTCCTTCCGTCAGCTAGTAGCAACTGGCAACTGGAATCGGATGCCTTGTCCTCAAATTTAACTTAATGTTACCAAACCATAGGCATGCTTTGATACTGCTGCTGGATGAGAATCTGGCACATTACCTACAGAATTTTTTGGAGCAGTAGGCATGCTTTTCCAGTTTTTCTTCAGTGAGCTAGTTACCAAGATTTGGGTTGATTAATTCAGCAAAATTGTCTTTAACCAGTGGGAAGTTTAACAAGATATCATGTCTTTTCATTTCTCTCTAGGTTCTTGTTTCAATATAATAGAAAACAGCTAGTTTCTAGGCATGTTTTACTATCTGCAGTTTCGTTTTTTCAGCATGAAATTTTTGAGTAGCAACTTTTGATTTCCACAGTTGAAACAAGTAATATTCATGACGTTTATGGTATTTGAAAGACTGCAACAGATAAATAAGAAGTCAACTGAGCCAGAAATGCACTAGAAAATTTATAGAAGGATGTTATGCATAGGATTGTAATCAAATGCAAAATCCTCGTGTCTCAGAATGGTTTGTAGAGAAATTCACTCTTTTAAGTTCCGCGTATCAAATTTTAAGTCTTTTCCGTGCTGGCTAGTCCTCTAAATTTGCTGTCTTTGTTTATGTGACATGCAACATCTGGAATGTTATTTGTCTATGTGACATGCAACATCTGGAATGTTATTTGTCTAACTTCAAGGCAATTTCTTGAATGCCTGTCTTAAATCAACTTAAGTGGAACTAAATCACTAGATTGAGCCTTTATACAATTTGCTTTGAACTGCTTGGATACTAGTCGGTTAGAGGTAGAGGTCGACCTAAACTTGTATGTAAAGCGCGGTAGAGGTCGACCTAAACTGACTTGGAACGAGTCGGTTAGGAGAGACCTTAAGGAGTGGAATATTTCTAAGGATTTAGCTATGGATAGGAGCGCTTGGAGACTAGCAATTAACGTGCCTGAACCGTAATCTTTTTTCTTATATACTTTATGGTGTTCTTTGTTTCCATGCCTCTTTTGGGTTTCATCTCTAGCCTATCCCAACTTGCTTGGGACAAAAGGCTATGTTGTTGCTGCTGCTGCTGCTTGGATACTAGTCTTGAATCGTCGGCCTAAGTGGAAATAGATTATTAGATTGAGCGTTTCATATTAGGTTGTGTTTGATAGAGATTCTAAAAAAGCTATTTCTCTTCAGATCCACAAACAGGAGAACCACTACTAAATGTTTCAGGGAATCAGAGATAGGAACTTTTCTAAGATTCTAGTAGATACTGGGAACCAAAAATCTGTTATCCCTGCCAAACGGTAGTATAAGGATTTAGTTGGTCAAAAATCCTCAGGTGTTTTGATTTATTGCTGTATTTTACAGTATCCGAGTGACTCTAAACGTATGCATTGGTGTTGTGGTTGCTTCAGGTGTCGAGTCTTTCGATGTAGACATCAAGGAACAGAAGGTCACCGTCAAGGGCAATGTGACACCTGACGCTGTTCTGCAGACTGTTTCCAAGACCGGCAAGAAGACTGAGTTCTGGGAGGCTGAGCCCGTGCCAACTGAATCTGCCGCCGCACCTGCTGATGCTGCTACTGCCTGACAAGTTCGATGTAACAATACCATGCGGAAGTGTCCAGCAAAAATGTGAATGGGTCTGCCCCTGATTGTATTTAGCTTGGATCTATATTACAAATAATTGCAAACTGCTGGATCGATCTGTACATTTTACAGTTGCTGTTCCTGTACTGTGATGTTTTCGTAAGTGATAAACAATATTTGTATGATATGTGTGATGTGTCCTGTTTTTTAAGGTTTAGACGGTGTGCTATCTGAAAGCAATGCAATTGCACGGTAAAACAATAGATTGATTATGGAGATATGGAGTCTACATATACAGGCAAGGATGATCTATGTTGGTCTAAAGAAGTATAACCTCCATAGGATAACCTTGCCTATGAAGATTAGGAACAAATGTATAGAAAACCAAAATGGGTTCAAGGCCCATACACGGCCAATAAGGCTTGACTACTGCATTAGTCAACGCAGTATTGCTTCCGAGAGACGAGACCGTGTTCAAACGTTTGGAGGAGCAAGAGACGAGACTATCCCGAGAAAAACTGCATAGTCTGAGATGAACTTGCAAGTATGAGGACGAGCAGCCCAGTCGGCGTCAAAGTAGTATAAACAAAGAGAGAGAGAAAGAGAAAGATGAAAAACTTTCATTAGATAAAAATAAGTTGTGGACGAAGTTTGTCTACATTGTTTCCAACATATTCAGCATTTAGCAAATAACTTAAGAAGTGACTAAACAAAGTTGTATGCTAATTACTCCCCTCGTTAGATGTCATTAGCAATAAGATAAGAAATTACTAAATATAGTTGTATATACTCCCTTTGTCCTAGATAACTTAATAAATTTACATCTATAGTAGTCCTATGTCAAAGTCAAACTCGATCTTCTAAGTTTTACCAATTTAATACAAAAGACTACTGACAAGTAACATCTATGACATAAAAATGTATATTATACAATATATATTTTGTTCTGTCGAACTATAATAGTTTTGTATCATTAGTCTTTTTTCTATAAATTTTGGTCAAACATAAAAAGTTTGACGACACTTGAGAGTTGAGACAAATCTAAAAATTCATTTATTCAAGAGAGTATCATGGTTTGTTGACAATGGCGAATACAATAAGCTATTACTGTATAAGCTATTACATAGATGTAATACAATCCTGTTAAGCAATACGTTACAATACATGCAATCAAATGCATTCCACAAATTTGTGTATCGCTTCATAAATGAAACCAATAAACATACTTGTACCGGACCATTAGTGATCAGGGGGTCCCGGCGTCCAAAACGTCCCATTCATTCAACTTCCAAGTTGCATCTAGTAAGAGCAGTGAAAATTTAAAGAATCAAGCTTGACCATGTTTTTCTCTCAATCCTCTGCACGCTCATCAATTAATTCTGAAATCAAACAGTGTAATGGTATTGTTATAAGCACAACAGATTTTTTTTTTAAAAGACAGAACATCTTGTGCTATGGACAAAAGAACTGCAGGAGCAGATAAGAAAAATGACAAATTAGACTCGTGAAATCCCTAGAAAAACTATACTTAGGAGTTTTAAAAAATTTAAAACGACAAACATCCACAGTGTATAGACGTGTATATAGCCACAAAATTTGAGTTTTAAACTCAATCTAGAAAATTTGGTGCTTATGCACTAGAAGACAAAAATTCTAGAAATTTGTCTCCTAGTGTATAAACAACTGAAATTTGTTATCTTTGTACAACTTTTACAAAACGATTTTGATTCTCAAACTTTATTAAAGTACATACATCTATAGACACACTATGCATATATATAGTTTCATTTTTTAAAAAAACTCATAAGTATGCTTTTCTTGGAGGTTTTCACGATTTCACCAAATATAAGGTTTGCGCTAATATTTTCCAAACATTAAACCATGTTATGGACGGACGAACTGCATTTTCTTCAACCATACGTCTTCTTACTGTTCATGATCCAACTAAATAAAGGAATAGCACTAACCACTAGTCGGAACTTGGAATCAAATCCAGTATGATTCCTTCTAAGCTCAAACGAGTTTGAAACATACAAACACAAACAGAAAAAGAAGGAAGTATGTATTATTTTATTAGCAGCAATCGACGCAGAATATCAAAACAGAAACACAGCCACAGAAATTTATCCAGCAATTTGGACAAATACTAGAGTGTTTCACTGAATGCATGCAAGAAAATGCCTCCAAATTAAGCGGGGGGACAAATTCCATAGATCTAAAAAGTGAACTATATTTCAGATGAACTAAGTAAGGGCCCTTGACGTAAATATCAATGAATTATGTCTTTAAGCAGTAAATTTACAAGTGTAAAAATTGGAAGTTGTTATCATAAAACTTTTAAATAATGTACCATCCGGTAATTCTTTCATGACCGTGCGGCAAGCGCAGCGAGCAATTACTTTGAAGTGAGTTATTCTTTCATGAAGTAAGCATGAGGAGACTAGAGATGTTTTAAAAACTGCATGAGGTAATTCAGTGAAGGCATACCTGCAGATAGCTTGTGTAGTGGTTTACCAACAAATTATCACTTTTACACGGAACCAGATGGAAGAGGGCATCCTTGGACAACATAATGCATCAGTTGATCTGAAGATGGCAAACCCTCTAAAGAAGCTAGTTTCTCACAATCGTTGATGCTTAACTTAGTCAATGCTTTGCAGGAATGAAGCCTTATGGACACTAAAGCTGAACACTTAGATATTTTAATTTCACTTAATTCTAGTTCATCCTCATCCTCCTCGGGTGACTGGGAGGCTGTTGCTGTACTCGCACTGCCACAACTGAAGTCAATCGTGACATCTTTCAGAGAGGACATACCAACTAAGGACAGTGTCTTTAGGAATGGCATCTCCTCAAATGGTGGTAGAGTCTTCATTGTTACACAGTCCTGGAGACAGAGGCTTTCCAGATTGCTGAGTGAGAAGTTTCCTCCTAACCATGAAGGACTAGCACCCGCATAATTGATAACAGAAAGATGGGCAAGGTAATCATGTGGTTTAAGAACTTCCATTACTTCTTTCTGAATAGCAGAATTTCTGTCAGCACTTCCCCATGAGAGTGAAAGTGCCCGCAGATGCTTTTTATCTTTAATCCTTGCTCGAGATGCCTCTTCCTTCTTTGTGGCATTCTCAAGATTAAAGATACTAAGCGACCCTCTAATCTCATTCAAATTTTCCAGCTGTGAAATTTTAAAGTCATCCTCATCTTGAACCCAAAATTCTCTCAGTTCTTGTAGAAACTTAAGTTCACCAACTCTTGATATCTTTGAGTGCAATAATCCTGACCCTGGGACAAACAAACAGCATAGATTCACAAGATTACTGATACGTTTTGGCAAATCATTCAGACCCTTCCAGTGTCTGACGTCTAGTACCTGTAGGTGATACAGATTACATATAACATCGGGCAAAGGTATATGCTTGTCAGAATCACACCTCAGCTCTAGATAGCGAAGATGAATGAATTTTTTGAGATGGGCTAGTAAAGTTTCAGCATTGAAGGGCATTGCTGATAACCTAAGTACTCGGACAAAACGCAGTTGCTCTAGAATCTTGACAAATTTTGTCGAGAAGTTCTCATCATACACACCCACCAGCATTAAACTCTCCATATTTGGCAGGATACCCTTATTCTGAATAATTTGGTCCAACTTTTCTTCAAAAGTTATACTACGTTCCATGTTTTGTTCATTATAAACCAACTCAGTCCAAATGCCGACGTGACGAGTTGATGGGAAGACCTTTTGAAGATCTGAGCCATCGACAGTAAGGTATTCACGCAGTGAGACTTCTTGTGCTACATCATGTATCAGATCATGTACAACAAAGTACTGCTTATCTTTCTGAAAAAAACTCCTGTCTACCAAATCATCAAAACTGTCACTTCCTGCGTCCTCCAATTTCTTTCTCCCATCCATGACAAAGCCAAGTGCAATCCACATCCGTATCAACTGATCCTTGTCAAATATGTAACCCTTTGGAAACAGTGCACAATATGAGAAAAGCAGCTGAAGGTGGTAAGGTAAGTGGTTGTAACTGAGCAGCAGCGCTGGGACAATGCTATCCACCCCATTCTTGAACTTCCATTCATCACTATCTAAAATTTTTCTCCAGTTAATCTCATCAATATTTCTTCTCAAGAGTGTGCCCACACTTTTAGCTGCTAATGGATTCCCTTTCAGCTTGGCGGCTATTTGCTTTGCAATTTTCATCAGTTTTTTGTGACATCCACTATTCTCATCCCCAAATATGCATTGTTTGAAGAAACGCCAAAATACCTCGTCATTCATACCACTCAAGTTGATGTGTGCCTCTGTCTTGCTTGTTACATTGGCAACAGATAACTTCCGAGTTGTCACTAATATCACATTACCCTTAACCTCTGTGCATCTAAGTGGAGCTAATAGCTTACCCCAGCGACCCTCACTTTCTTCCCAAATGTCATCCAGAACAAGTAGAAATCTTTTGGTCAAATATTTCTTGATACCACGTTGGAGCACAGTAAGATTTTTAGTGTTCTTATATTCACAGTCAGGTATTTGTTCCAGAATCGCTTGCGTAATCTTGACTTCATCAAAGTTGGCTGATACATAGATCCAAAGCATGATGTCAAATTTAGCTTTTACCTTAGAGTTATGGTACACATGTCGAGCAAGAGTTGTCTTCCCAATACCTCCATCACCAGTTATGGGGACAACTAAGAGCTCTTGATCACTTGGACTGCCGCAAATTAGGTCTACAATCTTATTCTCCTCTTCCCTTGGGAACGGTTTAGCTTCAGTGAAGTTCTCTACTGTCTCACGTGTGTCTGTGCTTGTGTTTTGAGTTGATCGGTTGATTCCATCAAGTTTCTCTAGCAATAGAGCTTTGTAAACATCCTCACAAATTTTATGCAGATTGTCTACAGAAATTTTTATATGTGGTATATCTGATTTATTTATCTTTGGCTTCGATTGTCCAACTTGAGTAATAGATTGCACTTTGGAGAATACGATGCTGTTCTTCTGGTTCATCTTTTTAACCTGCTCATCAAAGAGTAAAATATTAGAATCAAAATTCTCTTCTAATTATAAGTACACTTGCACTTATCGTATATGAGAATATTGAAATTTAGATTTAATAAAGCATGTCATGGAAATTAATGTTTGAGGGTGCATGAAAATTGCTCTAATTGTTTTATGCGTAACTAGATAAGTAATGGGCAAGGGTGGATATATTGTTTTTTAACAAAGTATATATATATATATGGATATGGGCAAGCTATGCATATGGCTTTTATCCCCGGTTGTGCATCTTGGATAGAAGATTAATCGATTAGATAATTTGAAATTTTACAATATTATAATTAGGGAATTGGAGAAGAGATTTGTTTATTTCATTAATCTTTGTCACGGTGTTTCGAAACAGGAGGTATGATTCTAGCCAATGAAACGTAGTCGAAAACACAAAGATTAGAACCTGCTCCTCAAACTCAAAGGGGTACTCTCGATAGATGTTTTGAAAAAAAAAATCACAGTTTACTTCTTAAATTTTAGGGCCACATCATGTGTTTTGTTCAGGGCCTTCCAAATCGTTGGTACGGCCCTGCCAGTTGGTAAACCATAAGGACTAGAGTGTCAACTTAACATATGGATTAAACAATAAATAAAAGATTAAAAGACACAGTAAGGACTAGACTTTTAAATTAACATGTGGATTAAAAAATATAAAATATAGACTAAAAGTTGAAAGCCAAAGTATAGATTCCAGTCACAAAAATATAAATCAATATGATTATTGATTTATAGTTATACAGTAATATGACTACCAGTATGATTTTATTATTATTTATTTGTACAGAGTTTAGTACAGTATATCTTAATATATGACTTTTTTTTCTAAAATCATTGGTCTAAAGGCAGGTACAAACATGCAATCTAATTTTTTTTAAAAAAAAAGAAACATACTTTCATCGTGTCCAAAAAATTGAAACGATGTGCATCCAAATCCATATATATATATTTTTTTCGAAAGGACGGCAAAAGCTTTGCCGTGATTTCTATTAGACGAATAAATGAAAAGGCAAGTGTCAGCCCAGTTTTTTGACTGGAAACCGAGCCAGAAAAATCATACAATTGTGGAGGGTACCCTACTCTGCTTGCACACCTAGGTACCAATTCAACTCAACTCGCACTACAACTAGCGCCCACTCAACTCTTTGCTTGGTCGGATTGGGACATCGACACAAGCCTCAACCAACTCGGTCGTATTGGATCATCGATGCGAGCCTCTACTACAACTCAACTCTAAACTACTAGAAACAACTACCGGTTGGATTGGGACCTCAACACGGCGCAAAACACTCTACTCCTACTCCACCACTAGCACAAAACCCCACGACACAACAGCGGAAACGACGAACCAGGCCTGCCACGAGATATCCCGACCGAGTCCAAAACCACGACGACGCCTTCAAGAAGGTTACGACGTCCGAGCGCCGCCATCGCCTGTCCGAGAAGGACTGGGTTTTCACCCGTGAAGAGTGCAAGGGACGCGACGCCCTCAACAGGGAGAATAGCACCCGCAGGTGTCGCCATCGCCAGGCTTTCGCCCAAAGTACCCACAGCACGGACCTTGGTCACGATCCCGGTTCCCGACCAGACACCCGAGTCATCGTTGCCAGACCTGCAGAAGCCTCCCCGGAAAGATCGGCACGCCGGCCACGCCAGTAGCCGCAAAGCTGTGCCAACACCGCTCCAAACAGGCGACATGCGAAGACTGACCTCCCACTGCCGTGCACGTCCACCAACAGCATCACCCGCCGCCACGCACGGCCACCGAAGCCTGAAGGTACAGGACCTGGAGCAGGGCCCCAGTCCAGTGCCCCCAAAGACGCCGAAGCCTCCGTCTTCACAACAACTGCCCCGCGACGGCGGTCAAGGCCAAAGGGGAGAGGGACGGCGTAGACGAGGACCGCCCCCCCAACGCCAGCAATAGCCCCAGCCACCACCACAGAGAGCCCACCATCAAGAAGAAGGAGGGGCAAACAGAGAGGGGGGAACCCCGCCGCTGCCCCTGCGTCCGCCGTCGAGCCCCGACGGAGTAGGGCGACCTCCACCAGGCCCGGCACCGCAGTAGCACCACCACGGCACCGCACACGAGCTCGAGGCATGGCCGGCCACGCCACCGCGGCGTCACCGAAGAAGCCGCACAACTGCCGACGGGGGGAGACGCCAGAGCAACCAGTGACCATCGCAAGGCGAGCAACTGCATCCGACGAACACACCTCCACCGCCGGCAGCACCTCACCGCCGGCCTAGGGTTCCGGCGAGGATGTCACTCGTCGGCAGCACCTCCGCACCGCCACCCAGGTGCCTCTGCCGCCGTCAACGCGCTGCAGCAGAGAGCCGCGCAGTACGCTCGCGTCAGCAGAGACAGTGCCGCCGCTACCAAATCCACACCCATGGCCACCGAATCCGCACTCCCACCCACCGGATCCGGCACCACGACCACCGGATCTGGCTGCCCGGCCACCGGAACCGCGCCCCGACCACCGGAATCGACGATGGAGGTCGTCCTTGGAAGCACGAGCGCAGGGAGGATTGGATACCGGGAGAGAATATGGATCCTCGCCGCCGCCGTCCTTGCACCGTCGCGGGCAACTGGCGACGTGCTCAAGCGGCGGCAAGGACGGGGAGGCAGTGGTGCGGGAGCCTAGTGCGGCGGCGGCGGCGTGGAGCCGCCCGTGTCGCCCCACAGGAGGAGCGACGCGGGGGCCTGGAGGGGAAAACTGAAATTAGGTTAAAATCCATATATATATACTTTGTTAAAAAAAGGTGCAAGGGTATTTTACAAGCTAAATTCATAGTAATTTTGTTACCTTGGGTCCAATCTAAGACCAATTATTTCACGTTACTATCACATCACTAAAACCGCCCTTTGCGGCAGCAGCCCACAGCCGAATCCTGGTGGTGATGGAGCGGCCGGCGGCGGGCTGCATCGGCATTTTGGGTCAGTGAGGGGTACCGCGTTTAAGGGAAGAGGATGTACCTTCTCCTTGATTTCTTTGTACTCGAGCTCGTCGAGGTGGTTGGCCAGGTCCGCAGCTAGCTGCTTCATCTGGTTGATTTGCACCACAAGCTCCTCGTTCCCGATCCTGATCCCGGCGGCGGCTCCGGCAGGCACGGCGCCGAGGAAGAGGTTGACGCGGCGCAGAGCGTCCACGAGATCCCCGACCAGCGCTTCGAGGCCTTCCGAGCTCAGCAGCGCGTTGATAGCGGCGGTCGACAGGCGATCGAGCAGCTTGTTCACCACCCATGTCGCCGCCGCCGATGCAAGGCCGACGGGGTCGAACATTTCCGGCCAAAGGGAAGCACCGAATGAGACGAGATGCAGCAGATGGTAAACGCCGTGTCCACAACTCTTCCGTTTCCAAGATTAGAGTAGTCGGAGGGCATGTGCCTTTTGACTGGCATCCTCTAGCGGCCAATGGTGCTCAGCATTTTGGTACGGTCAAGTACTGTGCTGCTGTCGGCGTGCAGTGACAGTGATTGAACTAGCCAAAAATATCTGCCTCCTCTCTTTCTCCACCACTCGCTTCTCTCTCTGCTTTGCCTTTGCTCCACGCCCAAGCCGTCTCTTCCCAGCCTCCGCTGTGCTCTCTCTCTCTTCAAACAATGTGGCAAGCTTTATTCATTCGACATCGTTGTATCATTGCTTACAAGATCTAAAATAAAATTATGGAACTTATCGACCCAAGTATAATTCTATTTGTATTGCCGAGCTCTTTTCATTAAAATATGAGCCGCCTTGTTAATGTTCAATGAATATCTCTGGAAAGCCACTCCATAGAGTATTACCATCATCATATATTCCCACTGTCAAGTTTGCTGAGAAGCCTCCATCCTTCATTCCTTGTGCAGCTTTCTACACCGTAGACACACCGCTGGGTTAGACACTTTAGGACTATTTGGTTGTCGCTAAACTCGTCATGAGTAAAGTGAGGCTAGACTCTTTAGGGCTATTTGGTTGCTACTGAACGCCATGAGTAAAGTGAGGCAGCCACACCTGTTCGGCTGGTGTTTGGTTGTCCACTAAAAGTTTGGCCGCCACACATTTATTTGCTTATCATGGTGCTTTTGTTCACTTGTCCTTCAGCTGGTAGCGAGTGTGGCAAGTCATGGCGAGCTTTCTCGTCGCCATGGCCTTGGCGATGCCACGGACGCCACACTGTGGCGTGGCTGACTCAGGCCGGGAACCAAACAACCTCTTAATCCAGAAATCAAACTGAATCGATTCAGAATATTAGTTTTTTTTTTCAATTTGAGTTTTACCGTCTCATAACTTTTGGTTATCGATTTTGGCTTCTTATTTTTCACCCCAACCAAAACAAGGAACCAAACAATCGAAACTGAACCCATCGACCGAAGTAGCGAGCACCCCACCAGCATATCACCTACATCAGCAGGCTAGCTGTTAGCTGTCCAACATCCCAACAAGCCAACGCGCGCACTCGATAGTCTTCTCTAGCCAAAGACCAAAGGCTAGTCTCCCTCGAAGCATTTGGCACATTGTTCATAACAACAGTCGTGTTGGCGTCTTGGCACAGTGTTCAAGGAGTGGTGGTTGCTGATGCGCGACGCCGTTCCTCGAGCTTTCAGGCGAGGCTTCGACTCCATTGTTCTGTTGGCATCTTGGGAGGTCCGGAAGGAGAGGAACAAGCACACATTTGACAACTTCTCTACGAGACAGACACAACTCGCTGAACAAGTCAAGTCAGACACAACTCGCTGAACAAGTCAAGTTGGAGGCTGACTCCTGGATCAGCCTGGCGTCGTTGTTTGCATTAGCTGCTTAGCTTGCTTAGCGCTAGTCATTCCTCTGTGTCACTACGTGCTGGAGTATCAATGGTGTTCATATTGACCCTAAAGGCCACATTTGGATCCAACGACAAACCTCCCAAATGCACAAGCACTACCAAAGATGGTCTCTCATAAAACCTAATGGGGATGTTGAGGTACTCAACATCTTTGGGATGGTCTTGCAACAACAAAAGCAAAACAAGGAGAGTTAGTTTTGGAGTTATGAAACAAAAATAACAGAAAACGAAATAAAATGGAGAAATAGTAAACATATAGTACCTTAACATATCCAACATAGTGGTCCTAGTCCAACATCAAAGTGCTCCACTTAGACCCTTGAGCTTGCACACCCTTCTAACTTTACTTCTTAAGGTGTTTGTACACCTAGGTGGAAACTCCATAAAAACCTTAGCAACCTAGTTCATATATTTTTCCTTGAAACCATTGTCTTTCCTAGCCCTAGACTGGATGAGCTGACTCATCCTGCGCAGCACAAAGCCACTAGTGGTTTTAGTCCACCTCATAGTTGGCCTAACACTACCATTGGCAGCAGAACAGTCTCCATTTGAAGTAGTATGTGGTTGTCCATTGGCAGCAGTAAGGGAGGATCCCTAACAGCAGGGGCAGAAGTAGTAGGCATGAATGAGGTAGGAGTCACAAAGCCCTCAACAGTGGCATTGATAGAAGATATTCTTTTTTTAATACGTAACAGATTTGCACATCATTGTAATAATGAAAAAGAGTTTAATCATACAAACGACGCACACTTATGATGAGCGCCCTCGGAGGTCACTGGGAAACACTCGTCCAAGGCTTCAATTTGGCTTGATGTCAAGTTCCTCTTGAGAATAGCATCGCGCAGTCCCTTGGGTGTAGTAGAAACTGACACCGCTAGCGATGCGATGCCCATCCTCATGTGAGTAATACCTTTCGCCCCACCTGGAGGTCAGTATGTGCGATAATGGTTGAGCGGCAATCCGCCTGCTCCTGATGGGTAAGGGTGCATTGAGATCGCCTTCTACCTTGGAGGACTAGAGATCAATGGCGACCTTTTGCACTGCACCTCTTCGGTGAACCTTGCGAGCCATCGAGCTACCTCACGCGGCGTCGACATCACGTCGCCAGGGGTGCATATGCCCACCGTGTTGACCTCGAGCTACCCCACCCAAGGTGGCGTGAATTGTGGCAACTCCTGCACTCACGATAACGGCGGGGAAAGAGGATCCATCGCCACAAAACAAGTATCCATCAACGGTGCCTCAATATCCTAAGAGGCAACCTCCTGCGTAGGTTGGTACTTTGGCTATCACTCTCGCTGGTCGGCTCACAATGAGTGAGGCGATGAGCTCCTCTGGCATCTGGTGGACCGAGATGACCCAGGCGGTAGGTTCCACCCTCGTGCACAATGCCAACGCTAGTGGATGCTAGCACCATTAGGGGCTAGGGTTGGGGATGGTCATGTTCCCCTCCGATAGTGACACTGACACCTTTCATACTCCCTCCGTTCCAAAAAGCATACAACCATGGGATATATGCCATCAAAAGTGGTGTATGTTTGACCAAATATTTACTAAATACCATTTAAATTTACGACTTCAAATTAATTTATTAAAAAAATATATTTTATAATGAATCTAATGGTATTTATTTAATAACATAAACATTAATTATTTTTTATCTATAATTAATCAAACTTGAGATACTAAACCATAACACAATAGAAGAATTACATGTTTGGGACGGAGGGAGTACACACTAGTTATCTTCTAAGTAGGACAGCAAGGGTAGCATTTAACTAACACATACACCAGCAACAACACAAGACCAACAATGAAACTTACAGTTACAAACCAATAGAAAAGGCAATTGAAAACCATTAGTCACAGCATTGTCCATTACATATATCATTAGTTATACACACAATTCATTTGTTCTATACAAGGCAGCCTGGTTATATTGAAATTATTACATTGAATCAACTCGAAAGAAACGACCAAATCACTAAACAACTCGCTCTCCACCTAAACCAACTAAAAACATGTAAAATTCATGAACGTCTTTCGGATCTCAAGGTAGTGCACAGGGCAATTGTTCCTTATCGGTTCCATCAATACATAAATTTATTTTTCGAATTCTAAGCATCTCTTGGCACACAGAGCTTAGCTCCTCGCTGCAACGATATATTTCCAAGTCCGTCAGTGAATCTGGGAGGCCTCCCAAAGGTAAGGAAGTGATGCGGCTGCAACTGCCAATATTTAGTCTCTTCAGCGATGTAAGAGATCGAAGTGCAATAGGCAGTGACCGGAGATGCTTGAATTTCTCCAAGGAAAGTTCTTTCAAGGAGGTGAGAAGTAGCAATCCTTTCTCATGGTTATCGGTTAAGATGTCCACATCATCACCCCCATCCATATGTAATGTTTTCAGAGATGTTAACAGGCTGCATATGGGCAAACAGAGGACATCAATGTCATCAGTATGGAGCTTTTGAAGTGGTAGTGCGAAGTCATGCTCGCTTTTGATTTCTACAGCTGCTGATAGCCATGATCTTGTGAAGCCTGGGGATCTTATAACTTGCAAATCGTCAAGACTGATGAGGTATTTCAGACCTTCCCATGATTCCAAAGCAGGGCAGTCTTGAATGCATAGTTTCTGCAGTGCAGTGCACGAGTGCAGTTCCAGAGATGCTAAGCTTTTGTTCGTCCCTACGGTTAGAGTTTTCAGACTCCTGAGTGATGCCCTCAGGCACTGCAGCAACTCACAGTTCTCCACCCTCAAGTCCCGCAGTGCTGTACATGACTGTAAACCTTCAAGTGATCGAAGCAAAGGGCAATCTTCCACACACACCTTCTCCAGTGCAGTGCACGAGTTCAGGTTCAGACATGACAATGACGGGCATCCTGAGACCACTAGGTCCACAATGGAAGAGGTTCGTGACAAGTGCAGAGTGCTGTCTTGAACGCCAGTTATGCTGAATTTTACCAAAAAGGATGGAGGTATGTGTGACTCTGCTCCTGAAACCATTCTAGATATCAGAGTAAGGCAGTTTTCTATGACAATTTTCTCAAGAGATACAAATCTTCCGAGACCATGCTTGCTCGAAAAGACAATCATGGAGCTCGCATCTTCTTTGTCTCTTGGGAAAGAGATATGCAGACTTCTCAAGGACGTCATGCAGTTCGGAGGGATGCGCCAGGGACCTTCTTCTGTTTGGCTTGGTTCATCTGTAAACAATCCTACAGGTAAGGCATTTACACCTCCGCAACTTTGAACCTTTAGATTTTTGAGTAATGGAAGGTTTAGCAGGAGTTGTGACAATTGTATCCCTGTAATGTTGCAGGAACTAAGCTCAAGTTCTTCAATTGATGGAGGCAGAAAGAGCTCAAGGCTGGTAGAAAATATTACTGGGCACTTGATGATTCTCAACTTTCTCAATGATGACAGCTGTTGGAAGCCTTGCCATGATCGGTCTTGGTGTGTCACGGTAGAATAACCCCGGATTTCAAGCTCCCGCAAATCCTTGAGCTTGTCCATGGTGAATAACCTTTCATCTAACTTTTGAATATTTTCATCTCCTTGGATTTGCACACTTATCCCATTTGATACTTCATATGGTTTTAGCCGAAATCGCCCATTGCTATAGTGCTCACAAAACAGATCTATGTCTGCCAAAGGATCTATGGTGATGAGCTCAAGGAGTGGGATGGTACTGAGAATGAAGTCATTATGTATGTGAAGCTTGCAAAGGCCAAGAAACTTATGCGTACTGGATGACATGAATATCTGGGATAGAAACTCATTCAGTCTTGGGCAATCCTCCACTTCAAGGACCTGCAGATTACCATATGACTGTTCCTTGTCAGAAAATGTGCACTTCCTCAGATTTTGCAACCTGCGTAGCTCCAGGATCCTGAGAGGACCAATCTCTATTTCTCTAACAAGGGACAGGTCAATCAAATGCATCTCCTGGAGAGCTGGCAACTGCTGGGGATGTGGGATTGTTTTCAGAAACAAGCATTTAACCAGATGGATTGACTGCAGTGAGGTGAGATGGACGACATTGCAGCTAAGCCAAGATGGCAGCAAATCATGTCTGTAACCTACAATACTCAAATTTATGAGGCCAGATGGTGGTACAAGGTCCTGTAGTATAGGACTAGTACGACGCGGCCGTTTGAGAGACCCCGATAAACTGTACCATGACAATTCTAGAGTAGTTAGGTAGATCTTGTCACAGAGCCTTGCTTCACTAGCCTCTTTGCGTCCTACGCTGTAAAGACTAGAAATGCTTATTGACCCTCTAATCTGATTCAGTCCTTTCAACTGTGATATGCTAAACTCATCCGAGTAATCCCTGACATCAAATGCCTTGAGCTCTTGCAGGGCAACCATATTTCCAACGCCAGCTATTTTTGCATGTAACTCATCCTCGGCAATAAAATGACGCAAGTTAACAAGCTTGCTCATTCCTCTTGGTAAAACTGTGCCAACTCCCCAGTTTTTCTCTATATCCAGGACTTGTAGGTGATATAATCTACATATCGCCTCGGGCAGTTCCAACCTGTTGGGACTCTCATAAAAGCCCCTCAGCTCTAGATAGCGAAGATTGACAAATGCTGAGATGTTGCCTATTAGTGCATCCAACTCAAAGTAGACCATCTCCAGCTTCAGCACACGGAGTGACCTTACTTCATTGAGTTCTTGACGAAATGTGTCTGCAAAACCCAAGTCATGTGGTCCAAACAGCATCAATGTACTTAACCTCCTTGGTTGCAACTTGCGGAATGAATTGCAGAACTGTCGAAGAAACAGCTCATTAGGATGCACTGTATAAATATTTAGGTCTGTCTTGTACTCGTTTTCTGTAATTATACTAACATGGCGTACAAGCCGCGGTTCATCCATGGGCTCACTGTTCTCTATGGTGAAGCTTTCATCTGATGAAACCTTCTGTGCCAAATCATGAATCAGATCATGCATGACGAGGAGGCTTGAAAATCGATTTTGTTTTTCGAGGAAACCATTATCAACCAGATCATCAAAGTAGTCTGTTCCAATGTCCTCCGGTCGTCTATGCATATCAGTGGAATATATCAACTCTTGAGCAATCCACATATGGACCAAACGTTCTTTCTCATATCTATAGTACTTAGGGAACACAGCACAGTACGAGAAGCAACGTTGAAGGTGAACAGGTAGATATGTGTAGCTGATCATCAAAGCTGGCATGATATCATTCTCATCACTTTTATGCGCCCATTCACTATTATCCAGGATTTTTCTCCAGTAAGCAACATCAAATCTCCTTCTCAGTACTTTGCCCAGAGTCTTTGCTGCTAATGGATTTCCCTTTAACTTCAATACTATCTGCTGCCCGATTTTTTCCAGTGCCCTCTCACCCTTATAGTTGTCATCACCAAAGGCACATTTTTTAAACAAGCACCAAAAATTACCCTTGTCCAAACCTTCGAGTTTCATGCAATCTGAAGCTCCCACCATTGTTGCAACGGATGGTTTACGGGTGGTAACCAGAACCATATTTCCATTGGCATCATTAGCAACCAACGGATGTAGCAGCTCATCCCATTTTCCCTTTTTGTTATCCTCCCACATGTCATCCATGACAAGTAGCACACGCTTCGACTTCAACATATACTCCAGCTTGTCCTGGAGTCGAAGCTCCTCTGATTTCTTGATGTTGTCATGCTTGTCCCCACACAATGTGTCCAACAGTTCACGCATAATCTTAACTTCATCGAAGTGAGTAGAGACATAAACCCATAACAGTGTGTCAAAATGCTTTGACATTATTGGGTTGTTGAAGATCAGCTTAGCCAGAGTAGTCTTCCCAACACCTCCATGACCGACGATGGCAAAGACAGATAGGTTTTTCTTAGCAGATTCCACACTTGTTAACTTGCTTAGTATCAAGTCCTGCTCTTGGTCCCTTCCATACACTTTTGGTTCAGTATGATAAGGCGATGTCTCCCGGGGATCTGGCCTTGTGCTTTGGTATCTCTGCATTGCATGGTAATCAAGCTTTTCCAGCTCAAGAGCCATTTGAACGTCCTTGGATATCTTGTAGCATTCTTCGACGTGTTTAGTTATCTCACGTGAAATATCTTTGTTACGGATAATCTGTAGCGCAGGTGGAGACAAATCTTCATTGCCAAAACAACTTCTTGTGGTGTCTTCAGCAGCTTCAGCTATTTCATTATTAACAAACTTAATATCACTTCCAGATGTCGTGAGCAGCAAGTCTTTGTAGCCAACCTCATCATGGAATAGCTGAAAACCACAGAACAAGTTGTATGATTAGATAGGATAAACAAATTCCAAAGACGTTTTGCCATAACTTAGGACAAAAAAAGAAAATGAAAATAAAATTGAATAAATTTTTGGGATTCTTATGTGTATTTCCAATTAATCAATGGACGTATACTTTATATTTAATCTCAATTTAATAAAAATATATAACTAGCATACTTTATGGTTAATTAATATTTTTCCATAATATCTTATATTGATAATTTAGACCTATATATGAGGGATTTGTGTATGTTTTTTTGGAAACAAGAGCTTCATATATTACTCATGAACCAAGTTACAATTGAGGTTTAAAATGTCCGCCAAACCTGGTGAGGTTACAAGATACTCCACCACCTGGTTATCTTGGGACACCATACAAAGCACATTCATGAGCTACTTTGTTACAATCATAGCTAATAAAAAACAAACAAAAGTCTTCAAAGCTCCGGCTGAGGTCATCCATCTGCAACGGAAAAGTAATCTCCGATCTTTGGTTCTTGCGGTCCAACCACAGGCTGGCTAACACCTGAAAATCAGTTTTATCTTTTAAGAATTAGTAATATGGAAAATTCGTTTGAGAACCTCAGTTAGTACTATTGATACACGTGTGTTGCCAATATTTTGCACTGCACGTCTCTATGGGTCTTCAATATCTATTTATTTGGAACCGAAGCTCAATCTATATGAACTCTTAATACATCCCCTCATCTTAATTACACTGTGAATCCATATTTTAGCTTTTAACTTTTGATCTTATTAATAGTTACAGTTTTTTTATACATGTGTTAAGTTGAAATTCTAGTGTTTATTATAACTTTTATTGAAAATTTTCCTTTTATATTATGTGTATATATATATATATTTAAAAAGGTTCTAATTCCTAGAGTAACTCTTAGTTACTACAAATAGTATATATAAACAGTCATTTTAGCAGTATTGCTTTGTAATAATATAGAGTGCTAAAAATTAAATACTAGTGCTAAATATACATTATAATAACATATATAGAGTACTAGAAATTAAATACTACATAATTTTTGGATGAAAATGTATACTTATGTAATCGTGACATCGAAGGGTGGCCCTGGTGCAAGCGGTAAAGCTTTACCGTCTGTGACCAAGAGGTCCAGGGTTCAAGCCCCAGCCTCTGCACATTTGTGCAGGGATGGCTGTTGGCTATTTTCCCTTCCCCAGACCCCGCAGTGCGGGAGCCTATGGCACTGGGTACGCCCTTTTTTATGTAATCGTGACATCAAGTTACTTGTGGTTTGTTTGTCACGACTGAGAAATTAAAACAAAAGGTTATACACTTATACTTACGTGTGCAGGTTTACTTGTTTTATACAGTGTCGCTTAGTAATATCTATGCTTATTCTAGGGTTTCTTTGGTTTAGCTGTGAAGCTATTTAGCTATTTTTTTTCGAGAACATGTTATGTACGTTAAGAAGAGGTTAGAAGGTTTACAAACCCGTCATAATCTCATGGCGAGATGACATGAGTGATGAGGCTGATCACAAACACAAAGCACGGCACGCATTGAATTAAATGTAACTAACTAAAAAACTAATTGTGCGACCAAAGATAGAGAGAACTATGCTCAATTTGCTGCGCACATTTGAAACGGTTGTGAAACAGCTCTCTGTTTCCATGCATTTTGAACGCCGGAAAGCCAAAAATAGGGTCCAAGGTGCTTTTAAAATTATACTATAGGAAAACAGGCGCTTCTCGAAAAATGCAACTCTGGTATGCTTTTTGGCAACAAAAACACCTTTTAAAGGCACTCATGGTGCAGACTCTATCATAGAGTCAAAACCTATTAATTAGCTCAAAAATTGTGGACTTGGAGTCTTTTTTTTTTCTCCCTCTCTCTTCAACAACCATACTGTCACATCAGCAAAATGCCATAAATAAGGGGTGATAAATAGTTTTGGACTCTATAATAAAGTCTTGCGTTGTGAGTGCCCTAAAAGAGCTCAACCAAACATAGGGTTACCTTATTAATGGTGATAGCAGTAAGTAATTTCATTTGGTACAATGAGGTCTATCTTACTTTTATAATGGAGCATGTGGATAATTTAGATATACAAATTAAAGAGGTACCTCGGGAGTACCTTTTTTTTCATAATATGAGATGTAGATAATCTCTAGATACACATTAAAGAGGTAATTTCTGAGTATTATCTTTTGAAATGGAAGATGTTGACGCAAATTTAAGATATCTGTGGATAATTTAGATGTAGTCACAAATATATATGTAATGCATTAGAAAATAAAGTAGATCTGATGAATTTTTTTGCGGCGAGTGATGAAGATTGCCAGAATTCTTAGGATCCATGTTGTTTTTCTAAAGCTTGTTATGCCTAAAGCATGTGGATAACCGTCCGTCCCCGCTAAACGGCCTTTGTGCGGCTCTTGTGAGGCCACGAGGAAAAGGAACTGACCTTATCGCCGTCGTCGCCCGCGCGATCTGTCTCCCACTGGATACGGTAGTGATCCAGCTCGCCCATGAGGTCGGCGGCGTGAGACGCCTTGTGCCAGGCATCTCTGAGGTGCCGCAGCAACGCCCTGTTCTGGATCTCCTTTCCCTCAGCCTCTGCGAGCATCGCTCCGAGGTCTGTTCGGGCGGCAATGAGCTGCTTCACCTCCCCACCCAAGCCGACGCCGGAAGCCCATAGCTGAAGCGCGACATGGTCGACGACTCCGGTGCTCGGAACAATCGCCGTATCCATCTGCCGGGAGGCGGACGGCCAAGTGGGCCGCGGTCGAGGTGGCGAATGGCGATGAACAAGACCGAGAGCCCTTTCCCAATGTGATGGATGAGCCTAAGCCGAAACAGTGTCTGTGCTCAAAGTAAATTTCTTCTCTTTTCTCTTGTGCATAAAAAGCGCGGTCTGCGCTCAAAGGACAATAATGGAGGAAAAAACGTGGGCTCAACGTACAGGCAATGATAAATAAATGTGCGCGACCAAACTAAAGCCAAGCACAGTATAGATGTAGAATGGTATTATTGGCATACAGTATCTGGCAACCTGGTATGCTGGTCGATGATGATACCGACCGACCCAGTTGGGAAGTCAGATCGATCTGGTGACTGAGGAGGCTAGGCTAGGCCAGGCCAGCAGGGGATTGCATTGCCATAATGCCATCCATCACGTGTGGCCACCGCACGCACGCACTCCCCCACTAGACCACTACGTACGCAGCAACAGGACGAGGTAGAGCTGTGGATGCTCCATCTCGATCGTGGGTCTTTGGGTCGGCGTGGGTCATTGGATCCGTTCTTGTTGACTGATTTTTTTATTTAAAAATCTGTTCACGCATCACACAACACACGCATCACTTATGCATTACAAGACCTACGACTACACGCATATAATCACCGCGTACTTTTTAAGATCATCGAGACCATTCAAGATTCCGTAGACGACGGGCTACAGACTTAAAAATAGAAAAAACCCGAGTGAAAAAATCATGTGTGGGTGGCCTCCACGGCCAGAGTGCTCACCAACTCAGCCACTGCTCGTTCTCTCGTTGACTGATAAGATGCCGATGCAGCACATATATGGTACCCGGCCATTTGATGCAATGCCCATTCATGTGGATATGAAATGATCACTATTATTATTATTATTCTGCATCGATCTGAGCAAAGGACGCAGCAGCCAGCAAAAGAAAGAACTAGAAGCAAAGATTCCGTTTCCGTAGACGGAGAGGATGACACACATCGACATGAATGGAACAAATAGTAGTCAAATATTACGACAATATCAACGTACAAGCACTGCACACCTACCACTATGTATGCCTGATTGCAATTCTTCTGCGCCATCACCTCAACTGATGCATCCCCTCACCCTCTTGCATGAGTGCCACTCTACGCCCGTACTCCACCACAATTTTTCCATCATCTCATGTCAATTGATGCACTCATTATGTCACCCAAGCCCTTACAAAAAAATATATGTGCACTACTATCGTTACCCTAACATAGAGGGAGAGGGAGAGGGAGAGGGAGAGGAGGGAGACAGAGACGCGCACGATCGAGAGCGAGAGAGAGAGGATGAAGCCAAACCTAAATTGATCTGAGATTTTTAAATAATCAAATATACAAAAAAAAGAGAAAAATACCTGACTTAATTTGTGTCCCTTCACCTAAAGCTGACAAACCCCCACATTACGGTTATATACACATAACTCGCCATACCCTCACACGAGCGAGCAAAGGCACGTGAGCATGCATGCAACAACAAAGAAACAAGATGTCGCCGGTCGCTCAATTAGGATGAAATAATATAATGTACAAGAAGGTAAGCTAGACTGGGTGCCAAAAAAGACACTTGAAGGTCTAACCCCCCCACTCGACACGGGGTTAATTTGGATGCATCAACTTGTTATATATAAGTTGCATCGACTCGATGGTTAGCTAACAACAACATAATTAACTATATTGTTCTTTTTTGAAATGGTCATAATTTTTTCTTCTTTTCAGATGAGGAACTGCACTGAAATGAAGGAGGAGCAATTTGGCGGATTTAATTTGCAGCAACCAAGTGTGCGTGTGCTTTGAATTTAAGTGAAACGATCCCGTGACCGTGTTTAGTTGTTTTTCATGACAGGACGGGATATAATTTCGACTCGTTTTTCATGAACCATATGGATGCTCGAGATTCGAGAGCACAATAATGGCGTAGCGCTATCCTCAAGCTTGTCGCTGTACCTCACAAAAAGATGCAGCAGCTACGAGCCATATATTTAGTTTTTCTGAGTTCCAGCGCGTTTGGCACTACGTAAAAAAAAGATTTTTCGTCACATTAAAATACCGGTATATGTATGGAGTACTAAATGTAGATGAAATCAAAAACTAATTGTACAGTTTAATTGTACTTTGCGAGACGAACGTTTTAAACGTAATTAGTTAATGTTTGGATAATTATTCATAAATATAAATAAAATGTTACACTATCGCTATAGAAATTCTGACACCTCCGAAACTAAACAAGGCCATACATGCGGTGAGCGGTGACAGGGACTAGGTGAGAGGTACACCAATAATGCACTGACTGCTACTCACTGCCGGGTTATGCCCACGCAA
Source organism: Bothriochloa decipiens (assembly GCA_023333625.1). NCBI lineage: Eukaryota > Viridiplantae > Streptophyta > Magnoliopsida > Poales > Poaceae > Bothriochloa > Bothriochloa decipiens. Next base: position 3,580,534 of record CM041647.1, read on the forward strand.
GATACAATACAATGGACCGGCCGGTGCACGAATGTGTTGGATATTTAGTCATTTTACAGCATGAATTAATCCATAAATGTGATAAGCAAAATACTAACGCTAGTATGATGCGAGCGACAGCCTCATAATCGCTACTGCTACTGGTATTAATTAACATAAGCAAAATAACAGCAGCAACGAAATGAAGCATAAACAGGGATCTCAGTTTATACCCTAGCGTGCTATTGCCGGTACCCGCGGCCAGTACAGCACCATTGTTGCCTGCAGGGATGGCGGTGAAGTTCGCCGCACCAGTAGCAGCGGCGGCGTCGCCGGCATCTCCCACAGTCGCACCAGCACGCGTCCTCGTGGCCACCATCTTGCTGCTGAACGGAGACGGAGACGAAGTCGGGGAATGCAGCAGCAGCGTGTCGGAGCAGTCGCGCCCGTGGACGCTCCCCAAAAACTTGATTGCCCGCCTACCCGAGCAGGTAAGCTTGACGGGACAAGTTCCGGAGGCCTGCTCACCAGAGCCGCCTGTGCTCGCAGGGGATCTGGCCGGAGGTGCACCGGAGCAGGTCGAGCTCGAACGGTTGAGTGGAGGCGGCTGGTCGGGAGGGAACAAAAACGTAACCCTAGTCTCCGACAGAAGCCCCTTATATAGGAGGCGCCCCTGTCGGGAGACCGTTGGATCGGCTGGAGCGGCGACTAGGGTTTGCCTCGGCCGGATGGGCCGAGTGGCAAAATAAAGGCCTAGAGCCAGCCAGCCCACGGCCTCAGGCCCAGCCCAGCCCAGCCCAGCCCGTCGCGCGCGCGCGGGCGGGCGGGCGGCGCGGCTCGGCGGCGGCGACGGCGCGCGCGTGTGGGTCCCAGGTTCTCCTCCTCAATCAGTTTAAGTGGGCATCCCAAAGCTCACTATTTAAGTTGATTGTCCTCTAGGTAATTAGTCAAGTTGGTACTAATCACCTTTCCACTTGACTACACAGTTGTGGGGCTTTGAGGTTTTCTGACTATTTAGAATAAATAATGGGCTTGGCTCAATTATCCTAACAGAATGTTGCATGCAGCATTCGCATACAATTAAATTGCTCGAGTATACATCAACACATAATCCGTTGACTAAGTCCTGGTCCTATAAAAAAACCACTGAGTGGGTGGATAGGCACCATTCTAGGAATCTAGCTGAAAATGGTTCTTGTGAACACGAATATGGTATGTACATTTAATTTGGTTTTGAGAGAGGATCTCTGTCTTCACATGTATGGAAACTATGCATATGTATGTCTACACAAGAATGGCATTCCAATTAACCCTGACCAACCCAATAATATCATGGATTCGATCCCCCCAAAAAAAAAGAAAGAAAAAAAAAAGAAAAGAACATGGATCATCATGAGCCGATTGCTGCTCCGAGAGACATGGAGCCAAGCCTCACTCCGAGGAAACCAACGTAGATGAGCAGCAACCCGACCCCAAGCGTCCTATCCAACCGCATCCCTCGCGCGGGGAGCACCAGGAGCGCCCACACAAGCCCGGCCGCAAGGAATCCGGCGGCCTGGTACGCCGACGACGCGTCCTCGCCCGCCGGGATCGCGTAGGGGCGCGGGAACCGCGCGCCCGCCGCCAGCGTGAGCGACAGGCCCAGGCCCACGACCGTGTTGAACGCAGGGCCCGCGTAGCAGCCCGCCACGGCGGTCTGGGCCCCGCCCGCCGGCCCGCCGTGCATGGCCATGGCCACGTCGGACACCAGGTCCCCCAGCGAGTTCCCCCACGCCAGCACCGTCGCGCCCAGCACGCTGGCCTTCACGCCGGCGACGAGGCCGATCGAGACCAGCAGCGCCACCAGCTCCCGCGCCAGCATGTACGACCAGAGGACCGACATCAGGAACCCGCCGGCCAGCCAGGGGAGGCGACGGCACCGGTCTGTGGGTGGGGAGGTGGAGGAGGTCCCGCGGTAGGCCGCGGTCGCCAGGACGGATCCCGCCACGCCGCCGGAGAGGATCACGGCCGGGCTGGATGGCGAGGAGATCGCCGCGAGGAGGACGGGGGAGAGGAACGCGGAGGCCACCGCGTAAAGCTTCGACCAACGGTGCGCCGCGATGTCCGGGATCGTCAGGCGACGCGGCAGGTACAGCGGCCACTGCAGCGCGTCCAGGGCGCCGCGCGCCAGGCTTGTCCTCCTCTGTGGCGGATCGGTGTGCTTGGATGAGATGGGGAGCGCCGGAGGTGCGTCCCCTTCGTCGTCGCCGCCGTCGAGGAGGAGAGGGGCGGCGAGGTCGTCGGGCCCCGTGGCCTCGACGACAGTCTTCGCCGTCTTGCCGTTGTCCTCCGGGTCGGCGTCGTCACCTACCGCGGCGGCCGCGCAGCAGTGAGAGGTCCAGACGAGGAGGACGTAGGCGGCGTAGAGCGAGAGGAACGACGCGGCGACCCAAACCGTGACGGTGCCGGCGATCATGACGGCGACGAGGTATCCGAGCGCGACGAGGAGGAAACACACATCTCGAAAAAACCCGGGCCGCTCGATCGTGACGTCACCTCGACCCCCCGCGACGATGGCGACGACGCCGGCGACGACGGTGGACACGAACAGCGCGCCGCCAAGGACGCTGCTGAGCCCTACATCCCCGGCATCGCTCCCATCGACGCCCCCACCGCCGTCACCACCGCCTCCGGCGGACGCGAAGGCGACGACGCTGGAGAGCACGTCGGGAGCGCCGTTTCCCAGCGAGAGGAGCGTGACGCCGGCGATGGCGGGCGGGAGACGCAGCCCGGCGGAGAGGCCCTCGAGCGCGGCGCAGAAATAGCGCGACGCGGTGTCGCCGAGGAGGTAGAAGAGTAGGAGCAGCCAGAGCCCCAGCGCGGCGGCGCCGAGCCACGGCGCCCCGCCGAAGACGCAGTAGAAGACGCGCAGGTAGTGCACGTACCCGCGCGGCGCGCAGGGCGCGTGGGACGGAGAGGAGAGGTACCGGCATCGGGACGGTGCGTCCGGCAGCGCACGCAGCTCCGCCTCGCAGGTCGGCCGGTCTGTGGTGGCGCTGGAGGCAGAGGACGACGTGGGAGGAGGAGCGGCGCCGGAGAAGATGAGCGTGCCGACGATGCGGTGGGCGTGGTCACTGCGCCGGAGGGGCTCCAGGACGACGACGGAGAGGATGAAGAGGAGCGCCAGGAAGGCGAAGCTGGCGATGGTGGCGGCCGCATTGCGCCTGCACTTGTGGAGCCTGTGCAGGAAAGGCGATGCCATGGGAGGTGGCAGGGCAGGTGGGTACAGGGCAGTGAGTACGATGAGGAGGTGTGCTATGATAGCATTGGCATGGGGGTGATGGATGGATGGACCATGGACGGACGCAGACGCAGTGAATTGGGATTGGGAAGGAAATGTCTGCAACGACCTAATGGTCCCTGCTCTGCCTCTGGTGCGTCTTGTTCTTGGCCGGCCGGTCGGTGTGGTTGAGAGAGGGGAATGAGTTTTGCTTCGTGCTCGTCAGCTTGTGGATCTCCAGAGTCGTGTGGAATTTGGCAGGAAAAAATGGGGTGGGGACGTGGGAATGATGGGGGTGGAGATCGGAGAAGGACAAGTGGCAGCTCACGAGGTCCCTCCCGTCTTCTGATTGCAGCTGATGAATCCGCTGAGGGTCTCCTGAACAGATTTGCTCTCTCGTCTCTCTCCTCCAACCAACCTCGCTCGCTCCATCATTCCTTCCCATCCCTGATCTCAATCCGATTTGTTTTTGTGCTAATCCGTGCAAGATGATATCTTGTTTATCATGTTCTGGTGTGGCGCGTCAACTGACCACGTGTTTGTTTGTTCCTAGAGCTCCTCCTCCTCCTTCCCTTTCCACTGCAAAGTTTGTTTGGTTAGGTGATCCAGTCACAGTCAGTCGCCGAGGCGGAGATAAAAAATGGTTGCTTTCGGGACCATGGTGGCCGGTCCAGTCCGGGTTGAACTGGACGGCAGACGACGACATGCAACGCCCATGGAGGCACTCCTGCAACCTCTGTCGTGCTGGGTGATTTGAGCGGTTCAGACGTTCAGGCAGGTGCTGCAAGCAAGCAGCTGAAAGCTCAGTCCGGGGTGGCTCTGAACATCTCAGAGGCAGTCGATTTTAGGTAACTCGAACATGCATTGGCACTGGATCTATTTGCAGAGACGTGGGTAACTCGATGATGCATTGGCATTGGATCTATTTGCAGCTGTGGATGGCGGTCTCCATCACCAGCAGTCCATGTGTAAAGATAGTACTGTATAGTACATACGACAAGCATAATGATAACCATATTTGAACTCCTGCTTCATCTTTGCATCAGGAGAGATGTCAAGCTCCTATGAACCACTGGTGAAGTTCATTTGAAATTGGAAGAATCATACTTTTTGTCAGGTCTTTTAAGGCAAAAGACCGTTTCCTTGATCTCTCCATCTTTTAACATTCACAATGATAGTCAAACCAGGTATCTTTACAAAGAACAATATCTATCTTTACACAGTACTAATCCCAAAGTATTAAAGAAAAAAAAAACAAATGTCAGTAGTGAATGCTTTTATTTCCACACACCTTAACATTTCATTCACAAGAGCTCTAGTGGTGAGAGAAAAAAAAAAACCCTACTTGAATGGAATGAGTTAGAATTGCATTTGTGCGGTTGGATGAAGAACAAGATTCCGTTATATGGAGCCTTACAAGACACGGACCTTTCACCGTGCAATCATTCGACAAATACTTAATTATTCAATTATGATTTCTTTAAACGAGTTATTATGGAAGCTAAAGTTACCACTTAATCTGGTTTATGATAAAAAGAGTAATTTTAACCAAAGACAACTTAAGAAAAAGAAAACGACAGATGTTGCTTTTTTGTGACAATAAGGAAAATGTGCTGGGGAATTTGAGTGGTCCGGACGCTGAGGCAGGTGCAGCAAGCAAGCACCTGAAAGCTCAGTGTCTAGGCTTTGAACCTCCCAGAGGCAGAGGCTTTCGTCTTGCAGCAGCAGTGGATATGAGACGTACGTAACTCGACCATGCAGTGGCAATGGATCTATTTACAGCTCAGCTGTGGATGGTCTCCATTTTTTTTGATGCAACTGTGGATGGTCTCCATCACCAGCTCGAAGTGTAAAGATAGCACAAACGACAAGCATGATTCACTTCATATACTTCTTCTGAGTTTATTTGGATGAGATAGAGCTAGTCAAGGTTTAGAATTTATTCAACCATCACGAGCTAATGGACGGTGAAGCGTGCACGTGTTGGGCCAGAGTTCAGACCAGCGTCAAGTGATCCCAGGCCAACGCTTGACGCAACTGAAAGTGTTCCCTGGCCCTTCTTCATCGTCGATCTGCGTCTTACCTGACAGACAAAGCACAGGTCAAGTCGCGACGTCGGCCACCGCCAAGCAAGGTTGAGACAAGAATGGGCGGCGGCAACTCGGGCACCGGCAGTCATCGTCGTCCATTGCAGCTGTAGGAGCTATAGCTAGTAGACTAGCTAGCACGGTAGCACGCGGCACGACCTTCCCCATGCATGTGCTGCTTCAATTCACTTTGGCGTCTAGCAAAAGTGAGAGTCATGGCTCTGCTGATTCAACGGGTCTCTTCTGGAGGACTGAAGGAAGGAGAGCTCAGTGCTGATGGAGCAAGAACCAAGCAAACCAATGGCCGGCACTAGTTGCTGTCAGAAAGTTTGGCGGTGTACCGTTCGTTGACTCATCCAGCAACCTTGGTGCGTGTCTAGCTTGCTTTCTCTGCAGTTACTGCGTGTCTGTCTAAAAAGATGCAATTCTCACTTTGGAGTCTAATGATACTAGTAACATTTATAGTAACAAGTAAATACCACAATATTATTCAAGAAAACATTTTTCACACAAAAATAAACCGTCGTCGTCATGAGTTTCCATGACCGACATGATCACAAGAATATGGTTTTTTTTTTTTCATGAGTGCTCGTAGTGAGCTTGAGTTCATGTGGAATTTGGCAAGGAACAAAAAATGGAGCAGTGGACAAATGGTGCTGAATCAGCTGGAGGCTGATGTTTCAGTCTCCTGTCCCTGCTGGTTCTATTTTGATTTGGGTTCTTCTTCCTCCATGTGTGCTCTGAAAGGCATGCAGATTTCGCCAGCAACAGAAACGAGATCGAGTACAACAAGCAACAGTGCCATGTATGCAGGTAAGAAAAAGATTTTTTTTTCTTTCAAAAACCCACGCCGGCCATATATTAAGAGACTATTAGAAGCAACACAGATAAAAGAAAAAGCAATTTTAAGCCTCTCGCTCATCTCTGGAGGAGCAATTCAGAGAAAGCATACTACCGTCCGTCCAAGGAAAAATAAAATTCTAGATTCGAATCGAGTCAATTTTTCTTAAAATTATATAAAATACTATTAACATTTATATGATTCCAAATATATATATTATGAAAATACTTTCATGGTAAATCTGATTATAATTATTTGGTAGTATCATAAATAATATATTGATTATTCTTATATATCTGGTTAATGTAAACATATATTCACTTGGTAGAAGGTTATAATTGTATCTCTTTCAGACGAAGGGAGTAACCAGTGGTGCTTGAGACATGGGCAGAAACTGATCGCTTAACCACCGGCCGATAATTGTCTGCACTTCCTGACCATTGCATGGTTGAGTGTTGACACATAATCTCGCTTGCAAGCCTAATCCTCATCATCTTGTCTGTCAGTCCCAAGTCGATCCATCCATGTCCGATCACAGCAGTTCAGGAGTCATGAGATGCTGCTGCCGCAGAGGATGCAGACAAAGGAATCAGGATTCAGGACAAGACCAGCTGTGACTCTAACCGTCCAAAGCTCATGTTCTTCATAGGTCTGCTTGTAGTGAGCTGAGATTCGTTGTCTGTCAGCAATAATTTAGATCGAGCTGAGGTCCATCTGATCGACTGATCCTGCACCTGCACCTGCACCTGCACTGCACGTGTGCGTGATCAGCCAAGGAGCTCTCTCTCGTGGGGAGCAGAGATTTGCTGTGCAAGTGCTGATATGCTGGTATATTAATATTCTAGCAGAATCCTCAAAAGCTGATTAGCCTAAGCTGCAAATATTCTTCACGCATGTCTGCCTCTAATCACCGTGATCTGCATCTGCGACCTGCAAGCAAGCAAAGCAGTGAAGTCAGAAAGGCGACGCACAGCACAGATCACCCCCATTGCTTCTGTCTGTTCCAGGCTGCCTTGTTGGAAAGGACAGACAGTGTTTAATTACAGGGACTTAGCACTTCGAAATGTTTGCATTGCAGGCAAGACAATAGTAACGTGTGACTTTTTTGAACTAGTTGGGTTGCTAAATGCACTTACAAGTTAAGTACACTCCAATCATGGTTAGTGACTTGCCACTACCGTGCCATGACTTTTAATCTCTATTAAATTAAACAAAGGATGCCTAGTATGCTATCAAACCGGTAGACTTTGTGTACCTTTGTCTCCAAGTCGTCACATATTCGAGCCTCCTTACAATATTTAGATAGTATATGGTGCAAACCCCACGCTTGGTGAAATCATGAAAGCCCCACTAAAATTATAATTAGAGGTTTGGATAAGTTTGATGCAGACCTATTATAAATATCACTGTTTCTGAGTTCTGCCACTACCATTCCTCATTCTGGAATGGCGGTGCTATTACAATTCGCCTCGTACCAGAACTGTGCCTATGGAATGCTAATACTCTTTGAGCAATTAGGGAAATGAATCCACATCAATATGCATCAAGTATACATGACCTCAACTACTTTGCTCAAAAAGACCTAAGAATCTAGGAGAATTAACTGAAACATGGTACACTTGATGTAGCTGTGAAATACCTTCAAGTTGTCATGGCTAATGAGTTATAATATGGGGGAGCAAGTTGCCACATTTTAGTATATCTAGCTTAACAGCAATGTACTAAGAATGAATCGAGTGCCATCAAAACTGATCTGTATATCTACTTAAAATTCCAGATTGCAACAGATTGCCGTCATAATAAACCCAAACTATAAACCCGTTACAGAAAGTAAATATGGTAGGCAGTCGATGGATTGCTTACACGACTGTTATGGGAGGGACGAGTGTAAGACGAAAACGAAGCGCAGTCGTTAGCTACCAGAGCCCTCAAACAGATCAGCCAGCATGAGATTTTTTTTGAAATAGTATTCATGTAATAAGTAATTGCAGATTAGATGTTGTTTCTAAAAACTGTAAAACTAGCATCTTGTCGGCTATTCAGCAGCTGATACACCACCTGTCGGCCGTGACATACGACTACCACCGCCAACCAAGGTTCAGACAAAAAATGGAGTGACTGGGCGGTGGCCACGGTCTGAAGTCATCGTCCACTGCAGCGGTAGCTAGCACGGTGGCACGCCGCAGGACCTTCCCCATGGCCATGGATGCCCATCCACTGCTGCTTGATTTTGGCCTCTAGCAGTAGCAAAGGTGAGTCATGCATGGCTCTGCTGATTCAACGGGCCGGTCTCTAGCTCGGTGTTGAGATTGAGAAGCCGGTGGAGCAACAATGGCGGTGGCGCGAACGGGAGTCGCCGGTGCTCAGGGGAGCTGGCGTTGCGGCCGCGGATTCGCGTCTGGGAGTGGTGCGGGCATGCTCTTGCGAGGCCAACAGAGCAAGCAGCGGGGCGGGCGAATGGTGGTCCAAAGATCGAGGGAGATCAACAGCGGAGGAGGGAGACTCCAGGACGGTGCGGAGCCGAGTGCGGGTTCTTTCGGCGTGGAGACGAGCGGAGGAGGGAGGACCGCGGGGCTCGGCCATGCCGACCATGGCGACGTTGACCGGCGTGGCGACTAGCGAGTGGATGCGGCGCGGAGGAGGGGTCGTGGGAGAGGGCGCGGACATGGCCGCGCAGCTCCGTCGTTGGCAGATCGGGAGAGCGAGCGGCGTTGTTCGGCTTCCTCGGACGGAGGTGGAAGATGAGTCTGACGAGTGGGTGACGTAGCCTGTCGGCCTCTGGATTGCCAAGGACGCTGATTTTTACATTTTTTTTAAAAAAAAACAACATCTAAATCTGCAATTATTTATTAAAACAATATTATTTCAAAAATAAATCCCAGCATGAGAAAGTGACAACCATCCCAGGCCAGAACAGCTTGGCAGTGAGGCTTTTTGGAGACCAAATCAAAGAAACTTTGGCGCATACAGCCCATCAGATAGAGTTGGATAGGACTGAGATCTCAAATTTCATACGTACAGTTTAAATTCCTTTCAAAATGAGAACGCTATACAGCACAAACTTTGGCACAATATAAACAAACAGAAAGCAGAGGTTACATCCGGTAGATTCGAATGTTACCCTCCTGTGACCATTTTGGTGTTGACCCCACAAAGTCACAATCGGAATGCATAGATAGAAATTTCCTGCCCTTACTGTGTCGTAAACACACATGATCATATCATTCTCCTTTCAGAATCGCCACGTTTGCACAATTTATCAATGGTACTAGGCAGACCATCTCTCATTTGTGACTAGCACGGATTGAATAACAAAACCTGGACAGTAACACTTTTGACTGAACTTCCTTCTCACTAAGCACATACAGTATGTGTATCATTCAGTATTGAGAACAACCTTCAACTATATTTGGCTTCATCATTGGACCTGAAAGTGCAGTGCTGCACGTCAACAACAGGTGACCATGCACGAAAAACATTCATGATCCCAAGGGATTTCAGTGCTCACTCACCACAGACGCTACCAGGGACTAGCCTGAATGCTGCTTCAAGGTAGACAGTGGCACCACAAAAATCTGCTCCCTTTTTTCTGATTTGTATTTCATAACAAGGTTTGGGCATGCCAATCCTACAAACCTGATTTTATTAAGAACATTCAACATTGTGTGCAAACAGCTAGGGATGATCAGACACCTACCAAGAGGATATGTGTTGCTTAGTGCTTGTGTTTCTCTACCACAACTCTTTCTTTTCACCCCACTTCCAGCATCACTGCAGAACATTGTGCTCAGGCTGGTGCTCGAGTTACATGTTTCACCTACTCCTCAGAAAAAGAATGTAAGCTTCATGGCATTCCAGACATGATTCATGGCATAAGAAAACAATTTGAATTATTTTCCTTTCATAGACCAAACTGCATGATCTCTCGTGTCTATAAAAGCTTTTGTGGTGGCAGAACACTTGAGCCATCTGACAAACACGTTGAAGATGGTCATGCCAACCTCTATATGTACCCTTTGCCTGGGCAAGAAGCAAGCAGTATGCGAAAAAGTTTAATTATGAATAAGAACTCAGAAAAATAAATGAAGACTTTTACTATTCTCCTCATAATATAGGGAGTAAATTGCACAGGGCTTCATCATGACAGCCAAGCCAAATCAGTAGAAGATGTACACCTTGAAAGTTTCCTAAAAACTGTAAATTTAAGCTGTTACTACTATTTGAATCTGCTACAAGAACAAAATTTGAATCAAATAAATGTTATTGCATTAACTTTGACATATCTTTGCTAAGCAATGCCTAGAGAAGCAAATGGATAGCACAAGCTAGCTAAGAAAGAAATGTAGAAAACAAAAGGTTGCAGCCTTGCAGGTCATGTATCACTGGATATTGTCATGAGAATCTCTTCGTCTTCAGAAGAGCAAAGTCGCTGTGCAACCTGAAGCAGCAATCTTAACATATCAAAGATTTCATCCATCCTTGGGTGTGACCTATCATCGGCATTAAAAGAATGCACCTCATTTTTCACCTCGATCCAGCTCCATCCAGGAACTTTGCTTAATCCCCTATTCTTCATTACCTTCTGCACTGTTGCTCTGTCGCTCCACATACCAAGACCAGAGTACATGCTGGAGAGAAGAACATAGGTGGAGTGCTGCCGAGGTTCTGCCACAAATAAATGGCTTGCCACATCGCTTGCTAGTTCCATATTCCCATGGATTCTGCAAGCACCCAAAAGGGTCATCCATACCATGGCATCTGGCTGAAATGGCATAGACTCAATAAGCTCTTTTGCTTTGTCAAGCTGCCCAGCCCTCCCATATAGATCAACTCCACATGCATAGTGCTCCATTCGCAGAGGAATTTTATACCTAGTTTCCATTGTATTGAGAATTTCCGACCCTTCATCTACAAGACCACCATGGCTGCAGGCGGTAATGAGGGCAACAAAGGTAACATGGTCCAAAGGAACCTTAAGGTCCAGCATCTCATTGAAGAGGTCAGTCACAGTCTGTGCCTGCCCATGTTGTGCATAACCAAACATCATAGAGTTCCAGGGCACCGAGCTACTTTTATCTGCCTCTTCAAAAGACTTTCTTGCATCACCAAGCATTCCGCACTTAGAATACATGAAGATCAGCAAGCTTGAAACAAAGTCATTGGAAGCAAAACCGGATTGAATGACCAAACTGTGTACTTGTCTACCTAACCGAAGTACAGCAAGGTCTGAGCAAGACCTCAGAGCAGCAGAGAGTGCAAACTCATCTGTCCTAATATTCTCTGCTCGCATGCATCTGAAGAATCTCAAAGCATCAGAACTCAAACCATGATGTGAATACCCAGTTAACACAGGAAACTGCATCCTTAAAAACCAAAGAACTAAAGCACTTATACGCATCTTCCATCATGCAGTTCTCAGCAAACCTAGTGTACATGGCGATCATAGTGTTGCAAACATGTGTGATGCCTTCCAACCCAATCTAGATCACCAAACTATGAATTGACCTCCCTTGCCGATCATCACACCCTTGCTCTGAACAAACACTTATGACACTTGTAAAGCTATACATGCCAGGCTGGAATCCACTCCCCCGCATCATCCTGACGAAGAATCTCATCATCTCATCGTCCATTCCATGGTAAGCATAGCCCCAAGCATAGAATTCCATGATATCAAATCCCTACTCTCAATTCCATCAAAGATCTTTCTAGAGTCTGCAAGCGCGCCACACTGCGAGTATGCAGTGATTGCTGCGTTCAGCACTACCAACCCCAACGCTGAACCATACTTTGCAATCTTCCCATGCAGCTGCTGCATCAAGGAATACCACCTCAGGCCATCAATTGCCGCTAGCAACGCAGCAAATGACGCTTCATCTGGGACCAACCCCACCCGCTGCATCTCAAGAAACAGCTCCATTGCTTCTGCCTTCTTCCGAGACTCTGCGTATCCAGCAATGAGCGCGTTCCAAGAAACAGTGTTCCGCACTGGCATTCCATCGAACACTCGTCGAGCATCGCTCAAACGGCCACATTTCGCCTACACATCGAGCAATGCGCTAGCAGAGAAGACGTCGTCGGCGAGGCCGCACTTGACGGAGAACGACTGCAGCTGGGCGCCGAGCTCCGGGCTCCGCGCGGCGGCCGCGGAGTGGAGGGCGGAGCCGAGGGCGAAGGTGCTGGCGGCGAGCCCCCGCGCGTGCATGGCCCGAAGCAGGCGCCATGCGTCCCGGTGCGCGCCCGCGGCGACGTGCGCGGCGAGGAGGGAGTTCCAGGAGACCGCGTCGGGGCGCGGGATCTCGTCGAACACCCGGCGCGCGTCGGCGAGACCGGAGCCGGAGGCGGAGTATGCGGTGAGGAGCTGGTTCCAGGGCGTGGGGGAGGTGGCGCCGGACTTGAGGAGCGCGGCGTGGGACTTGGCGGCGGCGGCGGCAAGGGCGTGGTGCTGGCGGCGGCGCATGCGCAGAGCTATACAGGCTACGGCGGCGGTGGAGGCGGAGGCGGAGGCGCGTCGTTTGGCCGAGCCATCAGATTCGAGCTTGTTAAAAAAAAAAAAGGAAAAAAAAGATTCGAGCTACTGGACGAGACGTGATTTCCTGCAAATGTTCTCTCACTTTAGACAAATCTCTTCACTTCATATCATGTTACTTCAAAGTGTATTTCATTTGATATTTTCGATCTCAAAGTTTTATCTCTCGTCTTATTTAAAAAAAATTAAACAAACATAATCAAATTTAGCTAGTGTACAAGGTTTTTTAGTGCTTGACTGTAGTGCATGCAGGTTGTACATCTCGATTTAATCTGTATCGACTAAACTAATCGATTAACTGAATTGTTCTATCATGCGTACTCTGTTTTAGCGGTTTTAAGTTTATTCTTTACTCTTGAGCTTATTAATGCATAGGAATTGACTCTCTAGTCAATTTTCTTGATCATCGGCTATCTTAGAGTCACATATCTCGAAACTGTCTGGCAACAAACCGGCAGGTTCTAAATTTGACGTTTGTCTTTCCTTATCAATTACAGGGTCAAATTCACTGACACGCCAGCGCTCGCAACCCAATTCATCCGGCGCGTCCTCGAGGCTTAGCTAGGGAATCAACAAGCTTCTCGTGCTTTGACACGATCCAGAGAGCCTCCCAAGTGTGTTGTGCACGGAACAAAAATCTTGTGTCAACAGGTGCTCATTGATTTGGGATGTCAGACTCCCAAAACTACGTCTACTACAATGCAAATGGACAAGGACATAGTTCTTTAAACTCTAAAAAATTAACACAACCTGCCTCCAAGTATGTCATGTATATTAAGGATATTTATTGCGCTGATGGACTTTCATAGTTTTAAGTTGCGGTGACAAGGGAAATAGCGTTAGCAAGTGGTGTGACGATTAAGTGAATTACCCTAGTTTTCTACCATTGAACCGATAGATTTGTGTCCTTTTTCACTTCATTCACATAGCCAATGGCCGACTTGCTTCTCTCGATTGAGAATCTGAGAGGGAAATTACAGCGTACAGCGTGCCCACGTACCTGTCATCCAGCAGTTTGTGTTCCGGTCTTGGTTGGGCCGATTGAGTGGTAGGTATAAATCTTGTACGGGCCTAGGCCCATATTGACTCGGAATGCTAACGCTCAGCTAGGCACTCACCCATGCATCAATGGCGGCAAAAGCTCCCTCGCTCGGACTGCCACTGCGGCAATGCGCTGTGCAGATCGAGGCCTTAGTTCTCTCCACAACTTAGAATTGATACCATACAGCATTCTTATTTTTCGTCATATTAAAATATTGACATAGTACTAAATATAAATAAAATCAAAAACTAATTATATAGTTTTATTAAACTTTACGAGACAAACGTTTTGAGCCTAATTAATTAAAATTTAAATAATTTTTAATAAATACAAATAAAATACTATGATATGCTAGTTTAACCACGCACTATGCAGAACGCTAAATTGGCGTTGAACTAAACAAGGCCTGAGCTGGAAGGCCTGGAGCGCCTGGAGGCGGGTCACAGGCATCATGCAGCGAAGATTCTGTCCGGCGAGGAGTCGGTGTCACCCCGCGGCAACAGGCAACTGTTCCACGAGCGCGGTGGGTGGAGAGGGCGTACTACGTGGCTACCAGCCGCCAGGGCGACACATGTCAGCACATGCGCTGCAGCAGCAGCAAAGCTGGGCGTGAGCCACTGGATCAGCGGGCCAGCCAGCGATGAATGATTAACCGATATGGTAGTACGTGGCGCCGTGGCATCCAGTTCCCTAAACGTACTTACTTTCACGGTGATTAATCCTAAACTTGATAAAGTGGATCATCCAAGTCTCTAAACTTTTAACGTGATCACCATAGTCCGTAGGTCCCTAAACTTGACAAAAGGTGTCATCACTTTATAAGCTAGTGTGACACACGTTAACTCTATGTTAGACATGAATGACAATCTATAAGCCAGTCTAGTAGCTTGCCGTGAAAGACCTAGATGATACCCTCTGCTAGATTTAGGGATCCACAGATATTATTTTTATAGTTTGAAGACCTACATAACACCTCGAGCCAAGTTAAAGGGCTGATGATAGATTTTTTTTTTCTCTTAAAAAGGTCACGGTCTCATGGACCGTCGGTGCCACGTGCTGTTTCCGTGCGTGGTGAAAGATCCGAGAACGGAAGACCACAATGGTGACATGACAATGCTTTTGTGATCTATCTGCGGATGTTGCGGCAACGCTAAAATGATCCTGATTTGAGCTGAGGGCTGACGTGAGCCAATGGGAGGGAGGGAGCCAAGCAACCGGTGGCACTAAAGTCGGGGGCAGTTAATTACGTACTAATTCTCCAAGAATGGGTTAGTTAGCGCCGGCCGGGGTCTAGGTCCTCCATGTCCTGGGCTCCTGGCCGTGGCCCGGTGGCCGTAAAATGAGGTTGCGCCGTCCCATTCACATCACCCAAAGAACGCCGTCGCCACCGGCCGCTGCGCCGTCCACATCACACCACCCCGGCCGGAGAGAAAAACGAACCCCGCGGGCAAACTAATTAATAGCTTCACCGAGAATGAATGAATCCTCTGCAGATTTTCCGGCTCCAAATCATGCATATGCATTCCCGTGCGTGGTAGGAGGGAGAGAGAAAACAAAGAGAGTAGCCAGGACAAGATTAGCACCCAATGATACATCTCCAATAATACTGTTTATTCTCTAGCTAGCTTGGAGCTAACCTTTGGGCCGGGAGGGTTATACTAACAACTAACTAAGCCTTACTAACAACCTGACAAAGCTTAATCAACTTGTGGAGTCTAATGATGATAATCAATAATGGAGTAATCCTCGTGCACATGGCCACGCCGAGCTGGAGTTCAGGGCAGTGCCCACCAGGGAGGCATGGTCCAGACTCCAGCGCGCTAACCTACTGATCAATTAGGCAATTCCCCGGCATAAGAGAAAGGAAAAGGTTGAGGAATCAAGAGCAGACGAAGGATCTAGCTTGCTTTTCAGCTTCAGACTGTCAGTCAGAGTGATGTTCCACGGATCATGGACGTGCCATTGTCCAATGTCTCATGTACTGTTCTCTACGATAATTCCATCACGGATTGTATTGTCTGCTGCCAGCCGCAGCCTACCACTGAATGTGATGTAAACAACACTTCTTGGATCAGAGTTTGTTTTTTTCGAATACACAAAGGTTTATACATCTTTTGTATTAATACGAGAAATAGTTAATAGTTATAACGTCGCGCCACCAATGACACACAAGGGGTACTATTATATATACAACTAGGCAAATTCTCCGCGCATTGCTGCGGAAACTACGAATTATTGAATTCCGTGGTATGATGACGTGGTGAATAAGTAGTCTTACCGACATTACAGATGCATGTGCTAGTGGATTTTAACTGTATGTGATAGTGCATTGTCTAGTTGGATAACTTGTATTAAATTTTGCTTAGTGGATGTGATAGTGGATTGCCTTGTTGGATAGCTTGCATGTTGAGAGAATTAGCTAGCAGGGTTTGTCTATATAGGAGATATAGATTGGTTCTACCTTCCCAAGTAGAAGTAGAACAAGTACTATTACTCGCTAATCATACAACCTATAGCTAGACATCACTGTCGATCAGACGCGATGGCTTGCGCGACGTCTCGACCACCTCGTCCCCTCTCCCAATAGCTCCGAGAAGAGCTCTTGCATTGCCTCTTGATGTGAGGTGGTGGGGTTTTCGCTGAAGACATTTTTGTATGCCTCATTGTTCGTCATGGTTGGCATCGTTTGTTCATCGATGAACCCCATTTGCCGCATCACCAGCACCTCCCCTACTTAACATCTGGAACACGCGCAAGCGGTTGTGTGGCGATCCTCTTGCTGCAATGCGGGAACGTTGGCTGCGGTGGCATCGCCTCCACAAATGGCTAGGGCAGCAATGGCGTCGGTGCCTTACGCAAAACCTTGTCGGCGAACCGCTTCAGATTCTTGTTGAAGGAGTCGACTGATCGTGGGGAGGTGGCTGCATCCACACCTGTGAGGCTGGCGATGGGAGTCCTCGTGACCACGTCATCATCCACGATGTCGTGTTGATCTCCTGGAGGCGGAGATGTACTTGGATCCATCTGCACCATTCCAAAACATGGTGAGAAGCGCATCCACTTCGCTCACCGTGGCCGCGTCCATGCACGATGAGTCGTCAACACACCAACAACTTTGGTGTGCCTGAGTGCACCGGCTGAGGGACACTCGGGGTGAGGGGACGCGATGGGGGTGTCTGCAACATCTCATGCTGAGACGGGGCCTGCGTGCAACCACAGGTAACCACCGACGGGGCCTTGTCCGCCGGCTGTGTGACTAGGGAGACAACAAGACAAAATCGGTACTGGTGAGCGAAGCCGCAAGCTTCGCCAACATCAGGTCGTCCATAAGAACACGATCAGGTGTGGTGTCCATACGCGAGCTTGGTGAAGCGATGACCCGAGGCTCCTTGTCCCCTAGTTGTGTGATTGACGGAGACCACCACATGACCCCGTTGTAGGTGAGCGAAGCCGCGAGCTCCAAGAGCATCAAGTCGTCCATAAAGTCGCTATCAGCTGTGGCATCCATGTGCGTGGTCAGCGTCAGCATCAGCGGGTCGAGCTTGGCGATGACAAATACATCGGTCATCTCACATTGGCCAGTATGGTCATCATCAGTGATGGATGCGACCTTCGGGGCTTCTTGCACGGTTTCGGTCGAACGATCGTGGTCCCTCCGTCGTCGTTAGCGGTGTCGACGCCTACGTCAAGTTGTCGTCCCTCGCCACCATGCCCTTCCTTGCCCGATGCGGCATAGCCTGAGCCTGCCACACCTCCTATGTTGTCGCCTGGTGAGGCGACGACTCGAGGCTCCGGCACAGCAACCGCGAGGCCTCGACCCGAGGCGGCGCTGCAGTCGACCATCGCACGCATATTGACGACTGCTGTCGTCGTACTCCGATGCTGCCAACGCTGTTGCCGAGACCTGTCGGCCCCCCTCCCCCGGTGATTGTTGGCAGGGAGCTCCCACCGACAGGTTGTTGTGGTGGTGGCCCCCTTCACTGTGGACCTTCAGTTGCCCTAGGCAACCTGCAATCCCTGGCAAAGTGGTGGAGGCCTCGACAGTGCAAGCAACACCATGGCAGCTGACAAGTTGCTACGCAGTGCGAGTAGGACAGGTAGTTGAACCACCTGTCGTGAAGTTCTACATGGATCTTCGGAGGAAGCAGTTGCTGCCTCGGGCGAGGTCCAACCATAGCCGAGGCGAGGTTCAATCAGAGCCATCACGAGGTGCGACTCTTGGCAGGAAGGATGTCATGACACCCCACCGTGTCCAAGGCGCTGTCGGGCAGGGACACTACCTTCCAATGTGCCCAACTAAACCGTTAGTGTTGGATCCTCTCATGGTCACTGATTTACAACTATTTTGGGATAAAAAAACCCCTCCTCCCTCTCCGGCGGCCAGCCCATGCAGACTGGCACACACCAACGACCACCATCCTCTTCATCCACCGTATCGTGCTTCCTAATTAACAAATCCTTAATCTAATCACGAAAACTCAATTAACAGAAATAATATATTAATACTTGAAGGATTAGATTCTAAAAGTGACACTTCATGGCTACCACCGTCGGCAGTGTTTTTTTTTTTTTTAACCTGGACTTCTAGCATAAGTTGTAGTATCTAAAGTCTAGGCCACACACTCCGCACGCACGTCCCAGGAATAGCTGTAAAATCAGTGACGAGGATCCATTTGCCGTCGTTTCTCGTCTTTCTCGCCGCGCCGCGCCGCGCCGACGCTCCATCTTAGGCGACGCTGAGGCTCGGGCCCTCAGCGGCGTACGGAGGGGTCCCAGGCCCGGCGGCGGCGTCAGCGTCAGCGGCTCCCCCTCCCGCCTCGCGCCCTCCGCACACCGGCCGGCGACCCACCCTGCGTACGCACCTCCCTCCCTCTCCCCTCCCGCCTCCGCTATACCGTGGGGAGCCCAGGCGGCCGGGCCTTGGCTCCGCCGGTGAATGCGTGGCTTTTGATCCATTGGATCCTCCGTGTCCCATCGTGCGTGGATCTGACCCCGATTGTGTGCCCCCTCGAGTGGGTTTCATTCAGGTTGAGGAGAACTCGGCACTGACTGAACAAGTGGAAGCTCTGATCCGCCTCTGCTCGGCAGCTCTAGCATCTGCGTATGGCGGCGGCATTGGCGTGGCGGTTCAATGGAACCAATGGCGGCGGCACTCATGGCAGCGGCGGAGATCTGGTTCGTCTCATCTCCGACTTCTCATTTGCCTGGCACAGTGGCACTGGCAGCCTCTCACTTTCCTTTTATGTTTCTCGCCTGCAATTCTGATTCCTGCTGCTTAGTGAAGGACATTTCGTTTGCATGGTGCTTAGTTCATGTTGGATGTAACTGCGAGTAGTGTCGCAGTAGGATATTCTTTGAAAGCGAGATCAGCGTTCTCTATTCAGTCAGTCCACTAGAGAAAAGTCCTCTCCGTGTGTCAAAGTATAAATAACAAGTGGAATTCTCATGGAGCTGCGTTTTCTTTTTTCCTAAGGTCCATTTAGCTAATATATGCACCTAAGGTCACATGTTTTTGAGGGGGCAGACTTTGGAGCTGCTCTTCATCACACTTAGAAGATGCTCATTCTTTTGTATCTTGTTTACCATTAAAAAAAGCATGAGATTAATCAAACAACGCATCCTTTAAGCTCAGCATCAGCCTATTCCATAAAGCATTGGTTCCATTATTTGAATACCTTTAAGATTGTACTCCATTTTATCGTTTCCTTGAACTTGGAATCTATTGTTCAATGCTTTGTGCGATTAATATGAACTCATGAAAGAAGTTATATCATTCACACCTCGGATTTTTGATAATAAATAAATGCTTCTTCTATCATCAACAGGAAAGGCATGTCGACAAAGTTCAAGACTCAGAGCCACCGACTCCTATGTCAGTCATGAAAATGGGCAAGTAAGTTTTTTTGTGCTTCTTGGTAGTTAAGAGAGACATGAGACTCTTAACATGTCAGTTTCACTAGCCTCTATAACTTTTTTCTTGTAAGTTTTTCTGTGCTTCTTGGGAGTTAAGACAGACATGAGACTCTTAACATGTCAGTTTCACTTGTCATGAGCCTCTATAACTTTCTCTTCAATCGTATCATTCAATACAGCCAAGAATCATCCAGAAAAACAAAGTAACAAACCCTAATTACTTATGTTTCATTTCTGTTCACTTGAGGGATACAGAACTGGCTTTGAAAACAATTTTGTTTTGGAAAGAAACGTCTCCTGTTTACAACATTTGCTCCAACTCATCATCAAACTCTGCTGCTTGGAGTAGAAACTTAACTTCTACAGCCTTATTTCTTCTTCTATGGATTAGCAAAAGATATAATCCCTCCTCTCAAATTATATGTTGTTTTGGCTTTTCTAGGTACTTAGCTTTTGCTATGCATCTACATATACACTGTGTCTAAGGTACATAATAAAAAACTATAATATCTAGAAAAATCAACGGCCTATAATTTGGAAGGGAGTAAAAAACACTGGCATCAGAATATTCTTTGGTGGGAATCCTGCTAGTATAATTTTCATGCCACGGATTAATAATTTTATGCATGATTTTTTTGACCGAATCGGTCGATGGAACTCGACCTACTTTTTTTTTGTATTTTCAATTAAATGAAAGAATGTTTATATACAGAGCGCAAAAAAACAAGCTAAAAAAGAAAGGCTAAAAAGGAGCTAAGGACAGAAAACAAAGCAAAGAATAGATGTTGCAGGATTAGTTGCCAAGGCTTGATTATGCATGATTATTTTTTGAACCAAGGCTTGTAAAGATTAGTTGCCAAATTCTAAAATGAAAAGAGAATGGTGGGCTTAGCTTATATGCCTATACAGTCTAGCAATAGATGTTGCAGGATACTAATAGCCAACTAAGAACACTGTTGGCAAACATTAGAGGCTCTTCTTGTTTTTTTAGATCAAAGGCTCAGGTTCTTCTCTTTTTAGTTGGAACAATAGATGATTTTTTTTAAAGAACTAAAGTTTATGGTACAGTTGCTCTAGTTTCAATACAAGTTTACCTTTGATAACCAGTAACTACAACTAAATTATTAGTATTCAGATAAAGTGAATATGTTATATGCATTATTATCTACATGGGAATTCAACCCTTTATGAGTTTGTTTCAAAAATACGCACCCCAATCGTGTATCTTTTAGCATCACTTTTCCCCCTTTAAAAATTCTCTAGAGCTAAAATTACGCTCATGCAAATATGCAACACATTGGAGCTGTTGGTAACTGTAGAACACTAGAATTTTGAATTTTATAATTCTGTATGTATTTGCAGGAACCATGTTAATGTGGAGGATGAGGAGACACTTTCAAGCGTTGCTCAGTGTATTGAGCTCTTCCTCTTCACAGGAGAAAGAGAACTCTTTGAAGCAGTTATTAGATCGTGTTCAAACTCGTGATACTGCATTCGGAGCTGTTGGGTCGCATTCACAGGCTGTTCCAATACTTGTATCTCTTCTTAGGTCTGGACCATCTGGAGTTAAGATGCTGGCTGCCACTGTTCTCGGGTCTCTTTGCAAGGAAGAGGAGTTAAGGGTGAAAGTCTTACTTGGTGGTTGCATCCCTCCATTGCTTGCCCTTCTCAGATCAAAGTCAGCTGAAAGCCAAACCGCAGCTGCCAAAACCATCTATGCAGTTTCACAAGGTGGGATAAGGGATCATGTTGGATCAAAGATTTTCTCTACAGAAAATGTTGTTCCTGTCCTGTGGGAGCAACTTAAAATTAGTCTCAAGAACGAGAGTTTGGTGGATGGCCTGCTAACTGGAGCACTGAAGAATTTATCAAAGAATACAGAGGGGTTTTTGTCAGCAACTGTGCAATGTGGCGGAGTTGATATACTTATAAAGCTGGTTAGTTCTGGACAAACAAATACCCTTGCAAATGCTTGCTATCTTCTTGGGTCTTTGATGATGGAAGACTCTTCTGTTTGTTCTAAAGTTTTTTTCTGGAGAAACAACAAAACAGCTCTTAAAGTTACTTGGTCCTGCCAATGAAACTTCTATTAGAGCTGAGGCTGCTGGAGCTCTCAAGTTCCTTTCTGCACAGAGTAAAGAGGCCAGACGTCAGATAACTAATTCTAATGGTATTCCTGCTCTTATAAATGCTACTATTGCTCCATCAAAGGAGTTCATGCAAGGTGAATCTGCTCAAGCGTTGCAAGAGAATGCAATGTGTGCATTAGCAAATATATCTGGTGGTTTGTCCTATGTAATCTCAAGCCTTGGTGAGAGTCTCGAGTCATGTTCTTCACCTGCACAGATTGCAGATACTCTTGGTGCATTGGCCTCAGCCTTGATGATATATGACACAAATGCGGAATCTACCAGTGCTTCTGATCCTGTTGACATTGAAAAGACACTGTTGAAGCAGTTTAAGCCTAAGGTTCCCTTCCTTGTGCAAGAGCGCATAATTGAAGCTTTGGCTAGCTTGTATGGTAACCCTGTTCTCTGCAAGACACTAGCAGATTCTGATGCAAAACGCTTGCTTGTTGGTTTAATAACCATGGCAGCTACTGAGGTGCAAGATGACCTCACAAAATCACTTTTTGCTCTCTGCAAGAAGGATTGTGACCTATGGCAAGCTCTGCAAGGCCGTGAAGGTGTCCAGCTATTGATCTCTTTACCTGGTCTTTCTACCGTGCCCTTCGCCGGGCCCGTGCCCCGGCTCGCCGCCCACCAGTGACACCCCTGGCCCTATGCCCTGCACGGGTCCGGAGGCGTCGCCCTCCGGTGCGGCCCCTGCTCCTACGTCCGCCACGGGTCCGGGGACGCCGGTTCCTGCACCTCCTGCGCATTTCGCCCAGCCGGTGCATGTCTACCAGCGCCGGGCACGGGCGGCGCCGGCGCCTCCGTCACCACCGGTGGCCTCTTCTCCACCAGCGACGCCTCCACCACCGGTGGCCTCTTCTCCGCCGGCGACGCCTACACCACCGCCGCGGCCCCCGGCTTCCCGTGTCGTGCCGCCGGTGTACCACCCACCGCTCCTTCACCGACACCCGCGGCATGTTCACCCTATGGTGACGCGGCACGCGGCTGGTACCCTGCGGTCCCGGGTTCTCGCGGCGATGCCCGGCGACACGCAGGTCTCTCCTGTACCCTCTTCCGTTCGCGACGCCTTGTCGGACCCTCACTGGCGTTGCGCGATGGAAGAGGAGTACGCGGCTCTCCTCGCCAACCAGACATGGGATCTGGTGCCCCGTCCGCCCGGCTCCAACGTTGTCACCGGCAAGTGGATCTGGACACACAAGCGGCGGGCTGATGGTACCCATGAGAGGTACAAGGTTCGCTGGGTTCTCCGGGGTTTCACTCAGCGCCCTGGAGTCGACTATGATGAGACTTTCAGCACAGTGGTGAAGCTGGCCACCGTCCTCACGGTGCTCTCACTGGCTCTCGCTCGCTCATGACCCGTGCATCAGCTGGACGTCAAGAATGCTTTTCTGCGCGGGACTCTTACTGAGACAGTCTACTGCAGCCAGCCGGCAGGGTTTGTTGACTCTTCTCGTCCCGACATGGTCTTGCCGGCTCAACAGGTCTCTCGACGCCCTCAAGCAGGCCCCTCGGGCATGGCACTCTCGGCTTGCTGCTTTCCTGGTGACCCTGGGCTTTGTGGAGGCCAAGTCAGATACGTCTCTGTTTGTCTATCACCGCGGAGCTGAGACTGCCTACCTGCTGCTATATGTTGATGACATTGTCCTCACGGCCTCCAGTCCGTCACTACTCCGCCGCATCATCAGCTCCCTCCAGCAGAAGTTTGCTGTGAAGGATCTTGTGTGCTCCACCATTTCCTCGGGGTCACTGTTGAGCCTCGACCCACCGGGCTTCTTCTTCACCAGCGGTAGTACACTCTTGATATCCTGGAGCAAGTTGGGATGACTAACTACAAGCCCTGCTCTACTCCAGTTGACACACAGGGCAAGCTGTCAGAGGCCGAGGGCAACCCAGTGGCAGACCCCACGGCATACCGGAGTCTTGCAGGTGCGCTTCAGTACCTTACCTTCACCAGGCCAGACATCACCTATGCAGTGCAGCAGATATGCCTTCACATGCATGATCCCCAAGAGCCCCACCTCACTGCTCTCAAGCGCCTCCTCCGCTACCTCCGCGGCACTGTTGACTACGGCTTGCTTCACCGGTCTTCCTCCACCGAGCTCGTCGTCTACACTGACGCCGACTGGGCCGGGTGTCCGGACACTCGGCGCTCCACCTCCGGCTACGCTGTCTTCCTGGGCGGCAACCTGGTGTCCTGGTCGTCCAAGCGCCAGCCGGTGGTCTCCCGCTCCAGTGCCGAGGCGGAGTACCGCGCTGTCGCTAACGGCGTGGCGGAGGCCTCCTGGCTCCGGCAGCTCCTCGCCGAGCTCCACAGCCCTCTCTCCCGAAGCACGCTGGTCTACTGCGACAATGTCAGTGCGGTGTACCTCTTCACCAACCCTGTTCAGCACCAGAGGACCAAGCATGTGGAGATCGATCTACACTTTGTTCGTGATCGAGTCGCCATCTGCGATGTTCGGGTGCTCCACGTCCCGACCACCTCCCAGTTTGCCGACATCTTCACCAAGGGCCTCCCGTCCTCGACCTTCACCGAGTTCCGCTCCAGCCTCAACATCACCGGTGGCTAGTTGCGTCTGTGGGGGGGCTCGTGTGTGTGCTTCTTTTCATGTCCAGTCTGTAACTCCGCTGCGCCGGAAGTTCAGACTGTGGGGGGGGGGGGGGGTGTTGGAGTATGAGTGTATTAGGCCCATGAGGCCCATGTATGACACACTATATTGCTACCCTTCTAGGGTTAGCCCAAGAAATCCAATCATTCATTCTAGCACAATGATTAAAATTCTAAGCTCACCCAAGGAAGATACTCAGGCTACATCAGCAACTGCTCTTGCTGGTCTATTTCATTGCCGCAAGGACCTGTGAGAAACTCATATTGCAGTGAAGACACTTTGGTCGATCATGAAGCTGCTTGATATGCAGTCTAACAAAATACTAATGGGCTCCTCATGTTGCCTTGCTGCTGTTTTTTCTTTCAATCAAACAAAATAAGGAGGTTGCTGTAATTGGCCGGGATGCCTTAACCCCACTTGTCTCACTTGCAAACTCTTCAGTTATTGAAGTGGCAGAACAAGCAACTAAAGCTTTGGCAAATCTTTTCCTTGATCAGGAATTATCCCTCCAGGTGTTTTTTGAAGAAATTATCTTCCGTGTAACACGTGTGCTAAGAGAGGGAACTATTGATGGAAGAACTCATGCAGCCTCAGCAATAGCTCGTCTTTTACAGTGCCGAACTGTTAATCAGCCAATTTCAGATACTATTAACCGCTCTGGTTCTGTCCTTGCTCTAGCTGGGGTCTTGGAAGCTGCCAATGGTGAAGCTGCTGCTACATCAGAAGTTCTTGATGCACTGGTGCTGTTATCGCGATCAAAGGCGTCAAGTGGGCACAACAAGGCTCCCTGGGAAGTTCTTGCAGAAAACCCCCACACGATACTTCCCCTTGTTGCATGTATTGCTGATGCTGCAGCCTCCTTACAAGATAAAGCCATAGAAGTTGTGTCAAGGCTCTGTTCTGACCAACATGATATTGTCAGTGGTCTGGTTTATGAAACTCCAGGTTGCATATCATCCATCACACGGCGAATCCTTGGCTCCAACATGCTTAAAGTTAAAGTTGGTGGATGTGCTCTTCTCG
The DNA here is from genome assembly GCA_023333625.1 of Bothriochloa decipiens. NCBI lineage: Eukaryota > Viridiplantae > Streptophyta > Magnoliopsida > Poales > Poaceae > Bothriochloa > Bothriochloa decipiens. The sequence continues at coordinate 3,605,948 of CM041647.1, forward strand.
TCTGTGCTGCAAAAGAGCATTGTCAGAAGCAAATAGAGGTTCTGAATGATGCAAGTCTGTATATTCAACTAATTCATTCTTTAATTGGTATGATCCATATGGCAAACACACCTGCTGAAAATGTCAGCAGCGAAAGCATATCAGATATTAGAATTTCCAGACACTCCAAAGAAAACAACAGTGATGGTGAAACTGTGTGCCGTACTGCTGTAATTTCAGGCAACATGATTCCACTGTGGCTACTTGCTGTATTTTCTCGTCATGACAGCAAAACAAGAGCAGAACTCCTAGAAGCAGGAGCAGTTGAAATGCTCACCGAAAAGATTTCACAAAATGCATTCCAATATGTGGTATGTGAAACCTCTACTTATTTCCAATGCCTTTTTCTTTTGTCATCATTTGATGAATGTTGGTAGGTGAATGCTAGTGTCTCCTGTGGCTTAGTAATTTTACAGTATGAAAACAAACTACATATAGATAATAGAGTTTACATAGCATCCTAGAATAGTCTTTCTGCTTTACATTGCAGTTTATTTGGTCACATTAGTATAATGCTTTGATGCCCTAGTTTTCGAAGTGATATTGTGTAAGAAACTTTTGTTTCGGAAACTCATTGCTACGAATAATAATCAAGTTGCAAGAACCTAAATAAGTGGTGAAGTTAAAATACTTATTGATAGATTGGACATTGGAGTACTGCATTTGACGAAATTGGCTGTAAGCATTTCATCTATTCTATTGTACATAGAAAAAAAGATCTAGTTAATCCTTGCCGTTCTTGGAGCCCTGTATTAAATTTGGATACTTAACCATGAAATATGGGACTGGTGTCTGTTGGGTCAGGTTGTTTGTTTGTGTGAGCATGGTGTCTCTGTGTTGTAGTTTGTTATCTTGTTCTTAATGCTCATGTCAGATGAGCCAGCATACAGGCTTGTTAACCAGCTATTTATCCTCTCGCTGCATGTATCTTGTTAACTTTTTTCAAATTGCCACAGGCCTGTTGCTGACCTTAACATATGTTCATGCTTTTTTCAGGGCGAAGAAGATAGCACCTCATGGGTCTGTTCCTTGCTTCTTGCTTTGCTATTCCAAGAAAGAGAGATAATTCGATCAAACTCAGCATTGCATTCCAGTCCTGTGCTCTCAAACTTGTTAAGGTCAGATGAGCCAGCATACAGGTACTTTGCTGCACAAGCTTTGTCAAGTCTGGTCTGCAATGGTAGCAGAGGAACTCTTCTGGCTGTTGCTAATTCTGGGGCAGCCATTGGACTTATATCTTTGCTTGGATGTGCTGATGTTGATATAGCTGATCATTTGGAATTATCAGAGGAATTCATGTTGGTGCCTAACCTTGATCAAATTGCATTAGAGAGGCTATTCAGAGTTGATGATCTCAGGGTTGGTGCAACTGTTAGAGTATAATTATAACAACCCATATTGGGCTTACGGCCCATTGGTCTTGTACTCCTAGTCTGACTTGTATTAGTACCACATTGTAACTTGTACATGTACTGCAAGCCTTTCAGGCTATATATATGAAAGGTCACCCCCCTATTGGGTGTGCGGTGTTTCTCTACATGGTATCAGAGCGCGCGCGTCTTGATCGGGCTCCATAGCGAGGTCGAGGACGGTGTCGTCGCAGGAGCCGTACATCCAGCCACGGATGCAGGCATCGGGTTGAGACCACGTGGGGTCAGCCGGGCGCGCGTCCTCCGTGCCGTCGATGTGGCCGAGCAACCCATACTTGCCGCAGAGGGCGGTGAAGAACGCCTTCCACTTGGAGTAGTTGGGACGCTCAAGGCTGAGGGAGATCGGAACATGCTCTGCTGATGGCCTCTTCCTGTCTCAGCGCCAGTATGCTGTGGACCTGCTCCAGCGCGCCGGCATGGCTGAGTGTCATTCTACGGCGACCCTTGTTGATACTCACGCCAAGCTCTCTGTTGTGGACGGCACTTCGGTGGCAGATGTCACTCAGTACCGTAGCCTCGCAGGTGCTCTACAGTATCTCACGCTGACTCGTCCGAATCTCGCCTATGCAGTTCAGCAGGTTTGCCTTTTCATGCACGACCCGCGAGAGCCTCATCTGGCGATGCTCAAGCGTGTCCTGCGGTATGTCAAGGGCACCCTGTCCACCGGGTTTCACATCGGCACAGGTAGCATCACTAGCTTGACTGCCTACTCTGATGCCGATTGGGCTGGTTGTCCAGACTCTCGGCGCTCCACTTCAGGTTACTGTGTCTTCCTCGGCGACAACTTAGTCTCTTGGTCCTCCAAACGACAAACTATGGTTTCTCGTTCGAGTGCGGAGGCTGAGTATCGTGCTGTTGCGCACGCTGTTGCTGAGACTTGTTGGTTTCGTCAGCTACTTCAGGAGCTCCACGCACCCATATCTTCGGCAACGATCGTCTACTGCGACAATGTTAGTGCTGTCTACATGACCGCCAATCCAGTTCATCATCGTCGCACGAAGCATATTGAGATAGATATTCACTTCGTCCGTGAGAAGGTTGCTTTGGGACAGGTTCGGGTGCTTCATGTTCCATCGTCTCATCAGTTCGCGGACATTATGACCAAAGGGTTACCTGTACAGTTATTCACTGACTTTAGGTCCAGTCTTTGTGTTCGTGACACTCCCGCTTAGACTGAGGGAGGGTGTTAGAGTATAATTATAACAGCCCATATTGGGCTTACGGCCCATTGGTCTTGTACTCCTAGTCTGACTTGTATTAGTACCACATTGTAACTTGTACATGTACTGCAAGCCTTCCAGGCTATATATATGAAAGGTCACCCCCTATTGGGTGTGCGGTGTTTCTCTACAGCAACTTCTAGAAAATCCATTTTTCTTCTTGTTGATCTGCTTAAACCCATTCCTGAGAGACCTGGTGCTCCTTTCTTGGCCTTGGGTCTTCTGACCCAGTTAGCTGTTGATTGCCCCCCAAACATGCAGCTAATGGCTGAAGCTGGAATCCTAGAAGCACTTACCAAATACTTGTCTCTTAGTCCACAAGATGCAACAGAAGAAGCTACAACTGAATTGCTGGGCATTCTTTTCAGTAGTCCAGAAATAAGGCACCATGAATCAGCACTTGGTGTTGTTAACCAACTTGTGGCAGTCCTTCGTCTAGGAGGAAGGAATTCACGTTACAGTGCTGCAAAAGCATTAGAGAGTTTGTTTTTTGCTGACCATGTGAGGAACAGTGAGTCAGCTAGGCAGGCTATTCAACCACTTGTGGAGATTCTGAGTACTGGCATGGAGAGGGAGCAGCATGCAGCTATATCAGCTCTTGTTAGGCTTCTTTCTGACAATCCTTCAAGAGCGCTTGCAGTTGCGGATGTTGAGATGAATGCAGTAGATGTTATGTGCCGGATTCTTTCTTCTGACTGTTCAGTGAAGTTGAAAGGAGATGCTGCAGAACTATGCTGTGTTCTATTTACCAATACAAGGATCCGTTCCACAATGGCGGCAGCTCGTTGTGTGGAACCTCTGGTTGGTTTACTGGTTAGTGAAGCTAACCCTGCCCAGCTTTCTGTGGTTCGTGCATTGGATAGGCTTCTAGATGATGAGCAACTGGCAGAATTAGTGGCAGCACATGGAGCTGTCATTCCTCTTGTCGGGCTTTTGTATGGCAAAAACTACATGCTTCATCAGGCAGTTGCTAGAGCTTTGGTGAAACTTGGAAAGGATAGACCAGCTTGCAAGTTGGAAATGGTCAAGGCTGGTGTAATTGAGAGCATTCTTGATATTCTCCATGACGCTCCAGATTTTCTTTGCATTGCATTGTCAGAAATGCTTCGGATTTTGACAAACAATGCTACCATAGCAAAAGGTCCATCTGCAGCCAAAGTAGTACAGCCTCTTTTCTCTTTGCTTTCTAAGGCAGACATGGGTCCTGAAGGGCAGTATAGCACATTGCAGGTTCTTGTGAATATTTTGGAGCATCCTGAATGCCGTGCTGATTATAACTTGACACCTCGCCAAACTATTGAGCCAGTGATAACCTTGCTGAATTCATCTCCACCAGCTGTGCAGCAATTAGCTGCAGAACTCCTATCACATCTTCTTCTAGAAGACCACCTTCAAAAGGATACAACAACAGAGCAGGCAATTACTCCTCTTATTCAAGTTCTTTCTTCAGGTTTGCCAAATTTACAGCAGAGAACTATAAAAGCTCTTGCTAACCTTGCAATAGCTTGGCCAAATACGATTGCAAAGGAGGGCGGTGTCTTTGAGTTGTCCAAAGTGTTGTTGCAATCTGACCCGCCTTTGCCTCATGTTGTGTGGGAATCTGCAGCATCTGTATTGTCTAGCATTCTACAGTACAGTACAGAGTTTTTCCTTGAGGTACCTGTTGCAGTACTAGTGCAATTGCTCAGGTCAGGAACTGAAAGCACTGTTGTCGGTGCTTTGAATGCCCTTCTTGTATTGGAGAGTGATGACTCAACAAGTGCAGAAGCAATGGCTGAAAGTGGTGCTGTGGAAGCATTGCTTGATCTCTTGAGGAGTCATCAGTGTGAAGAAACTGCTGCTAGACTAATTGAGGCATTGCTGAACAATGTAAGAATAAGGGAGGCAAAGGCTGCTAAAAATGCTATCGCACCATTGTCCATGTACCTTCCCAGATCCACAAACACAATCTCGACAGGGAAGATTGCTTGCTGCTCTTGCTCTTGGAGATCTTTTCCAAAATGAAGGTCTTGCTCGTTCTACTGATGCTGTTGCAGCATGCCGTGCTCTAGTCAATCTTCTTGAAGATCAACCAACTGAAGAGATGAAAGTGGTAGCAATTTGTGCCTTGCAGAATCTAGTCATGTACAGCCGAGCAAATAAGAGAGCAGTTGCAGAATCCGGTGGTGTCCAGGTCCTGCTGGATCTTATCAGTTCAAGCAATCCTGACACTTCTGTTCAGGCAGCAATGTTTGTCAAACTTCTATTCAATAATCACACTATCCAGGAGTATGCGACCAGTGAAACTGTCAGAGTCATAACTGGTAAGCAATATCCCTTTCTTGTTCTGACATGTTCGTTTTGCATAGCAAATTCATTGTTATCAATGCCTTTCATGCTAAAGGTTTCAATATCCACCTTTATTATGAGATTTAAGGAATATCTAAGTTATGTCCAGCAAAAACATGAATCAAGTCACATTTGTGTTCACACTTACTTGGAGTTCTAATCAAACATTTTTTTTTGTACAATATGTAAAAAGAGGCCGTCTTTTATTTTTTTAGATAAAGGAAAATAATCCAGCGTCTGCATTCACACATGGATGTATATAGCCCAAAGAGGCCATCTTTTATTAGTTTGGTTATCTCTCTAAGCCAGCTAGAATATATATATGTTTACGATCATACCCAACTTTTATATATCTAATGCTTACATGTTTCATGCAGCTTCTATTGAAAAGGATATATGGGCTTCTGGAAGTGCTAATGAAGAGTATCTCAAAGCACTTAATGCTTTGCTTAGTAACTTCCCTCGTCTGAGGGTCACTGAACCTGCCACATTGTGCATTCCTCATCTTGTAACATCCCTTAAAACTGGTTCTGAGGCAACTCAAGAAGCAGCACTAGATTCACTATATCTTCTCAGGCAAGCTTGGTCAGCTTGCCCAGCTGAAGTATTTAAAGCACAATCAGTCAGCTGCATCAGAGGCTATTCCTCTACTTCAATACTTGATACAGTCTGGCCCACCACAGTTTCAAGAAAAGGCAGAACTACTTCTTCAGTGCTTGCCTGGGACTCTTACTGTTACGATAAAACGTGGCAACAATCTAAGGCAATCGGTTGGAAATCCTAGTGCCTTCTGCAAGCTTACTCTTGGAAATAATCCGGCAAGGCTGACAAAGGTACACAAAATTGCTGTGCTTCTGATTGTCCTCTATTCATTATCATTGCTCTGACAGTAACTTTCAACAGCTTTACATTAACTTTTATTGGCATGTTTCTTTTACTATTGGTTTGAGCATTCTTAATTTTATTGCATGAAGCGTTGTTGACCTAAACTCACATGGCCTAATTCATAGATTGTCTCGACTGGCACAACACCTGAATGGGCTGAAGCCTTTGCATGGGCATTTGACAGTCCTCCCAAGGGCCAGAAGCTTCATATCTCCTGCAAAAACAACAGCAAATTTGGAAAGGTGCGATATATAATAGGATAGATGTAGCACATCAGTCACTTTACATTCCTTTTCGACTTCACATCACTGTGATTGAGTCCCCATTATTTCAAACTTGTGGTTGCAGAAATCATTTGGTAAAGTGACGATCCAGATCGACAGGGTTGTCATGCTGGGGTCGGTCGCGGGAGAGTACACCCTGCTACCCGAGAGCAAAAGTGGCCCCAATAGGAACCTGGAAATCGAGTTCCAGTGGTCAAACAAATAGCTGTATACCTACATAATTTAGGTGTTCTCTGTGTTAGGATAATTGGGCCAAGCCCATTATTTATTCTAAATAATCAGTAAACCTCAAAGGCCCACAATTATGGGATTAAGTAGAAAGGTGATTAGTACCAACTTGATTAATTACATAGAGGACAATCAACTTAAATAGTGAGCATTGGGATGCCCATATAAGCTGATTAAGGAGGAGAACCTGGGACCCACACGCGCGCCGCCGCCGCCGAGCCGAGCCGAGCCGAGCCGAGCCGCCCGCCCGCGCGCGCGTCGTGACGGGCCGGGCCGAGGGCGTGGGCTGGCTTGGCTTCGGCCTGAGGCCTTGGGCTGGCTGGCCTAGGCTTTGTTTTGCCACTCGGCCCATCCGGACGAGGCAAACCCTAGCCGCCGCTCCAGCCCACCCGGCCGCCAGGGAGATCCAACGGTCTCCCGACAGGGGCGCCTCCTATATAAGGGGCTTCTGTCGAAGACTAGGGTTAACGAGTGTTCCTCCCGACCAGCCGTCTCCACTCCACTGTTCGAGCTTGAGCCACTCCTGTGCACCTTCGGCCAGATCCCCTGCGAGCACAGGCGGCTCTGGTGAGCAGGCCTCCGGAACTTGTCCCGTCAAGCGTACCTGCTCGGGTAGGCGGGCAATCAAGTTTTTGGGGAGCGTCCACGGGCGCGACTGCTCCGACACGCTGCTGCTGCCTTCCCCGACTTCGTCTCCGTCCAGCACCAAGATGGTGGCCACGAGGACGCGTGCTGGTGCGAGTGTGGGAGTCAGCGCTGATGCCGGCGACGCCGCTGCTGCTACTGGTGCAGCGAACTTCACCGCCATCCCTGCAGGTGGCGCTCCAGACGACAATGGTGCTGTACTGGCCGCGGGTACCGGCAGTAGCACGCTAGGGTATAAACTGAGATCCCTGTTTATGCTTTATTTCATTGCTGCTGTTATTTTGCTTATGTTAATGAGTAGCAGTAGCAGTAGCGATTATGAGGCTGTCGCACGCATCATACTAGCGTTAGTATTTTGCTTATCACATTTATGGATTAATACATGGTGTAAAATGACTAAATATCCAACACTCTGTAAGATCTGTAACAGGTTGGGTGGTTTCTTGTTTTGCACTCTGCTAAAGGTTACCCTGTTTGTGCATCATTGTAAATAGCAGGGCCTTGTTTAGATTGTGAAAAAATTTCAACCTGATGAATAGTAACTCTTTTGTCTTATTTGACAAATATTGTCCAATCGTGGATCAACTAGGCTTAAAAGATTCATCTCGTGATTTCAAACTAAACTGTGTAATTAGTTATTTTTTTATCTATATTTAACACTCCATGCATGAGTCTAAAAATTGATGTGATGGAGAGAGAGCGAAAAAATTTCACAATCTAAACAAGGCCCAGGTAGAGAAAGTTGTCGTTTACTCCTGTGAGTAAATAGCAGGCAGAGAAAGTTGTCGTTTGCTCCTGTGAGATATAAACAGATGAGTTCTCAGATGTTTTGTACTGACTGTAACATGATTCATTCGTTTATTTTTTATTTTTTTACCCAGGAATTTTGTCTTTGTAAAGGGAGTTTAAACAGAATAAGTATATGCTGTTATTAGGTTCTCTCATACGGAATGGACTTTGCTGTCTATAACCAGTGCATGTTTATTTGCCATGTTTGTTCTTTTTCGGGTGTGTGAGAATGCTGATTGAAGATCGCTGAATGTTTAATTCATCGTATACCATTGTAGTTCATTCGGTTTGTGTATGTTACATCGGCATTGGATGCTTGTTCTATTGAGTGGCAAGATTCAAATACACAATCCTGACTTGCAGTCTCCTGGCTGAACAGGGCTGTACTGAACCCAACCTTTTGACCAGTAGTCCAATTCAACAGAGTTCAAAAGTTACTTGAAATGACAAATATTTATGAAGTCTGACCTACTATATGATTTGAGAATTTATCTATCGATAGATTGCAGTAATCATAAAGAGCACCGGATTGGTGGCCGGCCACACGTTTCTGGAAAGACTAATATCATCAATCTGTTTCCAAATTGCAACATACTAGTACTAGTAATTAGTAGTAAGAATCTATCGATATCCTAAGCCGTGCAGGTCCAGGGTCAAGGTAGACGAGGCTCATTGTCAGGTGACCCTGGCGGTCACGCTCGCGCCGCCGTGTGCAGATGAGGCCGCCGCGCCCGCCCAAGGCCCCGGATCCTTCGCCGCGATATCCGTGATGACTAGGCGCCCGTCGGCCGTGCGCGTGCCCACCAGCGCTGGCCGCCGCCGCAGCGACGAGATCAATAAGACAATAACCTACACAACAACATCCAATGAAAGATGCGTGTCTTACCTAGCTCCAAATCCGGAGTAGTTCATGGTGACACACTGACACCATCAGGATCCAAGGGACACCAAAAAAGCAGCAGCCGCCGACGTGAGCTCAGCTTTCCTTTCCATTCCTTCCGCGTTCCGGTAGTGCCCAGGCCAGCTTCTGATCGAGCTCGTCTCGCCATGCCTGTCCCCATTGCATCGGTGCGCAGGGACGTGTGCGCTCTCACGACGCGCGTATGGCGTCGCGTCCCGCACTTGACGGCGAACGACTGCAGCTGGGCGCCGAGCTCCGGGCGTGGCGTGGCGGCCGCGGAGCGGAGTGCGGAGCCGAGAGCGAAGGTGCTGGCGGCGAGGCCCCGCGCGTGCATGGCCCGGAGCAGGCGCCATGCGTCCTAGTACGCGCCCGCGTCGACGTGCGCGGCGAGGAGGGAGTTCCAGGAGACCGCATCGGGGCTGGGGATCTCGTCGAACACCCGTCGCGCGGCGGCGAGGCCGGAGATGGAGCCGGAGGCGGAGTACGCGGCGAGGACCTGGTTCCAGGGCGTGGGGGAGGTGGCGCCGGACTTGAGGATTGCGGCGTGGGACTTGGCGGCGGCGGCGAGCGCGTGGTGCTGGCGGCGGCGCATGCGCAGCTATACAGGCTACGGCGGCGGTGGACTGGAGGAGGCGGAGGCGCGTGCGCGGGCATTTGCGGAGCCGTGGCGTTTCTATTTTCTATATGTTTTTTTTTTCATTCAAATTCAAACATATGAAACCAATGTAGATTCCTAAATCGGCATGAAAATCCATACCATGTTGCGAATCCCGTTGATATTCTCTGGCTGAAACTATGAACAATTCAAATTCATATCCTTTTAAAATGATGGTATTATGTTCATTACTTTACTATTGTCTCAAACATGTGCCACACTGCCACCGAAACAGTAAAGTAATGGATCTCACTAAACAAGTGTACAAGAAGTGTAAGTTTAGTGAGATCATCTAAAGTTTTGTCTAAACACTTGCTATAGGCAATGGATAGAACTTGCCGAGTAAGAATGTTTTTTCTATGCATCATGTTTTCTCTATGCATAGACTGGGTAGAAGCCTAGATCTATGATATGATCGAGGCTTCACTCGGCATCATGTCTTAAGATATAGGTGAGATGTGATGCACCTTTAAAGGGGCTCATATGCCCCTTTAAAGGGGCTCATATGCCCCTCCTCTACCAAAAAATAAAATCATTACTACTCCCTCTATTTTTGATTAGTTGCCATCAATTTTCGTATAATTATTTTTTGGTAGGTGTGTGTCGGTGTTCTGACCCTGGGGCCAGGCACCAACGAGTGATTTCGTGTTGCGTGCTCCCTAATCCAGATGGTGATGCAAGATGAACACACGATTTATCCTGGTTTGGGCAAGAGAAGGCCCTACGTCTAGCGGGGGTGAGAGAGTTTGTATTATCTTGCACCGAAGTGCTTGTACAGGGGGGATACAAGCAAGCGAGTGCGGATGGGGGGTGAAGGGCAGGGTCTAAGCTTAGAAGTGCTAAGTCTATGCCTTGCAACTGGAGTGCCCAGATTTCTCTAAGTGTTATCCGACGCTCGTTGCATTGTGTTGTAACCTGTCTTGAACTAGCCCCTGATGTCTCCTTTTATAGGCCAAGGAGAGGCTCAGGTGTACAGGGAACCCTAGGGCTGTCGAAGGCGATGACGTTGAGGGGTTGATGCCAATCAAGTCACGGTTGCTGTAGAGGCGTACGCCAGGCATGGGCCTCCCTGTAGCGACGTGCTTGGAGATGATGGCTGTCCTCTAGGTGCGTCACGGTGATGCCGATGATGGTCAGTGAAAGACCCGAGCCCATGTGCGGGTGTACGGGGAGTTGTTGGAGTGTTGACTGGAGGCATCGAGGTCCAAATCGAGGGGTGGTCGGGGGGGTCGAGGCCTAAACAGATAAGGCCAAGCCCAGGAAATATGGTACGGATTGCGTCTCGAGGGGGTGCCTGACGAGGCACAGTGCTCGGCATGACGCAACAGTGTTGTACGATCCGCTGGTTCACCGGGATGGGCGGTAAAAAGGTGGAATTGACCGCCATACCTTGCCACTGTAACTCCGCTGTAGCCATGTGGTTAGGTAGCGGTTGGCAGTTGCATTGAATACCCTGGATCCCGTATGAGGAGTAGGTGAGCCGGTGGGGAAGCAGCAGTCGACGGGGGGGTCGTTCGCCCGCGCAAAGTTCCATCATTGACGGGGAGTCGTTCACCCATGCGGAGTTCCTTCCTCGATGGGGGTCGTTCACCCTCGCGGAGTTTCGTCCTCGGGGCCCCCATCGAGGGGGGACTCGTACGAAGCAGCGTGCTCCATTCATGGGTCGGCCCAGTCGTGTGGGCGTCAGGCCTCGTCTCGTTGAGGGGCTGTTGGCTTGACTCGTGGGCCGTGGATCTCTTGGGGATTTGTTTTAAGTGGGGTTTTGGGAGTTGGTTTGTTGGGGAGTTTGCTCCTTTAACCGGAGGTTTAGGGTACCCCTTTATTCAGGTACCCGACAGTAGCCCCCGAGTCTCTGCGCGAGCGGGGGCACTCGTGCAGAGATTCATGAACTGGAGTTGTAGCGTCAACGTCCTTCGATGGGTGCACGCGAGAGGAGTATAATACTCCTCTGAGGGCTCTTTAGCGTGTAATCGAGGGGGAGCCCGAGTACTTGAGCCTTCGAGCGTGTTCGCCCTTCTTTTATCGAGGGGTGCCTAACGTAGTCGAGCTCCCGGGTGGTTGGTTCCCCTTTCGTCGAGGCCACCCGGTTGCGAGCTAGCCCCCGAGCCTCTTTCATCGAGGTCGATCAAGAACAAGCCCGTCTTTTTCTTTCGACCCTCACACTCCTTTTTAACGGGAGGAGGTGTGAGAATCGTCGGGCTACCCTTGTTTGGGCGAGCTCCGACGTCCTTTGGTGAGCTGTTAGCGGGGAATTCAAGAGCTCGTGCCTCATTTGATAGGGGTCGACTGGTGGCCACAGAGGTGCTCTCACTGAAGCTAACGAATGGACACATGGATGCCGATCCCATTCGTTAGGGTTCGTTGGCTCGATGCCTCCCTTCGAGGGGATTCTGTAGTTGTCCTTTTGTTTTGCCTTGAAAATGTCTAAGGGGGCCTCGAGAGTTCGTTCTCAAGCAAGGGACTCGTGTCAGCTCCCCCCGGTCATCCCTGACTCAGATACTCGAGGGCGGCTGTCGAACCCTAATCGAGGGCTAGCCTTCGCTCCCTCAAGATTTTTACGTGAGGCCAGGGCCCACATTCCTTCTTAGTTAGATGACTCCTTCCGCCCGTTGGGCATGCCTTTTTAGTTAGGAGACGGAACGGTGCAGTCGTGGGGGCCAGGACAACGGCTAAAGACCGAGTGTGCGATGCATGTCCCTGTACCAAGAATCAGGAGAGTGGTTAGGTGTGAGCATTAAATGTGGGGATTTACCTGTCCCTCCGCTGGATCTGCCTGTTGCTTTTCGGCCCACCTATAAATATGAGGGATAGGTTTCATCCGTTCCCCATCTTACTTCCTTGGTTCCGCCGCCGCCGCCAGCCAGAAACCAGAGCGAATCGAGCCGTTAGGGCAGGGTAGAAGAGAAAGAGAGATTGGGAACCTTTCTTCCCGTCCATCCGTCGAGCAGATCCGAGCTTCTGCCATGGCCCTGGAGCTTCTTCCCATGGACGACTGGCCTTCGTCAACTGTGATGACACGAGACCTAAAGAAGTTGGTGGACGAGGGACTCCTTCACCCCATTACCTTGGCTAGCCGGCCGGAGTAGAGGGTGTCGTCGAGGAACGACTGGGAGCCGAATCCGCCGGAGGGCTACATCGTGAGCTTCATCACCTTCCATAAGTTGGGGCTCGGAGCACCCCCAAGCCACTTCATGCGCGTGCTGACAGACCACTACGAGGTCGAGCTTCAGCACTTCTCCCCCAACGCCATCTCCAACGCGGCGATCTTCACGGTCGTCTGCGAGGGGTATCTAGGGATGGAGCCACATTGGGACTTGTGGCTCCATGTCTTCAAGGGGGATCTCTTCACCAAGCTGGTGTCACCGAGAGTGTGGAGCATCATCCGCACCGGCTGCTGCAACCTATCACTGAAGAGTACGGAGCAGTACATCTCGACAGGGCTGATGTCCAACTATGGCGGCTGGCATGCCAGGTGGTTCTACCTTCGGAACAACAACGACTGGCTGCCGCACTATACCAGGCGGACCATCATCGAGCGCCCATACCACTGGCCGCACGGCGTGGCGACGGATCTTCAGCCAAGGTTGGATCCCCTGCTCGACGCGCTGAGGACGCTGTGAAACCGGGGCCTCACCGCCGGGATCGTCATCTTGGCCTTCCACTGCCGGAGGGTCCTTCCGTTGATGGAGCGTCCGCTACGTCTCGACCAGATGGGGCCTGGGGCTTCCCTCGAGGGGTGTCGGATGTTGGCCGGAGAGCTTCCCGTTGAGGAAATCATGAAGCGTGTGAAGGGGGCAGTTGCCGGTGCCTTCACGCCGAAGAAGGTGAACAGCATACTGATGAGGCCGGATGACTGCCACATATAGTTGGTGAGTGTCCTATCTTATTATGTTCAATTTCTTCCCTTCTCTGCTTTGTCCTCATGTCCTTTGTCATGAGCTTGTGTGCAGGGGGCCATAAATTCTCGGGCGTCGCTACCACCGGTCAAGGAGGACGAGCCTGACCGTCGGGTGAGATGCTTTACAGCCCACTAGGAGAAGAAGGACAAGGACAAGGAGAAGAAGGAGAAGAAGAAAAAGAGCCTCGAGCGCCTGGCACGCGAACAGCGTCGGGCGAAGCAGAGGCGTGACGGGCTTCACGAGTAGGAATCTCCTTTGGAAGAGGAGGCAAAAGAGGAGGACGAGGACAGCGATGATGAAAGGGTGTAGGTGCGTCTTGACACACTGTTGCCCACTCCCCCTCGAGCCTGTGCTCGTCCTTCGAAGGAGATGGTCGATGTGGGGTCGAGTCCTTAGGCGTCGAGGCCAGCCTCGTCACCTGTCAAGGCCTGAGAGGTGAGGGCCTCAGAGCAGCATCGGGAGACGGAGGGTCGACGCTGTGGCGCACGCACGGGGGTACCCCGATGCCTTAGCCATGAGGCAAGTCAAGCGTGTCACCGCCCCATACCAGGTCATCGACACAAGGTGCACGAGCCCAAGTCTGGTCCGCCTCGAAGGAGCAAAGGGCGTCAGGAGCATCGTCGACCGTGGCTCTAGGTGGCTCTGTATCCGGAGAGGACCCACCGAAGAAGGGGACCCAAAAGCCCCCGAGCGGTTCGAGGGCGACCAGGAAGGTGCCCCTTATTCTAGTGGGGTAAGTTTTCGTACCACACGGTTTCATTTTCCCTCTTTGCTGTTTGTAGGGTAGCTAATGTTTTCCACTTGTGCGTGTTCAAGCTTAAGAGCCCGACGGAGGCGGCTACCCTTTCCCCCACCAAGTAGCTCAAGATCGATGCTACGGCAAAGGTGGCGGCTTCAGCTCCAGGTGCCGCTTCGGGGCCTGGTTCGACTACGGAGGCCGCCTGGCTCGCGAAAGCCCAAGCCGCTTTGGCTCGGGGCAAGCTGACAGGCGCTGCCCACACTGTAGGCTCGAGTGAGCGGGGACCGGGTCAGGTGGCGACATGGCCCCAGCCTGGGAACGGATCGAGGCAACCTCGGGTACCGCCGAGCTCGCGGGCATCAGGGTCGGCAGAGGAGGCCCCGATCACCGTCGGGGGAGAATCCCTCACCCAAGATACGAAGGAGGCGAGGTGGATAGCCCCTACAAGGTAGAGGTGACGCCCTCTCGGCAGCAGCCATGGTCACCGTGGCCACAGGGGCTACACGAGTGGGAGGAGCGGCAGAGGCAGGAGCAGCTACTGAAGCAGCAGGAGGTCGACCGGTAGGCCTCGAGCCTGCCGCAGCAACAGTAGCAACAGCAGCAACATCATCAATAGGAGCCAGCGTCTGTGAGCTCGCTGTAGTGGCCGCAGCCGGAGGAGACAAGCTCGAGCCCGCCGCCGCAACAGTGAGAAGGGGCGGAAGAGGAGGTCCTGTGTGGCAGAACCTCCTAAATCATATGGCCCACACGCATGATTATTGTCTAAACAGACTCCAAATAACCATGACTGTATTCCATACGACTTAAAAAGTCTGTCGGGTAAATCCCGAATCATCCACGATTCTTCGAGCAGGATCAATCATTGTAGAGAGACATTGCAGTATTACAACAGTTTCATATAAATAAAATACCACGGAGTAAAACAGCGGAAGACTTACAATAACATAAGTTTACAAACTTCTGAGTTTCAAATATTTACAACCACAAGTTTGAATTATACAAACCATAATAGTAGTGGAGTAGCAGTAGGTAACAATATTAAACAAAAGCTCTGCCCACGAGCGAAACAGCTTACTCGTCGTCGCTTTCCTCGACGACTGTCATGCAGCAGGATGCAAAACACTCCTGCCCATGAGGCTCACCTGCAACAGGGGTTCAACAAACCCTGAGTACAACAGTACTCAACAAGACTGACCCGACGAAAGAGAAGGGTAGAGACTCAAGAAATGCAGGCTAGAGGGACAAGGTAAAGTCTATAGGAGATAAGAAGTTTTGCAGAAAAGCTTTACAGAAAGAAAAGGTTGCTTGGACTACCTCCAATTACCAACCAACTTCATTATTGATCCTTAAATTTTTGTTTAGGTTGTTACTATGATGATGAACAACGATCGAGTCTTCTTCTCCGAGAAGCAACGGCGATTCGAATCCATTTTCATACCCAGCTGGGACCTAGGTGACTGAGCATACCGGAGACTTTAACTCCGAAGCACCTCAGGTGCACCGATATACCGGGATAACAACCTCAGCCGTATATCACCACATGATACACGTGAGCTCTGCGGCCCAGCGTACCGAGATACATGGGAACTTAAACCCCACAGTAAAACACACTATGACCCAGATGGGATTCTCTGGCCCCACGCTAGGTCACTCCATGGCATACACGGCTACAACCATCCGTATACCACTTCATGCATGTGGATTTCTAAATTCTCGATATCATCCAGTTCACCAACGGACGGGACCTAGGGCATCAACAGACGAGAACACTACAGAGGGACTCCATTCCTAGTGCAAGTTCACCGTCCGGACTCGATTTATTACTATTATCAAGATTCCAACAATAAAGCCAATCTTATCTTTTTCATTCTTTTTCCTTGGAACAATTAAATAAATAAGCAGGGCTAAGCATCACTACTCATCTTTCAAGTAGGTAACAAGGATTAAGGAAATAAGACAGGTAATGCAATTTGTGGGTTTTCACTCAACTCCTATCACTTAATGCAACATATCAGAGCTGAAGCGGTAAAACTTTTATAAATAGAATAAGGTTTAAATGTATCCGGGGCTTGCCTTGATGTTCAGGATAGATGGTCTCGAACTCTGGATCAACTCCCGATTCTTGAATCTGCTCGTCCTTCGGATCTGAATGATACGTTAACTCTCCGTTAACGAAAACTACTCGATAATTAATATGCTTTACATGATGGAATAGTAAACATGATGCTCGATGGATGCATGATCAGATTAAAGGATCGAGTACGACTTATCTTTACGATAAAGTTGCAAGCTAACAAAGCTTCGCTTAAATAACTCCTTAGGGTTAACTACGCCATTTTTATAATTAATTAAACACATAAAATAACGTTATTTAAGCCCTAATGACATGATTAAGATAAGCGCAAACAATTAATTAAAGTGCCAAAGGTCATTAGGGTTAATGACCTAAGGTCATCAATCAATCCCAATGTCACACAACTCCTATAATGATTAAGTTAATTAAAAGGGATTATTTAATTATTTAAAAGCATTAAATAAAGGTATAAAAATGAAAGTTATCAAATTAAGCCCAAAATTTTATTTTAGAAAGCTCTTAGCCTAATTAGATGGAAAAACAAATTTCAGAATTAAAAGCCAATTATTTTATTTATTAAAAATCATTGAAGGTCCATTTTTTAATTAAAAGGGCTAATTTTCACATATGCAATCAATTTTGGCATTTCATATTTTTCCTAGGTAGATGACATCATAAAGAACATTCACAAAAATTTTTAAAATTTTTGGAGCTATATATGATTTACTATGAATTTTCAAAGAAAATAGCATTTAAATCATTTTCTGAAAATAGAAAAAGAAAATCAGCACAGTGACTCCGCGCTGACCGACGGCGGCGCGGCGGTTGGCCACCGATTCCTCGCCGTCGGTGAGGTCTCCGGCGATGGGGTTTCTTCCTACTTGCTCCTCTTGACACGACGCGTCGATCAAGGTGGCTAACGGGGCTGGGGAGCGGCGGCGGCACCCACGCCGGCGGCCATGGCGGCACGGCGGAGCTCGGGCACGGCAGCGTCGCTCACCGGAGCGGTTTCCGGCAACGGTGAGGCCACTGGAATGCGCAGGGCACCTAAACAGACCGATTCGATTACTACATGAAGGTTGGTCTCGGTCTCTAGGCAGGATGGCAACGCGCGCGGCGGAGCGGCAGCACTGCGCCGGCGGCGGGTTACGGCTACCGGCAGCCACGGCAACGGATTGACCAAATTGATGATGCAGGTAGATGCAGGAGCTCACCCCAGCGCTGATGCGCACGTCAATGAACGTCCGGAGTGGCTGGGTTGAGCGGCGGTCGACGGCAGTGATGGCGGCGGCGGCGCTCCGATGGCACGATGGCGTCACGGCGATCACCGGCAATGCGCTGCTCAGATCAAGGTGCGCATCAGACGCAAGATGACATGGAGAGCATGATTACAAGGTCGAAGGTAAAATATTTTCACCTCCGACGACGGCAAACGGCGGAGATGGCGGCGGCGGCGCGACTGACCGGCCGCGGAGAAGAAGGCAGTGTGCGGGCAACTCACGCGAGGAGAGCAGGCATGAACTGGCCCGAAAGGACCGTGAGGAACTGGCGGGGCTTTGGGCGAGAGCAATTGGACAGAGGTTGAGCGTCGGCGGCAAATTTTGGCGGCGGAGCGAGGTCGTCGGCGACGGCGGCGGGAGGAAGAAAGGAGAAGAACGGCGTCGACCGGCGGCTATTTATAGCTTGGAGTTGATGAAGGAGCAGGTGACACGACGACGACGAAGTCTCTCGCGTCCGAGAGCGCTCGGTTGGCCGGGAAGGCGCGGCGGTGGACGGCGGCGCGCGATGCGAAGCCGGCCATGGCGGGCGCCGATAGGGTTAGGTGCTAAGTTATTTACAGAATTGCCACTCGGTTTAAAATACAAATTACTCCCAAATTTATATAAGAACTTGAAAATCTCCAAAAATATCATTTGCATAACTTTTCAAGAGCTACACTTTTCCTTTAATTAGCATCCTCAAATTCTGTCTAGATTTTGAAATTTGAATTCAGATTTAAAAGGGGATAAAACCCTAGAAATAAGTTTTTGAAATTACTTTTGATTTTTCAATAAAACTTGAAAATCTTCAAAACTATGGAATGTTGAGTTTGTCAAACCAAGCATTTTTCATGCACAAAGTTTTCTCATATTATGCATAATTTTTGAATTATGGTTTTAGAATCAAAAGGGGATAATTGCTGGAAACTGTATTTTCAAATTAATTTGAAATTCCTTTTGGAAACTTGAAAAACTTTCTATACCAACTTTGTATCTCTTGTCAAGATCTACAAACTATATTTTTAGAGTATCTCCAAATTCCTTATAGATTTTGAATTAGAGAAAAGGGGATAAAACTAGGGTTGGAAAGTAAAGGGTTTTTGAAATAGAATTTAAACTCAATTTGGTTTCTAACTTAATTGGTTGGTTATTAGTGATCACAAACATCATCCAAGGACATTTTTAGGTCATTGACCCAATGACACCCTTGGTTGACCAAGTTGACTTTTGAAAAACCTTTTATAGCATTTCCATTTTGAATTTAAATTTGAATTGCCAGGCTTAGAAACAGGCTTTGGAATCCAAATCAAATTTCAAATATGGAAATCATTTTTAGGGTTGGATTTAGACTTATACACTATGCTTGACACTAGTGTAAACACAGTTTACACCTCAAGTACATAGAGTATAAACTAAGCATTTGCGGTGACATTCTAAAATAGGATTTTATCATTTCATGTGACAAGTCATTCCAGAAACTCAATCAACCTATGAAATGTAAACTTATTTTAGTGAATGAACATTAAAGTCAAATTTTCCACGAAGAAAAAATTCACAGAACGGATAATAATATAAAAAAATATATACTATCACATTATTATACAACAGTTGATAATCAAATCCATACATCAAAACTAGATAAAGGAATACAATAATAGGACTTACATTATTTATAACATCGCCACGAGGCATATCATTAGAGTACAAGCATCCAGAACAGTTGCGGAAGAAAAGAACATTCATGGAGGGATCTTCAAGAACCATCTTGAGCGCAGGCACGAGACCTTCTAAATCCATCCTCACTGTGAAGCAGGTAATCTGCACACTGCCAAATGTGTGCAGGCCATGGTCAGCACTGATGACCTTTAGTGGAAAAAGAAACAAGGGATCTGGCGATCCTATAATTTGGCTGTGGTTTTCCTATGCATGCAAGCATTAATCAAGTTTATGACAAAGAGTCAAATTTTAACACATTCCCACCCCTCACATACATCCATCCACCATCACAAATCCATCACCACATTAACAGCACCATCACCACCAAGACTCACTCTCGGGTCGACTAGGCCAACTCCCTCTCGGCCGGTCTCAGCGGCCCGCAGCCCTCAACCTGGCTCACGACAGGAAACAACTCTCAGGGGAAGGTAGAACACTCCACTCACTAGTCCGGTGCAAGTAGAACACAAGAAAGGTCCATAGCCGATAAATCGGCATATGTATCGATCGATCAACCATAACACTCTGCAGAGGTTTCACTAATCCACCAGATAGCCATCATTGATGCACGCACGCACCTAGGAAGATTTCGGGCGCCTACTGCCATAGAACGATGCCACTCTACCATCTAGCTCTGGATCACTGAATCTGTGAAGAGATCATGTATCCGCTCCTATAGAGGATGCCATGTCATGTACCCGCTCCCGAAGAGGGTGCCACGATCGTCTTGGAAGGGTGTTAGCTCCACCTCATGCATGTACCTCCCTAACACTACTCTCCTAGCAGTAATGGCATCGATCTATCTAGCGGTTCGGCCATCTCCCCCCATGGGAAGCGAGTGGAAAGCAAGAGATTCCTATGATCTGATTACCAGCGCAGCAGTTCCTAAGTGTGACCAAGACAGGATGTCTTCATCAGGGTTTCCATTTAACGTCCTACCACGGCACACTCCTCCTGGCTTCCACCCCTCAGAGGCTTCCACCCAGGACTCTCCAACCCATCTGAGTTAGTCTACCATAGACTGTTACTCGTGGGAATGTCCAGATCCATTCCCCACTAAGACGCGCTCCATAAGCTTGCCGTAGATCCCGGCTCGATCGACTCAACCCTCACCCTACACCCTGCCGTAAGTTCCACCCAAAACTCAGATACAACACCATCAGCTCACATACCCATCTGATCCATCAACACACACCCCAAACCTGGCATCCCTACCAGGCCCTCTCAGGGTTCATCACGTCGCATCAAAATATAAGCGAGTGAAGTTTATATATAAAAAGCAGACAATCATGCGGCTAACTTAACAGCGGGTACGCAGGTGAAAGGTTACAACAAGGTATGGCTATCAAGTAAAATTCAATCATGCAAACCTATCTTAGGTGTAAGCATAGCATAAAGGTAAAGCACTAGCAATTCTTGTTATTAGCCATGTCTAATAGGATTTCTAGGAGAAGGTGCTACCATGACACCTGCGCTGTCGAGGTAGTCATGGTACGAGTCATCATCCATCAGTGTAGTCATTCAGCGGATCCTCCTCTTTGGTGTTTGTAGACTCCTCCTTCAGATCGCTCCTCGTTTGACTCTGAAATTGGGACATAGTAGTCACGTTAGCGACTCCTATAAAATAGCACAAAGATCCAAATGCACTCAAATATAAGCTCATGACGTAGAGCTCGATTTATAGAAAATTTGGATACTTGGATCATAATTTTCGGAGCTCGTATGAATTAGTTATGAATTTCTGAAGATTTACATATATTTTTGAAAAAGATAAAAGGCTGGATTAACTAGAGGCTGACACATGTCAGCCTGGCATTGGGCCACGCGTACAGTGGGGTCAGCTGATGTGGCATAACTTCTGCCATGGCGGATGACGTCAGCACGGCGTCATGCTGACATCATCGTTGACTAAGTCAATGGTCAAGCTCCCGTGGGTCCGCGTGACGTCACTGCTGACGTCATCACAGACTGGTGGGGCCAGGCTGACATCACTGATGACATCAGCGTTGACCCGGTCAACGGTCAGCATGGGCTCATATTGGGCCGTTAACGGGCCTTTATTGGGCCGAGTGGGCTGGACAAGGGCCGGGCTTGGCCCGCCATCTGGCGCTATCTGGTGCCGCCATGTCACGGTTTGGATCCAGTACGGGCTTGGTCCACGGCTCATGAACCGCGGTGCACCGGTGTGCGCGGGCCCGCAGGTAGCTTCTCAGATCCACATGAACCGAGCTCACGGTGAAGTCATCAGGTTGGGGTAGTTCGCGGGCGCGGTCCACTGAGGTCATGTGGGTGCGGGTCCCACTATCGGTGCCACAGTCCACATGGATCGAGTTCGTCTCTTCCGTCTAGCATCCAACCACTTCCTCCTCTTTCCTCTGTTCGACGGCTGAGGGATCACCGGCGGCAAGGTCTCCAATTCTGGTGCCAGGGTGCCCCTTGGGTAAAATTGACATGCGTGTCCGCTCCACGGGGCCGAGGCATGTAGGTTGATGTCCCTCAAGGTGGCGGCGAAGCTTCAGAGCTCCTCCGGCTGTGTCTCTGGCGGTGGTGCAGCAACGGCGAGCGGTGGAGCCTTCACTCCCGATGATATACTGGGCCTCTGGCTTCATGAACTTGCTCGGTGGCCTTGAGTTGGCACAGCGATCATGGACACGCCTCCAAAGTCGGTGGCTAGGCACCAGTTGAGGCCTCTCCTCGGCGAACGACGGTGGCGGCGACGGCGTGCAACGGTGATGACCCGAAAGACCCACAACAGCTCGATTCATGACACAGGGTAGCAATTGGTGGTTCCATAGAGCCATTCAGCTAGCTGGCAGTGACCAATTTCCACGGTGGAGTCCGTTGGAGAGGCTAGGCACACGGCGGGGCTCCGAGGTGGTCGTGGCGCGTGGCTCGGCTCCAGGGTCACCTTGCGGTCTTCATCTTTATGGCGGCCTAACGCGGTGCTTTACAGCGAAGCTTGCCATCTTGTCCTTGCTCTGAGTGGTGGTTGGTGGCGACGGAGATCAACGCGACACGGCGACGCTCTAGTGCGGTGTGGCGCTGACAAGGTCGTGCGCTCACGTGGTTTCGATGCGGCTCCTCGACAGCAAGTGTGCGCACGGTGTTCAGCATGACGAGGCAGACACGGATCCGTGGTCCAAGGTGGATCCCAAGGCACTAAGGCGGCGGAAAACAGCTTCACCGCGGCAAGGTGTGGTCACGGCGATGGCAAGACCGTGTCGGTGCCAGAGCACCCACTTCATTTAGCCTGGTCGGTTCGCGCATGGTGAGCGTGCATGTCCAAGTGGCCGGCAAGGCCTTGGCCTACGCGTCCCAGTACGAGGCGGCATGGCTAGAAATAGCAGAGGTCGGGGTTGGAAGAGGGGGTTCTTGGCGGCGCTCACCAGTGTTCAAAGAGGAAAGAAGGTGCGGTACACGTCCAAGTAGCATCGGCTCCTTCGTGTGGTCGAGGCAGAGGAAGAAGACGGGGTGGCTCGTGGTTTGGCTTGTCAGCAGCTCTGGCGAGGTGCTTCTTCTTCAAGTCCGGTGACGGTGCAGCGCCTCCTGCGGCGCTCCATTCCTCCTCTTCTTTCCTCAGCTTGGCGTGGTCGTGCGAGGTGTTGCGGCACGGTGACGCAGTCGTATGGCTTCAATAGCTCCGGTGCAGTCGACGGCGCTCCGGCGGTGCTCCGGCTGTCCCAACTCCTCTTCTTCCCCTTTCCTCTCCAACTCCTCCAATTGGGTGGTGGCTTGGTGAATTTTGCTAACCATCGAGGCGGTGGCGGCGGCTGGGAGGCCCTAGGGTTCCCGAGGTGCACTTATATGGAGGGAGCGGAGGTAGATGGTGCGACGGTGGTGTGCTCAAGCACCCGGGCGTCTATGGTCCATGGAAGCTCCACGTCGCCCTCTCAACTCTAGTGGGGTCCGATCGTTAGTGCACGTGAGAGCATGTGCCTTCGCGGCTAAGGGAGCGAGGGGACACGAGGGGACAAGAGGGGGATAGGCTCATGCTGCTGTCAGAGCCTAGGCGCACGATCAGGAGATGCTCACAGCCGTGGGTGATATGTGGCAGGGCCGTCAGTCTAGGTGGCCTCCTCTGGGGCTTCGATGCAGCGCGGGGCGGATCGGACGACCCCGGTGGCTTGCGTCACGGGCACGCGGTCACTCGGATCACATGGGAAGAGCAGGGGAGGCAGGGGACCATGCCAAAGATGACAGGCGAGGTCCACAGTGGGTCCCGCCAGTCAGCGGCTGTGGCGATGGCTGGCGGCGCTGAGTCCTTGCTGGACCGCGTTCGACGGGGCTGGCTGCTTGCTTGCTGGGCCGGCTGCGTTGCTAGAAGAGAAGAGAGAGAGAAGGGAAAGGGAAAACAGGTTGGGCTGGCTTAGCTCGTGGGCTGAAAGGTTTTCCATTAGTTCTGATTCTTTTCCTTTTCTCTTTTCTGCTTTTCAAATTACTTTGTATATACACATATATATATATGTATGTGATATGCTATTTGTAAATAATCAAGTAGTGGGCATACAAGTCCCTCATATTTGTTGGGGTATTAATTCCCTAACATTTATTTGTAAAAATAAATATTGTTAGTTTATTTTATTTAGCATCACAAAAATCAAACAAAAACCAAATCATATGTTGGGATTAAAATGCATCAAGCATGCTTGTCTATTGCAACATGAAGACTCAACTAGTGAAGCATATAGTAACATCTCATGATATATTGGGATGGATCATGGGGGTGCATTGATCATAAGATTCCAATGTAAGATCCAGAACGAAATTAGGGAAGTTAGAGGGACATATTGGTAATCTAGATAACAGAGGGCTCTAGAGTTTGTCTCATGATTTGTAAGTACAAGAGAATACATGGGCATTTCTAGTGATACATAGAGATATATCAAGTGAAACATATAAGTAGAACTAGTGCCACATTGAGATTCATCACAAGAAACATAGAGGGGGAGCTAGGGTGCATAGGACATAAGATTTAAAAAGGGAAGGATCTCGAGTATGATAAGGGGAGTCATTCGGGAATGATAGGTGATTTAGGTATAAAAGGAGTTCATAAGTCTAGCCTCGTGTAACTTGGATACAAGGGTGCAACATGGGAAGTTACGTGGGCAGCATAGGTACTTGACTTATGAACATAAGGTGCTAGATAGGGAATAATCACATGTGACTTATCTATTAAGATACATGTGATGGTGTTACATGAAAAATGTAGCACTAAACATATGTGCCACGTGAAAAAGGGTATCAAAAAATTTTTGTTGGTTGCATTTTTCGGTGTTCGTAATTTTTAGGGTTGTTACAGCCGCTGTGCGGGAGCAGATGGCGAAGGAGCTCCCTCACTGGGGTCAGGAGGCTCTTTGACTCTGGGACCCGACGGATCCCGACAAGCTCCTATTTGAGATGGATGACCCATCGGAGGTTGAGCGCTGGGAGCAGGTGGAGGAGTTCCGTGCCTGGCTGCAACATGCCATGCGCACGGTCGTCGATGTCGCTGCCGAAGATCTGACCAAGGCCTTCAGGAACTTGTGGGAGTGCTCCCAGACAAAGTCCCACTTCATCCATATGACAAAGGGTGGATGGGAGCGTATCCCCGTGCTTCAGGAGGAGCTTGAGGCCGCGTGGGTCGAAGCGGCGAAGGCGAAGGAGGACGCGACAAAGGCCAGGGAGGAGGTGCAGAAGACCCCCGGGGACCTCGCCCTGTCGGCAGAGAGAGTTAAGACACTCGAGGGGGAGCTCGAGGTGTCCACATCGCACATCAAGGAACTCGAGGAGACCTTCGCTGAAGCCTCCCGTCAGCGCGACTCCCTCAACGTCGCGTTCGGGCAAGCGAACCTGCACGTCAAGACCTTGACCGCTGAGGTCACGGAGCTGAAGGAGACCATCCGTGAGAAGGAGGAGGCCTTTTCTGGCACTAGCAAGGAGATCGAGGAGCTGAGGGCGATGGTTAATGACAAGGCTGAGGCCCTGGCCGAGGCAATCAAGACGATCGCCTCTCAGCGGGACGAGTTCATGGCCCTGGAGACCCACGCCAATGGTGAGTCTTCCTTTTTTGGTTTTGTCTTCATGGTTCAAGCGCCTAGTTTATCGATACTGATTTGACTTCCTTTTTTTTTTGTCTTCATGGTTCAAGCGCCTAGTTTATCGATACTGATTTGACTTCGTCTACAGATCTCAAGGAACAGAAGCTCGAGGTCGAGAAGAATGCCAAGATGCTCCAGGACCTCTACTGGGCCGAGGCGAGGCTGAGCGATAGGCTTCGCGGTGCCATCACCTTGGTCTATGATAGCCAGGAGGTCGAGCCTGAGAAGAAGGCAGAGAGCAACGTGCCTGGGACCTCCTACCTTCGGTGGATGTACTCCCTCGGCCGCGTCGTGTAGGAGCGAATCCGTGGCGTGCTTCACCATGGCTTGAAGAGAGCGATGGTGGCCGTCTACTCGGGCTTCACATACGACATGGTGGTCATCTCCCATGATTTCGTCTTTGACCCCAACAGGACTGTGGATGAAAACCATGAGACGCATCTGGCCCTGATCGAGGCAGCAGAAGTCCCTGGCGGCGAGCTGGTGAAGTTGTTCAAGCCCGAGGTCGCACCTCCCGATGTCGATGATGAAGGCGGTTTGTGAGCCAAATCTGGGTAGAAAGGCCCATGTAATAGGTTAGTTTTTGTGAACCGCGATGGTGTGGCCCCGGTGGCCTTAAAATATTATACACTGATGTATATATCTTGCGAGTTTTAAGTCCTTTTCTTTCTTGTTAGCCTAATTGTGTTCTCGCTTAGTAAACTCGGTGCACGGTCATACCCCTCGAAAAAGGGGGAGTGAGTGGAGATAAGGTAGCCCTGAAGTGTAGGTGATCTCCCGGCTCAACAGCCCTCGACCCTTGGGGCATTTTCATGGCATTTTCGACTAAGTAAGAACACGTATCAAGGCGTACAAGGCAGAATAGACGTTAAGTTTCAAAAAACATATGAGTTTTTGGGAACTTAGGGGGTTCCCCCTTGTAGCCCCCGAGGGAGGCTCAACTCTGATGAAGCAGAGTCAAGGCTACCTCATGCGTATGAACAAAAAGTTGAACTTTAAACGAAAGTACTTCTTATTCATTCATGACATGGAAAACATGACATGGAAAATGTACAAGGCCTCGAGACCCTAGGGGTAAAAGCAACGTAGCTGTTCAATGTTCCATGGGTTGGTGAAGGTTTCGCCCTTTCCATTGGATTGGCGATGACGACGAACGCCGGTGAGCCAGATCTGGGCATGAAGGCCCATGTAATGAGTTAGTATTTTGACTCGTCTCGAAGTGGCCTCGAGAGCCTCAAAACATGATGATTATATGCATTCTGAATGCTTTCGAGTTCGAGTCTCTGATTCCTTATTTGCTCGAGTTGAGTTTTTACGCAGTCTTCTTGGCACACGGTTGCGTCCTTCGATGTGGGGTGTGAGTGGAGGTACCGTAGCCCAGAGGCATAGGCGATCTCACGGCTCGATGGCCCCTTGGCCTTAGGGTGCCCTCGTGGCCTTGTTGACTATGTAGGAACTCGCATTGAAGCATATAGGAATGTTAGACATTGATTTTTTGAAATTGTGTGCTTTTACTAAGTCTTCTTAGCGCGTGGCTACACACCCTTGGCGTGGGGGAGTGAGTGGAGGTACCATAGCGTGGACTCTTAGGCGATCTCATGGCTCGACAGCCTCTTGACCCTTAGGGTGCCTTCGCAGTTTCGTCGACTTTGTAAAAGTTTTTCAAAAAATGCGAGTTTTAGGGATGCGGAGGGTTCCCCCTTCCAGCCCCCGAGGGAGGTTTGACTCTATGAGGGCAGGGTCGAGCCCACCTGTTTTTCATGAAAGAAGGGTTTAAACACAGATGCATTCTTTATTCATGAATTGAGAATATGTACAAAGCCTCGAGGCTCCAAAGGTAAGAGTGACGTAGCTGATCGATGTTCCCGGTACTCTAATGCTGGTGGGGTCGTCACCAGGTCCATGGTAGCACGCAGGAGGTGCCCCGAAAGGTCCTCATATGCACTTAGGTTGGCACTCACTGAAGAGGAGTACGACTTGGTGGCGTTGTCTAGACCGAACGGGAACGAGCGGCGTGCCTCGAATAGCCTGGGCGGGAGTAGACTAGGTGGCGTGGGGGCCGCGCCCTCCGGAGAGACCACGCCCGGTCCCCTCGGCGAACGCGTTGCGAAGCTAAAGTCTGGGTCATCGCGGGATCCTCCTGGCTCACCCTTTGCACCTATAGGCAGGTCAGACAGGCCCCCAACAAGGGGTCCTGCATCACTAGCCGGAGGTGCGGTGGCCATGGCGGACGCCACTTCACCCGTGAGCATGCGATGGTGCTTGTGCCGGTCGCGCCGCCTCTTAGCCGCGGAGACACAATGAGGGCAGTGGGATCGACACGCTGTCCTCCCATTCCTGGGAGGCTCGTTGTCGCTGTCCTCCGGGTCTCTGGGTGGAAGCAGGACCATCTCCCAGCCGCGGCCCGAGAGATATGAACTCCAGACTCCCAAACAAGATCACCGTGGTGAGCAGAAGTGGCGAAATAGGGTCTGCCATTCGGAAGAATGGTGGGAAAACGGTGGTGACATGCAGATCCCCCTACCTGGCACACCAACTGTTGGTGTTCTGACCCGGGGGCCAGCACCAACGAGTGATTTCATGCTGCGTGCTCCCTAATCCAGATGGTGATGCAAGATGAACACACGATTTATCCTGGTTCAGGCAAGAGAAGGCCCTATGTCCAGCGGGGGTGAGAGAGTTTGTATTATCTTGCACCGAATTGCTTGTACAGGGGGGATACAAGTGAGCGAGTACGGATGGGGGGTGAAGGGCAGAGTCTAAGCTTAGAAGCGCTAAGCCTATGCCTTGCAACTAGAGTGCCTAGATTTTTGTAAGTGTTATCCGACACTCGTTGTGTTGTGTTGTGACCTGTCTTGAACTAGACCCTGGCATCTCCTTTTATAGGCCAAGGAGAGGCTCAGGTGTACAGGGAACCCTAGGGCTGTCGTAGGCGATGACGTTGAGGGGTTGATGCCGATCAAGTCGCGGTTGTTGTAGAGGCGTACGCCGGGCATGGGCCTCCCTGTAGCGACGTACTTCGAGATGATGGCTGTCTTCTGGGTGCGTCACGGTGATGCCGATGATGGTTAGTGAAATACCCGAGCCCATGCGCGGGTGTACGGGGAGTTGTTGGAGTGTTGACTGGAGGCGTCAAGGTCCAAATCGAGGGGTGGTCAAGGGGGTCAAGGCCGAAACGGATAAGGCCAAGCCCGGGAAATATGGTACAGATTGTGTCTCGAGGGGGTGCCTAATGAGGCACAGTGCTCGGCATGGCACAATAGTGTTGTATGATCCGCTGGTTTACCGGGATGGGTGGTAAAAAGGTGGAATTGACCGCCATACCTGGCCACTGTAACTCCGCTGTAGCCACGTGGTTAGGTAGCGGTTGGCAGTTGCATTGAATACCCTAGATCCCGTACGAGGAGTAGATGAGCCGGTGGGAAGTAGCAGTCGACGGGGGGTCATTTTCCCACGCAGAGTTCCGTCCTCGACGGGGGGTCGTTCGCCCTCGCGGAGTTCCATCCTCGGGGCCCCCATCGAGGGGGGACTCGTACGAAGCAGCGTGCTCCATTCGTGGGCCGGCCCAGTCGTGCGGGCATCGGGCTTCGTCTCGTTGAGGGGCTGTTGGCTTGACTCGTGGGCCGTGGATCTCTTGGGGATTTGTTTTAAGTGGGGTTTTGGGAGTTGGTTTGTCGGGGGGTTTGCTTCTTTAACCGGAAGTTTAGGGTACCCCTTTATTCAGGCACCCGACAGTGTGGTAAGTAATTTGAGGAGTATAATTATTCATTTGTTAGGCATGGTCGAATACGGTACCAGTGTCAACGCTGCGCTAGCGCTACTGTCGCCCTAGCTCCGCCGCAGCTATGGGTCTTCCAGCTTCCTCTATTTCACTGATTTATACACAGAGCATCGAAGGCATCATGGTTCCCCGGATTTTGCTACATGTACACACCCGTGGAGCTACCACCATGTCATGTCAGCTAATGACTCTGCTAGCCAGATTTGTTTGAATATGCCGCTTGAATCTATAAGCACACACGGACGGTCATGAACAGCATGGGTATGTAAACCCTAGGGTACCTTATCCGTGTTGACTAGCCAACTATGTTCTAAAATAAGGGGTCATATGCCCCCTCTTCTAAAAAAATCATTACTACTCCCTTCATTTTTTGTTAGTCACCATTAGGTTCACAAAATATATTAGTATAACACATATATGTTTATTTAATGCCATAGTTTTTGTCGTTATGGACTTTGGGCACTGTATGTGCCTCTCTTCGGATCAATGCATCTATTCTTTGTCAACCATATGTTCATGATGTCCACAAGCGTTAGAGATGCCATCTTCTATGCTACATCACTAGCAACGGGTGTTAGCTCTACTCATCATGTTTTAGTGCATATGTCGTCGTGTTGCCTTCGTTGTGGTTGGGATACAACCATGGTAGGGTGTGTATGCATTTTGTGAATGAACATATAAATTTTTTTTGTTAGGCATGCTAAGTAATTTGAGAAGTATAGTTATTCATTTGTTAGGTGTCGTAGAGTAATTTTTGGAGTACAATCGCATATACTCATTGCACTTCAAATTCAAAGCCGCAACCACGTGCACAGCTACATGGTGGATGCAAAAGAGAATGGAAACAAATCAACCTAATGGATGTGTCATTCTTATGCCGATAGGAGTGCAACTTTCGGTTTCCAATTGAACTCGTCACACCTAACAAGAGAAAATGGGGAAGAAAATAGAGGTAGTAATCTATTGTATATGTTGGAGGGTAACCCTCGATGCTCGGCACCCTATCTTTATTTTTATTTTTTAAAAAAATATTTAATATATAGAACTTTGAATGCTATATTGTGCAACCTATGTGCTCATTGATTTGGGATGTCAATCGACTCCTTAAACCTATGTTTACTATACAATACAAATGGACAAGGACATCGTTCTTTAAATTCTAAAAAATAGCACGCCCTCAAAGGATGTCATGTATATTAAGGATATCTCTCCTATAATTGAAAACTTCTCAAGACAATTTCCTCCTTCAAGATCAACGACTCACAGCACGCCTATTATGGATGCAACGGTTGAGATTAAAAGGTTAGAAGCCGCTTCCCACTCACCTCACTCCCCGCACGCGAGGCTTAACGCGAGCACATGAGGCTTCAAACGCGAGCAGCGTTCGAAGGCTGTGAACCGAAAGAAAACACGCCATTTTTTTCCTTTTTTTCTTACCTTCCGAGAGAAGGGCCACGACTCGTGCGATGGGTACGGCGGCTCCTCGCGCCAGATCTACCTCTGCGACGTCTACGACTCTAGGGGCCTCCTTCGGCCAATCGGCGATTTCCAGATCTGTTGGCCGGAGACATAGACGCTCCTCTCCGGGGGCTCCGAGGACTAGCTATGGCAGCCTGTGCGCCTGCCGCCATGATCTGTCCGCCGCCTTCACGCCCACGTACTTTTGTCTCGCTGCGAGTACATCGGTGGACGCCATCATCATGGTGGACACTCTAGAAGGAGCACCAGCAGACATCCGCGCACCGCAAGGGCCCCAGCCGCGCACCACCAGGGATGAGGATGCGCGCCGGCCAAAGCTCCAGTTGCGTGCCGCCAGGGACGTTGCCATCATTGCCGGCAACACCCGCAGCGCATCGTCAGAATCCTCCTCAACACCTCCTCCCGCAGCGCTGTCGACGTCACCGTCTTCTATGCTCGTAAACCTCCCAACTACCGCCTCCTATTTCTCTGCCCGTCGCTAGGGTTTGCGCCGCTCATGGTGCGCGCATCGATCTGCTCTCCCCAGTCTGCAAATCCTTGGATCGATCCGTCCATTGCCTCGGTTTGCCTCAGTGTTCCGATCTGGTCCTCACCTTGCTAGAGAAGGAGCCAGAGGAGATGAACGGCACTGGGGGCAGCCACCAGCAGCAGCATCAGGCTAGGTAGTAGGAACTATGCTCATGCAACATGTTCGATCAATTATCTTTACATTTTTCGTTCAGCGTTGAACTATGTTGGTGCAAAGGATTCATATCCAAACGAGATGAAGCAGGCCAGTTGGGGCTCACAGATTGGTTCTGCCATTGCCAGATCATGAACTGCAAAACTCTGCCAGCCAAGATTGCTCTGACAGCTCAAGGATTGCAGATGTGTTACTGCCAAAGATAAATGATACATGTATGCTTTCCGCCTTAAGCTTTTTCTCTAATATTCAGTAAGATTTTTCTCTGATATGTATGTCCATTGTTCAGATAAAATTTTTCATAAAAATGTTCTTGTCTCATGAGATATGATCTACCTAGGGAAAAATGTTTTCACTACGATGCTGCAAGTTAGTTTTCAGATTATTTAATTTAGCACTTAAGGGAATTCAGTTTTAGTGCACTTTTTTTTGTGAACAAGTTTTAGTGCACTTCTGTGAAAGCTATATGATTTTTTCTTGTGCTTTATAGTTGGGTGACGAGATTGAATCATCAATGCTCCTACACGAAGGTATGCATCAGGCTTGGCGTGATATGAACATATAATATTTTTCTTTATGTGCTCCTAGGCCTACGGTTGGCATTAGAAGCTAAGGTTGCAGTATATCCAGGGAATGGTTTTGGCTCTGTATCTGTCGTGCTGTCTCTCGGCATGAATGATCAGCAGATTCCTGAAGTGCATAATTTTAACTGGTGTATTATAGGGGTAGAGATAGAGATGAAGCAGTACGGTCTCACACCTCTTGCACACCAATATTATTGTTTCCTGTGCGTTGGAGCTAAAAATAACTTTTTGTTTGGGGTGAATTCTTTGCAGGAAAGAAGAGGGGTTGGATGGTGGATTTTTCGAGGATGAGAAGTTGAGCGCAGGCAACACTGATATTGGATCCCCATACTTTGGTTAGTGCTGCTGCTCTGTATGCATAATTACTGTGTACATGTGTGTCCTATCATCATAGTCTCCTTATCAATTTGTAAAATCTTCTGAATAATGGTGCCAGGACTGCAACGTGTCAGAAAAATGGGACATTAGAAGAAGATGAAGATTGGATTCAGCTAGAGTAAAACTGTTTAGAGGAAGGTTTTTGCACTCTGATTGTGGTTCGTATTGGCACTCCAGCCGAAGTCCTGTATTTTTGCTAGGTTAGTATGTCTAATTTTATAACATCACTATTAACTTTAAATTTTGAAACACAGTGAATGAGCTATTTGCCATCATGTATAGGACCTGCCTGATGTGATTTTAGACTAATTTTTTTACCAAATAAAATTCATTTTTGATTTTTGTCTTTCTAGAAATTTCTATGGGAAGGAGAGAACAAACGTAACCCTCAGTAGTCTTATTCAAAATTTATTTGACGGGTTGTCCTTTCCATTGGAATCCTGTCCATGTCTACTTTTAAACATACTGAATGTCACCGTAACATTGATTCCTGAAATGTACATTGTCTGATGATTTAGCTGGAATGCTTTATTTTATAAGAATCTATTAAAACTATAGATGCTACAGGTTCATCGATCGTCACCAGTATGATCCTCCAGCTTGGATTCTTCTACAATTCTCCTGAAATGTTGGCTGGCCCTTCTTGCCAAGATAGGAGCAAATCGAGTACATTGATTGCTTCGACATTATTAGTTGGTGGAGTGTTTTCAGCCGGTGAGGCCTCATGTAAATATAGGGGACTTTATTAGTATTAAACTTGCATATTTTGTTTCATTGACACTTCATATCCTCTTCTATCTGAGTGTAGAGCCATGGCAGCATGTTTGTAGCTGCATCACATTTGCTGTTAAGTGGAGGTATAAAGAAACTGATGAAAACTATATGGTGATATTTATCTTTGTATCATACTGTTTGCTTTGTTGATGTGGACTAGAAGTTGCAGAGAAGAATCGTGGGTTTTAAATTCATGAAATCTTCTAATGATGCTATATCTGTTGCTGAGACTAGCATTGTTAGTGTAACCATAACTTTTGATAATGATACTCTGAACATTGTTGAATATGAATCTTTGCCTAATCCTTTCAAAGACTCTTTTGTATGGAATGATTAATTACGTTAGGTACATTCTTTCCCATTGCTTCTTGTGAAAATAGTAGTTCTAGAATGTTTTTGATAACTTACCTCCAGATCTCCAAGACATGTTTAATTGGATTGTATAAATGCTCAAATACAATTATGTAAAAGTTGTGCTATGGAAAAATAATTTGATGTTTGGTCGTTTGAAGTGCTTCTCTTAAAAAAAAGCCGTAGCGTTAGCACGGGCTATACTAGTTTATTTAAGGATATTTATTTATTACGTTAGACTTTCATACCTTTTCAGTATTTGGTTGCGGTGAAAAGGGAAACGGAGACAGAAATGGCCTAGTTTGCATGTGGTGTAACGATCGATTAAGTGAACTATTATCCTAGTTTTCTGCCATTCCACCGATAGATTTTTGTCCTTTTTCACTTCACATTTAAAAACAAGCAACCGTGTGGCCACGACACGCGCAAGGCGTGTCCACGATAGCAAATGAAATGCTGACCCTGCGATTTCTAATGAGCGGTTCTGGTGGCATTGAACCATGGCGCAAGCGCTGTGCAGTCAAAGCCCTGCCACGCTCAGGCCATTGTCATGTCCGGATTGGCCAGCTTCAGCATCTTGGTACGGTCAGTCATGTTGTTGTCGATCTGTGAATGGCTAGCAACAAAAATATCTAGCCCCCTCTCCCAATCCTCTCCCCACCTCTGTCCCAACTCCCAACCATTCGCTCTCTCTATTCTGCTCTTTCCTTGGGTTCTAATGCGGCGGCGCCCCGACATGGGCGGCCCCATGGCAAGGGCGTCCTGGCGCGGGTGCGGAGCGACGGCGGCGCCGGCGCACCCCGACGTGCAGCGGCGCGTGGGTGGGTCCCGGTGTCCCTGCGGGAGCAAGTCCTGCGCGGTGGCTCGGGTGAGAGCAGGTCCCAGCGCGGCGCCGCAAGGCCTGGCAGGGGTGCACCCTGGCGTGGAGGCCCGAGTCACCACTCGGCGGCCGGTCGCGGCGACGCTAGGGGCCCAGCCCGGCGGCCCGGCAGGCGAGCACCCCGGCTTTGCGGCACAACGGCGCCGGGTGAGCACAGCCCTCGACGCGGCGTTGCGGCCAGCTCCAGCGCAGGCGGCTTCGGCGCGACGTGGTGGCCGCCGGTGCGAAGCGAGCACGCAAAACAGCGCGGCACGGGCGGGCCACTCCCGTCGCGGTGACGGTGCAGGGTGAGCTCGCACCCACGGACAGCGGTGCGACGGCGCTGGTGGAGCCCTCCGGCGCAGCGTCACCCGCAAGGTGTAGGTGGACGTCAGTTTATTGCTACTCGATGTGTGTGAAAAATTCAGATTTTCGGTGGCAGGTCTCCGCTGGCACTGCAGTCTGACAAGGGTGCGGTAGACACGGAGGGGACTCCTTAGTGGCTTCTAGTTCCAGTCCGATGGAGCGACGGAAGCAGAAGGCGGCGACCCGGTCGAGGGCGTGGCGCATGCAACGGCGACCCGGCCCCCTCCCAGCAACACCGCCGGGATCTGGCGATGTCGGACAACATTTTCTTTATGGATGCAGTCATGCATATGTCCGTGCTCTCCTTTGTGCTCCTGCTTGCTGGTTCAAGCAGGTTCATGGGAAGGCGGAGGACAGTGCAGGTTAAGCCAGGGATGTTGGAGCAGTATTTCTGCTTTGTTGCTTACCCTTATCGATCTATCTCCATTTGCATGTGTGCTGGTTTCCAATAAAAAAATGGGAGGTTTCATTGACTTCCTTAAGCAATGTCTGTTTAGTGTTCTAATTTATATTGTCCATTTTTACTGCTCCTTCAGCTTGGGACAACAAGAAGCTTGTTAGGAAATTCAGAGGGCCTTTCTCCAGAATAACGCCATCAAGTTGTTCATATTGCACTATCGTTAAGATGTTCTCCACATGGCACTTCTCAAATGCATATTAGCTTGACTCAGCAGCATATGATTTATTATTTATTTAGCTGCTCTTTGTACAAACATCTGTTGTTTGGCTATGAATAGGTGGGTATTATCTTTAGCAGGATTCCTTACTGGTATTGGGCACATTATTTGTTGGTTTGTTAAGTTTCTGAATGCCTACTTAAATATGTTTACTTCAGTGTCCATGACATGTTCTGTAAAGTAACCTTATCTTTTTTTTTTCTCTCTTCCTGATATTGGCAAGGAGTATTAATATATACCTCCCGTTCCCTTAGAGGTTTGTAAAAAAAATTATGGTGCTTTATATTGTTTTTTTGTTTCTGCAGGACTATTGACACGGCATGTGAATTCCTTGTTTCGAAGCCTCCCTGCCTTCAGGTGATTTGTTTTTTTTTCTTTACCTGTAAGTTTCCTTAAGCAAATATGTAGTGATTCTGGTCTGTCAAATTATAGAATACACTGAAGGTGAGTGTGCACATAATCTGCTACCAGAACAGGCCGAACATGAAGGTACTTAGAGCTACTACACTTACTTGTAGCAGTCATCCTATATAACATGATTCATACTTTGTATTCATACCATTTGAGAATAAACAAGCAATTTAACCTACAAGTTTGATAGCTCTCTAATCTCACTTTACATACCCTGACATTGCATCTTCTCATGGTATTGCTGCGCTGCACTAATACGCTCCATATATAACAAATGGTACTTTTCAGGTATATTGTACAGACCTAACCATTTGGTAGATCCATCAATCTAGAATAGTAGTCGAATCTTCATTCATGCAAATAGGAGCTAAGTTTAATTAATTTACATTCCATTTCCATCACAATCTCATATAACAATTTATATTCAATCAACAGGTTACTTTACACGGTGCTACTTTCAGTTATATACTTCTGATTATGTTCTAAATTTTGATAATTGGCGTTGCTGCTTTGCAGCTATCCCGTGCTGCTCTGGATCTTCTGATTAGCTGGACTCATGCTGCCTTTTGCCATACAGAGACTTCTGCCGCTTTTGATGGTGTCTTATCCTCCACGGTGCAAACAGGGCCTCGTGGAAACTGCCCCCAGGTAGTGTAGGCTCGAGGTGTGTATAGGTATTTATATTTATGCCGAAGTTGGATGACATGTTTGGCTTGTATCTTCGTCTGATGATTTTTGTACTTATGAAACTCGATAAATAGTTTTATTCTGCTCAAAAAATCAAGAACTCCTAAGTTTAGTCAGCCTTATGATTAGGCCTGTATATATATTCTGTGTGCAATCATAGTGCATCGGTGTTTTATTCATCGTTGTTGCAACTCCACGGCCAAACCTTGCAGGGCCAGGGCCAGATGATCCCGTGGGATATAGATTCATGACTGATACTATGTGTGCTGAAAAACTGTGAACCTTTGATTCAATGACTGTCGGAACTTCTGAATGTTGTTGTAGATGGTCATTCTGCATATTTTGCCAATTGTCGATTATT